>JAUEPU010000024.1:0-600000 GCA_030435615.1 Armillaria luteobubalina | reverse complement strand
GGTGCCTTGGTTGTCATCATAGAGGACACCTGGTCATGGCTGAGGCAATTGAATCTCATCCATCCAGGACAGGATCCACATCATCTGCTGCATGGCACAGGTGAGTGAAATGTACTCGGCCTTGACAGTTGAGAGAGCAACAGTTGCCTGATGTTTAGAGCTCCAGCAAATAGGTCCACCAGCCATTGTGAACATGTATCCTGACGTTGAGCATGTCATATCACGACATCCGCCATAGTCAGTATCTACAAAGCCAACTGGGGTCAATGGTTGGTCATGTGAGAACACAATACCATGGTCCATGCTCCCTTTAATGTATCCCAGAACATGTAGCAGGGCTTTCCAGTGCTCTAGCCCAGGATTTGACTGGAAACAGGGTGAGTAGGCTGACTGGGAAGCACAAATCTGGGTGCATAGCAAGCTGTCCCCACATTACTCATCCCAGTAGATGTCGGTAAGGGAATTGTTCCATCTCGTCCTTCTCAGCCTGGGTGTTTGGGCACTGTGAGCTGTCAAGTATGATGCCAATGGGTAATGGGGTGCTGCGAGGCCTTAGATATCTGAGGTTGAAGTCTGCAAAGAGGTTCTCCCAGTATGGTCATTGGGAGAATGTGATGGTGCCAGTGTCCAAGTCCTGGTCAATCTTCATACCCAAGAAGTATTAATTCTCCCCCACATCGGTAAGTTCCCATTTCTCCTCCAGCTCCTTCTTGCGCTGCTTTGCCTCATTTGTGCTAGATGACACACCCCACACGTCATCAGTATACGTATCTGTGATGGTGTACTCACCACCAGGTTGGCCAATCATCTGAACACATGGGTCTGCCTTCGATGCTCAATACCCAAGATCTTCATACATCTTCCCAAGGGTTTCAAACCAATTGTGTCCCCCCTGCATTGTCCCATAAATTGTATGGACAAGCTTGCACACCTTGTCTTCTTGTCCTTCGGCAACATATCCTGGGGGCTGCTGCATGTAGATGTCCTCCTTCATTTCACTGTTGAGATAGGCAGATACAAAGTATACCTGCCATAGGACAAGGACAAGCTTTGCAGCAACTGCAGCAGACATCTGGACAGATTCGAGACAAGTTACTGTGGCCCACATATCATTGTAATCAAGACCGTATTGTTGGGTATACCCCTTACCAACGAGTCTCATTTTGTCTTGGAGCCAATTGCCATCACTGTCCCACTTCATTCTGTAGACCCACTTGCAGTCCATAATATTGACTCCTTCTGGCCTATCAACAAGGTTCCACATGTGCTTCATGAGATGCATTTGGTACTCAACATCCATTGCAGCTTTCCATCATTCCTTGTTGACATGAAGTGCATCCTGGTAGTTCATTGGAATGTATGTGTCTGGTGATTTTCCAGAGGCCATAGATGCATGTGGCTGCTTATTATTTGTTGCCCAGTCAGACTTACTCACACGAGCTTCTGATTCTCATTTGTTGGACAGTAACAATTTGGTAGCATTAGCGCTGGGATGTGTCAAGCATGTTGATCAGTGTAATACAGGTTCAGCTGCAGGCTTGGGCATTGCAGGAGGTTCAGGGATGGGTACTGGTGGTGTAGGTGTCAAGGTCAAAGTTGGAGCCATGGGTGTTTCTTCATCTTCAGTCTCCCCCATGCCCATGGTGTGATGAGCAGGTCCTTCATCAAAAATGACATCACAAGACACAAAAACATGTCCTGATTGATCGAGGATGCAGTAATTTGATCTGGAGTAACCTAAAAATATACATTTCTTAGATTGATTGTCCAATTTACTTCCACCGTCGACCAAAACACCACCAGCCATGGGTTTCTTTGCCCAGCATGTCGAACCAAATACCTGAAGGAAACCAACATCTTGGTGACGCTTCAAGAACACCTCCACTGGTACCATGCTGGGGTGACAACTTGAAGGAGCCAGATTTCTGGTGAAGATAGACATAGATGCTGCCTCTGCCCAGTATTGGTCTGCTAGCCCAGAGTCACTAAGTAGGGCTCGTGTGTCTTCTATCATTGTGTGAAGCACCCATTCAGCAAGCCCATTCTGCACAGAAGAGTGTGGTGCCATCAACTCAAGTAAAATTCCATGATTGGCACAATACTGGGCCCACTTTGCCCCCACAAAAGCCCTATCAGCCCTCACACACTTCACCTTTTGACCCATTTGGGTCTCGGCCATTCGTTTATACCAGTTGAATGCAGCCACTGTGGTGTCATCACTTTTATCTGCCAAAAACTCCCCTGCTTTGAAAGATGTCCCACTGTCCACAAAAATCATCATATATGTCTTTCCACTCAGTGACACAGTATGAGATGGACCCCATAGGTCTGTTGCCACTAACTCAAGTGGTTCAGCATTTTGATCGGTTGCTCCATTGAATGGATGGTGAGCATCCCTTGCAAGGATGCAATCCTCACATCGACCTTGTAGTGGATCTGGGGTGATTTCTAGTCTGTTTACCAACTTCTTTGATGCCATTTCCTCAATATTTTTGGGACTCATATGGATGAACCTTCAATGCCAGTGACAGAGTGAGGTAGGGGATGAACGAGATGACATAGCTTGGGGAGAAGGTGTGGCATCCAGGACATACATACCATCAGAGCCTCGTCCAGCAAAAATCTCCTTGCCAGATTGGTCTCGAATGGTGATGTGCTTGGTAATGGTGCAGAGACTAATCTAGAGTGAATATACAATGAGTGAAACTCATATATACTCAACCCTTTGCAATCCTTGGGCTTCACAATCACCAAATATATAAGTTTGGGTGTTTTGAGATCAATAGAAGACCTCTGCAAACCAACTAGTTTGGTTGGAAGATCAAATATTCTGCCAAGTGTGCAACTATCCCAGCAGGAAGCAGGACTATTACAACTTGTTCTTTTGTTTCAAAAGGTATTCAAGCTATTCAATTTGACTTAGCGAATATAGCACTGGTTTGTGATCAAATACAATATATTAAGGACAACTTTTCATCCTGAAACTTCAAATATTTTGTGTTCTGAGATTAAATAGCACTTAGGCTGATTTATATAGCACACTGGCTTTACTATGGCTCACTTGCCAACTCAAACTTGCAAATATTCAAATAAATATCAATATATTCTTTCAATCTTTAGTGGACTTGAGAAATACTCGTCTCGTCCAAGGGATAAGCACAAAGCCTTTGAAATCGCCCTGCACACAGGCTAAGGTGCGACTCTAAGGGATGGCAAGCTCCCAGGGACTTAACAACTATTCTCTAGCTCTGAGGTTCCACTCCAAGGCCCTTGAATCGACTCAAACACTGCGCTTATAAGGACAAATTGTGGGGAGGGTGTTGCCTCCAGTATATTACATCTAGGAGGCCTTTATATACTGTACATAGTCCGATCTATCTCAGATAACTAGTCATACTGTATAAGCTAATATCCGACTGTATCTAGGCTACATAGTGCTGGGTTGAGGGTTTCCTGGTTGAAATGGTCTAGGTACTTTCTAGTCCACTTTCCAGGCTCATTCATGGCCACTTGAATCGGAATATTCTAGCATTCTTTGCCAGACTAGGAAAGGTTCTGGAACTGCAAAGCTGAATAGCTTGGTTACCAGTCGTTTTACCCTCTGCCCAGGCTATTGCATCATAGAATGCATCACCATTCTCTATCTCTAGGCAACTTGTCAAGGCTACAGTCAGTGGAATATTCCTGATCAATTGATCTGTTAATATGGATACTCTGATCACTGATGTGAGCCTCATGGCCTACAGGCCTACTATTCTGGAATGCGACTCGTCTGCAGAGTATCTATAGGTCCAAAGTCACTATCAATAGATAGTACTGGCGAGTCACTTCATATTTTCAATATAAAAGCAAATATTCTGCCATATGAGGGAAAGTACTTGCTGCTGAATGCGAACTTGGGAAGTTCTTCTATCTCTTCTTTCCAGAGCTTGAACTGCCTTGGAATAATTCTGCAAACCATAGACAACTAGTCACAGCTATTCAATTGCATTAGGGGAATACTCCCTTCATCTGGGGGCTAGTCAACCTTGTTAAGGGACTAGCTACTTCTGGTTTAAGTGGATTGTGCATGAATAGGACATTATAGCATATATCTGCTTGTTTAGACCTATTAGAGATCGACTGTTTCAGGCTGGTAGGTCCAATCCTTCAAGGTACTGTTCCTAAGTCCTGTATTGTGACTCTATATCTTCATTCATTGCACAGGATTGTAGCTATCTGCTCAAAGTCTCAACAATAGCTCTCATATTCAAGTAGATATCGATTCTGGGATGTATATATCTTATACAAAATCGCAAAATCTAAGGGTAGACATGCAACATGCATATCAACAGCAGCTTGACCATTGGAAAATATGGTTGACAGTCCAGCCTTATCCAGTGCACTTACAGATACAAGGTTTGCTGCAAGTGATGGTGAGTGCAGTGCATTCTTGACTGTCAGTTTGATGTCATGTCCATCCAGTCTGAAGGTCTTCACCACTGTCCCCTGCCCAAGGATTTCAAAGGTTCCTTTGCCCTCCACAGCTGACAATCCCATTCGGAACACTACTGGTTTGTACTCAGCAAAGTCCTCACAGTTATGGAAGAAATAGTTTCTTGTGCCCAAATCCATAAAGGTCAATGTGATGGAGGGCAGTACATCCCTCAAACATGGTGGTGACGAAAGCCATTCCAGCAGGATCAGCCTCACAGGTAAATTCCCTCATGGATTTGAACTCTTCAGCAGCAGTCTTGCTAACCAAGGGTGGCATCTCATCATCGTCATCATCCTCTTCTTCCTCATCATCATCGTCAACATTGGTGAGGGATGACATCTCAAGGTCAGTGACATCCGCAGACTCATCCGATTCCTCAGTGATCTCATCCCAATGCCAGAATGAACAAGTACCATTCCATTCATATATCCTCTTGCCTGTGTGGCCATCCTCAATAATTATGCCATCCTCATCCTGATCAACCTTGACAGTCATACGTGCTGCAAGGACAAAGTGCCTCATGGTATTGGCCATGTTGTTTGAGGTTGCTTGGTTCACATGTCTAAGTTGGCTGAAGTTAGGGGGGAACTGTCCCTCCTTTCCTCCACTGGGCCAATAGCAATTCTCTGTTGTGTGTTGGGACTTATCACAAGCTTTGCAATCAGGATTGTGACATCCATGGGCAAACAAAGGAGTAGGGTTTCCAGCCACAAGGGCTTGAGATTGAGACAGTCCCTTTCCTGCAGCACAGAGTGTTGCCACTGTCGCAGTAAATGTCGGGCTGACATTGAACATTTGATAGCGAGTGAGCAAGAGCATGTCAGTCATTGCTTGTGGAGGGTAGTACTTCGTAGGAATATAGAGATGTACCTAGAGAATGAAATATTAGTGTGTTCAAGTGATGATACCTTCAATGCTTGCTCTCATTAAGCTCAGTTGTAGCTTGCTCATGTTGACACAGAAGGTGGTGTTCTATTCCCCTTTACTTCGTTTTTATACATCATACAGGGGGTAGCCATATGCATGCTCTTGCATTACCAGGGCCCCAGCCAGTCAATATTTGTCAAAGAAAAGGAAGATTGAATGAAAAGGAGTAGAAAAAGTCCATAGCTAGACTCATCAGCAGGGCTAGAACGTCTCAGGATAGGCACAAGCACATATAGGGAGAGTAATGCTGTCACCCTCAGTGCCAGTGTACAGGTCGCCACTCCATCACTGCTCGATCCCCATTGCTGTCCAAAGACATCCTGCCCCTCCTCTGAGTCTCGCATCTGGTGTGTATGGGATAGTGTTGTGATAGTATGAATGAAAATTGTCTGTCATATAAAAACTTAAGTGATGAATCAAAATCAAAATTGTACCCTTCCTCTCTCCAATGAACCCATCCTTCCAACTAATCGCCAGGGTAGTATGAACCCCTCAAGCAATTTCCGTAACATTGTGTTGATCTTCAATCGTTGGCTAGATTTGTTAAGGAGTGTTGAAATTCATGGCAGCTTGTATGCCCAGCAACATAGAAGAACTGAGCAGAGGTAAGTGTAGAGAGAATGAAGTGAAAAGAAAGGAATAGGAATGGAGGTAAGTGGCTGGAATGTCTGTGACATGTATTCCATGTGACGTCCAGTCCACACTACCACAGAGGGGGATACTTTAGATTTCACCCTCAGAATCTCAGTCTCGTTGCACCAACTACATCACCACACTCCTCCAATCCACCACCCATCTGATCCTACTGTTGATGTCAATCATCCTAGGTTCGACTCCATGCAGTAGACCAAGGTATTCCTCTCTCAAGTGATTAATGATGGCCTGAGATCATGGCATTGCATCGATGTGCCAAGTTTGAGTCTCATTCTGAATATGTGAGGCCAACGAAATGGCATTGTATTGAAGAGCCACCATCCTGGGATCGTATAGCAGCAAAGCTTTGAACTCAAAGTCTGTTGGGTCAGTACTCACTTGCAATCCCAGTTCCCTTCTCTACTAAAAATCCCTCTTCATCTAAACGAAAGCAACGCACCATACAACAGAACCACTTCGAGTGCCTTGGATATTGCTGAACATAGACTCGTTCACTGCTCTACCGGAGGGATGCAATAGTGAGCTGGAGGGTATGTTCCCCATTGCTTGTGTTGAGTCCATATCTCACTCCACTTGAGAGCTCTATCTCGCCTGTACACCTGTACTACCACCAGCAAAGTGACAATCTCATCCCCCAACTTGAATTCCATTGGTATGTCGTATGTATAGTGCAGCGTCAAATCTCCTTTAAAAACTGAACAGTACTCACCGTCATCCACAAACAGAGAGCAATTGTCATTAAAATCATGTTGCTTAACAAGTGGGTATGTTGCAAATGGATCGCCTTTGTTTAAGTCGTCCAACTGATGAAATCCGCCCACAGGGTTGTTGTCCAGTGTACAAAGGTTGAACATTGAATCCGGAAAGTTCAACCAGGTGCGAAACAGTGAGTGTAAGTTGCATAGAGGACAGTTCTCAGCACATTGGGAATACGTCTGCATGGTGGAAGGGAAGAAAGAAGATATAGCTATAGGAGTATGTCCTGTTCCATTATATTAGTGTTCAATTCATAAAAAATAAAAGGAGGTCTCATCAGGTATATAGCTTTGGCAATGATCGAATACACTTGCTATGCCCATCACACATCCAATTGAAACATAGAGTTCTCCTTGGCTACCGTTTGCTTGGGCTTTGATTGTAATGAGGTGTGAAGAGTCTGATGATCCAGTCTGTAGTAGAATAGTCGAAGTCTCCAGATATTGACATGTCCTTTGAGTATTGCTCCACTCAACTCTCGTAGAATGAAAGAGTCATGTGCCCTCTTCTTGTGAATAATAAATGGTCCTGTGTAAGTCCACTCACCTTTACCCCCTTTGATTTCGTCTAATTGCGATTCTTGCAGCCAAACATACATACCCTCTTTGTATTCTGAAAATCCAAACTTGAAGTGTGCCCATTTCACTAGGTCCTTGATTGCCTGTCTCTGTGTTTCCCTCAATGTTTTGTTCGCTTCCCTGAGTTTATCATCTCGTCTTGTGATCTGCAATGCCCTAATAGTGATCAATTCTTCATGAGTCTTCACCTCATGCCAGTTCAGCGTTTGCCAAGTAACTTCAGTAACATCAAAGGAGAACACAAGTTGCGCACCATACAATAAATAGTAGGGAGCAAAACCCATTGCTCTGCTGACTGTTACGCACAATGCAAACAGGACAGCAAGCAAGAACCGTGGCCACAAGCCCTTGGCATCCCCCATGCACTTGAATATGGGATCTACTATCATTTGATGATGATGCTCTACTGGTGCCATTCCCTGTGGGTGATGGGTGGTATAAAAAATAACCATGCAATTATACAGATCTCTCAGTAAGGCTGTTACTTCACCTTTGAACTCAGATCCCCTGTTGAATGAAAACATTGGTACACATCCAAACCTACATATTATATCCTCATAAATGAACTTTGCGACAGCCTTCGAAGTCTGTTTCTTCATTGTTTTCACTTTGGGCCACAGAATAGTTCTTTCAATAGCCTGCATGACATACTTCAAGCCATCAGAGCCCATTGGCATTGCTATACAATCTAGATTGAAGTGTCAAAGGAGCGGCGCTTGCCATGACTCAGTGAAGGGTATAATGGGACTCATCTTAATAGACTTCTGGCATTCAATGCATGAGTGAACAAAGTACATCATGTCATCAAACATGTTGGGCCAATAAAATCTATCCCTTAACAGTCAATACACTGCATCTTGTCCTTGATGGCCACAATCATTGTGTGCTTGGGCAATCAATTCCTGTCATTTTTCGGATACCTCAATCGTTAGTCTTGGCGCTACTCCCGACCTAAGCTTGGGTGCTAGCCATAGACAGCCTTGATGCAAAAAGAAACACCTAGATCGCTTCAAGAATCAGAGTCTATCTTTATCTGTTGTCAATCTCGCTGGATAATTGCCCAACTCAAAGAAAGTATGTAGCTCTGTCCAAAATTTGGAGTTCTCTCTGTCTCGAGTTCCATGCTTATGGCCTACTGAGGCTTGCAGCTCGTCCTTGATGAGGGGGATACTTTGTTCCAAGCCTAGCGTCACCATATATTCGAAATATACTTGCTCATCGCCTAACAAGAACTGGTCAGCTAGTGTTATCCTCGACTTACATTTATAAAACTCTGGCAGTCGCCTAGTGTTCCACAGTTGTGTATTCCATAGTGATGTTGCTGCAAACAATGAATACAGCGCTGAAGGCTCTATGTACTCTGCTTGAATCGTGTTAGATTCATACTGCACCGGTGTAGCCATCGCTTCTGAGGTCAAATATAAGGGAACCTTGCTTCCTTTCTCATTCCAGCTCCTGATGAATGGATTTGAATAGCGAATAACCAATGACTCATAGGTGAACTTAGCTAATATGTCCATGTCTTGGCAACCAAAACCGAAGTATCCATCTCCTGCTGCATTGTCATACTCATCTAGAATTTTCTCAACATTGATGTGCTCGGTAATGGGCAGTGCTCAAAGGAAAACTAAACTCTAGATGAGAAATCTAGAGACTAACTCTCACTCTAAACACTCACACTATCACCAATGTTTGTAAGTTCGAGGTTGAGTACAGTAGAAGCACTCGTGTACGATCTTAGACTTTGACAATTCAATGTAAGGTGTTTGAAAACTACTTCTGATTCTGATCTAGAAGATGTTTACACAAGATACACTAGTCGAGATAACGGGTTATAATGACGTGGGGTTTTAATAGGTAGGTAGGAACTGGTCTAGTTCAGAGAACAAACGTCGTCTAGGCGAGCAAATAGCTGGTCTAGATTACTTCTTAACTCAAACAATCAAAGAACACACAGGTTCTACAAAGAGCTCACAGGCTCTAGAGTTCACTAACTCTCAACACAAGTTCGCAGACTCGAGACAAAGAAGTACACAGACTTCTACAAAGGATACACAGATCCTATGTCAAGTACACAGACTTGCAAAGAGCACGCAGACTCTAGAGTACGCTGACTCTTTCAATTGTTCGAACTCAAAGTGTTCTAGGACTTATTTCACTTCAACTACTTGTTCTTTCTTATTGGGTGACTTAGCAACGAATTACTCAGTCGAGGACAGGCACTTAAATCCGTTATTTGATTAGGTAGCTTATGGGCCACTAGCACAAACGCGGGGGAATGCTTTCCTGCTGTTGTGTGTCTAGATGACAGTATTTTATAGTATTCTACACCTAGGTATAGGAGTTGCTTATCTAGACTACTAGTAGTGTGATTATGTGTAGTAATACAAACAATGAGTAATTATTCTATAAGAATTGCATGATTCTGAGATATTCATTCAGTTATACGGGGAGGCGACGGGTTTTTCTATTGCCTAGGGGTGCCATGCTGGTCCGTAGGCACTCCTGCCTCTGCTTTCCTATGGTGCCATGTGGCTATTCATTCAGTACTTGTTTAATTGCCTTAGTATCTTAGTGGATGTAATCATCGATCGTGGATCGATTGAGGTACCAAGATTGTATGGTCGCGATCACTTGCGTGATCTAGACTGGTACCTCGGGTTCCTGACTAGGCTATTCTTTCATGCAGGGTTCAGGGTTTCTCATTCATTTCTTTTTAGACTAAGTTCATGGAGGATTTTGGTTCCGTCGTGACTTAGTAACTATTTGAAGTGGTTTTCAGCTTTGTCGAGTTTGACAAGCTAATCTAGTTCAGGTTTTCTAACTTCTGGTTTTTGAGTTCGTCTAAATACAGTGAGGTCCTGTTTGTGTGGTGACTATGTGTAGTCTGGTTTTAAACAGGAAATAGCAAGTAATCTCGAAAGGCTTGTAGAGTTGACTCATCTAGATGTCTTCTCTTACTTCCTCTTCTGTTACGGTTTTAGGTGCTTCAACACTGATCTAGATGACTTGACTTAGCAGTGCGAAGTCTCCACTCTAGTCCTTAGTACAGCTAGTAGTTTGCATTAATTTGTATAAAATTCACAAAATCTATGGGTAGCCTGATACCAAGCGTATCAACGTCTCCTTCATCGTATGGTACGTCTTGATCTGAGGGTGGTTGTCTTGATAAGGTGTCTTCCATCTTAAACGACTCAGCTTGAACATGCTTGGTTTCGAAATCAAATAGTCGTATCCATTGAACCCAGCGAAGCATCAGAGCATTTGGTACATCATCTGGTTCTTTAAGCATTTTAGCAAGTGATATGGCATCATGCTCTAAACGAAAGTGTACTCCCCAAACTCAGTGTCGCAAATCCTTGAGCCCCATGAATGTACCAAATACTTCTGTCTTTGGTTGACCATAGTTTTGTTGCATGCAGTTAAAGGTGCATGAGCCATACAACACTATTCATTTCTGACTGTCTCAAATCTGATAAAGTGCCCACCCTGCTCCCATCCATGATGCATCAATACCCACTACAAGCATACCTTCGTCAGATTCTCTTGGTGAAGGTAAGATCAACTTAGCTATTATATAATCTATCTTGATCAAGACTGGCACCGTTGACATCCTATATTTCAGCTCTTCTTGGGCCTCTGCCCCCTCAATTGTCATTTGAAAAGGCTCCTCTGTCACACACAACAACACAGTAAGTGGCTTAGCAATCATGGAAAAACCTTTAACCCATTTTTGTCCACCTCCTGCTAATCCCAGGAAACTTTGCATGTCAGTCACTGATGCGGGAATAGGCCAGTCGAGCACCTTCTTAACTGTGCTTGGGGCCAATATCCACCCTTCGAGGGTGACAACTGTACTTACAATCCTCAAGTTCAGTGCTGCTAGGACTGCTTTTGTACCTGAAGCTGTTATCCCTGCCATAATCAAAGCTCCCAAGAATGCATCCAGTTGCTCAATATACTCCCACACAAATCTGCGAATTTGAGGATTGTCCAGGATGGCTTCGTCACTATACCTTGTGTCTGGCCCTTTCAATCTGCAATTGTCCACGAAATTATCGGCCCACCCTGCCTCTCTTGGCCATTTCAAAGCATGAGCCATACATCGTTGAAATTCCTGCACTGCATTCGTATATCCCTGCAATAATGTGCACTGTTGCTTTGCTCCTGCTGGTGTATGAAATGCTAGTAGCGGTCTTGAGGCCTTCGCAACCCAGCAAGCGTTGAATCCTGAAAAAAGATCATAGAGTCCATACATGGAATATCCAACAAATGACTCAGCAAATTCCTCTAAATTTGGTGGAAGTGCCAAGTCTCGTATCGTAACACTGTTTAAGTCTTGCAAGTCTACAACTAGCTGTACTGGTGGCACAGATCCTGGTTTCTTTGCTACTGCAAACAAAGCAGAGCGGTAGCTCAAAGTAGTGGGTTCATACTTACCTGCGATTTTTTTGGCTATGATCTTGTTCCTAATGTCTGCAACTATAGCTCTGGGTATTGGAATTGGAGGTCATTGCCATGGCATATGTTTGATAGTAGTAATCTCATAGTCAGGGTAGTATTCTCGCAAAAACGCATCTTTTTCTGCATACTCGAAGGCAAAAGCCTTCTCTCTCTGAACCACTACAAAGGATAAGAGGTTAGTCTCTTGTTCAGTCAATGTAGCTGGCTCGATTCTAGCCAACATAGCTTCTAGCCTCTCAAGGGTAACACATTTGCCAAATTCAAGGTCATGGTAGTCTTTAGGAAATTTCAGCAAGTCTGTGGGTATAGGAGGTGGAATCTCTTGGAAAACTTGTGCCTCAGGATTGGGCATGTAAGTTAGTGCCAGTCGCCACTTCACATGTACTGGTTTATACTTCTTTTTTGGAGGTTAGTGGTGCTTTCCCCTTCAATGCAGCACTGGAAAGAAATGTGTTAGCAATCACTCTTTTAGTCCATGGAGTAGAAATAATAGAATCAGGGTCCGTATTAGTTTGCGAAATATAGGAATGAATCATAGAGTCATATGACTCAGTAGGTATAACATTAAATAGAGAATCAAAATCGGAAAACTCATCGTTGCCCATCAATGCTTCAAAAGATCTTCCTAGCATCGCCTGGGAGGTATGGAAGATCGTCTCCTCCCTCCCTAGCAACAAAAATCCTTGTCTCCATCATCTGTAACATCAGTAACCTCTACTTGATGCAATATCTTTGTTGCATTGCAGGGATTCTGTGGATCAGTGATTGTAACAGCCAAGGTAGGATGGTTTTGTCTGTTTCCATCCTTCCACAACATGAGCTTAACCTTTCCTGATTGATCATAGTCCATTTGCGCAGCAAACCATTGCAAGAACAGCTGTCCTAGAATAATATCATGCTTACCCAACTCTTGATGTGAGATAAAAAGGTGATGTGCAAAGTCATGGCTGCCAATCTTCATGGGTACCTCTGTAGCGCAACCAGTCAGTTGTTCAGGATTGCTGTGTACTCCCTTTAATGACCATTTCATCCCTTCAAAGTCTATTGGGATGCCACACCGGGCTGGGACAGAGTTCGATGCCAAATTTAGTTCAGATCCAGTATCAATCATAGCTGTAAAGTCAATACCATTAATTGTGAGATGAAATGTACCTGTAGTCATTGCATAATATCTGCTCTCAGGTACAGCATCTAGTACCGCATTCCCATATCGCCTCAAAAACTCCGGAAGATGCTCACAGTCATGGCAGTACAAGTGAGGGTCAACACTCATGTCTTTGCTGGTAGACTCATAGCTTGTCTCCAACATCTGTACCTGATCGTAACCTACAGTTTCTTTGTTGGAATATCCATCATAGAAAAACTCAGCTTGTTTGTTTGTATATTCTCTCTTTGTTTGTGTCATCTCCCCAAATAATTTCTGCAAAGCTGGGCTATTCCCGACAACTTGGTACAAAGGCAGGGTCACGTCGAGATTCATTATATGCTTGAGAACCGCTTTTGGGTCTGCCATGTCCTGTATATTGGAAGTATAATGATACTGAGGTCCAGTAGATGACTTATCTTGTTTTGTAGCATCCTTCATGGTTACATCTTCTATTGGTTTTGTATTCGACGGTCTCAAATCCTTCCATCCTTCTTCACAATTAATCGGATTAGTTGGGGGTGGTATACTTGTGTTAGTAGGAACTACTGGTCTCAGCACTGTAGTAGCAGCTGGAGTCGTAGGGTTAGTGAAGCCTGGCGCACGCTCCTTACCTTTCCCCTTGTCTTCTGGCTGTCTCAAGGGGTCGAATCTCACATTAGTATCTTTCCCCGATCGAAGGGAAGGCTCCGCACTGTAAAAATCATCAGGGTTCAAGGATGATATAGCAAACACATTGCCTTTCAAAGTGTCTCATGGTCCTAGGGAAATCCCCATTGCATTTGTACTTGCTGATACTGCTGATGGATTTGTTTGATTTGTTGACGTAGTGTTTGGTTGGTCTCGCTGCCTTATCCAATTGGCTACTCCTCCCGTGAAGTCTCTAGGAGTGACTGGTAAGTCCTTTCCATCCAGTAGTACATACCTATCCCGCTCTGTATCATAAGAGATTCTTTGCTCCACCATTAATGCTTTCGTTTCTGGGCACCATCTGGGATGTAACATGTGAGTATCAAACTTACTGCACATAAAGCAACATTTGGGGTAGGCTGAATATTGTGCATGTTGGCCTGGTGGTCCTTGGGATTGCAGGTTCTCTGGGTATGCACCATGATGGTTGAATTGAGTCTGATGTTGCTTGTGTCCTCCAGTAGATCCTGTCATGTTCGCTAGTAACAACATCAATTGTGCTTGGTTTAACAAGAGTCCTTCAAGCTGTTTCATCAGCTCATCAATATCCATACTAGAAGAAGTTATCAGCTTAGCATTAGGCAGCTCAGTAGTCGTAGGTTTCATTTTCGCATTAATGTGATCTCCGTTCTCATTGAACTTGACCCTGCACTCATCTCTCTCCTTTTCGTACCTCCAATCTTCATAGATTAGGCTGTCAGTGTCAAATCATCTTCCCAAAATCTCCACAGATTCGGCTATAGTTGGAGGGTTAGTCTTCTTGCACTTTGCAGTCGGCACCTGGTTCATGAACCACTCCTTCATGGAGGAGGGAATACTGCTAACGAAATAGAATTCTTGAAGCTGTTTAGTGATCTTCATCTTCTTAATGAGCGGTGCAGCTAGCCTAATAAACTCTCTGTGGTAAGTTTCCACCTTGAGCGCAGTGGTAAATGAAGACTTAGCAGATGATTTACAACAAAACTCCTTTAACGATTCTTCAGTAGCTTCTGTATCTTTGTCCTTGGCCTTGTAGAGTTGGAGAAGGCATGCTTCAGCTATGTTCCATATCTTGTTTACCAGTTCGACATCAAATTCCGAGACGTAGTGAATAACTTCCTTGACCTCGTCAGTAGAATACCTGTATATGTAATCAACCAAGTTGTCTTTCTCTGTCAAGCCCACATTGGCACCGTGTTGTCGAATAAGACTGAGGAAGTCTCTAGTGAATCTACCTTTAAATCTTGGGGCATTAGCGGTACCCAGAATGGGCATTGGTACATGCAATGTAGTGTATTGTGGCATGGTATTCATCATGAGCACAGGATTTGTGGTTGAGGTCAGATTTGTGTTTGACGCAGGATTTATGGTTGGAGTAGGGTTTGTCATCATTGTTCGAACCAGTCAGGGGGATATCAATGGCAATGTATCTCTAGAGAATAATCAGTAATTTTGGCATGGAAATTCCACTCAGCTTGACTGCAAGTAGCCTCTCTTTATGCCCCCTCGCAGTGGGCTCCACTGTCACAGTAAATGTCAGGCTGACATTGAACATTTGATAGTGAGTGAGCAAGAGCATGTCAGTCATTGCTTGTGGAGGGTAGTACTTCGTAGGAATATAGAGATGTACCTAGAGAATGAAATATTAGTGTGTTCAAGTGATGATACCTTCAATGCTTGCTCTCATTAAGCTCAGTTGTAGCTCGCTCATGTTGACACAGAAGGTGGTGTTCTATTCCCCTTTACTTCGTTTTTATACATCATACAGGGGGTAGCCGTATGCATGCTCTTGCATTACCAGGGCCCCAGCCAGTCAATATTTGTCAAAGAAAAGGAAGATTGAATGAAAAGGAGTAGAAAAAGTCCATAGCTAGACTCATCAGCAGGGCTAGAACGTCTCAGGATAGGCACAAGCACATATAGGGAGAGTAACGCTGTCACCCTCAGTGCCAGTGTACAGGTCGCCACTCCATCACTGCTCGATCCCCATTGCTGTCCAAAGACATCCTGCCCCTCCTCTGAGTCTCACATCTGGTGTGTATGGGATAGTGTTGTGATAGTATGAATGAAAATTGTCTGTCATATAAAAACTTAAGTGATGAATCAAAATCAAAATTGTACCCTTCCTCTCTCCAATGAACCCATCCTTCCAACTAATCGCCAGGGTAGTATGAACCCCTCAAGCAATTTCCGTAACATTGTGTTGATCTTCAATCGTTGGCTAGATTTGTTAAGGAGTGTTGAAATTCATGGCAGCTTGTATGCCCAGCAACATAGAAGAACTGAGCAGAGGTAAGTGTAGAGAGAATGAAGTGAAAAGAAAGGAATAGGAATGGAGGTAAGTGGCTGGAACATCCATGACATGTATTCCACGTGACGTCCAGTCTGCACTACCACACCGCATGAGTCTGCAGGTGCAAGATAACATCACTAGAGGTTAACATTTGATATGGGCTAGGCAAGATTGGCATCCAGTTGTCCATAGGAACAATCAAATGAATAATAATCCCTTTGAACTCCTGATCAGTGAGTGCAGTCAAACGGAGATTGTTTACAGCTCATTGCTTTGTATGGAGGTCTGCAATGTGAGTATTGATGTCACTATTTCCATTGAACTTTACTGCATTCAGAGAGGCCTCAGCTTCCAAGAGTGCCATGTCAGTCTTTTTCACATGCTCCAAGATAATAGAGTCCCAGCATTCCTTTGCTGTTCTGTCAGTCCTAACCCCTAATCCAATGGGGTCCAGAACATTCAGAATGATGTGGGAGTGGGCAAGCTGGTCACAAAAAATCCATTTGTCGAGCGATGGGGAAGAGAAATATATGGGTGTTGAGTCTGGTGGTAAGGGTACATTTTGTGGTGTGGTTGTGGTAGTCCCAGGGGTAGCAGGATGAGTTGTAGTTCCCTCAATATATCCCCATAAGCCTTTGCCCTTCAGCAGTTCCATGATTTGGAGCTTCCAGGAGGCATAGTTCTTCCTATTGAAATGGCTACTCATATCTGGGAGGATTGTAACTCCCAAGGTCGACGACATCATTTAGGGGTGTGGTGATGAGGACTGTGGTGTGGTGTGGTAATAAAGTGGTATTTGTTGAGTCAAAAATCCACTGCATATTCTTCTTGACTGAGCTATAGGCAACAGGGCCACATAATCTAATGATGGTGAAGAGGCTGGCTGTGGGCAACTGTGGAATAGCGCTCGGAACAGTGTGCTATACACACTAAACCTCACACACACTCACACAACTACTCAATCTATACAATCACCCTCGTAAGTACGTGGGGGGACGAGATTATATCACCTTGTGACTACTAGTACTTTAGAACTAGTAAAGCACCTTATTATCTTGACACTATGCAGCGTTTTACTCGTTTCAGACTGATCCTAAGGCTAGGAACTTTTTACAAGAAGGTACACTTCAAGGCGCTGATGAACCTATCGACTCCTGTGGGCAGAAAACACAACACCTGAATGGCAAGTATAATCCTTCACAGAATCTGAAGGCAGGTTCTTAGTGAGTCTAGTTGGGCACCTCCATGCAGTGACTGTAGGTCCTAAGATCATAGCTTATTCAGGGCTACTGGGTGTTATGCTGCGAATTATAGCTTTGCGAAGCAAGGTCTATGCGCGAAGTACTTCAAGAAGAGAAGTGAATCGCAAGCTTGGGTGTATACTGAGTGGGGCAGGCTATATGCTGCGCACACCTGGTGTGTGTCGAAATCCTGGTTAGGAATTCAGTGGGAAGACTCTATATGAATCTATGAAGCTATTGCTCTAGGTGCAAGCAAGGCTTTGTCCAAGATGATGTATGTGCAAGCAAGATGAAGTTCTCGAACTTATAAAGCTCAAGAGGATTCTAATATCAAGCAAGTCAGTACAAATCTTGAGTCGAACTTAACTGGACAAGCTTCACGAACTTCTCCTGTTATAGGAAAGGTGGCTAAGGTCCCAAGGTGTCTAACTCAATGAGAGTTAAGTGGTGTCGTTTCCTAGACTAGGAAACAGTAGTAGTAGGTGTTAGTGGCTAAAGACTTCAATCCTAGCTGCGGATTGCTCTTTGAAGCGCACAGGTATGTTCTCGAACTTAAATTGAAGAGAATGCCACGCAAGGGTAACCAGTAAAGGTTTCCTGACGAGGTTTTTGGAGCAGAGGAAGGCTTCGTGAAGTTATAAGTGACTTTTAGTGAATATTGGTTCACTAAGTGTTATTTCTCCGATGGGCAGCAGAGAATTACAACTTCGAGAAGGTATATCGGATGTAGGAGGTATAGAAGGCAAGGAACAAGTTCGAGAACTTTCTCTGAAGCTTGTGTCCTATTGTCTCCCCTCTAGTCTCTCTTGTTCTCCTTATGTATCTATTTCGACTTTCTACTTATACTACTGAAGAAATACTTGTATGTAAGCTACATTGGTCCTTGCCTGGTTGATTCGCAACACAAGCGAACTATTAATCATCCAATGAAGTATTATTAGCCATTCCTTACTGCTGCTGTGTTGAAGACAGTCAGCAATCAGTAAGCTGCTGTGAACTTCTAACTGTGCATTGCTGTGCATAGCATGTGGAAGTAACTGTGCATTACTGAGCAAAGCGGCTGCTGCGCGAACTTTATGAGTAATTCTGGGTGTTTTAAGCCTCCTTGCTTCGCGAAGCAAACAGCCTTGGTAATATCTTGATAGCTGCTGACTGTAGCAATGAATAAGTTTGCTAACTTTGTCATTTAACTTGTGTAATAGTTGCGCAGCCATTCCAATTGATCTGGCATAGCCATAGGCTATTTCTGAGGTGTGTTTTAAATAGGATTGATGATCAAGGTGCCTGCAGATCATGGTGCCTGTGGATCATGGCTGTGCCTTGATATGAAGTTTGATGGGGTGGAGTATCCTTAGATCTTTACAGATCTGCGAATTTATGAGCGCACAGAGCTGCGAGGCTCATCAGCGCAACCTTCCAGGCAAAGTATAATATTCGAAACTACACTAGGACACTCATCCTACAACACAATCGGACACACTGCAGGTTGCAACGACACTGAGCTCGCTCTTTTAACCACTCCCCAAGTACAAACTTAGTGAGCTCACTACACACAGGCATGTAGGGTTAACAGAACTGACTGCAACAACGAGAACAACCTCTAATCCTTCTATGGATCTCGGATTCGGGATGGAAACAACTCAGAGAACAGAATGGAAACAGATTTCAGAAACAGACTGACAGAACAGAACAGACAGACAGAACAGATTTCAGAAACTTCACTTCAATTCATACTCTCACAGACTCCAAACAGTACTCAGATGGAACAGAACCGGAACACTGATTCTTATTCACTTGGAACTCAAGCACACAAGTCAGATTCTGAAGTTATCTCTATTCCTCGGAGTGAGCTCGCTATTTCTCTACGATGCTCGAAGTTACAAACTAATCCTTTATCACCATGCTTGCTTTCTACGCGCACACCATAACTTGGGGGTTCGAAACTTGTATACTAAACCCAGACTACTGCCTACTTATACTACAACTGTTGTTAATTACAAATACCGCAGCCGTACCCAGGTAAAATAGACTCCTACATACATAGCCCACTGCTGCCACAGCCTTACTTTGCATCCGGCTCGGTATTTCCTCCTATAGCATCGTTTCCATAGTGAGCTCGCTAAGGCCCAATAGGTGCACACTGATTTACAAGTCCGAGGGTGTATCACCTTTCGACCACATGTCAATACATGTCTAGCCCTTCATGCTACATGTATAACCTTCTAGATTAGTGTCAAGCACACAGTGAGCTCACTAATTCTGCACAGCAACGGATATCCTTGTCAACCAATCACTCAGTTTACCAGCACTCGGCCAAAGCTCCTATTCAGACCACGTGCTAGCCATATCACTTTATCTTATCTCTCACGTGAGGTTTGGTCCGGCCTTCTCAGGTACAGTACGTCACTTTTAATTTAGTGAGTGCACTGATCTTTTCAAATATGATCTTCTTTATTCTCTGCTTAAGGGAGTGAGCTCACTCAGTTTCCATGACTACCCACGGCCGAACAGTGTTTTGTGAACTTTCTGTCAAGCATGCCTGTCAAGTACCTGCTGTAACTAAGCTCTGGTTTATGTCTGTCACATCAGGTGTCACTGGTGCATACAATTATGATGCCCTTTTGTACTGGTTATGTACGCTCGCTCCCCTATACTGTATTACAAGTTATATTCAGAATAAATCGCAAAATTACACAGCTGGTACGTTTGCAGTCGCAACAATGGAAGAATATGAGTACAAAGTCTCAGTCAGGCACAGCATAGGTGAAACAACTGAGGTACTCGGGTATCTACAGCCAGCTTATATAGTTGATTGAGTAGCAACAGGAGTTGTGAATATATATAGTAAGTAATAATGAAAGTAAGGAACAAAAGTAAAAGTAAGAGTAGACATATGGATATCCTTCAACAGGAAAACTCAGCAAGTTTTTGCCTCCATGGAGATGCAGCTGCACTGACATGACTGGTGATGTGGCTGCCACATTGCACAACCTCAGTCCAGTACAACAGTCAAACACAGGCTCCACCACCTCATCCCAGCCTTTTGCCAGTGTCCAGACTACAACTATCAAGGTCTTGCCAGATAACAATAATCTTGCCAGCACCTCATTGAGGAACAAGATCTCCAATGCAACTGTAATTGTGGAGATTGTGAAAAGCATATATGAGGTGCTGGACAAAGTGCCATATGTCAAGGGAGTTGCAAGACTAGTGGGTACAGCCATAAAGATTGTTGATGTGTGTTGCTATTTCAGAGTCAGCCCACTTTACTAATCCTCCTCACAGGAAGTTGATGCATGTAAGGGAGAATGGGACAAGGTAAAGGGTGATCTTATCAAGGTCCATGATATTGTGTTGGAGTTCCAACATGGGCAGGACAATTCAGCATTGTTGCCTGATGATGTCAAGACTGCATTTCAAGAGCTTGAGATCTGCCTGAGGGAGATTCTTGATGTTGTGGCACGATATGAGAATGTGAGCAAGGGGAAGCTGACTCTTATGTGTGGTGCTCTCAAGGAAGAAGCAATGTTCTGTGTCAGACATATTGATATGGCAGTTGAGATCTTCCAGGTGTGTCAACTCCATTTCTGCACTTGGTTCATATAAGTAAATTTCTAACCCATTTTACAGACAAAGGTCTTAATTGGCACACATGTTGCTGTGGAAAAAACACGTCTCACTGGAGAGCAGACATATCAAGGTGTAGAGAAAATTCTTGCTACCATACAGGAGGGCCTGGCTCCATCCTTATCTTCCTATCTGAATGTGCTCACATGTCCTGCTTCAAGGCAATGCTTTACTGGCCATGAGAGTGAATTGCAGAAACTGTCAAGCATGTTTGCTGCACCTGTGGTTACTCTTTTTAGCCTAGACAGTAATGCACTTTCAGCTTTTGTTCACAGCTTTGATCATTCATCAAGATTAGTAGTAGTTTATTGTGTCACATGATATGAGCTGGCATGACCTAGATTTACTGCTATTTTCTTAGATGCAAGCTCTATTGAAGTGCTTAATATGGGACTCAAAATGATTGTACACAATGTCAAGGCTGATGGCAGTGCTTATCAACCTGCTTTGCTTGTTCTTGAAAATGCAGACCCCTCTTTAGAGCTGGGCAAACATCTTCCTTACTCCCTCTATAATCCTATTTTTATAACAAGCACCAACCAAGCTGTTTCCTGTTTTGCTTCTGCTCAAGATTATAAACTGGAGTTGTTTGATTTTATGGATCAGCAAGCTGATAGCCTCTGTCAGTTTATTGAAAAGGCTTTTGCTTCTATGCTACATGTTGTCACTTTTGTGGCAAGAGGTGGAACTAGAAAGACACAGCTAGTCTTTAGATTTGTTTCTAAGAATCTATCTAGGTAAGACCATTATATGATTAGTTAATTCACAATACTAAGAGCCAAGAGTAGATTTACATATATTTGGTTTTTCAATGCTACCTCAGATGCTACACTTGCTGCTGACTTCAGGAAGCTAGGCAAAGCTGCTTGTGTTGGTGAATCTGTCAATGACATTAGAGATTTCTTAGAAAAAATGCATGAGGATTGGCTTGTTATTTTTGACAATGCAGATGATCCAAAGGTTGACTTGAGCAAATACATTCCACAGTGTAACCATGGGAATGTCATCATCACTAGTCATCTTACTGAGGCTCACCAAATGGCATCTCTTGGTTTTTATATCAACTTTCCAGACCTTGAACAAAGTGAGGCTGTAGATCTCCTTTTAAAGCATGCATATGAAAACTCAAACAAAGACAATCAGCAGCTTGCATTGAATATTGTCAATGCACTTGACTGTCAAGCCCTTGCTGTAGCTACAGCTGGAGCTTATATTGCTTCAACTGCAACATGTACTCTCAGCAATTATCTTTTTCTTTTTAAGCAAAAAAGCAAACAGCTTTTCAATTATAAAATCAAACCATTTGAAGGTTATCAGAATACTGTTTTTAGTGCTTTTCAACTTAGCTTTGATCAGCTTAGTCCTTTAACAAAGCTTTTTATGCAGATCTGTGCTTTTTTTCATCATACTGCTATTCCTATTGAGCTATTCTATCATGCATCTGCCTTTACTGGTAATGATCTCTTGCCTGAGGAGAAGGATCAAACTTCACTAGTAGAGAAATTAAAGCATTTTTTATCACTTTTTGCACATAACAGGACATGGGATGACAGTGTTGATGAACTAAGCCATCTTTCACTGACGAAATATGACACCAATGCTAAAGCTTTCTCTTTCCACTCTATTCTCCAGATGTGTGTTCAAGAGACTCTTAATAACAAAGATACAGTATGCCATATAGCTCAGCTTCTTTTAGCACATGCAATATCTTATAGTATTATAAATGCTGACTATAAATTTCAATGGAAGCTGACTGCACATGTAGACAGTATGACCTAGAATAACTGTTTTACCTCTTTTGTCTATAAACATTTTACATATATTTGGATGGATTTAGGCTTGCAGATAAAGGCTAAGAGTGTATGTCAGAAGGCATTGGTGTATTGTGAATGCAATTTGGGAAAGTATCATCCTGAGACTTTGATATCTATGAGAAATCTTACAGTGATATATAAGCAGCAAGGGAAGTTGAATAAGGTTGAAATGCTACAGAAAGAGGCACTGAAGCTTCACAAGGAGGTCTTTGGAGAGCAACATCCTGACACCTTAATATCTATAAGCATTCTTGCAAGGATATATCAGTGGCAAAGGAAGTTGGATGAAGCTGAGATATTAGAGGAGGAGATACTGAAGCTGCATAAGAAGGTGCTTGGAGAATGGCATCCTGACACTTTGGTATCTATGGGAAACCTTGCAAAGATATATAAGCAGCAAGGAAAGTTAAATGAAGCTGAGATGTTACAAAAGAGACACTGACACTGCACATAATTCAAGGTTTTTTCACCTAAAAATACATAAAAAATATTGAAAGTTTTTTCAGTGTTTTTTCTCTGAGAAAACATAAAAATATATTTTAAAAACTTTAATGACATTTGTGGTGAAAAGCTATAAACATTACTGAAACAAATAACACAAAAAAGTTTCAAATATTTACTTTAAATCTATTGTGTTTTTGTGCCTGGAAATACTGAAAAGAATACTGAATATCACAATTTCAGTTTGACTTACACTTTTTAGCCAAATAAAATAGTAAGAAAAACAGAAGAATATATATAAATATGTGACAAATTTGTGTGACAGTATTTTTAGCAGTTTCTTTTTTAAATTTTTTGAATATTTCTAGCTCAAATTTGTAAATAGTAAAAAAATTTGAATATTATGAAATGAGTTTCAAGCTTGCATTACACAAGTCTAATTAGAGCAAGGGCAAAATGGAGACTGGAACTGGGATGCCAGTGTCACTATGGGACCAGAATCCTATTTGAATGACTGTTGAAAGGACTGAGATCTTCATGATAATTTGAAGCCTGTATGAGGACTAGGTTCTGGCAGGTGTCTCTTGATTAGCACAGTGGCTGATTAGTGAGATAGCCTTTTAGCCCAAGAGCAGTCTCATTTATATGATATGCTGATGGAAGGACCAAAAAACCAGTAAAAATAAAGAAGAACATTGTGTGCCCTTGATATAGCAGTTTAGATGAGGAAGGTAATAAAATTGTCTTATACCCAAGTCTCTGAGGCCTCATTCACTCTGATGTGCAGTATTGCTATAATAGAAGGCAAGACAATAATAATGAACAAATATTACTGAGAAGTGACTGAGGGTGTTTTTTTTGCTATAGGTTACATGCATCATTCTGAGGGTCAGTATCACCATTCTTGACCATCAGGTCATGCTCATGTACAAAAGCTACCCCTGCGAACAAAAATAATTGTGATTTCTTTTACTGTTGAGGATCCACCAAGTATGGTTTTTTATCACATGTCACACCACATATTCTTAGAGTTGGTAGCACTATTCTTGAGCATCAGTTCTTCATGGACAAAATCTACTGGCACAGACAAACATCATTGCTATTTATTTTTACCCTTGAGGATCCACCCAGTATAATGTTTGGCTGCATGTAATACCTATTGTTCTGAGAGTTGGTTGTACTATGCTTGAGCATGAGGCATTCATCACATACAAAATCTACTGTCACAGAATAAAAGCCTAGGCATTTATTTTACTGTTGAGGATGGACCATGTATAATTTCAGGCTGCATGCCACACCACTTATTCTGGAAGTTAGTATCACTCACTATTTTCTAATTTTTCAACCGTCAGGCAATCCTCATGTACAAAATCTACTGCTGCAGAGAAAAATCATTGGCATTGATTTCAGTGCTCAGGATCCATAGTGTGATTTTTGTCTGTATGTCACATCCATTGTCTGAGAGTTGGTATCTCTATTCTCAAACATCAGATATGCTTTGAGAAAAACTACTACTCCAAACAAAAATCCTAGTCATTTATTTTACTGTTGCAGATAGACTGAATGTAAGTTTTGGCTGCATGTCACAGTAGTCATTTAATGAGCTGGTCTCACTGTTCTCAAGCATCAGGTATTAGACATGGCCAAAATCTACTGCTGCAGACAAAATTTAGTGTCATTTATTTTCCTGTTGAGGATCCACTGAGGGTGACTTTTCATCACATGTGACACCCATTGTTCTCAGAGTTGGTATCACTATGCTCAAGCATTGGATATTCCTCATGTATAAAATCTACCACTGTAGAAAAAATCATGTGCATTTACTTTACTATTGAGGATCCACTAAGACTGACTTCTGGCTTCATGCCACAGCAGTGGTTCTGAGAGCTTGTATCACTATTCTCCAGCATCAGGCATTTCACATGGAGAAAGAATACCCCTGCAAAAAAAAAAACCTTGCTATTTATTTTCCTATGGAGGATGTGCCAAATGTGATTTTTGGCTGCATGTCATGCCAGTCGCTAGATCTGAGAGTCCATATCACCATTCTCAATGATCAGGTTTTCTTCACAGACAAAATGTACCCCTGGAAATAAAAATCATTGTTATTTATTTTACTGTTCAGGATCTACCGAGTGTGATTTTTGGCCACATGTGACACCAGTCAATACAAGGGGTGGTTTTATTATTCTCAAACATCAGGTATTCCTCATGGACAAAATACATCCCTGCAAACAAAAATGATTGCCTTTTATTTTGCTGTTAACAATCCACTGAGTGTAATTTGGGGCTACATGTCCTACCAGTCATTCTGAGAGGTTGTATCATTATTCTTAAGCACCAGGCTTTCTTCACAGAAAAATCTACCCCTCACAGACAAAGTCATTTGCATTTATTTTACTATTGAGGATCCACTGAGAGTAATTTTTGGCCACATGGCACAAAAGCCATTCTGAGAGTTGGTATCTCTATTCTCAGGCATCAGGTATGCTTCATAGACAAAATCTACCACTGTGAACAAAAATCTTTACCATTTATTTTTCTCTTAAGCATTCACTGGGTGTGACTTTAGGCCTCATATCATATGAGTCATTCTGAGAGTTGGTATCACTATTTCCAAGCATCAGGTATATTTTACAGACAAAATCTATCCATGGGAACAAAACTCCTTGCCATTCATTTTACTGTTGAAGATGCACTGAGTGTCAGTTTCAGCCTCATGTTACCACAGTCATTCTGAGAGGTGGTATGATTAGTCTCAAGCACCAGGATTTCTTCACAGACAAAATCTACCCCTACAGATAAAAATCATTCACATTTATTTTACTATTGGGGATCCACCAAATGTGATTTTTGGTTACATGTCACACCAATCATTCTGAGAGTTGATATCACTTTTTCCAAGCATCAGGTATGCTTATGGACAAAATCTATCCTTCAAACAAAAATTGTGGCCATTTATTTTACTGTTGCAGAGCCACTGAGTATGATTTTTCTCCACATGTCACACCACATGTTTTGTGAGTTGGTATCACTATTCTCAAGCATCTGGTATTTCTCATGTACAAAATCTACTGCTGCAAACAACATTTATTGGCATTTATTTTACCCTTGAGAATTCATGGAGTGTGATTTTTGGCTGCATGTGACACTAATTGGTGAGAGAGCTGGTATCACTATTCTCAAGCATCAGGTATTCCTCACAGCCAATATATATTCCTGCAAACAAAAATCATTGCCATTTATTTTACTGTTGAGGATCCACAGAGTATGATGATTTTGGATGGATGTGACCCCAGTTGTTCTGAGAGTTTGTATCACTATCCTCAAGCATCAGGCATGCTTCACAGATAACAACTATGCCTGCAATCAAACATCCTTGCCATTTATTTTACTGTTGCAGATCCACCAAGTGTGATCTTTGGCCTCTAGGTCACACTAGTCATTCTTGGAGCTAGTATCAGTATTCTCAAGGATCAGGCATTCCTCACATAAAAAACTACTGCCACAGACAAAAATCATTGCTATTTATTTTACTGTTGATCAACCAATGGGGCTGAATTTTGGCTGCATGTCACACCAGTCCTTCTGAGAGTTGGTATCACTATTTGACAGCATCAGGTATGCTTCATGGATGAAAACTACATGTGCAAACAAAAATCTTGGCCATTTAATTAACTGTTGTGGATCCACCAATTGTGGTTTTTGGCTGTATGTCACACCAGTCATTCTGAGAGCTCATATCACTTGAACTAAGCATCAGGCATTCCTCACATACAAAATCTACTGCTGCAGGCAAAAATCATGGACATTTATTTTACTTTTCAGGATCCACTGTGGGTGACTTTTGGCCACATTTGATACCAATTAGTGTGAGAGATGGCATCACTACTGCACAGCATCAGGGATTTCTCATGGACAATATCTACCCCTGGAAACAAAAATCCTTGCTATTTATTTTACTGGTCAGGATCCACTGAAGGTGATTTATAGCTGCATGCCACACCAAGTGTTCTCAGAGCTGGTCTCACTATTCTCAAGTACCCAGTTTTGGTTACATACAAAATCTACCTCCACAAACAAAAATGAGTGTCATTTATTTTACTGTTCAGGATCCACCAAATATGATTTTTTGGTTGCATGGCCCTTCAGTCATTCTGAGAGTTGATATCTCTATTCTCATGCATCAGGCATTCCTCATGTGCAAGATCTATCCTACAGACAAAAATCATGCACATTTATCTTACTGTTGCAGATCCACTGGGAATGATTTTTTACTGCATATCACATCACATGTTCTGAGAGTTAGTATTACTACTCTTGAGCATCAGGTATTCCTCAGGGACAAAATATACTGCTGCAGACAAAAATCATTGCTATTTATTTTACTGTTGAGGATCCACCAAGTGTAATTTTTGCCCACATGTCACACCAGTTGTTCTGAGAGTTGGGATCACTATTCTGAAGCATCAGGTATGCTTGGCAGACAAAATTGAACACTGCAAACAAAATCTTGACTATTTATTTTTCTCTTAAGCATCCACCAAGTGTGATTTTAGGCCCCATGCCACACCAGTCATTCTAAGAGTTGGTATCACTATTCTCAAGTATCAGGTATTCCTCAGGGAAAAATTATACTGCTCCAGACAAAAATCATGGCCAGTTTTTTGACTCTTGAGTATTCACCAAGTGTAATTTGTCACCATATGTCACACAAGTCATTCTGACAGTTGGTATCACTATTCTCAAGCATTACACAATCCTCAGGTATAAAATGTATCATTGTAGGGAAAATCATTACCATTTATTTTTTGCTTCAAGATGCACCAAGTGTGATTTTGGGCCCCATGTCACATCAGTCATTCTAAGAGTTGGTATCACTGTTCTTAAGCATCAGCCATTCTTTACATATAAAATATACCTATGCAGACAAAAAAAAACCATTTGTTGTACTGGTAAGGATACACCAGGTGTGATTTTAGGCCAAGTCAAACCAGTCTTTCTGAGAGTTCATATCACTGTTCTCAAGAATCAGATATTCCTTATGGACAAAATCTACCCCTGTAAAAAAAAATTATTGCCATTTATTATTCTCTTAAGGATCCACCAAGTGCAATTTTTGTTTACAGGGGGAGTTTCTCTCTGTGTGAAATGTCTGATGCATGAGAATGGTGATACCAGCTCCCAGAATGACTGGTGTCACATACAGCCAAAAATTTCACTTGGTGGATGCTTAACATTACAATAAATGTGATTGATCTTTGTCTGTGCAGGTACATTTTGTACGTGGGGAATGCTTGATGCTCCAGATGAGTGACACCACTCTCCTAATGACTGGTGTGATATACAGCCAAAATTCAATGTTGGTGGATCCTCCGCAGTAAAAAAGTTACAAACATCTTTGTTTGTAGGGGTAGAGTCTGTATGCAAAGAAAACTGGGTGCTTGAGAATAATGATAACACCTCCTAGAATGACTGATAACATATGCAGCCCCAAATCACACTTGGTAGATTGTTAACAGCAAAATAAAAGGGAAGGATTTTTGTTCATGGGAGTAGATTTTGTCTGTGAGGCATACCTGATGTTGAGAATAGTGCTATGGACTCTCAGAATGACATGTGTCAGATGGTGCCAAAAATTGCACTTGGTGGATCCTTAAGAGAATAATAAATGGCAATAATTTTTTTTTACAGGGGTAGATTTTGTCCATAAGGAATATCTGATTCTTGAGAACAGTGATATGAACTCTCAGAAAGACTGGTTTGACTTGGCCTAAAATCACACCTGGTGTATCCTTACCAGTACAACAAATGGTTTTTTTTTGTCTGCATAGGTATATTTTATATGTAAAGAATGGCTGATGCTTAAGAACAGTGATACCAACTCTTAGAATGACTGATGTGACATGGGGCCCAAAATCACACTTGGTGCATCTTGAAGCAAAAAATAAATGGTAATGATTTTCCCTACAATGATACATTTTATACCTGAGGATTGTGTAATGCTTGAGAATAGTGATACCAACTGTCAGAATGACTTGTGTGACATATGGTGACAAATTACACTTGGTGAATACTCAAGAGTCAAAAAACTGGCCATGATTTTTGTCTGGAGCAGTATAATTTTTCCCTGAGGAATACCTGATACTTGAGAATAGTGATACCAACTCTTAGAATGACTGGTGTGGCATGGGGCCTAAAATCACACTTGGTGGATGCTTAAGAGAAAAATAAATAGTCAAGATTTTGTTTGCAGTGTTCAATTTTGTCTGCCAAGCATACCTGATGCTTCAGAATAGTGATCCCAACTCTCAGAACAACTGGTGTGACATGTGGGCAAAAATTACACTTGGTGGATCCTCAACAGTAAAATAAATAGCAATGATTTTTGTCTGCAGCAGTATATTTTGTCCCTGAGGAATACCTGATGCTCAAGAGTAGTAATACTAACTCTCAGAACATGTGATGTGATATGCAGTAAAAAATCATTCCCAGTGGATCTGCAACAGTAAGATAAATGTGCATGATTTTTGTCTGTAGGATAGATCTTGCACATGAGGAATGCCTGATGCATGAGAATAGAGATATCAACTCTCAGAATGACTGAAGGGCCATGCAACCAAAAAATCATATTTGGTGGATCCTGAACAGTAAAATAAATGACACTCATTTTTGTTTGTGGAGGTAGATTTTGTATGTAACCAAAACTGGGTACTTGAGAATAGTGAGACCAGCTCTGAGAACACTTGGTGTGGCATGCAGCTATAAATCACCTTCAGTGGATCCTGACCAGTAAAATAAATAGCAAGGATTTTTGTTTCCAGGGGTAGATATTGTCCATGAGAAATCCCTGATGCTGTGCAGTAGTGATGCCATCTCTCACACTAATTGGTATCAAATGTGGCCAAAAGTCACCCACAGTGGATCCTGAAAAGTAAAATAAATGTCCATGATTTTTGCCTGCAGCAGTAGATTTTGTATGTGAGGAATGCCTGATGCTTAGTTCAAGTGATATGAGCTCTCAGAATGACTGGTGTGACATACAGCCAAAAACCACAATTGGTGGATCCACAACAGTTAATTAAATGGCCAAGATTTTTGTTTGCACATGTAGTTTTCATCCATGAAGCATACCTGATGCTGTCAAATAGTGATACCAACTCTCAGAAGGACTGGTGTGACATGCAGCCAAAATTCAGCCCCATTGGTTGATCAACAGTAAAATAAATAGCAATGATTTTTGTCTGTGGCAGTAGTTTTTTATGTGAGGAATGCCTGATCCTTGAGAATACTGATACTAGCTCCAAGAATGACTAGTGTGACCTAGAGGCCAAAGATCACACTTGGTGGATCTGCAACAGTAAAATAAATGGCAAGGATGTTTGATTGCAGGCATAGTTGTTATCTGTGAAGCATGCCTGATGCTTGAGGATAGTGATACAAACTCTCAGAACAACTGGGGTCACATCCATCCAAAATCATCATACTCTGTGGATCCTCAACAGTAAAATAAATGGCAATGATTTTTGTTTGCAGGAATATATATTGGCTGTGAGGAATACCTGATGCTTGAGAATAGTGATACCAGCTCTCTCACCAATTAGTGTCACATGCAGCCAAAAATCACACTCCATGAATTCTCAAGGGTAAAATAAATGCCAATAAATGTTGTTTGCAGCAGTAGATTTTGTACATGAGAAATACCAGATGCTTGAGAATAGTGATACCAACTCACAAAACATGTGGTGTGACATGTGGAGAAAAATCATACTCAGTGGCTCTGCAACAGTAAAATAAATGGCCACAATTTTTGTTTGAAGGATAGATTTTGTCCATAAGCATACCTGATGCTTGGAAAAAGTGATATCAACTCTCAGAATGATTGGTGTGACATGTAACCAAAAATCACATTTGGTGGATCCCCAATAGTAAAATAAATGTGAATGATTTTTATCTGTAGGGGTAGATTTTGTCTGTGAAGAAATCCTGGTGCTTGAGACTAATCATACCACCTCTCAGAATGACTGTGGTAACATGAGGCTGAAACTGACACTCAGTGCATCTTCAACAGTAAAATGAATGGCAAGGAGTTTTGTTCCCATGGATAGATTTTGTCTGTAAAATATACCTGATGCTTGGAAATAGTGATACCAACTCTCAGAATGACTCATATGATATGAGGCCTAAAGTCACACCCAGTGAATGCTTAAGAGAAAAATAAATGGTAAAGATTTTTGTTCACAGTGGTAGATTTTGTCTATGAAGCATACCTGATGCCTGAGAATAGAGATACCAACTCTCAGAATGGCTTTTGTGCCATGTGGCCAAAAATTACTCTCAGTGGATCCTCAATAGTAAAATAAATGCAAATGACTTTGTCTGTGAGGGGTAGATTTTTCTGTGAAGAAAGCCTGGTGCTTAAGAATAATGATACAACCTCTCAGAATGACTGGTAGGACATGTAGCCCCAAATTACACTCAGTGGATTGTTAACAGCAAAATAAAAGGCAATCATTTTTGTTTGCAGGGATGTATTTTGTCCATGAGGAATACCTGATGTTTGAGAATAATAAAACCACCCCTTGTATTGACTGGTGTCACATGTGGCCAAAAATCACACTCGGTAGATCCTGAACAGTAAAATAAATAACAATGATTTTTATTTCCAGGGGTACATTTTGTCTGTGAAGAAAACCTGATCATTGAGAATGGTGATATGGACTCTCAGATCTAGCGACTGGCATGACATGCAGCCAAAAATCACATTTGGCACATCCTCCATAGGAAAATAAATAGCAAGGTTTTTTTTTTTTGCAGGGGTATTCTTTCTCCATGTGAAATGCCTGATGCTGGAGAATAGTGATACAAGCTCTCAGAACCACTGCTGTGGCATGAAGCCAGAAGTCAGTCTTAGTGGATCCTCAATAGTAAAGTAAATGCACATGATTTTTTCTACAGTGGTAGATTTTATACATGAGGAATATCCAATGCTTGAGCATAGTGATACCAACTCTGAGAACAATGGGTGTCACATGTGATGAAAAGTCACCCTCAGTGGATCCTCAACAGGAAAATAAATGACACTAAATTTTGTCTGCAGCAGTAGATTTTGGCCATGTCTAATACCTGATGCTTGAGAACAGTGAGACCAGCTCATTAAATGACTACTGTGACATGCAGCCAAAACTTACATTCAGTCTATCTGCAACAGTAAAATAAATGACTAGGATTTTTGTTTGGAGTAGTAGTTTTTCTCAAAGCATATCTGATGTTTGAGAATAGAGATACCAACTCTCAGACAATGGATGTGACATACAGACAAAAATCACACTATGGATCCTGAGCACTGAAATCAATGCCAATGATTTTTCTCTGCAGCAGTAGATTTTGTACATGAGGATTGCCTGACGGTTGAAAAATTAGAAAATAGTGAGTGATACTAACTTCCAGAATAAGTGGTGTGGCATGCAGCCTGAAATTATACATGGTCCATCCTCAACAGTAAAATAAATGCCTAGGCTTTTATTCTGTGACAGTAGATTTTGTATGTGATGAATGCCTCATGCTCAAGCATAGTACAACCAACTCTCAGAACAATAGGTATTACATGCAGCCAAACATTATACTGGGTGGATCCTCAAGGGTAAAAATAAATAGCAATGATGTTTGTCTGTGCCAGTAGATTTTGTCCATGAAGAACTGATGCTCAAGAATAGTGCTACCAACTCTAAGAATATGTGGTGTGACATGTGATAAAAAACCATACTTGGTGGATCCTCAACAGTAAAAGAAATCACAATTATTTTTGTTCGCAGGGGTAGCTTTTGTACATGAGCATGACCTGATGGTCAAGAATGGTGATACTGACCCTCAGAATGATGCATGTAACCTATAGCAAAAAAAACACCCTCAGTCACTTCTCAGTAATATTTGTTCATTATTATTGTCTTGCCTTCTATTATAGCAATACTGCACATCAGAGTGAATGAGGCCTCAGAGACTTGGGTATAAGACAATTTTATTACCTTCCTCATCTAAACTGCTATATCAAGGGCACACAATGTTCTTCTTTATTTTTACTGGTTTTTTGGTCCTTCCATCAGCATATCATATAAATGAGACTGCTCTTGGGCTAAAAGGCTATCTCACTAATCAGCCACTGTGCTAATCAAGAGACACCTGCCAGAACCTAGTCCTCATACAGGCTTCAAATTATCATGAAGATCTCAGTCCTTTCAACAGTCATTCAAATAGGATTCTGGTCCCATAGTGACACTGGCATCCCAGTTCCAGTCTCCATTTTGCCCTTGCTCTAATTAGACTTGTGTAATGCAAGCTTGAAACTCATTTCATAATATTCAAATTTTTTTACTATTTACAAATTTGAGCTAGAAATATTCAAAAAATTTAAAAAAGAAACTGCTAAAAATACTGTCACACAAATTTGTCACATATTTATATATATTCTTCTGTTTTTCTTACTATTTTATTTGGCTAAAAAGTGTAAGTCAAACTGAAATTGTGATATTCAGTATTCTTTTCAGTATTTCCAGGCACAAAAACACAATAGATTTAAAGTAAATATTTGAAACTTTTTTGTGTTATTTGTTTCAGTAATGTTTATAGCTTTTCACCACAAATGTCATTAAAGTTTTTAAAATATATTTTTATGTTTTCTCAGAGAAAAAACACTGAAAAAACTTTCAATATTTTTTATGTATTTTTAGGTGAAAAAACCTTGAATTATGTGCAGTGTTAATGCCTGGTGACAGAAGCTCTGGACTGAGAGAATTCTAGATATTATACAAGCACTATCACTACACATGCATCTTAGAGCTATTGAGAATTCAGTTATATTGGTTTGCTACTTCTATTGCATCAGAATCCCCCACAAACTTGAGTGTGTTTGTGTGTCTAGTGTTGAGTGTGAGTGTGATCAGTGTCTTCAATGCTGGTGCATTTCTAGCTCTGTGCATGCAGACCCCTCTTTAATGGAAAAAATCAACTTAAGGTATTCAAGTGATGGAAAGGATGACCAATTTTTATCACATGTCAACATTTATGCAGTGAGGATGTTGTGATGAAATCATAGACAGACTCAATCTAGAAATAGTAATTTTGTCATGAGTAATATTAAAAATGTGTCATTACTCATGATTGCATGCTGCAGACTCCATAGACATTAACCTTCAACCCATTGAACTGGCTCCAACTCACTTATCAGAATCCAATGGATTCTATTTCCCAGTTTCTATTCCATATTTCATATCTCTATTTCACATACTAATTTCACATATTCATTTATCACACTTAGAATCTGTCAATGGTACTGAGTAGGTGTTATATCGGAGTCCACAGAATACTCGACTCCTCTAAACCTCGTGGTAATTCTCTGGGTGATTGTCTGAACACAAGACAGGCCTGAGTTTATACCTGTTTAAACCAGTTGGAACCTGGGTCTAACAGTTAGCTTGAAGCTTCCTAGCTCTCCTTAAATGCTGATGAGCCTTGAGGCTCTGTGCTCTGAAATTGTGGGCACACATAATAATTTATTGATATTCTCCCATGCATGACCTTTCAGTAAACCAACCGTTGCAAGGCCAGTGCAGGTCAGATCGTAGCAAACTACTCAATGCACATGACTACACAAAGTTATGATGCACTCTGTAAACCAATAATTAAATAAACATATCCGGTTCAAATGGATATCGGCCCAATCCTTCCAGGTGGCTGAGCCATAGGTCTATAACAGTATTACAAGTCTAGGCCAATTATGTGTTACCAGACATACAATCATATGGTATGCCTGTGTGAAGGCAGTGTATGGCTAGGGACTCATAATGGTTAATGATTGAAGGCATATGGGCACGCTCCAATAAACATTTCAGCTTCACAAAGTCACATTCCTGACAACTGCGCAACCAATAATGCTGAGTAAAGGGCCACTTGCTGCTACAACTTGTTAACAAGGGAACTGTTAATATACCACACCACTCAGTAAGACTGTAGATAGCAGGATAATATTGTTACAAAGCATTTGCGAAGCTCACTAATAAATTACTGCGGTTACCAAGGCTGACAGTAGTAGCTTACAAACTGGTACAAGAAAATTAGTATAAAAACCAGAGTGTATTAGCTAGAACAATAGAATATGCTCAGGAATTACTCTCCCATACAATATTCCATAAACCTTCAAAGCTAACAAGCTTAGAAGACCCCCTTACAATGTCTACATCAATATACTAGTGTTTTAAAACAGTCTTTGCAGATCATAAAACACTTGTACACCATATTGAATTGTTGCTTCATTAACACTCAGCTTTTGTCTTTAAACCAGGAAGGCAATAGTTCACCTTTGTTGGCATTCTCGCACCTCTTTCCCATTCACCAGAAGACTTCAAATGGTAATCTGTAGATAGGATTATTGCACTTTAGTTTCTAACACCAACAGAATATACTTTCACAAAGTGAAACTATATAATAACTCATAGTTCTCATATAGGAACTAACAACTGGAACCATGACCAGGATTCTGACACCTTGCACCCACTCAGTATACACCCCAGTTTGCGATTCCCTTCCCTTCTTGAAGTGCTTTGTGCATAGACCTTGCTTCACAAAGCTATAATTCACAGCATAACATCCAGTAGTCTTGAATAAGCTATAATCTTAGGACCTATAGTCACTGCATGGAGGTGCCCAACTAGACTCACTAAGAACCTGCCTTCAGATTCTGTGATAGAATATACTTGTTGTTCAGGTGTTGTGTTTTCTGCCTGCAGAAGTCACTAGGTTTATCAATGCACTGCTGAAGGAGACACTCATGATTACCCCCAAATCCCTAACTGGCACAGCTATAGAAACCATCACAGTCATGGTCCCTGTATTTGTCATCATATCCCTTTCGCTCCTTAGCCTCATCTGTTACTGGCAACAAGAAAGTATTAGCATTTGGATTGGAACCCATAAAGGGGCAGTGGAAGAGCCACAACTTGTTCCGGCACACTACATCCCAGCTGCATACCCCCAACATGACAGAAGAAACCCCTTCTACACTCCACCCAGGAGCCAGAACTGGAAGGAGCCAGGCCCTAGCAGCCCTTCTCCAGGAGGAGACATTACCAGTGAGAGAACCAACACCTTCCCTGTTGCTGGACCTTCTGGAACTTGGGATCCCCCTCCACATTCTGACCCTACTACCCATGATGAGAGCATCGAGCTCAACATTACAAACCTCAATCCCAGCTATGTACTCACAACAGATGGGGTACAGCTCCCACCAACACATTAGTCAACAGAAACCCCAAGGAATGTACCTAGGGCAGATAGCCCCACTGAGACCATTACCTCTGCCAGTACCACCTGCCCAGAGATGTTACAGATTGCGAACCCAGGAACTCCCACTGATGGAGAGTCCAATGATCCTCCAGCCTATGAAGGACCAATCATATCAAATTTGTGGTCTGGCCACCACCACCTTTTAGAAGGACTCCCCATCCGACCAATAGACACATATACTCCCTCCACAATCAATGAGAATGGACAGCCCCCTGAGGACTGTGTCAACACCAACTACCTTTGACAATCTAGATTATAAATCTGCCTGGTCAGACAGAATGTTCAATGATTCCATGATGTTGTCTATGGAGAATCTGAGGCTCACTACCTTCTCTGACAAGACCAGGAGGATCCCTTCTTGCCTCTCTAGCTACTCACCATGGAGAGGAACCTACTCAACTGGACTTTTGCAACAGACCTTTTTAATGGCAATGGACCTGACAGAGAGTGGCCCATACTTGGGGAGGAGGACAGAACTATTCTGGGGTGATACCAATCCAGGGCATGGGATTGAAGGACCAGAGACATTCAGGAGAGAGGAGGAGGAAGCATCTCCATGGAAGACTACTAGGAATGAGAGAATTTTTAATGGAATGACCTTAATGCCACTTAGTTTCTGGCCAGACAAATTGAAGGACTTCTCCCTGGAAGGAGGATTGCCCACCTACAAAGATAAACCAAGGGAGAACACAGGGCCCTGGAGTGGGACCTACAAGTCATACAGTGGGATTGGAAGGATTCCAGGGACAGCCCAGAGCCCAGAGAGGAAGAGGAGAATTGAACCCCTACCCAACACTCCTCCCTGGATAAACTACCACCAACCAGAGGCCCAATGGCTGGGAACCAGCCAGCTCCTTGTAGGAAGCAGAGAAGTGGGACCCTCCAAGACAGTGCAAGGGAAGTGCCATGATGAAATGGAACAGGACCCAATACCACCCTCAGATGATCCAGGAGCACCTTCCGATCTGGACCTGCCCCCCACACAATTAGGGAGACTCAAATCAGAAGAGAAATGAAGGAAGGAGGTGGAGAAAAACATAAAAGATATCATGAAGGAGATGGACCAAGCCAAGCAGGTACTGGAATGGCTGGATAAACACTGAGGCTTCTCAAAAGTGCCCCCACCAAACAAGCCTCCTCCTGTCCTGAACCATCAAGGAACCCCAGGAGATTGAACAGATTGATGGTCACTACTACAACCCCCACCAAAAGACCTACCCCCCAACCCACCTGACTGGCCCACCAGGGCCTTACAAGACAACCATCCCTACTACAGCATTAAACCCACTCTTATCGCCTCCACTAAATACTTCAACGGAAAGCATGACGATGTTGACTGGTTCCTCAGGGACTGTCTCCAGTACTTCAAGACATTCCCACAATTCATGATCAATAGCACCATCATGATCAACTATCCCACCTCCCATATGGAGGACCAGCCAAAGAACTGGTGGGTCTACCACCAGGTTGAATTCTTCTCCCAGTCCAAGAATTGATATTGGTTTGAGCTATGGGACAAATGGGTCCAATCATTCAGAAAGCAGTTTTTGAATCCCACAATCCAAGAAAAGCATAAACCGAAGATGATGGAATTGCAGATGGGCAATGGGACCGCAACCAGCTACTTCCAGCATCTGGAGCATCTGGCAATGCTCACCAGACTTCGACATCAAGAAGGACCCCACTTGGCACTCATCAGAGCTGTCCAACAAGGAATACCCACCAATTACACTGGCTTCATCTCTGATATAGGCATGTTCATCCCTGTCCACTACTGGCAGTGGAAGCACCATGTCTGCACCATGTACAATAAGCATACCAGGAAAGCTGCCTTCAACTGCATCCACTATCGAGACTCATGCCCCCAAAAGCCAAAACCCCCCACCAGCAGCACTAGTCAGAAAACTACTGGTGTGACAAGTTTGACAGGGGAAAAACAAGCTGCCAAATCAGAAGGCACCTGGACTACTTTTGGGGGGGGGGGGCAGGCAAACCCATAGACATTGATCAACTTAAGCACAAAAAGAGATGCTACAATTGTGGGAAGAAGAGTCACCTGGTGAAGGATTGCTGGGCACTGAAAAGGCCATGAGATGCGAAGACCGGAAGGTATATGTATACCTTGGAGCAGCTTTGAACAATGCTCGATGAGCAAATCAAGACAGAAGGGAAGGAATCAGTCAAGGAGAAGATGCCCCTGACTTCAGGAGTCAAAGAGGTAAAAGGGGAGGCCAACAAGTGAGCAATTCCACTTGCTCGGCCAGGACAATCATTCCATCTGTTGCATGCTCAGACTCAGCAAGCTGGTCCCCATGTATTAATATTTTATGTACTTCATATCAAGAGCATTCAAATATACCAGCTTTTACACTTCCAAGTGCACAAAACCTGAAAGAATTGCAACAAACTCTGCCAGCAGAGTTTGAAAGAACCAATAAAAGCACCCCTTCCCCTTCCCTCAAACCTCAGGCTCCACCTACTAGCTATGAAGCTGTAAGACTTGGGGTCACACCTAACTCGACCACAGGAGATGTGTCCTCCAGAGGCATTAGACCATTCTTATGGCACAAGGCGCATGATGTCCCTGTCACCACTGAGCAGGCTGTGCTCCAAGCAGGAACCCCAACCGCAGGGGAAACTGGGACTGCCATTCCTACCAACAAGGCCCAGATAAAGGTTGAAGTGGCAGGCAGCCTCACTCAAGAGAAACCCAAGGGAGACCTTATGAAGGGCCCATTGAAGGGTGAAAAGTGGCAAAGATCCCTGTCAACAAAATCCTCAACTGCCCACAAGGAACAAGAGGGCCAAACTGAGTGAGAGATGCCCCAACAGCTGCAAGTCACCCTCAAAGAGATCCCCAATGATGAGAACAACACTTCTTATCATCTAGCCCAAGCAAAGATTGAGATATGACTGACCATACCAGATATCCCCCAGGTACACACTTCACCTCCAAAGGCCCACTGGCTCAGGCCCTTTGGTCCCAACTGGACCCTTCAGGCTATTCAGGAAGTGCACAATGATTCTGAAGCATTGGCAGCCCTCTATCTCTGGATGCATAAAGAGCGAGTAGGGGAAGTAAATGAGGAGATAATGCAATATGTATGTCTGGGTGGAGAACCTGCCAGGGAATGGCTGTACAAGTTGCGAGAGCCAGTATGCTACCTCTGCTGGACCCAAACCAAAGACATCTGGGAGTTACTAGTCAACACCCAGCTGACAAGTTCTGAAGGCCTGTGACCTTATCAACAGCAGTCGTAGTGGGAGCTCCATCAGCTGAAGGTATGTGGAGCAAAACAACATCCAGACCTACACCGCCACCAGCCCCATCCTGGTGTACAATGCAGACAGAACCTGAAATCAAGCAGGGGAGATCACCAAATTCATAGAAATATGCCTAGTCCTTGGGGACCATGCAGAGCGAATCAACCTAGCTGTAACTGAACTTGGCAAGGGTGATCTTTTCCTCAGACATGACTGGCTTAAGCGACACAATCCCATTATCAATTGGGTGATGGGGCAAATACTCTTTGGACATTGTCAGTGTAGAAAAAATCTGTTCCCACTACCTGACACTAATCCCAAGGACTGCTGGGATGAGGAGCTGGAGGAAGAGGAGACCATCCTAGCTGTTAACATACAAGAAGTGCTGGAGATTCAAGTGCTCCATCATGCTAATGACTTAGCTGCCAAGGCTGCAGAAGGGAAACCTAAGTGACTGTTCAAAGAGTTAGTTTCCTCATGGTACCACAAGTTTTAGGAGCTGTTCTTGAAGGGTAACTTTGATGAACTCCCAGAACGCAAACCTTGGGACCATGTGATTGAGCTAATACCAAATGCCTGAAGCACCCTTGACTGCATGGTCTACCCCTTCAACTGGAACAAACAGGAAGAGCTGGATAAATTCTTGGAAGAGAACCTCACTAGTGGAAGGATCTGACCATCCAAATCCCCATTCACATCCCCCTTCTTTTTTGTTAAAAAGAAGGATGGCTCCCTTTGCCCCATCCAGGATTACTGGTGTTACGACTGCAAACATACCAGCCATGTAATTTTGCAATCTATTATGAATATACCTTGCAGTGAAGTATAGGAGTGAGCATACATATAGAATAAGCAAGCATACATAACAAGTACAAAAGGGCATCATAATTGTATGCATAAGTGACATCTGATGTGACAGACATAAACCAGAGCTTAGTTACAGCAGGTACTTGACAGGCCTGCTTGACAGAAAGTTCACAAAGCACTGTTTGGCCATGGGTAGTCATGCTTACTGAGTGAGCTCACTTCCATAAGCAGAGAATAAAGAAGATCATAATTGAAAAGATCGGTGTGCTCACTAAATTAAAAGTGACATACCGTACCTGAGAAGGCCAGACCAAACTTCATGCAAGAGATAAGATAAAATGATACAGCTAGCATGTGGTCTGAATAGGAGCTTTGGCCGAGTGCTGGTAAACCGAGTAATTGGTTGACAAGGATATCCATTGCTGTGCAGAATTAGTGAGCTCACTGTGTGCTTGACACTAATCTAGAAGATTATACACATAGCATGAAGGGCTAGACATGGAGTGACATGTGGTCAAAAGGTGATACACCCTCAGACTTGTATAATGGTGTGAGCCTATTGGGCCTTAGCAAGCCCACTATGGAAATGAAGCTATAGGAGGAAATACCGAGCCAGATGCAAAGTAAGGCTGCAGCAGCAGCAGGCTATGTACGTAGGAGTCTAGTTTACCTGGGTACAGCTGCGGTATTTGTAATTAACAATGGTTGTAGTATAAGTAGTCAGTAGTCTGGGTTAGTATACAAGTTTTTCGAACCCCCAAGTTACAGTGTGCACGTAGAAAGCGAGTGCTGTGATAAAGGATTAGTTTGTAGCTTCGAGTATCATATAGAAATAGCAAGCTCACTCTGAGGAATAGAGATAACTTCAGAATCTGACTTGTGTGCTTAAGTTCCGAGTGAATAAGAATCAGTGTTCCAGTTCTGTTCCATCTAAGTACTGTTTGGAGTCTGTTAGAGTATGAATTGAAGTGAAGTTTCTGAAATCTGTTCTGTCAGTCTGTTCTGTTCTGTCAGTCTGTTTCTGAAATCTGTTCTGTTCTGTCTCTGAGTTGTTTCTGTTCTGAATCCAAGATCCATAGAGGGGTTAGAGGTTGTTCTCATCATTGCAGTCAGTTCCGTTAACCCTACATGCCTGTGTGTAGTGAGCTCACTAAGTTTGTACTTGGGGAGTGGTTAAAAGAGCGAGCTCAGTGTTGTTGTGACCTGCAGTGTGTCCGATTGTGTTGTAGGATGAGTGTCCTAGTGTAGTTTTGAATATTATACTTTGCCTGGAAGGTTGTGCCTTGAAGTGTACCTTCTTGTAAAAGTTCCTAGCCTTAGGATCAGTCTGAAATGAGTAAATGCTGCATAGCATCAAGATAATAAGGTGCTTTACTAGTTCTAAAGTACTAGTAGTCACCAGGTGATGTAATCTTGTCCCCCCATGTACTTACAAGGGTGATTGTATAGATTGAGTAGTTGTCTGAGTGTGTGTGAGGTTTAGTGTGTGTAGCACACTGTTCCGAGCGCTATTCCACAGGTGCCCACAGCCAGCCTCATCACCGGAAACTCAATGAGATGACAATAAAGAACCACTACTCATTGCCCCTCATCTCCAAGCTCATGGATAAGCTACAGGGAGCCAAGTACTTCACCAAGCTCAACACCTGATGGGGGTACAATAATGTTTGCATCAAAGAAGGCAATGAAGCCAAGGCAGCATTTAGAACCAATCAAGGGCTGTTCAAACCCACCATCATGTTCTTCGGACTAACCAATTTGCCCACGACCTTCCAGTGGATGATGAACAATATCTTCTATGACCTTATCAATGAAGGGAAGCTTACCATCTATCTCAATGATATCTTAATCTTTTCCAAAGACCTCAAGGAGCATTGCTGCCTTGTTCATTGGGTACTGCGATGCTTGAGGGAGAATAAGCTATTCCTCAAAGTGGAAAAGTGTGAATTCGAGGTCTTAGAAATGGAGTATCTAGGGGTGATCATCAGCGAAGGGGCAGTGCGCATGGACCCAGTCAAGGTAAAGGGAATTACTGAATGGCCCACTCCTATGAAGAAAAAGGAGCTCCAATCCTTCCTAGGCTTCACCAACTTCTATTGAAAATTTATCAAGGACTATTCCAAGATTGTCCGACCTCTCACTCAATTAACAGGCAACACCCCCTGGACCTGGGGGTCAGCCCAAAACCAAGCATTCCAGCACCTCAAGGGTCAAATGGTGAAGGATGTCATCCTCACATTACCATGGGAATGGGGGAAATTCCGAGTGGAAGCCAATTCAAGTGAAGGAGCAATAGGCACCATCCTGAGTCAAGAGCAGGATGGGAAGTGGAGGCCAGTAGCCTTCCTCTCCAAGTCCCTCACCACTACAAAGCACAACCATGAGATATACAATAAGGAACTCCTAGCCATCATGCTCGCTCTAGCAGAATGGAGACACTATCTCATGGGTACCAGTGAAGACTTCAAGATCTGGATGGTGATGAGCCTCTAGGCTCTGTATGCTCAGAATTTCATGATTTCAGCTATAATAACCAAAGGCATCACATAAACAGCCTATCAAGACAAGTTTACTATACCACCCAGGGGCATATACTTTATACAACAGCAATGGCCCTCTACAACTCTCAATATCCTCCCCATCTTGTGAAGCACTTTAATTTGTGCATACCATCACTTCAAGGCATGATAATTGATCATACAACTCCATTCAGCAGTAGGTGCTGATAAACCAAAGAATTGCCACATCATTATCCCATCAGTTACGCATCATGGCTTGACCTGCCAGGTTGATCATTTAATTATATGATGTCATATGCATCAACATATACATCCCCTCGACAATCATGGATTACGTCTGATAATTTCTTCATTTTCAAATACAATAACTGAACACTGAAGATTATAAACCTTGACCTATCAGTATACCTCAGCTCATCCACCCTACTCTCTCAGTCTGCAGTCAAACAGCACCTTATAATGCTTGCAGTACTAACAGGTGACCCTTGAATACTATCTTGTTTTAGCAATGCAGGAGACTAGCTGTTATTGAAAGCCTCATTTATTACTCATAAACTTTCGAATAGTTACCAAGCTGCAGTCTTACAGCCTTAATAAGTAGAGCTAATAATATCCAGGCCTTGTAGTATAAAACTCAATAGAATATTGTAGAAAAAGGAGAACAAGTACCCTAGAGACACTGCATGTTCTAGAAACTAATAGCTGGTACACCAACAGTTACAACTTGTATTATCCTGCTTCACAACCATATACACACCACAAATCAATTGTTTTGCACCCTATACATGCTACTATAAGCCTAGGACTGATTTACACCATCTAACAGCTTCATTCACCTCTCTATTGTTCACCCCTTGACCACATACCACTGCCAGCTTTGAATACTCAACTGCCAGTCAGTTTTATACCAGTTACTTGCCATTAGCTCGCCATAGCTTTGGTACCAGCCCTTTTGAACTCTCTTATGCCTCTCGTGTACCCCATTGTGTCTTGTTTTCTTTTATAGGCCACATTGTCTTCACTTTCACCACATAGGAGTTTAATTCAGTTTTGTTTTTGACAATTACATTGCTGCCCATTTGGGAAGTCTCCGAGTAGACTTGTAGGATCAGAATCATCAGCATAGGATCATTTTGACCAGTTCTCATTTAGTTTTGTCATAGGATAGGATAGTCTCCATGTAGACTCAGTTTTCAGCTTCAACTTTCAGTAACAGTGTTTCATATAGCATCAGTAACCCACCCTTGACATAGGACTTCGTTTTCCCTCTTGTATTCTTGACCACAAAAACCACCTTCGGTTTTTACTCTTGAATATTCAACACCTTTCATTTATAGATTTCCCCCAGAGGATCATTGACTAGAGACTTTGTCTAGTGTTATTCTCTTCATTTTTGCAGATACTTGGTATTCACGTCATACCAGTTTCTGTTGTCTCTCGTTTATTCGAGACAATACCAGTGTATAGCCTACATCACAGTACTCGACTAGGGTACTACTTGCTAGACTTTCACATCACAGTGTACACCTGTGTCTAGAGGAATTGATTGGAGTGCACAGAGGTGCCCCAAACATACTTGCACACACACCACCTTAATTACCAAAGGCTTCATTTATTACCAATACTCATTGAGTTTGGTGTTGCCATTGCCATGGAAGTCTAGGCTTATCAACAGATCACCAGAATCTCCAATATTTCCACAAACCCCAAAAGCTCAATCAACAACAGGCCCAATAGGTGACAGAACTGGCAGAGTACCATTTCACCCTCCATCATAAACCCAGCTCAGCAAATTGAAAGGCCAACTTGCTCAGTTGGTGGGATGATCATGACCAAGGCAAAAAGGATAATGACAATATAGTCGTGCTACAGCCTGAACACTTCCATGCCATGATCATGCCCACAATGGCAGAGACACACCAACAAATCAAGGAAGTCACCCAGAACGAGGCCAAGTGGGATTAGGGAATTGCTGATTCCTTAAACCATGAACAAGGGATCACCAAAGAAAAGGGCCTTCTTTTCTATGATGGACAAATCTATATACCACATGATGACAAGCTGAGGGGAGAAATCATTGCCCAATATCACGACCACCTCATGGCAGGGCATCCAGGCATTGCAAAAACCTGGGAACTAGTCAAACACAACTTCTGGTGGCCCAAAGACAAGCAGACAATTGACAAGTACATAAAGGGGTGTGAGGTCTGTCAGAGAGTGAAAAGTAACACTCAACCACAAGCTAACCCACTTCACCCCAATGAAATTTCTTTGGCCCCATGGATGCACATTTTGGTAGACATGATCACTGGCCTCAAGGAGTCAAATGGGTATGATGCAATCCTAGTCATCGTTGACCATTTCTCCAAAGAGATACTCCTGATAGCTTGCAGCACCACTCTGTCAGCAGAAGAATGGGCTAAAATCCTGTGAGACCAAGTCTACACATGACACAGAATGCCCCAAGTTGTCATCTCTGACCATGGACCACAATTTGTTTCCAAATTCAGGCCATTTTGTAAGAATGAGGGGTATTGGACTGGATATATCCAGGGCTATAGATTGTCATCTGGTGGGTTATAACCACAGCCACCACCATAATAGTCATTTCAGCTAAAAGCTGAAAAAGATAATTTGGCATGTAGTGCCAAATTTTTTTCAGGAATTGGTACTTGAATGATCCCAAAATGGCTTCACATTCAACATCATATTCTCAGAACACTGCCACACTCAAAATGAGCAAGTGAGGCCTCATGACATGTATTTGTGTTTTGATAGTCTTTCCACCAGTCATTCAGCCTTGAAAAAAAAGAACATACTTAAAAAATATATTTAATTGATTCCATGGCTCCTCCCCACACATACAGAAATTATCTTGGCTAGATGCATCCCAGTGAATCAGGATGCACTTACTGTGGGATTATAGCATTCCCAATATGGTAGGTAGGAAAATTTGAAAAATCTTCATTGAAATAGTGTGAATTTTCAAGTACATAGCTCTATGAAGTCCAGAAATAGCATATTTATATGTATTGTAGGCATATATCATTTTTCAAGTCAACAAAATGTCTGACTTCTGAGAGTATTCAAAGAGAAAAAGAATTTTGATGATTTTTAGACATTGCTGGACCAAGAAGATGGTTCATGCCGATTCTGTACTCATGCAATAAATTGTTTAGTATAGATGAACTTTGCATTTCCAGGTGCTGCAAAGTATCTTGAACTTTAGAGATACAGTAGAATAATACACTGTTTAATTTTCTTAGTCTACACTTCAATAGATATGTGGTAATACCAATACAAGTAAAAGTCTAAAGAAAATGTTGCAGGAAGCATGTTGGATATGATGTAGTGGCATATTGGTGTGGATTGGAAGGGCTAGAGCAGCAGTATTATATATTATATTTACTGTACAGATGTTCTTGTACTGTCTCAGAGTGTAGAAGAGTGTGTGGTGGGAAAACTACAGATAAGAATGCACAATATAAAGAGAAATTTCCATTAAATTGTACATACATCATCCCTATGTAACCAGATCAATATAAATCATTGTATATATGCTATTAATACTATCTGTAAGGTATTCCAATGGTCAATGAGACATTGGATGGCCAGCATTGAGCAGTGGATGAATACCGAGCACAGTTTCTGCTGCTCAATCGAGGTAGACCGGCCAACCAATTGGTGATCAGGTGGCTGTGCTGCTTCTTTTCTTGCCCTCTGGCCACCACTTCACTGACCACCACCCCTCTCTATGCTGGGGAAGAGCCATTCAAATGGCATAACAAGGTGAGTGCTCATATATTACTCACTGACCATGCTTTTTAAACTCTTTTTCTACCAGTAAAGGTGTGCACCAGCTCCAATCAATGACAACGATCTATTGGACGATGATGAGGAAGAAGAGTCAGGGTTATGACAACAACAGGACACAAACATCAGTATGCAGGGATGAGTAGCATGGGAAGGGGGGGTTCAAGGGGGATGGGAGGAGGGCAGTATGGTGGAAGCAGGATGGCCACATGCAGAAGAGGGCACTGACAGCCAACAACGATGCCAATGCCCAAGCCCTTTTGGGCATCAATTGACAACATGATGACAGATACGATGGCCTAACTGATATCAGTACCACCCCACTGCCCAGCCTGCCGCTGGCACCCCTCTTCCCATTCAATATTGACCTGCCCCACCCCGCCCAGGCCCTCTACACCCCCCACATCCATGCATTTCCCACTCAAAGAGTGGGAGATCATGGCTGTGTATCCTGTTCTGCCCAATGAGCCTGTCATCACCTGCTGCCCACCCACCCTATACAATGTGTAGCACCTCCTATGGCACCACAAACAATACAATGATTGCACAATTGATGAATGGCACACTGACAGATTTGACTCACCCAACGATGCCTGTAGTCCCTGACTGCTGTGCCACTTGCTGCCAACCCCTGCCCCACTCAACATCATGCTCCCCCGCCTCACCCAGGACTCCCAGAGCTCCCATGTTTGGGGATCTCCAACTCTTTGAGTCAGTGTTGAACCTAGACTTCCATGGCAATGGCAACACCCAAAACTCCAAGAGAGCTAAGGAAAGATGCTTGCAGTCACAGTAGTCAAGGCTATGTGTTTGTGCGAGTGCTTTGGTGCACCTCCATGCAGTCAATTCCTCTAGATGCAGGTATACACTTTGACTATACAGTCTGGAAGTAGTACCCTTCAGCAGTTGAGTACTAAGAGGCTCAGGCTGTAAGCCGAGGGGGATCTCAACAAATGAGATAGAACGGAATCTAGTGTGACCTGGACACCAAGAAACCATCCCAAAAGACATGGAATACATCTAACAAATGTGCACTGGCTATAGGCGACCAGATATGGTCCTAAAACCGGGGCAATGTCCAAGAAAATAATGTAAAACCGATAAAATGCAGTAAATGGTCCTAAAAACAGTGTAGACAATGGAGAAGGGCTATAGCGAGTGGTGAAGGGGCTAAACCCGGTCCAGAGAGTGTGGAACAGATATAAATGATGGCAATATGTCTAAAACCGGTGCGACGTCCAAGAAAAACAGTGCAAAATCCTATAAAATGTGACAAGAGTATAGACAAGATGTCTAGATGTATACCTAATAAAGTGAGCAGAAATGGTGGTAATAAACATACAAAAACCAATTAAAACCGGTGGGAATCTCAGGTTCTTGGTCTATAAAACCAGAGCTATGGCAACAAGTGTGCAGAGCTTTGGAAAAGCAATAATGGTGATGAGGGGAATCCTATGGAGAGTGGGGTGGAGATGGGCCTTCAAAGAGGCAATACAATCCTAAACCAGGCTGGGAGATGATGATGTCAGCAATATAAAACCGAAATCAAAACTGAAACTGAAACTGAAACAATAAAGCTGATGACAATGTGGAAGTGATTTAAAGACAAAAGCAAGTAGTTAGAGCAAGAATGCGTCTATTGGGCAGTAATAATGCGATCCAATAACAATTAAGAGTAAAGCAAGTGATGGGGCATAACTGTGGGTGGCTGGGATCGACTGGTAGTGTATAAACTCATCAATAGAGCATATATCCAGTAATTCGAAGCAATCCCCTTGTAACTAAGTTTCTACAGAGTCTTACATACTAAAAGTCCGAAATTATAAATAGAAAACATATCTAAGCATTGGTAAGGCTGTAACTCCATGGCTGAGTAAAAGCAACAGCAGGCATGTGGAAACTAGTCATCTGAAGCCAGGGCATTGTGTTTAATGCCAGGTTTTTGAGGGGAAACCATATGGGTGCTGTAACTGCTGTGAGGACCATGAGGTGCTGTTTAACTGCAGGTTTTTAATGTGCAGCTACTATCAATTACTTTGAGGTCCAGGCATGGTAACATCCTTAGTAAAACCGGTCTGAAGTGCCCATGCACTTTAAATAACTTGGAAGGAGGAGTATCAATCAATCACATCAATTTAATTGAAGGATCAATGAAAGCGCAGCAAATGATGATCCCTGGTGATGTAGGAATGCTATATCTAGTTGATTGTCGATCAGGCATGCCAGGGTGTGATGGGGCACAAAGATATTGTGCAAAACTGGTCGAAAAAGGATATAAAAGAGTAGTGGGAGTCATAACCAGTGTACTTTGGTTTCTGGGAGAATATTCGAGTTGTAGCCTTCGAAAACTGGTCTGAATAACCGAAGAGTAACCACTGTATAACCGGTGGAGCACGGAGATATTGCTGAATGGGCTAGCAATTAAATTCGGAGTTTGTTCTGGTAGGAGGATGTGGAAAGATAATGGAGTAATCCAATTTCTGGAAGAATATTCGAGCTGTATCCTTTGAAAACTGGTCTGAATAACCAAAGAGTAACCACTGTATAACTGGTGGAGCACATAGATATTGCTGAATGGGCTAGCGATTAAATTCGGAGTTTTCTTCTGGAGGTGGTAGGAGTATAATGGCATAATCTGTGAATTCTGAGGGCTGTATATATCCACAAATTCTGAGCATACAGAGCCTGGAGGTTCATCATCAGAGAATATGGCTACAGGGATTGTTTTGCCCAACAACCCCGCTGTCACCCACCACCTGCCCTATATGACATCCCGCTGGTGCTACAAGGCTCCCTATTTCCCCAAAATGTCACCACCTCTGTTTTCAACAATGGTGAAGAGGAGTCTGCATGCACAGAGCTAGAAATGCACCAGCATTGAGGACACTGATCACACCCACACCCAACACTACACACACAAACACACTCAAGTTCATGGGGGATTCTGATGTGATAGAAGTAGCAAACCAATATAACTGAATTCTTAATATATCTCAGATACATGTGTGGTGATAGCACTCGTATAATACTGATTAAGCAACATCTTGATACAGGGCAAATCAGAGAATTGTCTTCTCCACATGCATCCCCAGCCTTCTTGATCCCTAAACCAGATTCAACAGTTCTGCCCTGTTGGGTTAACGACTTCTGTGAACTCAATGCTAATATTGTGATGGGTAAGTACCCACTGCACCAGATTGATGACATCTTAGCTGATGCAGGTAACAGTAAAATTTGGAGTAAACTGGACATGACTGACAGTTTCTTTCACACCTGCATGCATCCAGATAGTATTCCTCTTACAGCTGTACCAACACCCTTTAGGTTATACGAGTGGATGGTCATGCTTCAGGGAATGAAAAATTCTCCTTCCATTCACCAATGTCATGTTAATGATGCCTTGCAAGACCACATTGGAAAGATATGTCACATTTACTTGGTCGATATCATCATTTGGTCTCAGTCACTTGAAGAGCACCAGGAACATGTCCATATCATTCTGGATTGTTTACGCAAGGAGCGCCCTTATTGCAACGCTAAGAAATCTGAATTTTTTCGTTATGAACTTAAGTTTTTGGGCCACAAGATCTCCATGAAGGGCATTGAACCTGATAACTCCAAAGTTGCTTGGATGTTCAAAAAAAAAGTGAAAGGCTGCTCTGTATGGAGACAGCCTCACTGGTATAGTGACTCACAAGGAACGACCAAGAACAGGAACGGGGGATGTATTAGAGAGCAAACAATGTGTATATGAGTGGGTGAGTGTATGTGTGTAAAAGTGGGGGGAAAAAGGAAGGAAGGAAGCATATTGCAACTCCATTAAAAAGTTGGTTGTCTCCACAGACTGCCTCACTGTCATTGATCACTTGAACCCTGGTGACAATAAGATTTTTGTCACTATGGATGCGAGCAACTGTCGTATGGGTGCTGTCCTGTCCTGGAGACCTACTTGGGAAACTGCTCGCCCTGTCGCTTATGATTCAATGCAATTGAAGGGTGCCCAGTTACACTACCCTGTGCATGAAAAAGAGCTATTGGGGATTGTACATGCCTTGAAGAAATGGCAGGCAGACTTGCTTGGGAATGAGTTCATAGTTTTTACTGATCATTGGACACTCGAAAACTTCCAGACTCAAAAGGCTCTATCTCGCCGACAGACTCATTGGATGGAAGAAATGGCTCAATTCGATATGACTATCAACTACATACAGGGCGAGGATAACACTGTCGCCGATGTGCTATCTAGACTACCTGACAACCCTGCCAAAGTAGTTCCAGATGTAGACCCTGGTGAGGTTGACTGTTGGAAGTCATGGCTTGAAGCAGGCAAACAGTTTCCATCACCTGTTACAGCCATCTCACATTCCTTGCTCCTGATTGCAGCAGATTCGTGCATCTTGAAAGGCATAGGATGGACATTCTGAGCAGGTGGAGATAACGGTTCATCATAATCACCGGAATTGACATCAAGGTAGTCATCATCATCTTCTTCATAACCCACCACAGCACAGTTCGAAAATGGGGGCATCAGGGCAGCACAGGAAGCAGGACAAGAAGTGTTTTGAGACAGGGGACGATCATTTGCAGAATCATGAAGGGGGTCATGAATGTTCCTGGGAGGGAATGCATGGGAGTGCATGATCAGAGCGACATAGTTATGTGGGACTGATTGTAGTGGAGCAACATGGTGTGATGGTTCAAGTGGTATACTGTTAGACAAGGAGGTAGGATTTCCGGAGTTATTCTGAGCAAAGTTTAAAAAGAAGGGGGGAATGTTTCCTCCAGTACATCGTACTCTTTCAACAGCACAAGTGACATCTTTGCTGGTGATCATGCAAGGTGTGTGAGCAGGGACATCATGATTGGGTATGCGACAGTTCTCGAAACCAGCTGGGTTAGCTTGTACCCATCTGTTAACAAAGTTGATGTCTCGGATCTCATAGTTTGAGGCAGGACACAGATCACAAATGTTATCCTTCCTGATGTGGTTCTGGAAGGGGAGATGGAAATTGATGCAAAAAAAGGCTAGGAAGAACATGAGCCAGCACTTGTTCTCATTGTAACGAGGTGCCTGGTTGTTGTTCTGGATGTACAAATGGGATCCAAACTGACTGGAAGGTCCCAATGCTGCATACTGATTTGCCTGTCCAAAGGCACCCACATTGTGTTAGACCTGAACCTCACGTGATCCAAACAAGAGTAAACTCAGGCTGCCTCGTGTTCAGACAACCACCTGAGAGTCTCATGGAGTTTAGATATAAGTGATGGAATCAGACTAAGGTCTTAGTCGAGCAAGAGTTAAGAGAGAAGTTCAGTATTGATAAACTTTAGTTTGAAGCTGGGGTATTACAGCAAGAGCTACCTACTTATATATGAAAACTGTAGTACTAATAATAGTCACAACATATGAAGACAATACGGTAGTCGTGCGGTATGCACAAGCTGTAGTTACCTGGCCTAAGCTGTCTGGTTCTGGTTTGGATGATCACATGGGGTCGGGGATGACTCAGGCTTTGGAAAATTAAGAAAGAAAATGAATATGCACGAGAAATTGTAACATTACCCTCTCATTAAAGCAGTTGTCCCGACTGCCATTAGGGCTCCGGCATCTCCTCTAGCTCTTTGTTTACTGCTCTCCAGTAGTCCTGAATATACTCTTTCCATGCATCTCCATCTGGGTTTTGGACTTGGATCTTCTTTCCATCATTTCGTTCGACTGTGTAGAAGTATTCCCATGTCCCATTCTCAGTTTCCTTGTATTCGTGTCCCATGATTTCCTTTATCGCTTTAGGGTTTACGATGGCCTCAGCTGTTATCACTCTTCCATGTTCTGCTTGACTCTGTTGGTACTCTTTTATTGCTTCTTGGGCATTTTCCATGTCCTCTTCTGTGACCCAGTTGTTGTGTTCCCTGGTCCAGCCTACCCATTTTACTAGATAGTCGGTTACCAGTCGAGAAGGTTGGCCCCTCTTTCCTCTTACCCTTCAGGTTCAAGTGTCGAGGACTTCTTCAACTTCATACTGCTCTTCATCTTCGATGAGGTCTGGTGGTGGCAGTGGTGGGAGTTCTTGGTTTGGGAATGCTGGTGGTGTATATGGTGTTAGGAGTTTTTTGTTGAAGCGTGGATGAATTCACCAATGGGGTGGAAGTTTGAGTTTATAGGCGGAAGCACCTGCTTTTTCAAGGATTCAGAATGGGCCTACTCATTTGTTGTCGAGCTTCTTCAGTCATGGGAGATGGAGATTGGTAGTGTCAAGCCATACTAGGTCATCCTTTTTGTATGCTATTGCTTTACCCTTTTGCTTGTCATATTGGGTTTTCATCTTTGCTGCTGCTTCTTCAAGGGACTGTTGGCATAGTTTGTGGGTTCTTTGCATTTGGGATGCAAAGTTGCCAGCAGCAGGGTTGGTGAAAGGGCTTCATCATTCGGTTTTGGGTACTACTCAGGGATTGAGTCCATAGACAGTGAAGAATGGGCTTTGGCCCATAGCAGAGTGTTTCTGGTTGTTATGGGCGAATGCTGCAAGGGCGAGCCACTCATGCCAGTCATCTTGTTGATATCTAGTGAATATCCTTAGGTATTTCTCGATCTCTTGGTTGACTCTTTTGGTTTGTCTGTTGGTTTGGGGGTGAAAGGCAGTGGAGGCATTGGGGGTGATCCGGAGGATTCGATACAAATCTGTCATGAATTTCAAAATGAATTGGGGACCTCGGTCAGATATTACGGTTCTGGGCATGCCATGGATGGTGAACACTTTGTCGTGGAATATTTTGGCGGTTCCTTCCAATGTTAAGGTTCCATTGCATGCTACTGGGATGATTTCCTTTGAGAATCTATCTACTATGACTAGGATGGCATCATAACCCCCAGACTCTTTGAGGCCAGTAATTAGGTCGACAGAAATGTGGGTCCATGGTTCTGAGGGAATAGCATTGGGATGGAGAGGTGTTTTTCGTGCTTGAGTGTTAGACTTCACTCATTGGCATGTTTCGCATCCTTTGATGTATCTTTCTACTGTTTGCTTGATTTTTGGCCACCAGTACTCTCTCTGAACAAGCTCATTGGTTTTGTTGATTCCAGGGTGTCCGGCAGTAAGGTGGTCATGGGACATGGCAATGATTTCTCCTCTGAGCTTCTCCTCTCAGGGTACGTAAATCCTCCCAGTGAGCATTAGGAGTCCTTTTTCCATTGTGATTTCCCTTTCATGATTTAGGGAGTCAGAGATTCCCCGGTCCCACTTGTTGGTGCTCTCGGTAACATGCTTGATTTTTGAGTGAATACTGGATATAGTGGGCATGATCATGGCTCAGAAGTGTTCTGGTTTTAGGACCACGATTTTGTCGTTGTCCTGCTTGCCTTGATCATGATCGTCCTGTTGAGATAATAGGTCAGCTTTTTGGTTTGTGGTGCCAGGTTTGTGATGAAGGGAGAAGTGGTATTCAGCAAGTTCAGTTACCCACTGGGCTTGGTGGCAATTGAGTTTTTGGGGTTTCCTGAAATACTGAAGATTCTGATGGTCCGTCCATACTTCAAAGTCAACAGTGGCTCCCATTAGGTAGTGTCTCCATTTGGCGAGGGCAAGCATTATGGCAAGGAGCTCCTTGTCGTAGATTTTGTAGTTGCTTTCTGTTGTCGTTAATGATTTTGAAAGAAAGGCTATGGGTCTCCACTTGCCATCTTGTTGTTGGCTCAATACTGCGCCGATGGCTCCTTTGCTGGAATCTGCTTCTACTCTGAACTTTCCATCCTCCTTTGGTAATGCTAAGATTACATCTTCTGCCATTTGCTTCTTCAATTGTTGGAACACTTGATTTTAGGTGGCACCCCAGTTCCAGGGGGCATTCCTGTTGAGTTGGGTCATTGGTCATACTATTTTGGAATAGTTTTTAATGAATTTCCTATAGAAATTTGCAAAGCCTAAGAAACTTTGCAATTCTTTCTTCTTGGTGGGTGTCGGCCACTCTGTGATTCCCCTGACCTTGACAGGATCCATGCAAATAGATCCTTCGCTGATGATGACTCCCAAATACTCTGTTTCTAAGACCTCGAACTTGCACTTCTCGGCTTTGAGGAACAGCTTGTGCTCCCATAGGTGTTGAAGTACTCGTCAAACTATTTGTCAGTGCTCTTGGAGGTTCTTGGAAAAGATGAGAATGTCATCAAGGTAGATAGTGACTTTTCCTTTGGCAATCAAATCATGGAATATATCATTCATCATCCACTGGAAGGTTGCAGGGGAATTGGTGAGTCCAAAGAACATCACTGTCAGTTCAAACAGTCCTCGGTTGGTTCTGAAAGCAGCCTTGTATTCATCGCCTTCTTTGATGCATACATTGTTATATCCCCAGCGTACGTCTAGCTTGGTGAAATATTTGGCACCTTGTAACTTGTCCATGAGTTCTGAAATGAGCGGCAAGGGGTATCAATTTTTTATGGTCATCTCATTGAGTTTTCGGTAATCTTGGACCGGGTGGAGGGTGCCATCTTTCTTTTTGACAAAAAAGAATGGTGATGCAAAGGGGGATTTGGAAGGTTGTATTCTTCCAGTGGATAGGTTTTCATCCAAGATTTGTCAAGTTCTTCCTGTTCATTCCAATTCAGGGGATATACCTTGCAGTCAAGGGTGTTGCTGGTGTTTGGTATTAGTTCAATGGCATGGTCCCAAGGCTTCCAGTTGGGGAGTTCATCGAAGTTGTCTTTGGAGAATAGGTCTTGAAACCTCTGATAGTTGGGGGGTACCATTTCTTCAAAGCTCTTCTTTGGCTTCCCTTCACTTGCCTTTGCAGCTAAATTATTTGCATGATGGATTGCTCTGATTTCTATTTCCTCTGTCATATCTACTGCTAATATTGTGTCTCCTTCTTCCAATTCTTCATCCCACTTGTTGTCTGGATCAGCATCTGGTAGAGTGAATGGCTGCTTCTGACATTGGCACCATCCAAATATGATTTTTTGGGTTTTCCAATTGATGACAGGGTTGTGACATATCAACCAATCATGCCCTAAAAAGACCCTCCTGGTGCCTAGATCCATGACTGCCAGGTCAATTCGTTCAGCATGTCCTCCTATGGTCATTTGGAGTTCTACAAAATGAGTGACTTTGCCTGCTTTGTTTTGCATGCCATCAGCATTGTAGACTGGTATTGGGCACTGGTTGCTCAGGTTGGTAGATCATGTTCTTCTACGTATTTGCGGTCGATGGAGCTTCCAGTGCATCCGCTGTCTATTAAGGCTGTGGTTTTCAGGGTCTGGTGATTGGTTAGAGTTTCAAGTCAGATTTTGGTGGTCAAGTCTTTTGCTCTGGCCCGGGTGCTTCATCATATGTATCAGACCAGTTTGTGGAGTTCCTCTAACTGTTCGAGTGCTTGGGTGCGAGGTAGAGTGATGATGTGTAGCATCATTTCCTGGTCTATCTCTGCTTGTCGCATCTTGTGGGTCCAGTGCACTAATATGGCGCAGGCTTCATAACTACCCATCGCTTGTCTGATTGCATGCCATGTCCACTCCGTTTCGAATGGAATCATGTAGCTGGATTCTTCCTTTTCAATTGTCTTTAGTTCCATCCAATTATGGTCTTCTAGCACCTGCATCCACCACCTGTTGTACACTTTTATGTCAGTGGCATCGGGGTCTCCCTCTTTGCGGTGATGAGGCTGGCTGTGGGCAACTGTGGAATAGCGCTCGGAACAGTGTGCTACACACACTAAACCTCACACACACTCACACAACTACTCAATCTATACAATCACCCTCGTAAGTACGTGGGGGGATGAGATTATATCACCTTGCGACTACTAGTACTTTAGAACTAGTAAAGCACCTTATTATCCCGACGCTATGCAGCGTTTTACTCGTTTCAGACTGCTCCTAAGGCTAGGAACTTTTACAAGAAGGTACACTTCAAGGCACAACCTTCCAGGCGAAGTATAATATTCAAAACTACACTAGGACACTCGTCCTACAACACAATTGGACACACTGCAGGTCGCAACGACACTGAGCTCGCTCTTTTAACCACTCCCCAAGTACAAACTTAGTGAGCTCACTACACGCAGGCGCATAGGGTTAACAGAACTGACTGCAATGACGAGAACAACCTCTAATCCTTCTATGGATCTCGGATTCGGAATGGAAGCAACTCAGAGAACAGAACAGAAACAGGTTTCAGAAACAGACAGACAGAACAGATTTCAGAAACTTCACTTCAATTCATACTCTCACAGACTCCAAACAGCACTCAGATGGAACAGAATCGGAACACTGATTCTTATTCACTCGGAACTTAAGCACACTAGTCAGATTCTGCAGTTATCTCTATTCCTCGGAGTGAGCTCACTATTTCTATACGACGCTCGAAGCTACAAACTAATCCTTTATCACAGCGCTCGCTTTCTACGTGCACACCGTAACTCGGGGGTTCGAAACTTGTATACTAAACCCAGACTACTGCCTACTTATACTACAACCGTTGTTAATTACAAATACCGCAGCCGTACCCAGGTAAACTAGACTCCTACATACATAGCCCGCCGTTGCCGCAGCCTTACTTCATGTCCGGCTCGGTATTTCCTCCTATAGCATCGTTTCCATAGTGAGCTCGCTAAGGCCCAATAGGTGCACACCAATTTACAAGTCCGAGGGTGTATCACCTTGCGGCCACAGGTCACTCCACGTCTAGCCCTTATGCTACATGTATAATCTTCTAGATTAGTGTCAAGCACATAGTGAGCTCGCTAATTCTGCACAGCAACGGATATCCTTGTCAACCAATTACTCGGTTTACCAGCGCTCGGCCGAGGCTCCTATCCAAACCACATGCTAGCCGTAGCATTTTATCTTATCTCTCGTGTGAGGTTTGGTCCAGCCCTCTCAGGTATGGTACGTCACTTTTAATTTAGCGAGCGTGCCAATCTTTTCAATTACGATCTTCTTTATTCTCTGCTTAAGGAAGTGAGCTCTCTCCATAAGCGCGACTACCCACTGCCGAACAGTGCTTTGTGAACTTTCTGTCAAGCATGCCTGTCAAGTACCTGCTGTAACTAAGCTCTGGTTTATGTCTGTCGCGTCAGGTGTCACTGGTGCATACAATTATGATGCCCTTGCGTACTGGTTATGTACGCTCGCTTATTCTTTAAGTACGCTTGCTCCCCTATACTGTATTACAAGTTATATTTAGAATAAATCGCAAAATTACACGGCTGGTACGTTTGCAGTCGCAACAGCGGTAACAGTGTCCCCTGAGATATGCTTGCCACTCAGGGTCATTGTCCTCGTTGTATTCTTCTTCAGCCTTCTTCTTTGCCTTTCTAGAACTGCTAGGGTTCATGGGAATTTCTGCCAAGGCATTGCCACCCTTGGTAGCCATTCTTTTGGCTCTGTGGGTTGGGTGTCTTGCCTCTGAGGGAGGACATTTTCACATCAGGGATGGCCCACATGTGTCTGCATTTTTGGCTGCAGCAGCCAGTTGGTAGGACATATCATCTTTGTCATCTGGTACTTCCTCTAAAGAAACCTTGTGTGAGCATGGGGAGAGTGGAGGGGGACTTATTGGGTCTTGGGTGCGCCTACCACCCATCTCGCATGGCAGATGAGGTGCTTGTGCCCTGTCAGTTGAGAACTGTTCTGACCCGGAGGGTGCTTTTCCTGCACTGTCCCATCCGCCCTTAGTCGGGTTGTCCCTGGCATTCGGGTGCATATCTACAGGAGTTGCAGTCAGTTTACCACTAGGGGTCACTCCTTTGGTCTTGCTGCCCAGGGCTATTGCCATTCCGTGCTCCCTCTGCTGCAGCTGGTTGTGGTCAGGGATTCTTCTTTTTGGGGAAGCTGCACACTTCTGCTTGTTGGGCGCCATTCAAGGGTGTTTCAAGGACGTCTTTGGCAGGGCCCGGGTTTGAGTCCTGGAATATTCATTAGTATTGTTTGTTAAAATATCATACCAGCTCTGCGATTCTTGGGGTGCTTTGCTGAGGGTGATAGAAGTGGGTATATTCGAATGTATGATAGGTTTAACTACAGAAGTATTGTAAGTCCATCCAGCAGTATGTAAAACACCTTTAGAGAGTCTGGCCAACCAAGTAGAATCACTTACTCATCGGCCCCTTCTTTTACCTCCTCAACTCCTGAGGATGAGGGCATCTTCTCCTCATCGGATTCTGTTTCTTGGTCTACTACTCGATTGTCGCAGTGGTTGGTATTGTTGCGGGTGAATCTTCCACTTCCGTCCCTGGGTCTTCGTGGTTGGTGGCAGTCGGCGGTGAAGTGACCCTTCTGGTGGCAATTGAAGCAGCACCATTCCTGTCAGAGTCAGTCTATGTCCATTGGTTGGCCTTGTCCACCATAGACTGGTCCGGTTCCCATATTGGTACTAGATGGTCCTGGGTCTCTTGGTGGCTGCAGGGGCATGTTCTGGGTCCTAGGTGGTGGGGCGCGGTTGTCATTGCAGGGGGTATTTTGTCGGTTGCGGGGATCTTGGGGTCAGTAGCCCTTATGGGTTCTGTCAAAGGCCCATTTTACTGCTTGCTGGTCATTGATTTGAAGAATACAGCGCTTCCACTGGGTGTAGGTGTGGGGAATTTTTTCTCCAGATGCGACAGCCATGGTGTATTCATCAGGTACTCCAGCATGGACTGTGGCAACAAGGTGGATCTTTTCCCCTTGATCTTCCCATCTGCCGGTGAGCTGTGCTTGTTGTTCCACTTCCTGGAAATATTGGTTAGTGCTTCTGTCCTGCATTCTCAGTCTGTATATCCACTGTTCGTGTACTTCTTTGACTGCTGGGTCTGTGAACTCTTTTCAGACTAGTTCGACAAAGGCCCTCCATGTGGGGAGCCGGTATCTTGCTTTGGTAATGCTGAAGTATTGTTCAGCATGGTGGACCCACCAGGTTAGGGCCTTCCCCCCAAAGTGGGATGTGGTGAAAGTGATTCGTTGGGATTCCTCATAGTAGCCTTGGTGTACTTCAAAGTAGAGGACACACTGGAGGAAGAACCTCTGTATGTCATCGTGCTTCCCATAGAACATTTCAGGCATTCGCATCATTGTGGGTTTGACCCCAAGGAAAGGGGCATTGGCATCTGCTGTGCCCCAAGGGTGCCCTGGATTCAGTGCTGGGGGCATGTGGTCTGGTGGGGGCCTTGGCAGGGACCATAAGTCTTCTCTTCCTCCGGGGGAGTCTGGGTCTGGGGCTCTGTCTGGCAGGCCGGGATTTGGAATATTGGGTGGTGCCTTGTTGGGGTTTGGGGGAAATCCATGTTTTTCTCAGAAGTCCTCTAGGTCTTTCTTCTTCTGCATCATTTCCAGCTTCCCAAGTTCCAGGGCAGCTTCTTTGTCTAGAACATCCCAGTATAATTGCCATCTAGCCTCTGCTGCGGTCTCTTCATTTGCTCCGGTGAATAGTCGGGATGTTCCCGGGATTGGGGGTCCACCTGATTGCTGGAGTGGTCATTGCGGCTTTGGCAGGGAGTCAGGAAGGGGTCTGGGGACTGGTGGATTCCAGACATCATAGGCAGGCATGAGTCTTTTTGTGTCAAGGGGAAAATCTGTATTGAACATGAAGATGGCCTGCTCATGGGCGGCGTGTATTCATAGCCTACCCATCTCAAATCTGTTTCCTTCTTTCTCTGCCTCCATATAACAAATCCCCAGCAGAGTCATTAGCCATGAAATCTCTTCTACTATATTTTCATACCTCTCCGCATACCATACTCTGTATTCGTGTATGTCTTCTGCCTCAGTTAAGAACATTGTCACCTGGGGATATTCGTCCCCTGCCTCTGGCCATTCTGGTTTGCTGGCTGGGCCAAGCGGCGTTGCTGTTGACTCTGTCTCCTGAGTCTCTTTGTCCTCTTCCTCTCCCTGTGCTTGTTGTTTCCCTTTGGACGAGGTCGAGGATGGAATTTCATCGGCTGATTTGAAGGGCATTGGGGTAGACGACTCCTGCAGAGATTCTGATGGTTGCGTGCCAGAGGGGATGAAGCTGATGGGTACAATGCCACCAGTTGCTGGGAGACTCCCTCTGCTCAGGGCTCAAGTATCTCCATTCCCTGGGGGTATAACTCAGTGGCTGCAGCCAAGGGTCAGTGAGGGGGCTGAAGGGATGGCGGGTGAGTTCTGGGAGGTCGAGGCGTGCGTGGTTGCAGGGTATGAGGGCTGTACTGAGGGGGTGGGGCTCTTCAGAGGAGGGGCAGGCAGGGAATTCCTCAGTGCTCTCTGTGTTGACCCTGATGACCTGGGTGACTGAGGAGGTGTATTCTGAGGCATCCTCAGCATAGTCTGGGGCTGGGGTGCGGGCTCAATAGGGGTGGTGAGGGAGATGCAGGACATAGTCTGGGCTAGAGCATCCACGCTCTCCCTGAACTTCCCGGTTACCTTCTGCCATGTACTCTTTGGTCTCTGGGTGGGGTATGGGTTGGTTCTGCTCTAGGTCTTTGAGCTTGTATGTCTGTGGGTGGACATGGTGGATCTCCTGGATCCATGGGATGAGGATTTGTAGTCCAATTCCAAGGATCACCAGGGTGGTGATGCTAAGGACAACCAAGAGGATGATATGAAACTGGGAGGTGCTGAGGTCTCTGGTTTGTTGCATAAGTCTTTGCTTGTGTTGTGCATGAGGAAAGAACGGAAGCTTCAAGCTAATTGTTAGACCCAAACCTCACATGATCCAAACAAGAGTAAACTCAGGCTGCCTCACATTCAGACAACCACCCGAGAGTCTTGTGGAGTTTATATATAAGTGATGGAATTGGACTAAGGTCTTAGTCAAGCAAGAGTTAAGAGAGAAGTTCAGTATTGATAAACTTTAGTTTGAAGCTGGGGTATTACAGCAAGAGCTACCTACTTATATATGAAAACTGTAGTACTAATAATAGTCACAACATATGAAGACAATATGGTAGTCATGCAGTATGCGCGAGCTGTAGTTACCTGGCCTAAGCTGTCTGGTTCTGGTTTGGATGATCACATGGGGTCAGGGATGACTCAGGCTTTGGAAAATTAAGAAAGAAAATGAATATACACAAGAAATCGTAACACATTGACTGGAGGATTCAGATATGCATTGGGTCTGAGGTAGGAAGGAACAGATGCAGGCAGATGTGCACTGGAATGAATGGCAGCCAAGTTTGATGTGTTAGACTGGAAAGCATTCATGTGCATACACTTCAGTCCTAAGTCATTCATGGTGTTGCGAGCATCACACTGGTTGTGTACACATTCCCTGTGGAGCTTCTCATCCCCAAATTCGATGAGCTTAGCCCAGTTGGCAACGGTTTTGTCTTTGGATGCATCAGCCGTCTCATCTACCAGAGAGTTAAACAGTTTCGAAATCTCTGTATCCGGTGACAAGGCTGACTTGGGGCAGCCACATAACTAGCAGCAGCGTAGCATCACCAACACCAACTACCAACTAACAACTAACACACCCTGAGTCTCTCTTTATAGTGTGGAGGGGAGCAAGTATTTTAATCCAACTTGTACCCTGACAATATCACCCTTGACTGCCTAGAGCTTGCTCTATGGTGCAACTTCCACAGCTGATTTCTTTTGTACCCCTGTCTTGGAGCTTTTAACAAGAGAGCACACTTTACAGAACGACTCTCAAGGCAAATGATACTTTTGTTGTCCCCCTGTTATACTTCGTCTCTACGAGCTCACTCGATGCCCTCGGCACTACACAAGTGGTTACTCTCGGAACCTTGTTCAATATGCTCCCCCGCAAGTCCTCACACACAGTGCACTCACTCTAGATGACGGTGCCATGAGGTCCAACTGTGCACACCTACTACACAACTTTGTGCAGTCCCCAGAACAGCCCAAGCTGGCTGATTCCCTTGCTTCACTACCTTACTGCCTTCACTACCTTCACCCCACTTAACCTGCACCTGAACAGAACAGAGTCCTTCTTTCTGTACTTTCTCGATTGAGGAACCACCCGCAAATGTTGATGCCTGCGCACTTTTGAGGTGTCAGCTGGTTTTCCCTTTTGCGCAGGCCCCAATATGGGGTATCTTCTCAGAAATCGGTCTCTGGCTCTATTCTCTTTTTGAAGCTTGCTAACTTGTCTTATTTTGACTGAGCTTTGAAGCCACTAACTCTTACATGCGCAACAAGTTCAGAGTCTAACTGAAAGTTCTTATTACTATATGTGGGGGGTTTGTAACTTAAGTTCTTTATCTATGTAGCTACGGTATTTATATTGATATACATGCCTGATTACTGAGATTGATACAGGTAAACATCCGTCAGTGCTCAGCTGATAAGTCCTAGGCCAAAATGATGGAGCTCGCTTGACACACTCCACTATATCTGTTTTTGGTAGCCTCAAAGTCAAACAGCACGTGTCCAGGTCGTAGGGCAACCTATGGACTCATACACCTTCAGCGATTCCTCCTTGATTATTAGTAAATGATCTGCCTTGGATTCCAGACCTGAGCCAGATGACAGTCTTCTACATCTGGACTCGAAGCCTCAGAAGTCTTTCGGGTTTGCTGCTCACGTGCTAATCCTTTGGCCGACAGCTGTTGTTAAGTTGCCGCATGGCAGTCCCCGTATCATTAGCGCTCCTGATAGCATCACCACTTGCTTCTAGTTGCATGCATCATAGATCACCAACGTTCGGCGATCTTCATTAATTAACCCATGGTCTGGGTACCAGTGCATCCTGCCCTTCCATGGACATTCCTACTGCTAGTCAGTCCTGATCATCGTCCTCCATGCTGTGACGGCCCCCAAGGTGCCGTACACAGGTGGAGTTCTGTGAGCTCCATTGCTAGGTACGTCGGTGTGTCACATGCAAGGGTGACCTTACTGTCCCTTCTGCCGCTTACAGAGGGGAATGTCCACCCATGCTCCATGTGTACTGGTGCTTGGTCTTAATGCTGTATTTTGCAAAATTACACATATGTACCATAGCGGGGCATGACACCGGCTCTGAGCAATGTTCCGATAGGTCTACATGCATCCCTTTCTTTATGGTCAACGCCAGGAGGGCATCCTTGACATGTTCTGCGTTCCCTTCCAAGTAGCAGTTCTGGGCTAAAACAGCATCATAGAAGTCCGCAAATGGACCATCACCTTGAAGAAGGCCATTGAGTTTCTGACAGACATGAAGGTACCATGTTGTAGTGAAGAAACATTGATATGCATGTTGTGTGTCTACCCTTAGATTTTGCGATTTTGTATGAAATATATACATACCAGAATCTAAATCCACTTGAATATGAGAGCTATTGCTGAGACTTCGAGCATATAGCTAGGATCCTGTGCAATGAATGAAAATATAGAGTTGAAATACAGGACTTAGGAACAGTACCTTGAAGGATTGAACCTACCAGCCTGAAATAGTTGATCTCTAATAGGTCTAAACAAGCAGATATATGCTATAATGTCCTATTTGTGCACAATCCACTTAAACCAGAAGTAGCTAGTCCCTTAACGAGGTTGACTAGCCCCCAGATGAAGGGAATATTCCCCTAATGCGATTGAATAGCTGTGACTAGTTGTCTATGGTTTGCAGAATATTCCGAGGCAGTTCAAGCTCTAGAAAGAATAGATAGAAGAGCTTTCCAAGTTTGCATTCAGCAGCAAGTACTTTCCCTAATATGGCAGAATATTGGCTTCTATATTGAAGAGATGAAGTGACTTGATGGTACTATCTATTGATAGTGACTTTAAACCTGTAGATACTCTGCAGACGAGTCACATTCCAGAATAGTAGGCCTGTAGGCCATGAGGCTCACATCAGTGATCGGAGTATCCATATTAATGGATCAATTGATCAGGAATATTCCACTGACTGTAGCCTTGACTAGTTGCCTAGAGATAGAGAATGGTGATGCATTCTATGATGCAATAGCCTGGGCAGAGGGTAAAACGACTGGTAACCAAGCTATTCAGCTTTGCAGTTCCAGAACCTTTCCTAGTCTGGCAAAGAATGCTAGAATATTCCGATTCAAGCGACCATGGATCATCCTGGAAAGTAGGATAGAAGGCACCTAGACCATTTCAACCAGGAAACCCTCAACCCAGTAGTATGTAGCCTAGATACAGTCGGATATTAGCTTATACAGTATGACTATTTATCCGAGATAGATCAGACTATGTACAGTATATAAAGGCCTCCTAGATGTAATATACAGGAGGCAACACCCTCCCCATGATTTGGCATTATAAGTGCAGTGCTTGAGTCGATTCAAGGGCCTTGGAGTGGAACCTCGGGGTTGTAGAATAGTTGTTAAGTCCAGGGAGCTTGCCATCCCTTAGAGTCGCACCTTAGCCCATGAGCAGGGCAATTTCAAAGGCTTTTGTGTATATTCCTTGGATGAGACAAGTATTTCTCAAGTCCACTATATATAGAAAGAATATATCAATATTATTTGAATAGTTTCGAGTTTGAATTGGCCAGTGAGCCATAGTATCAGCCAGTGAGCTGCAGACGTTGGCCAGTGTGCTATATAAATCGGCCTAAGTGCCATTTAATCTCAGAACCTGAAATATTTGAAGTCTCAGGATGAAAAGTTGTCCTTAATATATTGTATTTGCCCACAAACCAGTGCTATATTCACTAAGTCAAATTGAATAGCTTGAATACTCTTTGAAACGAAAGAACAAGTCGTAATAGTCCTGCTTCTTGCTGGAATAGTTGTGCACTTGGCAGAATATTTGATCTTCCAACAAAACTAGTCAGTTTGCAGAGGTCTTCTATCGATCTCGAAACACCTGAACTTATATATTTGGTGATTGTGAAGCGCAAGGATTGCTTTGGGTTGAGTATATATGAGTTTCACTTGTTGTATATTCACTCTAGATTAGTCTCTGCACTGTTACCAAGCACATCAACGTTTGCATGCCTCGTTATGGAACTTGGTAGCTGTGTATTTGCTGTAGCGATCCGAATTCTGATAGTAAAAATCATCCAGGTGAGCATTATTGCAGAAGCCTGGTGTGAGGTATGGCATGATAGTGTTGTCTTTAATGGTGGGGTGGTACATGGTGTGCCAGTTGTTGGCTGCAGTCAGGAAATGGTGGAGTGTCCCATGGGTGATAGTGCCTGATGATATCTTAGGGCAGTTCTTCGAGGATGTTCCTGCAGTAACCCAAGCCTCACCATTGTGTGAACCCAGCGACATGGAGTCCATGATATTCTCTTCCGAGTCTGAGTCAGAAGGTGGCAATTTAAGGGGAAGAGAGGGTTGCAAGGGTTGCAAGAGAGGACTTCATGCAGTAGGAGTCACAGGGATCAGTTTGAGAGTGGGCATCGTAGGCCCTCGATTGCCTCTATTGGACAGTGGAAGTGCTCGTCCCAGGAGATGTGTCACTTTGGGTGAGGACTCCATGTTGTCATGTTCTAACTGCTTATATGCAGGTAAGATTCTGTACAATGTAGACATAATGAAGGTTTACACATTCAAATCGTTCTCCATCTGAAGCTCCACTCATTCAAGAGTACCAATTCAATGTTCTGTTCTATCACAGAAAGGCGAGTTTGAGTATGAGTCCAAATACAAGTCTGAATACAAGTCCGAATATGAGTCCTAGCTTCGATTAACACCCCATTCAATGTTCAAAAAGAAAGTGAAAGGCTGCTCTGTATGGAGACAGCCTCACTGGTATAGTGACTCACAAGGAACAACCAAGAATAGGAACGGGGGATGTATTAGAGAGCAAACAACACATATATGAGTGGGTGAGTGTATGTGTGTAAAAGTGGGGAAAAAAAGGAAGGAAGGAAGTGTACTACCTATGTACCACTACATATATATATAACCTATATATAGATGTAAGCCTGAATCTGGAGTCAGTTGTAAGATCTACACCCATGAGGCTATCTTGCTGTAAGCCATGCTTACACTCAAAGGCTTTTCTCAAAACATGAGGTGTGACTTCTGTCACCAGGCCTCAAGGCAAAGGTTGTATAACAATACACAAATGTCGTTAAACGTATCCACAACTCTCTAGAAGTTGCACACAACTCTAATAGTCACAGCACAACAAATAACACACTAAACATGACTTAAAGCACTGTGCTCTAAGCAGAAACCGAATCCTACTAAACAATCCACAAGAACTGCAGGACTTTAACCTACATGCTTGAGTTTCCTAACCAATTGTAGACCCACAGGGTTCAAACCTATGTGATCCAGAGAACACAATAAACACAGAAAAACCCTTTCCAACAAGCCAAAGGGTTTGAACCTCTGCCAACTTGCGGAAATAGCACCGAGCAAGCACTAATCAGACCAAAGGGTTCAAACCTCTGCCGCCTGTCATGCCTCGCATCACATGAAACCCTCAAACCCTCAAACAATAGAGAAAGTGCCTACACTGACACTAAGCTCTCAATCTCAACACAGAGCACAGTCAAACAATCAATGAAACTTAAGTACGGAGTGCCTCACTAGCCTTCATGGCCTCACTTGCAACTCAGGTCTCTCAAATTTATATCAAAGATGGTCTATATTCTCTCGCTCAAAGTCACAGACAGCTCCAAGTGCTAGAGCATGTAGCTAGAATACCTCACACTGTCACAATTGGGGTTCAACACCTCTAACTCATCACTAATGGACAGAGCACAAGGTCCAAACAACTCCAAAGGCTAGAGCACATATCCAAAAAGCTTGTCACTATTACACTGGGGGTCAGAAACTTGTATACTACATCTACGCTACAGTATTTATACATTTCTACACCTTACAAATTGGTACAACCTAATATAGTACTGTTAGAACCTCAGAACATTATCGCTCGCAATGTGCATGCATTGTTATAGCATGCTGGGGCTTGGTGCTTGGTCTGAGGCCTATCTCAAGACTAGACACTGTTTTCCTCATGGTTTGGACTCCACCCACACTGCGCTCCATGTGTTTTACACTGTGCTCTATGTGTTGGCATATCACTCATCATTTTCCTGGAGGATACCTGGAGTGACAATCATTCATACCAGTTGTATCCTATTCTAAACTTGGGTTTCTAGGTTTCTCTGGTTGGTGGGGTTACCTGCTCTAAGCCTAGGCACTGTGCTCTATGGCCAAATAGGGTTCTCTCAGAGTTATTCTTACTTAGGCATTATTTCATATATGCATGCAGCATGCCAGTCAATTGATCCCCTATGTGCCATAGATCAATGTAGTTCTTTAGTAACACATGTCTCTCATCAATTCCATAGAGTGCATATCTGATCTGCTTCTAGTGCATTCAGTACCAAGTGCTGAGCTCTTATACTTAGTGTGACCTCACTGGTATCATTCTAAGTTAGAGCATGCTCTCTACCAATCATCACACAAGACCATCATGCATGCAACTTTATAATGCACACTATGCATAGATAATTGCAATGTTATGTATATATCACTGCACTCTAGAGATATAACACTGCGCTCCATGTCTATTTGGTGTTCTCTCAGTAACAGGATAGTGTACAATGTATCTATTGATACATTTTGTAAAATTGCACTAGTAAACATGCTGCGAGTGTGTCAACAGGGAGTGCAGTGGTGCAACCTGTCTGCCTATTTTCCACCTGTAGCATTGAACCCCACCCCCTCACCATTATTGCTGCCCACAAGCAGGGTACAGTCCTCATACCCTCGAACAACCATCTCAGTCAATGGAGGACCTCTCTCTGCCCTGAAGTGCACCATCACCAGCTGTACCAGGTACATGTATGCTCCCTGACACCCCGTACAATGACAGGGTTTTTTTCGTCTAAAATTCAATATATTTATGCTATGTATTTACATTGATTTTATGTATTCCTGTGGCAGTATGGTGTAGCAGTTATTGCATGTACTCTCAACTTTGCAAATGCAAGGGTTCTAATCTCACTGTTCATAATATTTTGCCTGAAAATTCTGTGCAAAAAAAAGTAATCCAATCCTGGGCTTTCAAATCCAGCTTTTTTTGCTGCCCTGTCATCAGGATCATCGTGTGCAGTTGTTCTGTAGTACATGTAGGGTGTGTAGCCTTTGTTTTCGAGCCAGTAGAGTGAGTGGGGCAGCAGGAATTCAGGATACAATGGCCTGCACCACCCAATACAGCATCCTGCCCAAAATTGGCTGATTTGCCATTTTTGGATTTTGGACCCTACATGCCAGCTAGAATTGAGAGCAATGGTGCTGGGTTTGGCTGTATTGGCCGAATGTGGGTGTGAAACAGTTTGGGGTTTGGACTGGATATAACCAGTTGGTTATATCCCTGCTAGGTGTTTCCTATAGAACTGGTTATAACCAGAGCTAACTGGGTATTCAAGTGGAAACAGGTGCTGAATTTATGGCAGAACTCTATCACCTCCTCTCCATTACCCCCAATGCCTCTACAGCTTATCACCTGCAAACAGATGGCCATACCAAGTGTGTAAATCAGGAGATCAAGAAGTACCTGAAGATCTTCGTTAATTATCGGCAGGAAGACTGGAGCAAATGGCTTGCCCTAGCAGCTTTCACCCACAATAATCGCATTCACTCAGCTACTGGTAGTGTTGCCGTGACTTGGCTAAGCTTATGCCGACTTTGGTAATTGCCTTGAGCCGAGTCGGCTTGAGTCTGTTGCCATTATATCAGCTAAGCTAGACTTCGGCTCAAGTCGGCTTGAGCTCAAACTAATGATCCAAAAAGGGAATTTCTAGGTTAAGGTGCTCTTTGTGAGGCGAGATGGCTTGTAAATTGTTCAGAATGAATACCTGACAGTATTTAGGTGTCCAAATTGCAAATCTGTTAGTGCCTCCTCAGTATAGCCATGAACTGCAGCCTCTTCACCATTTTAGGGAAAATATAGGCTTGATCTCGGCATTTATAAGGCTCAAACCTCAGTTATTCTGTTTTATGATTTTATGGAAATTTTGAGTGTTTTGTTGCCTATATACATTTTGTAAGCTTATTTACATTTACAGAGGAGGAGTTTATATGATCCTGGGGGACAATATAGGTCAAGAGCACACTGGCCAAATCAGGTGCTGTCATTCGGACTAAAGCGACTCAAGCCCGACTTTAGCCGGCTCCTATTTGAGCTTGAGCCTAGAATGAGTCTGAGCCAAATCAAGACTCAGACTCGGCTTATTAAGACTTGGCTCATCAGCTAAGCGACTTTAAGCCGAGTCATGGCAACACTAGCTACTGGTCAAAGCCCATTCTTCACCAACTACAGCTTTCATCCTAGAACCCTGCTGGACTCCATACAAATGGCCACCTTCAGTAACCCAACAGCAAAAGATTTTGTCACCACCCTCCACAAAATACATAAAAGGGCAAAAATGGCTTTTGAGGAAGCAGCAGGGAAAATGAAAGCCCAATACGATAAATGCAGACAAACATTATGGGATTATCAAGTATGTCGGAAAAGTCTGAAATGCCTTATAATGTCTTATAAGGTAATAAAGGGCTATAAGCGACATTGGCACCTTATCCGATCTGGCCAGAAACAAGTTTTTACTTATAAGATACCATATGAGGAACCCCATTGGCTCATTTGTTACTTATAAGGCATCGGCATGTCAGGCTGTTGCCAGGCTTATATGACAGTTCTGTTCTCATAAGGTCTGAATAAGGTGGCTGATAAGGCACCAAATAAGATATCAAATATTCAGGCCCAAAATAAATCTCGGAGATATTTCTTTTCTTATCGATTATACAATCTAATCTATATAATAATAGAGGTGGCAAGTGTCCAATCATATTTGATTATGTAAAATTAGCGGACTTTCAAATGTCCACCTCTCTTCTGTACGCACTGCCATGACCGGCTATTGAGTGACCGGTCCTGCCAGCACTGCCACGACTGGGACCTGCCTTTTCCGGCATCTGGCTCTTTCCGACACCAAGGGAGGAAAAATGTTGGTATGCAGATTATTGCAGAAGCTGTTTGTGCTTAGGAAAAATTGTATTAAAATGTACTTCCATAATATTAGCTATTATTTTGAAGGATGGTTGAACAAGTAACTCTTGCAATGACACAATATGCAGCATTGAGCATTTGAAAAGGGACATCAGGGGTCTTAGGGCTGCATGCCATAACTATATTGTAGAAGAATACAGTGTCCATGAGTGTCTGCAGCCATGTCAAGTTATTTGTAGCTGCTTACCAAGTACCAATAAATATGACATTATATATGACCATCACAACTGTAATTATACAGCCCAAAGCTGTTAATCTCCTTCAAGGGTTATATGGTTTATGGAGAGGGTATGGTGCCTTAAGGGACATTTCTGTCAGAGCTTCTTTGTCAAAATGCTACTGTTATTTGGGATGATATTCTAATACAGAATTGCTCTGATATTGAAACTGTTGAACATGTTAGAATAGAAACAGCTATAAGAGTGTAGCTTAAGAAATATGTAAGGGATAGGAAATAGGGTGGTATACACACCTCAGTCAGTCATGTAGTCATTGTGAACAGCTGATGTGCAGTGAGGGGAATATAGGTAGATATAGGTGGATACTATGTATAGGAGAAATAATCTAAATATAGTATGTATGTTTGGTCAACTATATGAAACATTGGTATAGTGGGGTATGTGATAGGCTGAATATCTGACAGAACACTATGTAATATTCACAATAAGGCTTTGCACCATTTCTGTATGGTACTATTATCTATCTATACTACTGTCAGAGGGTTCCATTGATTTGGATCATGTCAGTCTTTTCCAACTACTTTAAAATAGACAAATATGTACTTCAGCTGGCACAAGAGAGATATAAAAGACTAAGGTATCTGGGTAACTACAGTGATGCTATATAATGATAGACTGGAGGTATGGTAAGAAAGAATGAGCATTGATGAATAAAGAAACAGTATCATATATGGATAATATCTCCAATATATTGCATTTTCATGTCATCAATTTAATACAAAGAGAATCTAATCAGTAAACATGGTCGGGCACACTATGAGTAAAACAATTGTATTGAATCAATAGTACTGAATTGTATGAGGAGAGTATAATCAGTAAACTAAGGAGTGATGTAACTAATGAGTAGAGCAATAAGTGTAAGGTATATGTACCTCAGTAAGGCACACTGGGTGAAATGACTGAGCAACAATGGTATCTATGGCTGACTTATGTATGATCCAAACAAAGGAGTGTGTTACTGTGTAGATATATGACATGAGCCATACATCTCCTTCAACACACTTCCAGTCAGGCTGACATTTTCAATAACAATCAATGAGTCTCAAGGCCAGTCAGCCACCTATGTGGGTTTATAATATGTCCTTCTGAAACCTGTTTTTTTCACATGGATGACTCTATGCAGCACTTAGCCACTGCACTTTTGGACAAGTTTTCTTTCCAGATGCAAAAAGGTAGAAATACTTTTGAACATTGTATATTTTGAAGTTCTATTAGGAGTAATAAGCCGGGTTTGGGGCGGGCCCCAACAAGCTGAAGACACAGGATGGAAGCTTGTCTACTAATGAAATTGTATTTAGTCAGTAGCTAAGGAACATTAGGAACGATTATAAACTTATTATGTAAGCAAAGTACAGAAAATACGGAAAATTTACAATAGTGGGAGTCGAACCAGTGACAGTAGTAGTATACAATTATATAAGCATAGATTAAGACAATATTACAGTTGCACCATAGTGCTTTTATATATCAGTATGTCTCATTTAATATTAGACGAAATGCATGTACCCAGTATCCTTTTTTTTAATATCCTTTGATTGCAAGTCCTCAATTTGTGTTTTGATTCAGGCACAAAGAACATATAAAATTGTATATAGAGCGAAGAATACATGCCACACTGTAAGATCAAGATCCATATACATTGTCCTCTTCAATAATATCATCATTCCCCTGTGCTTGAGTTCAGTGGGTTGTACAAGCACTTCGATGAGCAGGCAGTGCTCGAGGCTGAGGCTGAGGAGCTGCAGCTGTGTCCTGGCAAGTTCTACCTGGCCCTCGTCGCTTGTTGCCCTCACTGCGAACCAATCCACCTGTCTCCATCGGATCATTCTGGCTTTGATTTTCGGAGTCAGTAGCAGTAGGCTCTATTTCTAGCGAAGCGGTGCCTGAGGGGTGTTCAGTTTCAGGTATTTCATTGAGATTAAATGTAAAGTAATTACCTAGAGTGACACCTGCGACACTGCCGACAAGCTCGTCAACAGCAACATCTGCGGTAGGGGTCGATGCAAGTTCGCTATCATGCCCCATGGTTTCTTCGGTTAGCTGCACATCTAGGAGTTCGTCGTCAGATCTGGAGGAATCAGTGAAGTCATTGCCAATGTCAATAGTTTTGTATTCATCAGAGCGTGATTGATTGCCACTGCAATTGGTGCCTCGACCTTCAAAGAGGTAACGATTGAATGCAATGATGGTCTCCACCATGTGGCTCTTGTTCAGATTTTGGATGATCGTCATCTTGTAGAACTTGAAGTTGGCAGCATACGGGATGCGTGAGTGCCCACTGCGCTTATCAAAATGTTCATCCCCAGAGAGAACATAACGGGCCTAGAAAGTCCTTGTGACTGATAGTACATGCAACAATTGAAGATTTTGCGACTGACCACAATAGCCACAAATGTGATGGTGCCAGGGGTGATTTGCTCCACCTTCCAGAGGACAGCATGAGTCAGTTTCTTCTTGGTGACCGTCTTTTCTTTGATACTCATAGCACCAAAGAAGATAGCAAGAAGTATCTAAAATCATGATATTTGTCAGGCAAAACTGCATGTGCATGAGATAACACTTACATTCATGAGAATTTCACTTCGAAACAGGTATCAATTATTGCCTGAATCCTTGACGGCGTTCAGCCAAAGGATGGGCGGAAGAGTCGAGTAGACCTTCTTCTGAGGACCATAGCCCAGAAGTTCCTGGCAATGGGGGTCTGTGAAAGGGTCAAATCCCTTCACAGCAGCCAATGGTGGGAGCAATGACCTGAAGATGGAGTGAAACACCTCGTTCTTGATGCGACTGACACATGTGGAATGACCATCGGAGGCAGATTTGATAAATTGAGAAGAATCGAGAATTGTCAGTAAAAGAAGGAAATGAGAGTAGAAACGGTACCTTTTTTACTGCAGGACCATAATTTTTCTTGAAGAAGAAGTGGTGTTCTTCATTCAACACCGCGTACACTTTGGCATAAAGTCCTCGCTCTTCTGATTCCGGAGATTCGTATCGCTTGGGGCTGAGAATAAGCTCGTTGTTTATGGACTCACACAATTGGAAGATATCAGCGTCATCTACCCATGGGTCGACGGTAGAGACACAACGCTGGGCATAGTGCCTAATGTTGGAGGATTGCTCTTGCGTCAAAGAATTGGCATGTCCTTTCTTGCTGCAGTGACATGCGCGCAAAGTGTCTACGCATGTTATTTTGCGATATGTATCAATGCATACATTGTATAATGGCTGATTACTGAGATAATGAATAATAGACATGGAGCGCAGTGAGAAATGCATAGAGTGCAGTGATAAACACATAGAGCGCAGTACTCACATAGAGCGCAGTACTCACATAGAGCACAATGTTATAGCTATAGAGCGCAGTGATACGCGCACAGCGCGTGTTATAGAGTCGCGCGCATGATGGTCTTGAGTGATGATTGGTAGAGAGCATGCTCTAACTTAGAATGATACCAGTGAGGTCACACTAAGTATAAGAGCTCAGCACTTGGTACTGAATGCACTAGAAGCAGATCAGATATGCACTCTATGGAATTGATGAGAGATACACGTGTTACTAAAAGAACTACATTGATCTATGACACACAAGGCACAGATTGACCGGCACACTGCACGGGTGTATGGAATAATGCCTAAGTATGAATAACTCCGAGAGAACCCTATTTGGCCATAGAGCACAGTGCCTAGGCTTAGAGCAGGTAACCCCACCAACCAGAGGAACCTAGAAACCCAATTTAGAATAGGATACAACTGGTATGAATGATTGTCACTCCGGGTATCCTCCGGGAAAATGATGAGTGATATGCCAACACATAGAGCGCAGTGTAAAACACATGGAGCGCAGCGCGGGTGGAGTCCAAACCATGAGGAAAACAGGGTCTGGTCTTGAGACAGGCCTCGGGCCAAGCACCGAGTCCCAGCACGCTATAACAACACGCGCGCGTTGCGAGCAATAATGTTCCGAGGTTCTAACAGTACTATATGATGTTGTACCAGTTTGTAAGATGTAAAATTGTATAAATACTGTAGTGTAGATGTAGTAGATAAGTTTCCGACCCCCAGTGTAATAGTGACAAGCTTTTTGGATACGTGCTCTAGCCTTTGGAGTTGTTTGAACCTTGCGCTCTGTCCATTAGTGACAAGTTAGAGGTGTTGAACCCCAATTGTGACAGTGTGAGGTATTCTAGCTATGCGCTCTAGCACTTGGAGCTGTCTGTGACTTCGAGCGAGAGAATATAGACCATCTTTGATATAAACGAGAGAGATCCGAGTCGCGAGCGAGGCCATGAAGGCTAGCGAAGCACTCCATACTTGAGTTTCATTGATTGTTTGATTGCGCTCTGTGTTGAGATTGAGAGCTTAGTGTCAGTGTAGGCACTTTCTCTATTGTTGGAGGGTTTCGTGTGATGCGAGGCATTACAGGTGGCAGAGGTTCAAACCCTTTGGCTTGCCGGATGGGGTTTTTCTGTGTTTATTGTGTTCTCTGGATCACATAGGTTTGAACCCTGTGGGTCTACAATCGGTTAGGAAACTCGAGTGCATAGGTGAAAGTCCTGCAGTTCTTGTGGATTGTTTAGTAGGAGTCGGTTTCTGCTTAGAGCGCAGTGCTTTAAGTCGTGTTTAGTGTGTTATTTGTTGTGTGCTGTGACTATTAGAGTTGCGTGCGACTTCTAGAGAGTTGTGGATACGTTTAACGACGTTTGTGTATTGTTATACAACCTTTGCCTCGAGGCCTGGCGACGGAAGTCACACCTCATGTTTAGAGAAAAGCCTTTGGACTTAGAGAAGTCTAGATATTATATGAGTGCTATCGCTACACGTGTATCTTAGATATATTGAGAATTCAGTTATATTGGTTTGCTACTTCTATCGCATCAGAATCCCCCATGAACTTGAGTGTGTTTGTGTGTGTAGTGTTGGGTGTGGGTGTGATCAGTGTCTTCGATGCTGGTGCATTTCTAGCACTGTGCACGCAGACTCCTCTTCAGCGGGCTGGCAGCGACATCTCGAGCAGCCAATTCTTTTTGACCAGTTTGGTTACTTGTAGTTGAGTTGCCCGAAGTGTCTACACAAGATGAGCCTCCTGAAATATTGAGAATAACAACTTAGATCTCACCTTATTCAGAGTTTGATAAGATTTGATAAAACATGGAGTATCGAGGAGACCGTCTGGCATCCGAAAGTAGTCAAGAATCTGGCTCGCAGTAAGCTCGATGGTAGCCAGAGTCATATTGGGACTCATAGTGAGGAGCGCTGGGGTGGAAGAGGGTCCTTGTTGTTCCATAAGAGAAAACGACTGGTGGTAGTAGGGTAATGTTTCCAACATTCTTTGTCCTTTTAAAAGTCTGGGAGTAGTTTCTGATCAACGTGTGGTTGCAATGCATGCAGGACACACTTTGAAAGGCGGTGTGGAGCTGGACAGTAACACATACTAAGGAAGGCATGAACAATGAGTCAAACAGATGATGAATGTGGCAAAATACCTGGACATGATACTTCAGGCGAGGCCGGACAACGGATATCCAGTCACTGTTCTTCAGCATGCTGATGTCATCTTCAGTTCATTCAAATTCGTCGGAAATAAGCAATGGGTGTGGATGAATCATTGTAGAGAATGGGTTCGCGTGGACGACATGTGGAGGTATACAGCTTAGCGATGATCGGGACTGAATGGCTGAGGCAATACGAAAACTTGGGGATGTGATGATAAACGAGGCCCATGGCATAAGGAAGCTTGAAGTTCAATGAAAATTGCAAATAGTAATCCATCGATGCGATGTAAACCGCAGGGAGAGTGGTGACAAATGGGAAGAACGATCGACCACAAACCTGTATGAGATGGTTAGCATCACCATAATATTACAATCTCTCAGATATTCCCGATGAAAGATGTCAAGGAATAAGGCTGACAAGAATTGTCAAGCCCATCCATCCATCGACGAAAGATGTCAAACAGAAAGGCCGACCCAACAGGTCAAGCCCAGAGCTCATGGTGTCGAGAGCTAAGTGTTTTTGATTAAGTCAGTGCTTAGTCAACTTTCGCTGCACATGACGATTAGTTAAAGTCACAGGCATGATTTACTAATTATGAGCGCTAAGTCACGCTTTCACTTATTGACTTGCCACTGATTGCTCTCAAGCACAATGTCGGTAAGTTTTTCTATTTTCATTTTGTATGTATTCTTCGTTGTGGTTGACAATCGCATCGCCACAGTCATTTGACATCTTTTGTCAGCGACTTTGTTTCTTTTTTTTCTTACCTTCTTACTTTTGCTCAGCTGGGTGATTGACGCATCATCGTCATCGCCGCTACCTGACGTCTTTCATCAGTGGCTTGAGTGATGTATGCAGGGGACGTTCATCGTCTTTTGGCGGCAGTCCTCCCACCGACCGACGAACGATGCAATGTATCCTTCCTAGGATGCATTTCTGCTCTTCAAGCTGGCGATGCGCTATCTGAACCATTGGAATCTTTCGTGATGGAACCATGTACTGAGTACTATACAGAACTCATTACCGGAATACTTTGTGCCTTCACACCTTCGCTCAAATCAGAAATTATTAACACACTGTGTGGCGCCCAGTTTGCATGAGTAATTAATGTATTCTATTACATGGACATTGTTCTGATTCATTGTGTGTGATCCCTGCAGCACTGTGACCTTTTGACGGCTTGTATGGGGCCATACTCGATGACCTGGATATGTTTGTGATAACTCCCAACACTAAGATGGTAATGCCTTGCCCTTCCCTTGGGAATCACGAGATATACATGCAGGAAAACTACCGATATGGCTTCGATGACCCCTTGCAGTGGCCCCAAGTGTTTGTCCCCAATTATGCCCACTATGCCTGCCTGTGCTGGCATCAACTGCCAGTCAACGACCCCCTCAGACCTCTGTATTTGGGGGTTACAGAGTATGACTGGTGAGAACTCGACGACTTTGCGATCATAATGAATTTGGGGCGCATGAGGCAGACCACTTTTCTGAGGCTACAGACTGCATGTAAGGCCGTCATTGATACCATCGCTGGTGTAGAATGCAGCGCTGTGGTTACCGCTAATATGCGTAGCCATATCATCATGCTTGAGCGCTTGCTTTCATGCCTGAGTGACCTACCCATGTCATACCAAAGGATGTGTCTCTGCCATGCGGAGACCCAGCATGTTGCTCACAAATTGCATGCGTTGGTTCAATACATGAGCCAATACAAACTGCTGATGGATGTGCCCGAGAGCGATGCTCCTCCGATGCCTGTGGATGACGACCTTATTGGCACATTTTCAAACGACACCACAACTGTCCAGTCATTCTTCAAGGTCAGCATCCCAGTCTGGCGGGTAATCCCCATCAACGATTTGCCTGGTGTGCGCGTTGACAACGTCTGCAAGTTCTCTAACTCGCCTCATCCTGAAGAGCCTTCTCACCTACGTCTCCCCACAGTATTCACTGGTTCATCGAGAGATCCCAGAAAGTATGCAAAAATCCATGAGTTCGTCACACACTCCATGTGCTGGGTGGATCCATTTGCACTTTCCAGCCCCATAGTCAAGCACAGGCCTGACATGCCTCTCATTGAGGTGAATACAAACAAGTCTCGATATTCTCCATGTAAGTTGTGTCTATTCATAATCCTAGTATATGTACATGCTGGTTCTGACAACTCATGCAGATCAAAAGAAGCAACACATTCAAAGTGGAGCCAGTAATCACCTGCAAGATCTTCAACATCAACTTTTGCCTCCGATTATCGAGCTGTGGCACCTGGCTTTGTTGGCTGTAGATGCTAGTCCTACTCAATGTCACTCCTGTGGCCGTCCCTCGCCTGAAAACAAGAATGCTATCCCCCATGAGAATCAATATGCGTTTCCACAACCAGATATCATTGCAATGCTCAATACTGAGCAAAAGGTACACTCATACCTCATATCCTGGCTTCAGTTGCGAGGTCCCCTATTTGCACGACTGACCATTCCGGAGCTTTTGCCGCCTAATCTGTATCATCAAGAATGGCGGACAGTCCTCGGGATGGGTTTTTTGCATGGTGATCCTGCCAGCGGAACAGCAGCTGAGAAGAGATGAATTGAGGTGTGCAAGATGATGGATGGGTTCATGGAGGAGCTACCGCTGCGTCCCAACAATGCTGCAACTTCAGCATTTTGGCGTGGTAAGAACTATGAGGCTCTGAAGCAAGAGGAATGCCAGGAGATCCTTTGGGAGCTAGCAGAGGTGAATTTCTGTTGTGAGTTCAAGGCACTGCACCAATGTGCCACAGCTCATTCAAGCTCCAATGTGCAAAATCTCCCTGTTATGCGCTGTTTTCCTGATGGTAATCATCTGCCTGGGCAACTCAACATTGGTGTTGCCAATTATGGATTGGCAGATCCTCTATGGCTTCATCGAGCACCATATATTTTTGCTATGAAGAAGGCAATGTGGACATGGGAGGATGCGCCACCATTGTTGTTGAGTGAAGTTAGGACAGCAGGATGGACTGAGAAGGATTTTCTGTTGGTGGAGAAAACAGTGGCAGACTACTATTGTGATACCTTCTGGCAGTATTTTGGGCATGCACCAGTCCTCCCATGGCAACTTAGGCATCAAACATCAGAAGATTATGTTCCAGAGGCTCAGCTGCAGATGACAACCAGTCGTTCAGGGGTATATGTGGATGTTGAAGAATTATCTTAATTTGTATATATATATAATATCCTTGTAAATGTGGTATGATAATTGAGGGATTTTCTGCTGTCAGGCTGTGAATCTCAGACCCATTAGAGATCAACAATTCATATTACTGTGTATTTGAGGTGATTAGGGCTGTGCACCATACTGTATATGGTATACAGCTGTAAAGCCAAGGAGACTGATGGCCTCATATTGTTGTGGTCATGATAGTTGTATATAAAGCTGTATTTGTGGCTATTTGGTAGGTCACTATAATAACTTGACTTCAGTGCAACACACTGTAGTATTTAAAGTGACATATATTTTCACATGTTCTGCATGAATTCTGGCCATAAAATTAACCATTTTAGCTCAGTCAAAAAGAGTGGGGCTGCACACCATACCGTATACAGTATATGGCTGTAAAGTTACAGAAACACCCATATACCATACCATCAACTATCTAGCTCAGCCTTGTTGGTATCAGTACAGATACTTTACAGCTGTTGTCAACCATTTATGACTGTCAATATCAAATAGAGCACATGCCTTGCCATGTAGTCACAATATTACCTATATAGTAGGGCTGCATGCTGTAGCCATATAATATGGTTATCGGTGACCATGATATGGTATACAGACTGAAGCCAACAGCTCAAATGTCAGCCTTTATACTGTACTATACAAATTTACATACAAAAATATATATATTTCATTGAATGAAATACAAGAAACAAGTCCCAGTGTACTGTATATGGTACAAAGATCAATCTTTTTTTAATGAATCTACTTTTTCATATGTAATAAGATGTTTAAGTTTTTTCATCCTGAAAAACATATCAATATCAATAGTGTCCACAACAAAGTAATCCTGTCCATTGCTAAGATCTGAGCTGATATCTTCAACCAGTAACACTCCATGGATAATGGAGTAGATTGAAACAAATTGTGAATAAACTCGAGGATGTGCATGGAGGCGATAAAATCCTAAATCTCTATCTCATTGGAATTTCCAGCATTGTCTCCCATCAGTAATTGTAATATCAAAAGCATGAACCAGTGCCAATGGATATTTCTGTCCCAAATATTCGCATTCAAACAGCTGGACCAGCTGTCCAATGTATGCCCCATTCTCAGTGTTAACAATCACTCCATCATAACGTGGATGATTGTAGAAACTTGGGTTACAGTGTAATAGATCGGTAGACTGTTTGAAATTGACAAGTGACTGATAATTAACAGTCAAAGTGTAGTAAATTTGGATCTATATTTATTTGTTAATTAGTGTATTGTTCCTGTTATAAAAATGAGCACATACTATATCATTGGGCTTGTATTGAATAAATTTTCCTGCAGGTATAGTACCTTTTTCTATCTGATTTAAAAATCCAGTCATAAATTTCCAAGTCGAATTCGAAAGTGTTCATAAGCTGGATCAGAGTGAAAGGCTGTCTCAAGCTCTTCAAAAGTACGTGGGTCTTTTGAAGTGAATTGGAGACTATGAAGTTTAGCTTTGCTGTCAAGAGATTCAATCTCTTCATTCTGAATATCATCATCCTCAGCTTCAGCTGAATCATTTGCTTCTATGTCAACAGAAGTCATCTGAGCTTGCCACAAATCTATTTTTGTCGCAATTGCATTGCAATTTTATACCGATGATCTGTCATAAGAATCTTGAAGATAATGTCAGAATACTCATATATGAGTTTGATCAGAAATCATACCTGTTCAGAAACATTCTTAAAGTTTGTTTGAGTCTGATAAGTCTTCTTGAGTGGACCATGCATGCTTTCATTGACTTTTGTATTGTAGTTTTTTGTAGCTCCCTTGGCAATAATATCATCAAAAAGATGTTGCTGTGTATGCACTTTTGGGATACTCCAAGATGTCAGATTTTTAAAAATTTGATCATCTGTCACTTCTGTGTAAGCCTGCTTTGATATTAGCATAGTATAAATATATTAGATTTATGTTTACCTTCAATGTAGCTTCAAAAACTTGTAATAGCTGTCTTCCTTCTTCAATGCTTTTTTCTGTATGAACATCCATTGATGCATACATGTCTAATTCAAGGTAACTTCGAATAACTTTCAGAAGCAAATAGGCATTGGGATTAGCTGCTTTCAATGGCACAGAATGGGCAGCAAAAAGGAGTTGCTGCTAAAATGGTAAGTATCATAGTGAAATGTCTCAGGGAAGCTTGCCTTTGACATATGCTCAAATTTTTTGGCATCTCCAAAGTCAAAAGTAGTAACATTGGTAAAATGCATGAAATTTTTCCATCTTGGAAAGTTGTTAATACTATAATTGAATTAGTCTTATTCCATATTTAAAAAATACACATACAATTCATCAATAACAACCTTTGCATGACGTTTCTCAGCTCCTGGTATATTCTCTATGTGCTCTAATAGTCGATTCAGAAGATGCCTGAAGACCCCAAGATGATATGCATGTAACTGATCCCAGGAAACTGCTTTATATGGATCACTATTAGCAATACTCCAGAATACATTCTAAAATTCATTAAAAACACAGAAAAACCTCAACTTAAAAATACTTACTTCAACATTCCGCAGACTAACTTTATCCAAAATCTCTTCCCCTTCATCTTCTGCATGATCATAAAGTTCTTGCATTTCTTCTGTTGTTCGTGGAATGTATACTTCTAAAATATCCTGTAATTTTGCATTTGGAACCAAGCAAACAGGACAAGGATAGGCAGAATTGACACCACGTATCAATGTCATCATGCAACTGTATAAAATAGTCAAGTATAGAAAATTTGAGACATTGAAATACTTACTGTTCTTCATAGTCTGCACAAAGAATTAAAATGAATGGATAAATGACAATGATGCAGCCAGAATGTGGCAACTTGAAGGCATATCCAGTAGATGAATAGTCCTCAATGGACTCGATAATTTTTCGAAATGATTCATGCCAAACGACTTGCTTAAAATTAATCCATGTTGGTTTTCCCTTGTGTTTCGGATCATCTTCAACCTAATTAAAGTTAGATGTAGATCAAAAATAATCAAAAATAATTCTTACAACTGGAAGCCATCCAACAACAGTTCCACCACCCCAGTCTTTCCCATTCTGTATTGCATCAGGAAGATTAGCAATATGTGCTATCACTGGATATCCTTTAGCTGTACCAAATGATGATAGCTGTGTTTTGTCTGCATATAAAATATATGCCAATGGCTTTCCACCAGGAGGTAGAGAGCTCTAAAAATTTGATTAATAATGTAAAACTTAGTACAAAAGCAACAATATACCTGAACTTCCCATAGTACATTTCCTGTCCAAGGTTCATCAAAAATCCACATTTTTGTATTTGTTTTCTCATCCAACTGGAAAATCTTCACAGCATCCCATACAAAATGTGGTGATAATGTTTCATCATTGAGGAGATTGAGTGTCCATTCCCATAATGGTTGGAAATGAACATCATATAACTGTGTCTCATCTTGATATTGTAAAGACAATTCTTCTTTTTTGAACTGGATTTTAAAATAAGTTAGCATTTAACATATAACAATATAATATAAACTGCACCATTGTAAGTAAGTGCTCTGCTTTGGACCATGCATCATTAAGATCAGACTCATTGTTAATGGTGTATGTGGATGGATGATCCCCTGCTTGAATCTTCAATACTTTGAAATAACTGTCTTGTGCCTGGCGGTTCATGCCAGTATGCAAAATCAGTTCAGCTAATTCAAAGTCATGTTCAGATGCAAAAGGATGCCATGGACAATTGTTAACAAAAGAATCTGTCATCTCCAGAGCAGTCATCTGAAAATACTCCTCATGAGTTAAAATATGTGGGTCCAAAAGTGCTGATGGATGATACTCAATTTGGAATTGTGGATTGTATGGATTTACCAGGTCAAGAATCTCATCTGCAGCATTGATTATAGGATTGGAAGAGTTCCCATCTTCATCCTCAGCTAAACATTACTTCTATTAGATTAGATATAAAATATAATTGTTACACGTACAAGAGACAGGTTGAAATGAAAGTGAAGATGGGAGGTTTCTCTGACTATCAAGGTGCAAATCTACCAACAGGGTATCAGAGAATGCTATCAAGCATATTGGAGCATTACCTTCAAACTGTCAATCAAGACTTGAGTTTGACTGTGCTTGATTGTTGAATAGCAGCCTTGGAGTATTGATAGCCTCTTCATGCAAAAAAAAGTACCATCAGTGTTGATTTATATTATAGAAAGCAGGAAACACACCACACTCCACATTAGCTGCCTGACTCTCATTCTGGTCCAAATTAAACTGCGAATCTATGGCACTTTGCTCAATTCGCTGTTTACAAGTCCTTTTATGGTTCCCTATGCCATTTTTATGGAAATTTTTGAGACAGTAGGGGCATTGTGGACATTCTTGTATAAATGACATGAGGAGAAATGAGAATAGCTAAGAATCAACAAATTTGGAGGAAGAAATGTGTCAGGAAACTTATATGTGGGGGGGAGGGGAAGGGAAGGAAGGCAACCAAACTCAATGATGGGGTATAAGTGTCATTCTCTCTGGTTCCAAATCTCTGGTGCAAGTTCCAGGGTGCTCCAGATCGCTGTTTGATAGTCACATAGAAGTATGAAAGCTTGATGCATGAGTTTCATTGGAAGATAAGACATTCAACCTTCACAAACGAAGCTTCTATAATTCATTTACTGGTCTCTGCCTGTTCTGAAGCCAACTCCAGCCAATCAATGCCAGTCGAAGCCAGTGAAAGTGAACAAGGATGACTGCAACACTGATGATACAGTCCAATGGGCTGGTAACGTTAGCAAACGGATCGGGAACAGAATTATCTGTGCCACATCACCACCACCAACATCACCACAGCACCAGCACCGCCATTTCGCGCACCTGTAGGCTCTGTCTCCCTCCCACCCAACCTGGGGCTCACTCGTAATATCTTACACTGATTACCCTTCGACACAACGGTGACAGTATCCAGATGACAATGACGAAGCGACAGTGGGGACGACGACAAGAACGACAAGAATGACCATGACAACAGCAATAACAGTATCGACATTGATATCACCGACAATGGCAAGGACCAAGACAACGACAGTGGTGGTAGATGGATGAAGGGGATGTGAAGGGGACAGTGGAACGACAACAACAATGGTGCATCAAATTGCATATAGAACCAGTCTCTGAGTTGATAGGGCAGAGACTATGAAGGCATCCATCAGGACAAAGTGTGAAAACAGCAGGCTCCACTACAAGCCTGGCTCGAAGACACCGAGAACGACACCTCAATGCTGTCGTCAACAACCCCACCGCCACCCCTTGCAGTGCCCTGCAGTGTGGAGACCTCTCCTCGCACCTGATCGTCACCGCATTGTCTCACCATCTCTGATCCTCTGCACACAGCCAAGCAATGCCCCCCGAGTTACTTGGTCTGCTTGGGCACATTTATGGGCGCCTACCTACCTTTACCGCTTGTTGTGTCTCTCTACTCTTATATATTCTAGTTATGTTCTTTATCCTTCATTTTTCCATCAAGTACACTGTATGTTCTTGGCTAGATTTTGAATACTGGAACAATGGAGGATGTAAACTTAGATCACAATACAATATTTTGCTATTGCTCATGTAAATGGATCTTTTATTGTACTATAACACTGCATGATGGTCTTGATATTTGAACCTCAAATATGAAATCTAAAAGATATTTATTTTCATCATGTTTGAGTCTAGAATACATTAAAGAAACTTTGAATATGTTTTTGGTATTTGGGAAAACTGCCTCAAAACTCAAGAAAAACAGGAATACTGAAAATATATTTCAACTATTACATCAATATTTTGAGTTGAAACTTTGCTAAAAATAAATAACTTTCAATTTCAATATTTTAATCTTAAATATCAAAGCTATCATGCAGTGTAAGTCTTTCTAACCTCTGGAATGAATTGTCTATCTACAAAAAGCCTCTCCTGTGGCAAAATCTCTCTGATATCTAATTGCTTATAAGCCCCCTTGTAATCCACTTATAAGCTGGGCTCACCTAATTTGGTTCACCAGCTCGGATTTGGCGATAATTTGGTTGGGGTCACCATATAAGAGCCTTATTCGAGCATTATTAGTAATTTTTCCTTATAAGGCATTTATCAACTTTCCGACATAGGGTGTAGAGTATGGTTGGATACTACCAACCTTTGACTCTCCCAACCAAAGAAATCCCTAGATGATAAATGAGTTGGACCATTTCTAATTCTCGAAAAAGCTGGTGCATCTGCATGCAAACTCAAACTACCACCTCACTGGAAAATCTACCCCCACTTCAATGAGAAGCTCCTAATGCCTTATACACCACCCACCTTCCCAAACCAACAGCAACCACCTCCACCACCACCTGACCTCACCAAAGACAAAGAAGAATATGAGGTAGAAGAAGTGTTAGATGCACAAACACAACATGTCCATGCCAAAAAAGGACAAAGATCACATCTGACAACTGACTACTTAGTCAAATGGAAAGGATGGACAAGGGAGCACAATTCGTAGGTCACAACAGAGGATATGGAACATGCTCAGGACACAATCAAAGACTTCAAAAAGAAGGTGGAATGAGCAAAATGCACAATGGTTGTCCATGCCATCATTACAAAGGAACAGAAAGCAGCCACACAGATACTAGATCACCACTATCAAGATGATGGGATGGTATTATACCAAGTCGAACGAGCGGATGGATGGAAGTTCTGGGTCAAAAACCCTGACAAAGAAAAATGGAAATACTTGCTGGAACCCTACTGGGAAAAGGATCACCTAATGAACCTAGAAGAACCTCCTGACCTGGATGTTGCATAATGGCAGTTGGGACAACTGCCTTAACAAGAGGGTAATGTTACAATTTATTCACTTTTTCATCCTTCTTCACACATTATGCAATCCTGCTTACTCATTTGTCCTGAATCCCACTTATTAATGGACTTCTATTGTCTTTCAGAACCACTATTTAGTACCATTGTTTTCATATATAAGTAGTAGCTCTTGCTGTAGTATCCCCAGCTTCGAGCTAAAGTTTATCTTATACCAAACTATCTTCATTGTCTCACACTTGCTGAGAGTCTAACAAACGAGATCCACTTCCCATCTAAACCTTGCAGTAATTCTCTGGGTGATTGTCCAAACACAAGACAGCCCTAAGTTTATACCTGTTTAGACCAGTTGGAACCTGGGTCTAACACATCAAGGTGTTAAGTAGAGTAGGAAAGCTTCAAGCTAACTGTTAGACCCAGGTTCCAACTGGTCTAAATAAGTATAAACTCAGGGCTGTCTCACATTTGGACAATCACCCAGAGAGTTACTGTAAGGTTTAGATGTGGTACTGGAATCATCTAATTAGGCTCTTGGCAAGCAAGACTATGAGGAAGTTTGGTATAGATAAATTTTAGCTTGAAGCTGGGGATACTACAGTGAGAGCTACTACTTATATACAAAAACAATAGTGCCAGAAGATGGTCTATGGAGACAATAGAAGTCCATTAATCACTCTGAGAAAAGTAAAATTTCTGGACAGTATTTGTTCGTTAGAAACAGTGATGAGCCTTGAGGCTCTGTGTGCTCTGAAATCGCAGACACACATAATAATTTATCGATGTTCTCCCATGCACGGCCTTTCAGTAAACCAATCGTTGCAAGGCCAGTGCAGGTTGAATTGTAGCAAACTACTCAATGCACATGGCTATGCAAACCTATGACACACTCTGCAAACCGATAATTAAATAAACATATCCAGTTCAAATGGATATCGGCCCAATCCTTCCAGGTGGCTGAGCCATAGGTACATAATGGTATTACAAGTCTAGACCAATCACATGGTACCAACCATACAATCATATGGTATGCCTGTGCAAAGGTGGTGCATGGCTAGGGCCTCATAATGGTTAATGGTTGAAAGCATATGGGCGCATTCCAATAAACATTTTGGCTTCGTGAAGTCACATTCCCGACAACTGTGCAACCAATAATGCTGAGTAAAGGGCCACTTGCTGCTAGTGTTTCAATAACTCAGCTTAAAGCTGCGTGCTGCACCAGTCATGGCATTTCAAGTCAAGCCACGGATTGTATCCGACTTGATCCAGGTCACTTGGGACTGTCCACTCCATGTGCCTTGATGTGACTTCAAGTCACCTAAGTCACAACTTCAATCAACATTTTGGGGAATCTGACTTGTCTCTCTTCCCACCACGTTTCGTCGCCACTCAACACGTTGACTCACCTTGCATTCACTATTCGTACATATTGGCTAGTTTACCACCTCTTCTAATGCAAAATCTGGGGCCCTGCCCTTTTTACTCACCTTTGCTTCATTGTGATGAAATCTGTTACTACACCCTCAAACTCGATTCGAAGTTACCTGCTGGCCTCAAAGAACACCCTTCTACAATGCCTATGGACCAATTCAAGCATCTCAAGCATTCTGTTGTGAACATGTGTCCATTGTGGCCTCCGATTTTCAGTCTAAGACGTCCAGAATGTTGTTTGTTGAATTAACATATACAAATGGTGCAAAAACTTAAATACTGGGAGCTTTTTATCTTATTGACCATCACATCTACTCTACAGAACTATCTTCTCTTATTCTATGGCACCCCGATGCACTACAGCTGCCAATACAGCGAATCAGCAGCCCAGTGGGGGTATTAATGCCACATTTTGTGCGCATTGTCATTTATGTTACCATTCTATGCTGATCTAGGCTAAAGGTATTTCGAACTATGAAAATGATACTCCTACAAACCCTGAGCTGCCTGCCCTATGCAGAGGATGCAGCCATAGGCAACAGCCTCCACAACTGCTGTCATCTTCAGAGCAGGCTCCGACAACATGTACATATCACTCTTGGCACCAGGACTAAATTCTCTCCTACAGCTACGCAAGGACAAGAACAACCTTTATCAGTGCACCAGCAGCAGCAGAGGTCAACTCCCCATGCAGACAATCATTGTGCTCTGGCACCTATAAGACATAATAATGGTATGTACATTCACATTCAAAACATAAATAGCTGGTTATATTTTTGCAGTACCAGACCCGTCTTCAAATGATCCCATTCAGGCTGTGCGCACACGCATACACTTTGATGAGGATGAAGATGAATATATTGACATCTCTGAGGTACCGCCTGAAACTCCCCCCCTTGACTCCAACTCTGCCACCTTGCTCTCATCCAAGGATGACTGCACTGTGTGCTACCTCCAGTACACCAAGATCTGCAACCCCTTGCCGACTATCAGGTATTGAGCACCCAGCATCAACACCCTGCGAAGCATATTTTGGGCGACGTTCTATCAGGCAAACTGTTTCAAAATGAGGGCATCAAGCAGAGGATATTTGGACATTCTTTGAAACTAAGGAGGACCACCGCTGTTGTCAGTTTTGCTTGTAAGTACTTTTCTTACAAGCTGCTCATTATCTAAACCTCTGTTAGATGTCAGAAGTAAGTGGGAAAGTCTGTACCATTCCATGAGTATGGTGGAAAGGGTACAGATTCTCTTCACAGCCATCTCATCAGTCATCATGGTGATGAATGGATCATGGCATGTGATGAACTCAAGATCAAGATCTCAGCGAAGAATGCCAAAGAAGCAGTGTGGGCATATTGTGAGAAGAATCCTGGCACAGGTGTCTCGGAGGATACGTCGCCCACAGATAGTCGTAATTGAGAGTTCTCCAGGGAGACATTCATTGATGTGATAATGATGTTTGTAGTTGGGGATGACCAGGTGAGGTTCCGCTTCTTTGTATGTCCTCAAGTTGCTCTCCTAACATTATATCATCAGTCACTGAATATTATAGAGAATCATCATTTTCAGGATCTTATTTTACTCTTAAGGTATTCCGATATTTTGACCCAATGTTATTTAGTATGAAAATATGTTATTGTATGTTATCCAGGCATGACTTCACAGATAAAGATATCCCTCATATAGATAACCTCCATGCTCATATTCTTGAGTTGCTGGACAAGCATCTGGAAGCACTTAGTGAGGAAATGAAGGTGTGTAGAATGTTGTATATAACATGCATGATTTTAATACCTTTGAAATTCCAGTCTTCTGAAGGAAAAATCTTATTTATGACAGATCTATGGACCAACTAAAACCAGTGATCATTCATGGCTATAACAGCACATTGGATACAACCGCAGCTCATTAATACACCACATGGCCCACAGAAGCATCTTGTTTATCGAGCTGATCTCATTGGATTTCACCAGTTACCTGGATGACACACTGGTGAACATCTCGCTCAAGCTTTCTTATATGCCTTAGATAGACTCAGTATTGCTAATAAGGTAAACAACTTTTTTCTGATAACCACTTGGACTTACCAAATTGCAGACAGGCTGGTTGACAACAGATAATGCATTGAACAACAACACCCTAGTTGCTGCATTAGTATGAGAGCTCAAACATTGATATCCCGAGCTAACAATCAATGGTGTTAACATGAGAATCAGGTACAAGATTTCTCAATATAATTTGAGACCTTTATAACTCACATTGCTCAGATGTTTTGCGCATGTTATTAATCTGGCCTGCAAGGCTACTATTGCTGGGTTAGAGGAAATGGCTGATGGTTTGATCTCTCATTTACGATGCCTGATCTGTGCAATACCTATTCAATCTGTTCGTTCCATAGTCTAAATCTGATCAAGCTAATATACTACAGATCCATTCATCATCACTCCAGCATGAGCATTTTGCCAATATGGTCAAGACTTTGATTAATAAGGAGCTTCAAATAATCCTTGATACTGATACTCGTTGGTCATCAACTCATTTAATGATGGAATGGGCACTGATTCTTCGCCTGGTATGTCCATCTTTGAATTTTATTAGAAGGTATGGTCAGAACTAATTTTCCCATAAGGCTATAAATACTTTCCTCTCATCTGATGATTTCCGAGACCTTGCAAGAAACAACAACATCAGTACACATGATTGGGATCTTCTGGATGACATGAGTATAGTCCTAAATGTATGCACTAGCTTTTCTGCAGGGATGTAATTACTTGCCAGCTGAACATTTCCATAGGTACCACACCAATTCCAGGAGCATTTATCAGCTGAGAAGACTCTGACACTCTGTGACATGCTTCCTGCCTTTGAAGCTGTTTCTGCCCTGTGGAAAGCTCAAAGACAGGAATTTCCTGGGCTTTCATGTGCTATTGATGCAGGACTGGAGAAGCTCTCAGAGTATACAGAACTCGCTCATGATGTTCCAGCTCATATGCTTGCAATGGGTATTTGTCATCCTGTTTTTTTATGAATTTGACCAACTAATTTCGCACAGCTGTCAATCCATACATCAAACTAAACTGGTACAGCTGCTTTTGGCCAGAAGAATATGTTTCAGTGAAGCAATCATTTGTTGATGCAGTAAAATTCTGTCTATTGATATCTGTTCTATTAATTCTCATTCTTATTGCTAGGTCTGCATTTATCATAGCTCTGATGAGGTATCTGATAGTAATGGTGACAGAGCAAGTGATCCAGATCCCACTCAATGGGTTTTTAATGCCCTTAGGCTGGATCCTCAGAGGACAGCGGCTCAGTCTCAACTACAACCTGTTGAACATGAGGTTGATCTATATCTTATGGACATGTCTGCTGGGTCAACGAGCCTTATTTACTGGCAGGTATGGTCTCGAAATTCTACTTTATAACCTACTGACTAATCATAGGAGCACTGCACTCAATATCCAACTATATACAAGCCTGCGATGGACATTTTGCCTATATAGGGCACATCTGTTCCTTGTGAACGTGTTTTCTCTTCTAGCAAGGAGACAGATATGGCACGTCAAAACTGTCTTTCACCAGAAATGATGGAAGCACTCCAAATTCTCAAATTTGCAATTTGATCCCATGGTGGTCTCAATTTCACACAGAATTTGAGCCGAGAAGCTGAATTTAGAATCCTAGAAGCTTTAACTAATGATAGCATAGTTGTTCCTAGTGATTTAACTGCATTCAGGCAGAGTCTAACAGCAGTAGAGACTGTTGTCGTTGCTACCTAATTAATATCTATATTTGGAACTAAGCCACTGACTTGCCGACTTGTGTGACTGCGGCTCGGCTCTAAGCCAAGCCGCAAGAAAATAGTGGCCTGGCCAAGTCATCGAAGCCAAAGCCGAATAAAGCCATGCTGGGCCATGCCAAGCTGAGTCGTCGAAACACTACTTGCCACTATGACTCGTTAACAAAGGAACTGTTAATATACCACATCACTCAGTAAGACTGGAGATAGCAGGATAATATTGTTACAAAGCATTCGCGAAGCTCACTAATAAATTACTGTGGTTACCAAGGCTGACAGTAGTAGCTTACAAACTGGTACAAGAAAATTAGTATAAAAACCAGAGTGTATTAGCTAGAACAATAGAATATGCTCAGGAATTACTCCCCCACACAATAGTCCCTAAAACTTCTAAGCTAACAAGCATAGAAGACTCCTTTACAATGTCCACATCAATACACTAGTGTTTTAAAAACAGTCTTTGTGGACCATAAAACAGTTGTGCACCGTATTGAATTGTTGCTTCATTAACACTCAGCTTTCATCCTTAAACCAAGAAGGCAATAGTTCACCTTCATTGGCATTCTCACACCTCTTTTCCGTTCACCAGAAGACTTCAAAGGGTAATCCATAGATAGGATTATTGCACTTTAGTTTCTAACACCAACAGAATATACTTTCACAAAGCGAAATTATATAATAACTCATAGTTCTTGTATAGGAACTAGCAACTGGAACCATGACCAGGATTCCAATACCTCATACCCACTCAGTATACATGCAAGCTTGCAATTCACTTCTCTTCTCGAAGTACTTTGCACATAGACCTTGCTTCGCAAAGCTATAATTTGCAGCATAACACCCAGTAGCCTTGAATAAGCTACGATCTTAGGACCTACAGTCACTGCACAGAGGTGCCAGACTAGACTCACTAAGAACCTGCCTTCAGATTCTGTGATAGATTATACTTGCCATTCAGGTGTTGTGTTTTCTGCCCACAGGAGTCTTAGGTTCATCAACAGCAATGTGAATTTCTAGGTTTCCTGACCTAGTTTCTAGAGGAAGGAAGTCAATGGTTTCTGAAGAGAATAAACTGGGTCCAACACTAGAGTTTCAGAATGTGTTTCAGAAGTCCAGAATATGCCCTGAAATTTACTGTTTCTGGCAGCCTGAAATCTCCCAAGAAATTTGTAAATTTGAACCTGATTTCCAGATGCAGAATACTTACAAAATCTGTATATAAGAAATTCAGGGAGAAACGAAGCATTTCCTTATGAATTTCTAACCATCCTAAAGTAGCAGTTTCTGGTACAATTTCTGAGGTCAAGAAATGTACCAAAAAATTTGAAGTTTCTTGTATCTTGAAACTCCACACCAGCTGATCTGCCAGAGTTTCAAGATGCAAGAAACTTCAAATTTTTTGGTACATTTCTTGACCTCAGAAATTGTACCAGAAACTGCTACTTTAGGATGGTTAGAAATTCATAAGGAAATGCTTCGTTTCTCCCTGAATTTCTTATATACAGATTTTGTAAGTATTCTGCATCTGGAAATCAGGTTCAAATTTACAAATTTCTTGGGAGATTTCAGGCTGCCAGAAACAGTAAATTTCAGGGCATATTCTGGACTTCTGAAACACATTCTGAAACTCTAGTGTTGGACCCAGTTTATTCTCTTCAGAAACCATTGACTTCCTTCCTCTAGAAACTAGGTCAGGAAACCTAGAAATTCACATTGCCATTTCTAATGAACAAATACTGTCCAGAAATTTTACTTTCCTCAGAGTGAATAAGTGAAGTCTGAGACATACAACTAAGCAGGATTGCATAAGGTGTGAAGAAAAGGCAAGGAAAGTGGAAAAAGGTGAATAAATTGTAACATTATGCAAGTACTCTATTAAAAGAACTTGCATCAGTATTGTGTTTTTATACCCAGGACTATTAGTCAATCAGATAATGCTTAATCAGCTTGTTTTATACAGTTCTTGCAACTTAGTGCTAAATCTTATTTTAATGTTTTTGCAAATACAAATGGTGTTTAGTATTCTTGTATTAAGTAAAACTCTGCCTGACTAAGCCATGACTTTCAAAACTTGTACATTGTGTTATTCACAAAAACTACCTAAATTACAATTTACTTGAATTGAAATCTTGCTCACTCTCATAAACTTATAGGACAATGTGATTTGTGTTACTAACATTTATAGTATTCACTACCTACATTCTCATCAGGTCATTTGGTGTTGGGATGATGCTCTTTAAATGTTTCCTTTTGAAGCTTTAGTATTTTTTTATATAGCATCTCAGCTTTCTCCTGCTGTCCTTGCTGATGATATCCCTGTGCAAGATTGTTCATAGATCTCAAGGTGTTAGGATGATGCTCTCCAAGCATTTCTTTCTGAAGCTTCAGTGTTTCTTTCTGTAGTATCTCTGCTTTCTCCCATTGTGCTTGCTGATAATATGACATTGCAAGATTGCTCATAGATGTCAAGGTGTCAGGATGATGCTCTCCAAGCAGTTCCTTCTGAAGGTTTAGTATTTCTTTTCCTAGCACCTCTGTTTTCTTCCACTGTCCTTGCTGATAATATGACATTGCAAGATTGTTCATGGATTTTAAGGTATCAGGATGATGTTGTCCAAGCAGTTCCCTCTGAAGGTTTAGTATTTCTTTTCCTAGCACCTCTGCTTTCTTCCACTGTCCTTGCTGATAACATGACATTGCAAGATTGTTCATGGATTTTAAGGTGTCAGGATGATGCTCCCCATACAGTTTCTTATGAAGGTTTAGTAGTTCTTTCCCTAACACCTCTGCTTTCACCCATTGTCCTTGCTGCTGATACGTCTGTGCAAGACTGTCCATACATGTTAAGGTATCAGAATGATGCTCTCCAAGTATCTTTTTCTGAAGCTTCAAAGTTTCTTTCCATAGCATCTCTGCTTTCTCCCACTGTTCTTGTCGATAATATGACATTGCAAGATTGTTCATAGATCTCAAGGTATCAGGATGCTCTCCAAGCAATTCCTTCTGAAGGTTTAGTAATTCTTTTCCTAGCACCTCTGCTTTCTTCCATTGTCCTTGCTGATAATATGACATTGCAAGATTGTTCATGGAATTCAAGGTGTCAGGATGATACTTTCCAAGTAGTTCCTTCCATAGTTTTAGTGTTTCTTTTCCTAGCATCTCTGCTTTCTCCCACTGTCCTTGCTCATGATATACTTGTGCAAGATTGCTCATAGATCTAAAGATATCAGGATGATGCTCTCCAAGCACTTCTTTCTGAAGCTTCAGTGTTTCTTTTAGTAGCACCTCTGCTTCCTCCTTCTGTCCTTGCTGATAATATAACATTGCACGATTGTTCATAGATGTCAAGGTGTTAGGATGATGCTCTCCAAGCAGTTCCTTCCGAAGTTTTAGTGTTTCTTTTCCTAGCACCTCTGCTTTTACCAACTGTCCTTGCTGCTGATATGTTAGTGCAAGATTGTTCATAAATTTCAAGGTGTCAGGATGATGCTCTCCAAGCAGCTCCTTCTGAAGGCTTAGTGCTTCCTTTCCTAGCACCTCTGCTTTCTCCAACTGTCCTTGCTCATGATATACCTGTGCAAGATTGCTCATGGATTTTAAGGTGTCAGGATGATGCTTTCCAAGAAGTTCCTTCCGAAGTTCTAGTGTTTCTTTTAGTAGCACTTCTGCTTTCTCCCACTGTCCTTGCTGATAATATGTCTGTGCAAAATTGTTCATAGATGTTAAGGTCTCAGGATGATGCTCTCCATGTAGTTTCTTATGAAGTTCCAGTGTTTCTTTGTCTAACATCTCTGCTTTCTCCCACAGTCCTTGCTGATGATATGACAGTGCAAGATTGTTCTTAAATATCAAGGTATTAAGATGAGACTTTCCCAAATACTTTTCACAATATATCACAGCCCTCTGCCATATACACTCAGCCTTTATCCATAAGCCTGCCTCAAAAAAAGTACCTCCAAAACTGTTATAAACAAATAAAATAAAACAGTCATTCTGATGTATACTGTCAATATGTGCAATCAGCAATCGCTGAAATTGATAGTCAGCCTCTGAGATACCATAAGATGTTGCACGTGCTAAAAGAAGCTGAGCTATCTGACATTTTATACTTTTGTCACTAAAAGTCTCTTGGGTACACATTTGGAGAATAGAGTGGAAGGACAGAGTTTTTGTATCAATGTCATACATTGTTAGTGAGAGATGGCTTAGTTCATTAATACTATCATCCCATGCCTCATTATTTGGAAAAAGTGACAAAAAATGCTTTAACTTCTTTACAACTGTAGTTTGTTTCTTTTCCTCTGGTAAAAGATCCTCACCAGTAAAGGCAGATGCACGATGAAATAGTTCAATAGGTATAGTTGTATGATGAAAGAAAGAACAGATTTGCATAAAAAGCTGTGTTGATGGGTTAAGCTGATCAAAGCTAAGTTGAAAAGCACTAAAAACAGTATTCTGATATCCTTCAAGTGACTTCATTTTGTAATTGAGAAGCTGTTTGCTTTTTTGTTTAAAGAGAGAAAGATAGTTGCTCAGAGTACATGTTGCAGTTGAAGCAATATAAGCACCAGCTGTGGCTACAGCAAGTGCTTGACAGCCAAGTGCATTAACAATGCCTAATGCAAGCTGCTGATTGTCATTATTTGTGTTCTGATGTGCATGTTTCAATAAGAGATTTACAGCCTCATTTTGTTCCAGGTCTAAAAAATCAAAGTGAGAATCAGGAGATGCCATTTGATGAACCTCAGTGAGACGGCTGGTGATAATGACATTTCCATGATTACATTGTGGGATATATTTGCTCAAGTCAACCTTTGAATCATCTGCATTGTCAAAAATAAGAAGCCAAGCTTCATTCATCTTTCTCAAAAAATTCTGAATATCATCAACTGATTCCCCAATGCCAGCAGCTTTGCCAAGCTTTTGAAAATTAGCAGTAAGCATAGCATCTGAGGTGGCATCAAAAAACCAAATGTTTGTAAATCTATCACTGACTTTCAATATCACAATTTAAATTATTATATAAAGATCTTACCTCAATGAATTCTCAGAAACAAATCTAAGCACTAGCTGTGTCTTTCCAGTTCCACCCCTTGCTACAATGGTGACAACTTGTAGCAAAGAAGAAAAAGCCCTCTCAATAGATTGATAGAGGCTATTAGCAACCCACTGATCCACAGCATCAGGTAACTCCAATCTATAATCTTGAGCTGAAGCAAAACAGGAAACAGCTTCATTGGTGCTTGTTATAAGAATGGGAGTATGGAGGGAGTAAGGAAGATATCTTCCCAGCTCTAAAGAAGGGTCTGCATTCTCAAGAACAAGTAAAGTAGGTTGATGGGCACTGTCATCAGTCTTGGTCTTGTGTACAATCATTTTAAGTGCTTCAACTGAGCCTGCATCCAAGAAAATAGTGGTAAATCTAAAGTCATATCAGTTGATGTTATGCCAAAAAATAAGCTACTACTGACCTTGATGAATCAAAGCTGTGAACAAAAGCTGACAGTGCATGACTGTTCATGCTAAAAAGGGTAACCACAGGTGCACCAAGCATTCTTGACAGTTTCTGGAGGTCACTTTCACGACCAGTGAAGTATTGGCTTGGAGCAGGGCATGCAAGCACATCCAGATTGAGGGACGAGGATGGAGCTAGGCCCTTCTGCATGGTCACAAGGATCTTCTCTCCAGTGAGGCGTGTCTGTTCCACAGCAATGCTTGTGCCAATAAGGATCTTTGTCTGCAAATGAGTCAGAAGATTATTCAGGACCAAGTGAAGAAACAAAGTTGACACACCTGAAAGACCTTAACCGCCATATCAATGTGTCCAACACATGATGTAGCTTCTGCCTTGAGAGCGCTGCACTCCAGTACCAACCTTCCCATGCTTACGTCCCGGTATTGTATCACAGCCTCAAGAATCTCCATCAGGCATCTCTCGAGCTCTCGAAATGCAGTCTTGACGTCGTTGGGCAGCGGCACTGAACCACCCTGGCCATGTCGAAACTCGAACACGATATCACGGACCTTGATGAGATCACCCTTTACCTTCTCCCATTCTTCCTTGCATGCGTTGACCGCCTGTGATACAAGATGTGGATTAGTACAGCGGTCTCACTGCAAAACAACAACGCACCTCGATGACCGTGATGGCTGTAGTCGCCAGTCCTGCCACTACCTTGACGTACGGCACCTTGTCCAGCACGTCACAAATAGTTTTCACAATCTCCAGAATCACGCCCGCGTTGGCGGTCTTGTTCTCAGACAAGGCGCCCGCGAGGTCGTTGTTATCCGGCGAGGCCTTGATAGTCGTAGTTTGAGCGTTGTCGAGAGGCTGGGAGGTGGAAGTGGTTGAGCTTTTCTTCGTCTGTAAAACGGGACTCTCGCTATCTGATGAGGTGGGGGCGATATCGCCAGTCGTATTGATGTAACCGTGCTTCCCTTGACGCTTAAAAAACCTGCTGAATTTGCCCTTGCCCTTAACGGAGGCGGCATCATTTGATGGAGATCCGACAGGTGGAGCTGACGTAGATGAGGACGACAAATCAAGCGACAAGCCGCTGGATGCATCACCGGGCGCGATCTGTTTGCGATTGAGGGATGCATTGAGGGATGCCATGGTTGCGAGAGTCGTCGTGGTTTCTGGTCAAAGTGTACACGCGGCAGGTCAGGCTGACTCAGATGTGATATCCTGCATTAGCTATCACAATTGATTGCGAAGTCGCACGACATCTAAATATATTCTGAGTCTTTTCCTTGATATCTCCCGGTTGGGAGATATACGACAAAAGAGAAGGATAGCTTGATGACTATAGTTCCTTACAGATTAATATACAAAGACCAGTTGGAGGCATGGCTTACAGCGACGTATGAAACGAACCAAACGATTCAAGTAGAGCCACCGGGGTCAGGTGTTCTGAAGGGCTGTGACGGAACAGCCAGCAGGCGGTTCTTCTATGAATCTTGATCAATGCTGCTTCTGCATCTATCCTTTCGTAACAGTTTCCGGTCGAACATTGGCCTGCGCTGTCACATAGTAACACATCTCGCTCGGGCATGGAACAAGGGCATAGGTGGCTGCAGACCTGAGCGAACGGAGGGGAAGTCGGTGGTCTTCAGATGTTGGCGGTGACAAGTTGTGATAAAGATGAAAGGCATACATAATCACTTGCGCAGTGTTGCCACTGGCCCGTGGCAAATCCCACCAAGTATGCACCGACAAATTCTGTCAACTAAAGCTTCGCAACGAATCTCTTAAACACCTCCTTCAACATACTCTTCTCTACCACCTCCGGTATCTCCCCCAACATGGTGACAAGCCCCCCATAAACCCTCTCCTTATACACCCCAGACCCCTCCTTACATGCACCTCGTATAGTTCTCATCGAGGACCCTTCGCTGCTCGGGACACACACCGCCAGCGCGATGTTCACGCACCACGAGCACTTATCCGGGCTGATCTTCCTGATCGGCTCGCACTTAACGGGAAAGTCGAGGATTCATCCTGGATCTAGAAGTACTCGCGGAAGGGTACAAAGATGGGTTTGGCGGGATTGTAGGGGACAATGGTTCATGTCCCGGAGGGGTAGGATTGGGAGACGTGAACCATGTACATGGCGAGGGCGACGGGGAAGTAGAATGAGTAGTATGCGTTGTGTAGATTACGATAAGTGAATGTCTTCATATAACAGTCAAAACCAAGCACGGCGTCAACAAAAAAAGGCACACATTTCTTAGTAAAAGCTTGCTCATACAAGCTGCCCCATGTCCGTCTGGAACATTGTCTCCAAAGAGCCCCAGAACTCCCACGTAGCTCTCCTCACGCAAATGTTTCTTGGGGAGATAGTATATCATAGCCCCCAGCATGAACAAGCAATTCAGCAGACTTTGGGGACGTGGTACTAGCGGGGTGGGCCGCGGCGCATCATCGATGAATCCGTCATGTCGTCCGAGATGAGGAAAAGATTTAGCGCTGCAAATCGAAGGGTGAGCACGGCTGTTAAGGAAGAAATCCAAGGTGGGACGTACAGGTTCTATGCCCCAGCCCAGCACGGCAGCATCTAGGTACCCGTCATCTGTCAACGGGATCCCCTTGATGATCTCGACGGTGTCGACGACGGACATACCGCAGTCGAACTTGCCTCCGGGGACGTTGTAGTCAAAGGTCTGCTGTCAAGATGAGCTCCGTTTCAGTTTCGCACGAACCTCACTCACCCTCTCGTACCACTCAATAGTATCCTGGGCATACCCTCGCCAGTAATGTAGGAGAAACTCCTGCTCGATAACCTTCCAGTAGCCTTCGAAACGCATACGGCGGGCTGTCTTGTCGGTCAACATGTCAAACGGACGTGAATGGTCGTCAGAGATGGGCGCAATAAAAAAGTCGTACCAAATTCATGGTGATACGTGTCCGGAAATTTATTTGTTCGCTTATCCCCGAATAAAAATGTTGGCTGCCTGATTCGGATGCCGACATTGGAGAATGCATTCGTTCAAACTGGATGTCTTGTTCTTCTATCATCGGTCAGAATTTGCAAGACGTCAGCATGGACAACGGGAGGACATCCAATCGCGTACCGTCCATTGATACGTGGGGCGAGAAGACGTGCGAATTAATGCTGACAGTGCAGAACTTCTTGGCTATGAAGGGATCGTCAGTCCGGCGAATGTACCTCAAGATATGGACTCACCCGCTATGCCCGAGCCGGTTCCTCCCTGCTATACCTCGCCGGATGTCAATACATCTTGACAAGACTCCGGATTTGGAGGCAAACCGACATTATGCGGGTGTCGATACTGATGTGTCGCGTCGACAACGGGATGGGGATTTCGAAAGAGCGAGCGATGTGCATGAAGCCGAATCATGTAGCCTCGGTAGTAGTGCCATGGCTAACCAACGGGGATCAGCAGAGAGACGAGCCTATAGATATGGATGTTACCTTGGTGGAGCTGCGCATATCGACTATGCACATTAAAAGCATCAGGATGATGTTGCCCCTGCCGTCTGGTACAAGGACGCTGGTTATGCATGTAAATATCAGCTAACCTGCAAGTCTCGTTCTGCACAATGAGACGTACCAGTTACAGACCTTTTTCCCGCAAAAATCAAACCACCAACACGGCATCCACCAAGGTGATCGTCGGTAGCAATTTTCATCGATGTCGAATGCCGGGTTCCCGTTATTTTTCAGATATCATATCAGGCTCAAGGAAAGTTTAATAAGAGTGCATCACACGCACCTAAGTTGAGCCTCGACCGACCACATACACCTTTCCTGCGCACTGGAAACGCGAGCTTATGCGGTTGTGCTGTCTAGAGCGAGGATAGCGATAATCCATACAGACATCGTCTGATCTATCACGAGGTCAATGATCTCCTTGCGCATATGCGTGATTTGATACAACGTACTAGATGAGAGCGTCCCAGCACCCTTTTCCTGTGTCATCGATTCATCGACTCCTTGGATGCGAGGATCTGTTTATTGTTTAACGAATAATATGGGGGAACTGTAACTAATAGCTCACCTGAGAAAAAGAATGGCTCCAAAAAACGCGCTGTACCAACGAGGGTGCTACCGAAAGTGGTACTTGGTCCGCCACCTGTTGCAGTCGTGTCGTCGTGGCACTACATAAGAGCTAGACAGCAGATGAGAATTTTTATGTGGGAAACAGAGGAGAAGTCGCGTTCGATGGTCGTCGATGCCCAGAACATGGCTGCGAGAAGTAAGGGAAGACCGTGGGACTTTGGCTCCGGTTTTGGCGAAGGCCTCCATGGCTCTAAGAAACGAGAAGATTGGATAGCGACTGGCTATCAGATCTTGATGCAGATTAGAGATGGTGTTCAAAGAGATGAAGGCCTGGCTTCCGCTATGAGCAGCTGAGCCCCCAAGATGAGGGATATTGAAAGCAAAAGGTACCAAAGTAAACCTTTCACGCGAAATCATGGACTGTACTGTTTCTAAAATCATTACAAGTGTGCACCTGACATAATCACCAATCCTGTCGTCGAGCCTGGTCCACTAACCAAACATCGTTGCACGGATAATTGGATGGGACGGGTGTTGGCTTTACGTGATATAAATTGGTCCGGTCGTTGTACATGGATGAAGAGAGATTACTAAACGTGATAGTTCTCGCAATATGCTAGTTCACATATAGGAACTATAAAGAAATTGAGAACTATAAGCCGGGAAAAAAATCGGGGACACACGTACCTACTGATTCTCAAATTTGGTCGTATCGAGATCGCCGTCTCCCTCTCCTCTTCGGTTGGAGCGACTACTTATCCCGACGTCCGTTTCACAACACCAGTCATCTGCCAGGCTACAACAATGTTCCCAATCAGCATCACTTTATCATCACAACGAAGCCCGCACACACCAACATTGACGAGACATATGCTACATCCGATAACTCGTTGCGCGCAGGTTGGCTAGGAAAAAACAGAATGATGAAGATATCCGAAAAGATTGCAAGAACATACAGCGTCAATCGTCTTGAAGATCTGGGAGCCCACAGTCTGAATCCTTCCTCCTAGGACCCACGGGCGGGGTATTCACACACCACGAACAGTTGTTATTGAGCATATCTCTGCCGATCCTCCTAGTCTTCTCGGGCGAGCTGGACAAGTCGAGCTAAAGTCAACCTGGATCTGAACGGTGCTCGCTGAAGAGATGACGATGGATTTGGTGAGGGTTGGGTGAGGGCGTGGGGCTCAATGGTTTGTTTCCCGGAGGTTTAAGGTTACGGACGCACGGCTATGGTGATGTGGAGTAGAAGGGAGTGGTATGCTGTTTTGTAAGTCATGTCTACATACAACGTTTAAAACAAGCGAGGTCAGCGGAAGGAAATTACGCACTGTTTCAAAGGAGAATTTTCTCAAATCGATAAACCGTCTCATCATGTCTGGAACGTCATCTCCAGAAAAGCTCCAGAACATCAGTATACTGGCTCTCCCCGCGGTGAAAAGGTGAATGCATCGCAACATTGAGCACGAATCTGTTGCTAATGGCGACTTGCTTTGGGGACCCGGTATCAGGAGGGCGGACCTTGGCGCGTAATCCATGAGTTTGACATGCCGTCTGAGACGAGGAAGAAGGCTTGGAGCTGCGAGTGGACGGGCGAGAACACCAAAAAGCGAAGATACAGAAGGCTGGGCTCACGAGCTTGGAGCCCCGGCCAAGCACGGCAGACTTTAGGTGCTCATCGTCCGTCAGTGAGGTCCCCTTGATGATCTCGGCGGCGTCGACGAGGGACATACTACGATTTAGGGTGCCTCCAGGGACGTTGTAGTCGAGATTCTGCTATGTGGATGAGCTACGTTCGTCCTGTGAAGCTCTCCCACCATCTCATGCCACCTAATCGCATCCTTGGATCTGCCGATAATGCGATAGAGCAGCTCATGCTTAACGATCTTCCATGCTCGTCGGGAGCGCGTGCGATCGGCTGCCATGTTGGTTGACATGTCTAACGAACGTCGATGGGATTGACAGATGGGCGTGTTAAGATGGTGATGCTACATGAATGGTGGGTCGCGTCTGTGATTGTATTTTTTCGGCTTATCCGAGGATTTTGGGGATGACGCAGAGGAGGACGACGAGTGACACGAAGATCTGAGTCTTGGACGTCAACATCCAGAACAGGCAATTTTTGAATATAGACACAACGAACGTTGTTTAGTCTACACTGATGCAGGATCAGAGATTGGTCGACGACGATCCCCCACCCAGCCTCTACGTCGACTTTTCCGCGATCTCTAGCTTTGTCGCTTCATGCAGGGGCTACCCTCCCGGCATCGACTGAACGAGTGTACACCTGCTGTATTACTGTCAGCAACCAAAGTCAAGGGCTCCGCATAAAAGGACACGCCTTTTTTCCCTCCAAAATTGTCCTCCATGCTCCATCGCTGAAAATGAACAATGCAGATCTCGTTGCTTGGCCCATCGATGAACTAGGAGAGGAAGAGTTTTAGGGCGTTAATTTAGTAAACCGTGAACAACATACCGAGTACGATAACCATCCTTCGATAGGAATCCCTCCTTCCCATTGCTTGTCTCCCGTCATCCCGCACAATCTTGGTAGACTGAGGCTGGACCTGATCTACATGAGCAAGGCCGAAATGTTCCAAAAAAAAAATACACGCACCGCTGGCCATTAGCCACGTATACGGAAAGCAGACATTCATCCTGACGAGCTAATAGGGATGCGAGAACAAGATTGTGGGTGCGTAGGGCACCGGTCCGATCCCTCCACGACCACGTGTCCTCTAGGGCAGGTTTCAGCAGTCGCGACTTGCTAGTTTCCCGTTTCTTCACTCTTCATCGCCCTACTTGTTCTTTTCCGCTCCATTTTTTTATTCCAATCCGACTGAAATCCCAGAACGAACCTCATGGATGCCTATTCGCCCTGGGTCGCCAGCGGTATTGTAGTCAAGGGCCAAGACATGTCTGGGGGTAATATACATTCCTCAAGCGACAAGCGTGTCTTGCAACAGAAGGAACATCGGATGTGGAGCTCGAGACGGGGCTTAGCTTCAATATACAATGCTGGAGACCCGGACGAGCCTGGATGGGAGCTCCGGTAGGGAGCTGATCGATACGAACGAAGGAGAACGATACTCCCGTAAGGATGTAAGGAAGAGAACGTTGTAGTTGGACTGCTCCGAGAGCTAGTGAGTCGGATCCTGTTTCCTCCACTCTGTAGATCTTGACTTCTATGCAGAAAGATGGGCTGGTAGGTACAAAGGGATGACGGTAACAAAACAAGCTGGACAAGAGACTCGCTAGAAGCGTCCAACAAGCTTCGTCAGCTTCACCTGACGTTGTACTTTAATACAACAATCTCTGGTTTTTCCCTGGATCCCCTGCTGCATCCGCCCATGAAAAATGCAACCAATAACCCGACACTAAATTCCAATAATATCCTTCATTTCCGATCCGCATTTGGGCTATCGTACTATCAGCCGACCGAAACAATGGCGAGCTATCTTGCGGTGCCATTTCTGGGAGTCGACTGCTAGTCGCTATATTGAACATGCTATCCAGTGAAGGGAATGTGTCAAAGCTGACGTGGCGGCTATCATCTCTCTTACTGCCTATCCGCCCAGCTGTCTTGTTCGCCCTTGGAGATGGCTACATATTTCAGTTCTAGGTTAGTATTTGCCGTACCGGATAAAATTGACCCAGGTTTTACGTTTTGCTTACGGGGATGACAGGTGAGTTACTGCTACAATCAAATCGCAACACATCTTGAGCGAGAACAAACACAACTAGGCACTATAGCGGGAGGCACTCAAGTATAATTCGTCGCTGGAAACGCTTGATCTGTCGGAGACCTCATGTACAGGGCTTGCACTAGACGAGGTTGAATTTATACCTGTTCATGAACACGCTTCCTAATCCCTTGGCAGATAACTTTACTTTGCACAGCACTTACACTGAACGCTTCTCTGAAACGACACTTCCCTTCTTCTGAAGGTCTAACTTGTCCCCGGGCTATCGCACTGGCAGAGTTCCTTCCAGAGTCGAGTTCGTTGTTGCACCCGGACTTGACGAGGAACCAGTTGGATCTAGCAGGAGTATGGACACTAAATGAGGTTAGTGTTCCCATACGCCATGACGGTATCTTCCTTTGTGGCGTCCTTCTCGTAATGTCGATTGAGTAGTCAACTCATCTGCCTTTTTTTACAAGGCCTGAAATCTGACCACACGATTCGATGCTTAGACCTTGATGTATTCCCCGGAAGAGGGAAATTCGTGGGCTGCTGCCGAGAGACTCTTGGTTGGTGTGTACGCAATACGGGGAAGGTGCAGAGCCTAAGCGAGGAGAAGGTGACTCTGGCCTTACTGATAGACTTGATTTGTATTGACGATCTGGTAGGTAGCAAACCAAGAAAATGGGTCTGCGGAAGGTGACGGTGGAAGGAAAGGTCCATTGGGCGTAACGGAGGACAGCGAGCTGGCAAGAGGTATTAGGGAAGGAGAGGAGAGAAAGGTAAGAGAAAACACCGTTATTTACTCTCTTTTTGCATCCTAACATATCTTTCATAGATTGAGACTGATGTTGTAGTACTCGCGCACTCATGCGTCGCCCAGCTTCGGAACCTGCTAAATCCTGCAGAGCCTTCACCACCAACTACGCCCCACCTAGTCTCACCCTCTCTTTCGACCCCATCGCCGCTGCCATCGTACCTACTTTCTCCAAGTACAGCTTCATTCACCCGACAGACTTCTGAAAAGCCTTCAGCCTCAGAGTTCATTGCTCGTGCCAGGTCTTTGGAAAGCGAGCTATCATAGGTGATAGAGGAAGATGGTGACGGTGGACGGATGGAAGTACTGTTGGATATCAATGATCAGTTAACCAATCTGCTTACCAAAGTGCCCAGAAGACCTATCGGACTTGGGCTGGTGACACCCACGACGAACGGCGTCGGATCCGTCGCCGTCAGTGCCTCACCTCACGATGAACCACACCCTGAGCCCATGGGTGCGAAAAAAGTGGAGGAAATCGGCACCACATATGCGTGCGTCAAGGAATCCGTATGCGAGAAAGGGGGTGCTGTGACTGGAGCGTCGCGTCGCTTAAGGGGGTTTCTCCAAACTTACATCTTCTTCGACTTCTTCCTATTCCGAATCAGAGCTCGACGCGTCCAACGGATCACAGGTGTGGCTGCACGGGTCCTTTAAAGTGACCGGACCCGGAAAGTGATCACGCCCTCGGTTTTCATCCTCGTCGTCACGCGCAACACGTCCTAGTCAGAAGTATGTCGCAACACAATTCAGATCCGCGACGTGGCTGTAACTGTACTCCACGCTTATGCTCGCGCTCCTCGTCCCTTCCTCACCGGATTGATAAGGGCACTGAGATTCTCACCGATAAAACACTCTCTCCAGTGGGCCGCAAGCGACGTCTCCAACCGCGCGGAATCCGTGGAACATCTTCATCACTATCAGCCGATACCTCAGTGAGCGTCGAAATGAAAATGCACTTTCATGGCTCCCGAACAGAGCTGAACGACTTCTGAGAGATGTAAGGCATCATGAAGGGTACTACGAGGAGGTTGTCCCTAGTAAACCACCAAATGGTACATTCTCGTTCATTAAATGAAATTTGTGTACTCACAGCGAGATATAGGGTCACAGTGATTCTAAGACCACTAGGAGATTTGGTCTCGAGAAAATTGGGCGCCTATCTGCTTTCAGCCGCTGTTGTACGTTTGATGTCGCCGGCAAGACTGCGGGGCCAGGCTAATATTAGAATGGAGGTGCGATATGGACCCTCGAAGTCGAACATGGGCGTCTATCGATGATGGTGAGGAATAGTCATTCGACTACCTGCTTTCCGAGCAGGTTAGAGAAGGACCAGTGCCTCCGTTGCTTTTGGATTCGGCAAACGAGGGATCGTGATGAACGACTTCCAGTGGTACGTTTGTTGCTGCCGTTTCTTCCAGCTGATGTTGAACCTGCCACTTAGAAGGTCGACCTCACGGGGGCAGAGAGATAAATTTCGGTGGACTGCAGATTTGGGATGCTGTCGGCGTCATGTGCTTGTCGTGTACATGAAAATCGATGGGTACTTAAGAAGGAACGACAACAGATACTCATAACTGGGAGCGGAATTAGTCGCTCGGAGTGAAAGGCTATCAAGGGAACGAATGACCTTTCTTTCTGCAAAGTCAACATAACAAGAATGCACCTCGTCGACGAATTAAGGTAGACGGTCCGCGACGGGAATAAAGCAATATAATCACTACGTGTGCATGGCTCCATCCATCACGGACCAGAGTATCATAGCTGTTTGGGCAGCTCCCGGGATTTCGACCTTTACCTTCTGCCAGGCAGCCCCACGTTGACTGTCCCTTGAACACACATACTGTCCCTTAAACACACATCCTCGAGAGGACACGGGAAAATGTAAGTACAGTTAATCTACAGTGGTTCAATTGTTTACTTACATAGCACTCCCAAGAATGACAGGACGTTTGCTTATGATTCGCATCAAGAGTATTTGGAAACATCTGCGCTACACGTTTAGAAAAATCAAAAAATCCAGTTCCCCTGTTTCGGACCAGAGTAGTCAGATTATAGACCTAGTAGAGGAAGATGACAGCAGCTATATCGGGGAGCTGGAGGATCGTTATCAACAGGTATGTCAGTCGGCAAGACAGACAGAGAAGAAATTGACATGTAGTTCCAGGACATCACTCTTCCTGAAGTGACCCTCTCCGCGTACACCGAGACCGGCCGAGCAAAATCGTCTATCGAGGTCCCAAAACAGCGGTCGTACAAGGGTTCAAGTCCTGTCATACCATGCTCCCTCGCGGACACTCCGTGCGCTACGCTTGGCGCTCAGGGGGTCTTGGATGCACTGAACGCCACCCTCGTAACATCATACACTCTTCCCACAGCCCCTTCTTCCTCCACCTCCTCCACCTCCACCGCCTCTCCCACCCCTTCCTCCGCTACCTCCGTCCAAGACGAACTATCACTTTTGTTCATTCTCAAAGACTGCATTGAAAAGGGCTACGACTTTGGCACAGCTTATGCCTTCCTTCGCTCGATATGGAAAAAAGTGAAGCCTAGCAAGATCCAAGACGAACTACGCAGACGTGAAGAGGCAGACAGAGAGCTCCGACAAAGAGCATTGGTAGGAAACCGGGTTGTCTTGCCTGGTTTGGGACCTCGACGTGTATGGGACCTGTGCAGCAATCGCGTGGTGCCATCATGGATCACCTGCAACGACCGAGACTACAAGCCCACACCGATTTCGCACGCGTGCGTTGATGAGAAGGATCGTGTGGATATGTGGACCCCTATCAACGGGAAGGAATGGCCCGTGCCTATACCAAAGGACGCGGATCTCAACCTCATCCGGATTGAGATGTTGAATGTGGCAGCAGAGTATGCGACACACCATGATTGGGAACAGTACAGGGCAGAGTATGCATGGCTGGACGTGCTCTGTTTAAGACAGAAAGAGGAGGGGGGGCCGAGGGAGGATCTGCGCATGAAGGAGTGGAGGCTGGATGTGCCTACCATTGGGGCTGTATATCGGTATCAAAAGGTGGTGATCTACCTGAATGGACTGGGGCGGCCGTTACGGTTGAAGGACGGCGACTTAGACAGCGATCGGAGCTGGTTTCGACGTGCATGGACATTCCAGGAGGCCGGGGAGGTGCGTATTATTGCTGGTGATACTCCAGATGGGCCGATGCATGCACATCAGATTGATGGTGGGAATTACGAGGCTGCGCTCCTGACCAGGTTTCACGACGAGCTGAATTCATTGGAGAGGGGTGGATATGATTCGGTTGCTACGATAGCACACATGCAGAAGCGCATGTCGACCAATCCGGTCGACCGAGTAGCGGGACTCGCATTTCCTCTGGGGCCCCATACAATACCTGCCTATCAGGAGAGCGAGACTCTCGAGGATGCATAGACGGCACTGGTGAATGCAATGGACCCGTGGAATCGTGCGAAATACGTCTTTATGTATCCTATCGTTGGACTCGGATCCAAGAAATGGAGACCGACATGGGACCAGCTCATGAAGGAGCCTCTGCCACAATATGTGTCCGCATATGGTGTGATAAACGTTATGCGTAATGACGAGATGGATGAGGACTGGTATTCTGGGCCTTGCATTCTAAAGGGATATGTGCGGGGATTCGGCATGGGACCAGCAGAAAACCAGGATCGCCGTGGAGAGTTGGTTGTCAGGGCCACAGACGGGATCGCGCACACATTCAAAATCCGCATTACCCACCGATTTCCGATATCTGAAGATTCGTACACTTTGCTTAGTGGAGGTGGAGTCTGGAACAATAAGTGGGTCATAGGGAAACAACTACCAAATCAGAGATTCGAGAAGGTGTCAGTGATTGCCACTGATGAGAGCGGTACGGGCCTCAGCGGACTAACAAATTTCACAAAAGAATGTCACTTTATACTCATCTGAGTTTACCTCAGTGGAGAAAAGCATCGATTTTCCTGTGTCGACATCCAGGTCTGCCAGTGGACATAAGACGTAGAAGGAGCGTTGTAGAGTCAGAATTCTGTGATTGTGAGGGCAATTAATCTAACACTATACGCTCTGCATACGTCCGCATCGCTATTCAAAATGGAAAACACTCGACCTCATGAAAGTCTTGTAGACAAAAGAAGCTCCGACTGAAAGAACTTTGAGCTTAGTTGTCCTCAGGCCATGCCCAGGCAACATCGACTCGGAGTTCTGAACAACCAACCATTTCTCATGCGGCTAAGCGATACTTTCCGGTAGGTGAAATCTTGATGTGTAGTACGACTGCAATCTAAAGCAATGACTATTAGAAACCTTGACTAAAGAAGCGTTGGTGTAACTCGTACAGCCAGGAGATTAACAGAACAAACGAAGACGGACGTTTTCCCGACCTGATAGGCTCCAACACATAGATGAAAACAGTGGTTTATTGAAGAAGCCCAAGATAGAGTCTAGATACAAAGGAACATGGCTATGCTGCCCCAGCCGTCGAACTTTTACTTGCGGCCCTTCTTCTGAGGACTAGCTACAGTGGTACTGACCCTATATTTTACGGCGTTGCTCCAGGCTTCTTCTTGGGGCTTTGGGTGTCCGCCTTCTCCCTTGTTGGAGTCTTGTGCTTCCTGGATGGCGAGATTGTCTGTTAATAAAGAGAAAGCAAAGTAAGCATCAACACCTCACCTAAATTTTGACGTATAACTCTTTTATGCACCGCCGAACATCCGCGCAGGGCCCTGAATGATCTGAATCGTTGTCTACATTCCTAGATTCGCCCGCTGTTCTTGCATCGCGCTTGCCAGAATGCGACATGTTGTCTCCATATGGCGGTAATAGTGTCCAAAAATTATAGACGTCGCAAGCTGCTTTTACATCTACAAGTTGGGTGAAATACTATCTTCACAAGTTTCATCTGAGGTGACCAGTCCCCAAGTTTAGACCGCCGCACTCCGCAAGTTCTTTGCCACAGAAAGCACAGATGATTGTTCACTCAAGTCCACTGAAAGTAGTCACGAGCTTCAAAACAGTATTTCTTTTCTTTAAATACAGCAGTTATTATGATATATTTTCCAATTGTGAGAACCCAAATGAAGGATAAATATGTATTTATAATGAATATTACGACCCGTAAGAACTACAGAACGCTCGCATTGTGAACTTAAACGATTGCTATGAGTCTGATAACTGCTTTGCAATACACCTCTATCCCCGTATTGGAATCCTCTGAATCAAAATCAAAATCTCCCATCAATTCATTCATAAACACGACCTCCTCACATTGTTCAGGGCTACTTTAGCTCCATATGCTTCACCTGTGTATTCTGGGGGGTGAAGGGGAAGTTATCATTGATGTCGCTATCCATCCCGATTCCCATGATACGAATTCTCTCTCACTCGTTGAGCTAGTCTGCCTGGTTTCCTTTATTGTATCTTCGACATCATCCGAGATGCAAACTTGAAACGGGAAGCTTGAATTTCATGGACCCGGGGACCCTGAATGCTGATGAGACGTGAATGGAGAGCTTATCGGGCGGTGATTATATGGAGGCGGAGAGACCGTTAGTATCACACTTTTCTTTAAAAACCAATTAAGAGTCACGTAATGCAAAATCCCATTGCACTGGGGACAGAACTTGTGAACACAGAGAAAGTAATCAAACTTGCTAAGCAGAGATGCACCTAAACTTGTGTCGTGAAAGCCCCCATATCAAAGTTGGGGACACGATCGTGTTGTTGTGCTTCTTGTGACAACAGTCTTGTGGCTCAAATTAGTCACTTGTGATCACTAATCAAGCAGCTTGCGACCATCTGAATTTTTGGACGCTATTACCGCCATATCTCCACACAGATTCGACGTGATGATTTGAGGTTGAGGTACTTGATACCCCCCAAGTTGGTGGCATCTACGGCACGACGATGGCAAGGAGAGAAAGTTGAGATAGTGGAGAAGGGAAGAGAGAAGGGTTGGTGGTATCGTGAATGTGAGCGCCGTTTAAACCCTGGGAAGGGACCGGGTGGTCTGTGCGCTGCTGCATCCTGCACGTATGATAACGTGATGGCGAGATAGTGAAAGAACAGGTGACGCGATGACGGAGAGGACAACGATGATATTTTCGAACGACACGTCCCATGTGCCATGGTTAGCGCGTGTTGTAGCCCAGAAGGACTAAGTGAGTGAACGATGGTATTGCAAATTGAGGAACAGTGCTCTAGTTGGCGTGCGTTTCACGCTGCTAGACTGAATGAAGGATTAATCTCATATGTTTGCGTGAGGACTCTACGACGTACTCTGTGGCACCCCTTCCGCCCAACTAAAACAAACAGCTTCAAGCGTATGAAGCAATATACACGAGCGTTCCATGAATCTTGGTCACCGAACATGATACGTTGTGCTTGAACGGAGTCAGTGCTGCCCTCCTAAGAGTGACTGTGAACGACATTATTGTCTCAGCTGCAAAAATCATAATGATATAGTGAACGCGTACCTCATAAGCTCTCTCCTAGTTATCTCTATCCCACTAACGAAGGGCTACACCATTTCTTTCCGAATCCTCCCTTCCAGTAACCCAAAAACCAAGTTGCCGCCGTTATGAAGTCATCACATCCGTCCCACTTGCCAGAACGTCTTGGGGTAAATTTGTTGTCCAGTTTTGTTAAGGGGAATACGCGGGTCCACTAAACGGATTGGGGAGGTTGTGGAAGGTGTGCGATGCCGGCAATCATCAGAGGAGAGGACAAGGGCGGTGGTACAAGCAAAAGAGGTGCTCATACCCATGTGATCGACATCGTTCTCTTTCTTACCCCTTCCTAAAGTTGACCTCATTTTGCTTCATTTATCCACTCGCTCACTGTATCTTCTATTGTCCATCTCCAAAGCGAATTTCAAGGGCCCTCCTCGCCGTGGTCTCCTGTCAAAAAACAAACACATCCTGACAATCGTACATCCCCTAATGCAGACCTGAGCACCACCCCTTGTTACTCATCTGCGAGCTACTTGTTTACAAATCAGGGTCCGCAAAGAAAAGAAATTGGGAGTCGACCCACTAGGTCTGGCATCCAACCACGACGACCTCTGCATGAGCTTGTCGTTCGAATCGATCTGTAGCTTCCTCGGTAGTGGGGCTCGCATGCAGGCGCGTTTAACTCGTCGGGCTCATGTCACAAGCTGTGCGTTATCGAAGGTGGTGAGTTCGAACCTAGGCGGTGTTTGTTTGCAAGGAGGACCAAGGCCATCTGGGCGTCCAGCATATTCTTCACGCATGGCAGTTCTTGTTGAAGGATAGGATGACTAGCTACAACTCCTCTCTGGTGGAACCGCTTTCGTCAATGGAAATGTTAATCTCCGGCTCGAGGAGCATACAGTCACTGCAAACGATGGCTTCCATGCCTATTATCCATACCGCGTCTTGACTGTTCATGTTGGTCTGCAGGCTAAGAAAGGGGAGTAAGACGTGGGATACCGGAATGTGGTTGGATGAGAGCGAGAGCGACGCAGAAAGACCGATCCTGCCAGCAGAAATTGAAGATGACGCGCCTGTGGCGTGGGAATCACGACTTGGGCTGGCTCCAGAAACGTTCGACGTGCACTGTCTCCCGTGTACCTGAAGTCCTGGATACCCACTCTTCTTTCTACTCTCTGCTCTATTGTTCGGCGAAATGGTGGTGTCAATGTTCCGCAGGTCTCCTCTGAAATTCAACCCAACCAACCCACCACCTCGTTCATTATTAACATTAATCAGGTGGACAGCGTGTCCCACAGTATCAAACCACACTTCAAACGAAGGGATGTGTCAGTTCCATGTCTCAAGATCGCATGGTGGGACCGACGCCTGCTTATATCATTTATTGTTCTCATTACAATCGCTTGTTGCGTTTTAGGAAAACGTGCGGATGAGATGTATGTCCACATTCAAGCAACAGCACGTTGCCTCGACACCGTGATTGACCTGAATACGAGGTGGCGATCATAAGATCGGTCTCGTGCTGCTTTGGACTCCTTTACCTGCAAGGCTGGTGAACTAGTCGCGGACGACGTGGCTAGACGACGAGCAGCACGGACGACAAAGGTCGGGGCTGGTATCTCTACCGACCTCGACGCCTGTCCAAGAGAGAAATGAATAAAACAACGCTAAGAAAGAAAAGGGAAACGGGCTCACCCAAGGAATTACATGCACTGTTTGGGACGACTCGTCCCATGACAGGTCAGAATAATCCTTTGCCTGGCTCTCAAGGTTCGTGTTCACAGCTTTCTGTGACTGCAACTCGCGAGAAGCCTGTGCGGGATGTATATGACTGGCATTCATAGCGCCCGTGTTCCATTACTTCGCGGATGTGAGCGCGACACGGGCTGGAAGCTGGTCACCTAACGGACCATGCTGAAGGGGTACGAGCATCGCGTTCCTTTGAAGGCTCTTCCGTAGGCCAATCCTTGTACACCTCCACCGTCTGTAACCAGAAAGTCGCATGTCGTACTCAGAGCTCCATAACTATGCCGGCTGAGATCGGTCGAACGTGGGGATTGTAACTTAGGGCCCCGGATGCTGCTCAACGCAACTGCTGAGAGACCGTCAGATAGTGATCTTTCGTAGAGAAGATCGGCCTACGATGAATATCTCGGGAATGAGTGCTGTTTGCTGAATTCCCTGGTCTCTTCGTTTGCCACATCCCATGTAACTCGACACTTTGCCTGTACTGCTAGCGACTCGACGCGCAAGGTTTCGGCTTGCCTTCAGGTTTATCGGGCTCCGTCGTCTTCCATTGTTCCTGTCGATGATTGGCTGAGAGCCTGGATTGTCAACATTAACCGAACTCGAGTTATTGTCTCGCAGTCCTCGTTCGATTCGGGCCCTTTGGGTACCATCGATAGGGCAGTTTTTGGGGACCATTTGTCGTGGTCGACGGCCTCCATAACATTTCCCCCGTTGCTGAGAAAGATTTAGCGCCAGCATCCTGACAACAGTGCGTGGTGGATACGACTGGCACTTGGAGGAGAAAAAAATGGCAGCGAGCAGATTACTCGCTCACCCTTTTGCGAACATCCGTTCACCATCGACCCGGCTGCCGATCCATCCACTTTCTTTCTTTATCGTGTCGAAAGATAAGACGCTCCAAAACAAGTAAGGTCTTTCCAGCGGCTGAAGATCTGACTGTCGGCGTATCTGATATGTAGGTGTATCGCAAGGTGCCATTTGAAAGCCATCGATACGAGGCCAAATCTCCCATGTCTATATCTGCCAATAGCTTAGTCGCCATCCAGCGCTGCACCACTTCAGGCCAGCTTCGACCCTCAAAGTTGAGTATGGAGTATGTACCGGAGTGGTTGGCCAATGTGTCGAGTAAGAAATGGAATGGATGATCCAGAATGTGGGAGTCACGATTAGAGAGATACGTGTAACCTTCTGATTCAAGCGAAGGATATGGCTGAACGACGGCGAGGCACTTGTAGGATATATCTGTAGCAAATATCAGAAGGATGTATATTTTAGCATGCGCTCAACATGACGGACCTGGGCCGTGTGTCGCTGACGAAATGTGGGATGTCTTTACTAAGGCTCCGAACAGATTGCCGATACTACTCTTTGCCGTGGTCCGTGAACTCCTCCGGCGGGATAATGCAAATCTTTAGTAGCAGTGAGATTTGGGAATAAGGACTAGCCGAAAGAGACGTACAGAGATTTGGGGAGAAGCAGTGAACGTTAGATGTTCCATTCATCAGACTTGCGGTCTTCCTTCGTTTTCAAAGTCGTAGGTTGGCTTGTATGAAGGGATGGCCAAGATCGAATACTAGATTAGACGCAGTGAGCAATGATGTAGCCGACTGAACAAAGATGGGAATGCACCCGGCGATGAAAAGGTCCGACTCGTCCGGCCATGTTACTATTTTTCAGATTTGAGGCTTGCTCTCAGGATTAGCACCCAGAAAGCTGAGAAACGCAGGACGGGAGATATTTGCAGGGAAGTTGGAAGCCAAGTCGAGTGACATTTAGGTGCTGGATTGAGATGACGCTTGTTTTGCACTTTCCCGCCCTTGGCACAGCTGCCATGCTAGGCGAATACGTGTTCCGTTGAGTCCTTTGCGAGGTTGGCGAGGCAGGCTATGGTGCACATAAGTCGAGGGAGGTAGACGGTGGATGTTCGCATGGCTAAGTGATGAATGAATGCGAGGTTGGTGATGTTGGAAAGGGTGTCACATGCTAATATTTTTGCATTCGGTCCGATATCCGATCGTGGGAAAGACTTCGTGAGCAGATTCAACATCTCTCAGCGCGTCGAAGACCTGCCACGCGTTTATCGCGATAAATCACCCTGTGTCCTAGCTATTGGAGTGCCATCATACAGGAGCATAAGCACGATGGAATCGGAATCTCCGAGGTATGTCTCATCGTCTAAGCCTCTACTTGATACTTACCCAGATCATCTCCTCTGTTTGAGCAGGATACTGCATCGGACGTGCCACGATAGTACTGATGCAAGCCTTCAAAGTCAATGATTCTGGAAGCGACCCGTTGCTTCATCTGAGACGGAAGTATCGGTACTGAGACCTTGTGGTTTGGAGCCGGAGTGAGTCCCATTTATTGTGCACCTTCGTGGTCTGACCTGGGCGCAGAAAGTCCTGCCGGTTACTGCAGATAACATTGGTTCATTGTCGTCAATTCCAGTGCTTGTCGCTTCAGCGTGCCAGTGAATACCCACGGATTCATCTTTGACGCCAGGGCCATCCTCATTGATATCAGCCGAAGATGTTGCTCCAATAGCATGCGCTGCTACTCCTTCCGGTGTCCTACAACTTGTTGTTGTCGTCGGCCAAGCTACAGTTATTATCGGCTTCACCAATCTTCTCTATCATCTTCAATTTTGTTCACACACATTCCGACTTTCGACATCATCGCCTTCTAGATCTATTGTTCTAGATGCTACTGTCAATATACTGATTTCATTGAGATAATTTTTTGGTGTGCTTATCTTCGTGCCGGGCAACTATTATGCGTCTCGGGGCCAAGTTCCTCCCCCTCGTGACATTGGACTTTCCAGCATTCATTCCGTACCACATCCATGGCAGCTTTTTTCGGCGCTAGATATCTACCAAAAATGCTTCCATTTATTCAAGTCTGCGGTGGGATCTTCGTTCAAGAAATGACGACGTGCTGTCTATTTAGCTTCGGTCGTTTCTGGCAGGTGGGGATGCACAACGAATTAAGGATCGGCAGGCCTCTTTAGACATGTTTTTTTTTTCAGGTACGCCCCTCCATGCACGATATGCGAGATAACGCTAATCCAGGATTTCATCCAGGCTAGGTCTGTTTATAGGCTGCGCCTCCGCCAAGTGCTGATCCCTCAAGCATGGTTTGTATAAGCCTTTAGCTTCCTTGTCTCGGTCATCCAACCGTCTAGCAATGTGCTCAAAACTGCGACCTCCGTAGGCCAATGAACTGGGACGTGCATGCGTGGGAGCTAGGAAGGTGTGCAGTTGACATTGGACGAGAGTAAATGTGCGTGGTAAGCCACCTGGCTGTCAACCTAATGACACTACTGATTAGTTTCCAGGCCACTGCTCGTTGGCTAGACGCGACACCAACTCTATGCGCTCGATTTATCACACATCTGGTGAGTATTCTGGTGTTCATTCTCATGCTTCTCATCCCTTCCTCACCGGATCGACAGGGCACTGAGACTCTCATCAATAGACGCTCTTTCTGCAGTGTACTGACTACGACGGGTTCAACCGCGAACTTTGTACAGCATTCGTGGAGAATCTTCTTTATCAGCTGATACCTCAGCGGGCTTCGCGACATTTTCATTGCTCCCGAACATAGCTGGGGAACTTCTGAGCGTCTGAAAGGGTATGGGGTACCACGAGTGTTCCCAATAAATTGCTAAACGGTTCGTTCTCGTTCAATGAAATTAGTGTATTCACAGCGAGATCTAGTATTATTTCAAGACCACCAGGAGATTTGGTTTCGAGAATTTTGGGCGCCTATCTTCTTTCAGCGGCTGTTGTGTTTGCACAGCCGGGAAGAACAGGCTAATATTAAAGTATAGGTACGATATGGACCCTAGAATTCGAACATGTGCGTCTATTGATGATGGTCAGGAATAGCTATTAGACTATCTGCTCTCCAAGCAGGTTAGGGAACAATGAACAGCTCCGTCGCTCTTGGATTCTGTGAACGATACATTGTAATGAACGGATTCCAGTGGTACGTTTGTTGTTATAATTCCTTTCAGCTGCTGCTGAACCTGCCGCCACTGCGAAGGTTGACCGTCACAGCAACAGAGTTAATTTTAGACCGCCAATTTTGGATCTTGTTGGCGTCATGAACGACCGATGTTTTCGAAGGAGCGACGACAGATACTCAGGCCGTGAGTTAAAAACGATCACAGTGAAATGGTTGACTTCAGAGGAAAGAATGTCCTTTCTTTCCTCAGACTCAATTGTCTGGCGACTCATCGTTGTCGGAATTGATGTTGAGAGACAGTCCACCTTGTCGAGCGGCAGAAATGGTGCAGTATTACCATCCCGTGTGCCTCAGGTCCAATCAGTACGGACCAGATCATGCTGTTTGCACAGCTCGCAGGAACTTTATCTTCCTGCAGCTGCCCACGTCGACTCGAACAGCACTCCCTCGAATGCACATCCTCTAAAGATACGGGAAATCGTGAGTACAGTCAATCTACAGTGGTTCAAGGGCTTACTTACACAGCGCCCCCAAGCATTACAGGAAGCTCTCATTCAGTTCGTACCAGTGGAAGCATTTGGGCTCTATATCTACATCTCCACAGAGACGAAATTCGGAACAGAATACGAACATAATCATGGGGACTACAATGAGCAGAAAAATTGTGGACATTGATTGGAGTGACCATGACCTGGAGGATCGTCGGAGAAGGATTCACTCATTTGAGATGTATTTGCGGGACGAAATCAGCCTCTCCGCGTTCACCGAGGCTGGCCGAGCGGAATCGTCTATTGAGGTCCCAAAGCAGCGGTCGTACAGCGGTCGAAGTCCTGTCATACCATGCTCCCTCGCGGACACTCCATGTGCTACGCTTGGCGCTCAGGACATCTTGGATAGGCTGAATGATATCCTCCGAACATCATACACTCTTCCCATGGCCCCTTCTTCCTCCACCTCCATCGCCTCTCCCGTTCCTTCCTCCGCTACCTCCGTCCAAGACCAACTATCGCTCTTGTCCATACTCAAAGACTGCATTAAAAAGAATTACGACTTTGGCACAGCTTATGCCCTCCTTCGCCCGGTCTGGAATGCAGTGAACCTAAGCAGTATCCAAGATGACCTACGCAGACGTAAAGAGGAAGACAGGGAGTTGTGACAAAAAGCATTGGTAGGAAACCGGATTGTCGACCCAGAGTTACCACCTCGACGTGTATGGGACCTGTGCAGCAATTGCGTGGTACCATCGTGGATCACCTGCAATAACGGTGAATACTACCATCCAACACCAATTTCCCATGCGTGGGTTGACGAGAAGGATCGTGTGAATGTGTGGACCCCTATCAACGGGAAGGAATGGCCTGTGCCTTTACCAAAGGATGCGGATCTCAACCTCGTCCGCATCGAGATACTGAATCTGGCAGCAGAGGACTTGGCAGAGTACAGGACACCCCACGATTGGACACAGTATGCAGCAGAGTATGCATGGCTGGATGTGCTCTGTTTAAGACAGAAAGAGGAAGGTGGACCGAGGGAGGATCTGCGCATGGAGGAGTGGAGGCTGGATGTGCCTACCATTGGAGCTGTGTATCAGAATCGAAAGGTGTTGATCTATCTGAATGGACTGGGGCGGCCACTGAGGTTGAAGGATGGCGACTTGGACAGCGATCGGAGCTGGTTTCGGCATGCATGGACACTCCAGGAAGTCGGAATGAGTTGCATTATTGCTGGTGATACACCAGATGGACCGTTGCATGCACAGCAGATAGATGGTGGGAACTATGAGACTGTACTCCTGACCAGGTTTCACAATGAGCTGAATTCATTGGAGAGGGGTGGTTCAGTTGCTATAATAACACACATGCAGAAGCATGTGTCAACCAATCCAGTTGACAGAGTGGCTGGACTTGCATTCATTCTGGGGCCCAATACACTACCTGCCTACCATGAGAGTGAGACTCTTGAGGATGCATGGACAGCACTGGTGAATGCAATGATACCTTGGAACCATGTACAACTCCTCTTGACATATCCTAGAGCTGGACTTGGATCCAAGAAATGGAGACCGACATGGGACCAGCTCATGCAGGAGCCTCTGCCACAATTTGGGTGTTCCATAAATGCTATGGTAGATGTTGCACATAATGATGAGATAGATGAGGACTTGTATTTTGGGCTTTGCATTCAAAAGGGGTATGTGCAGGGATTTGACACAGGATCAGTTGGAAACCAGGATCGCCATGGAGAGTTGGTTGTCAAAGCTGCAGATGGGATCATGCACACATTCAAAATCCATGTCACCCACCAACTTCCAATACCTGAAGATACATACACACTGCTTGGTGGAAATCTATTCTTGACCGATCAGTGGGCCATAGGGAGACAACTACCAAATCAGAGATTTGAGAAGGTGTCATTAATTGCTACTGATATTGTTACTGAGATTCATAAACACAGCTGCTTGTATGAGGGTGTATTAAAAAGTTTTACAGAAGAATGTTGCTTTGTACTTATCTGATTTTGCCTACCAGTGGGGAGAAGCATCACTGTCTTGATTTTCTGGTGTCAATATCCAGATCTTATAGACTGGTGAACCTATACAACAGACAATGGTCAGAACTATAAGTGTATATTAGTGTTGTGTACTGTAGGTGGAATTAAGGTAGGGATATGTACTCCTTAGGCATCAATGAGTAGTAGACAGCTGAGGAGTGAAAGTGACAGAATTGGTAAGGTAAGGTACATGTGACCATGATGTGATGATAGTGGAATAAAAAGTACTAAGTGTGCATATGAACTAACCAGGGGCCTTATAGCCCAACACACCCCCATCATATGTGCATGGTTCAGTGAGCCCAGAGTCCAAGACCCATGGTGAGAGCTTGGTGCAGAATGGTCGAAAGAGGTTTCATTAAGATATCAGTGGTCATGAAGCATGTAGGGATCCAGGATGTTGCAAACAGGCCAGATGTGAGGTGTTCCCAAATGAAATGGTAGCAAATATTGATGTGTTTAAGATGAGATAAATTGGAGACTGAGTTAGTGATGGCAAGTGATCCTTCATTGTCTGAGAGCATAGGGAAGCGATGATGAGCCTTGTGGCTCTGTTCACTCAGAATTTGCAGGAGCATACAACAATTTATCGATCTTCTCCCTAGAACAGTGAAGAGCTGCCTGTGTGCACAAGCTAGAAATGCAACAGAGTCAAGGACACTGATCACACCCACACCTAACACTACACACACAAACACACTCAAGTTCATTGGGGGATTCTGATGTGATAGAAGTAGTGACACAAAGAACTGTATTCTCCATATCTCTAAGATAAATGTATAGCGATAGTGCTCATATCATATCTAGACTTCTCTAAGTCTAAAAGCTTTTCTCAAACAAGAGGAGCAACATTTGTCACTTGGCCTCAAGGCAAAGGGGTTTAACAACAACTCTATATGTTGATAGATGTAACCACAACTCTTCTAAAGTCGCACACTATTCAAAACAGCCACAATGAACAACAGAACTAACCACTAGACATGACTCAAAGCACAGTGCTCCAAGCAGAAACCAATACACTAACACAAGCCACACAAGCCACAGGGTCTACACCTATGCACTCAAACTTCCTAACTGATCAAGATCCACAGGGTTCCAACCTATGTGATCCAGAGAACACAAATAAACACAGAAGACCCCATCCAACAAGCCAAAGGGTTTGAACCTTTGCCAACCTGCAGAAATATAGAAAGCAAGCACTAATCAGACCAAAGGGTTTGAACCTCTGCCGCCTGTAGCACCTTGCATCACACAAGAACCTCAAAGAATTCTCTATAGGAGTGCAAGTCAAACAATGACCAAAACTAATGCACAAAGTTCTGCATTAACTTTCTTTGTCTAGTGTGCTACTCAATATCACACAATAAGTCTCAGCTAATATCTATATTCTCTCGCTCGAAGCTACAAACAACTCCAAGTGCTAGAGCGTGTGGCAGAAAAGCTTTGCACCATTACACCGGGGGTCCAAGACTTGTACACTACTTCTATACTACTGTATTTATACTTTCTATGATCTACAAATTAATACAACCGGTTATAGTATTATTTCTTCTGTGGCATTCCATCCCTTGCATCCCATGCATGCTGCATGAGCACACCATCACTTGGCACTTAGTCAAATGTCTGACTTGGACCCAGACCTTATAGCACATGGTTGTGATGTTGGTTAACACTGCACACAGTGATATGTCATGTCTCCTGTTATATCCTTGGAGATATCTTCCATCAAAAAAGTCCTAATTTGACTTATTCATATTTCTCTAAGTGTCTCTGTCATTTGTGATTACTTAGTATTTATCTAGGCCTTGCGCTCTTTGGCCAAAGTGAGTATTCTCAGTTTTATTTGTTGGTAGCCATCATATCACCATGTGCACAAGTTGCCGGTCAATCCATGCCTTGTGCGTCATAGATCAATGTCTCATGTAGTTTGTCTAGTATCACATGTGTCTTTAATTATTGTATTCTGATACCTGTGCAATGTTATCTTGGTGCAGTTAGTATCAAGCACTGAGCTCTCATACTTAGATTGACCTTATCTAGTATCGCTCTAAGCTAGAGCATGTGCTCTACCAATAGTCACTTCCAATATTCATTGTACTTGCTTAATATCATTGCACTCTTTGTATAATCTCTCTTATCATATTCACAGACTTCTATTTTAGGTATGCAATGCCTAATAACACAAAATTACATGCGTAAATGCCCTGGGGGCATGTCAACATGCTCCAAATGAAAGAAGGAAGCGTGTACCAATACTTCCAGAAACTAGAAGAACAGGCCCAATTACCCAGCAGATGGGAACAACAGGTGGGAACAACAGGATGACAGAAGCCCAATTGTAGCCACAGTATGAAGCAGCATCCCTGATGACTGTGCCACTACCACTGCCAAGGACAAACCACCCCCTCACACCTACCTGCAGTGGAAAGCCTGCTGATATGCTTGGTATCAGGCTACCCATAGATTTTGTGAATTTTATACAAATTAATGCAAACTACTAGCTGTACTAAGGACTAGAGTGGAGACTTTGCACTGCTAAGTCAAGTCATCTAGATCAGTGTTGGAGCACCTAAAACTGTAACAGAAGAGGAAGTAGAGAAGACATCTAGATGAGTCAACTCTACCAGCCTTTCAAGATCACTTGCTATTCCCTGTTAAAACAGACTACACATAGTCACTACACAAACAGGACCTCACTGTATCTAGATGAACCCCAAAACCCAGAAGTTAGAAAACCTGAACTAGATTAGCTTGTCAAACTTGACAAATCTGAAAACCACTTCAAATATTTACTAAGTCTCAATGGAACCAAATTCCTCCATGGACTTAGTCTAAAAAGAAATGAATGAAAAACCCTGAACCCTGAATGAAAGAATAGCCTAGTCAGGATCTGAGGTACCAGTCTAGATCACACAAGTGATTGCAACCAATACAATCTTGGTACCTTGATCAATCAATGATTGGTGGTTACATCCACTAAGATACTAGGCAACTAAACAGTACTGAATGAATAGCCACATGGCACCATAGGAAAATGGAGGTGGGAGTGCCTACAGACCAGTATGGCACTCCTAGGCAATAGAAAAACCCATTGCCTCTCCATATAACTGAATGGATATCTCAGAATCACACAATTCTTATAGAATAATTACTCACTGTTTGTATTGCTATGCATAATCATGCTACTAGTAGTCTAGATAAGCAACTCCTATACCTAGACATAGAATACTATAAAATACCATCATCTAGACACACAACAGCAGGAAAGCATTCCCCTGCATTTGTGCTAGTGGCCTATAGCTACCTAATCAAATAACAGATTTAAGTGCCTGTCCTCAACTGAGTAATTCATTGCTAAGTCACCCAATAAGAAAGAACAAGTTAGTTGAAGTGAAATAAGCTCTAGAACACTTTGAGTTTGAACAATTGAAAGAGTCTGTGTGCTCTTTGCAGGTCTGTGTACTTGATGTAGTATCTGTGTATCCTTTGTAGAAGTCTGTGTACTTCTTTGTCTCAAGTCTGCAAACTTGTGTTAAGAGTTAGTGAACTCTAGAGCCTGTGAGCTCTTTGTAGAACCTGTGTGTTCTTTGATTGTTTGAGTTAAGAAGTAATCTAGATCAGCTATTGCTTGCCTAGATGATGTTTGTTCCCTGAACTAGACCAGTTCCTACCTACCTATTAAAATCCCATGTCATTATAACTTGTTATCTCAACTAGTGTATCTTGTGTAAATGTCTTCTAGATCAGAATCAGAAGTTGTTTTTGAATGCATTCCATTGAATTATCAAAGTCTAAGATCATACACAAGTGCTTCTACTGTACTCAACCTCAAACTTACAAACATTGGTGATAGTGTGAATGTTTTAGAGTGAGAGTTAGTCTCTAGATTTCTCATCTAGAGTTTAGTTTTCCTTTGAGCACTGCCCATTACCAAGCACATCACTGTGCATGGGAGAATATTCATAAATTCATAGGTGTGCCCATGATTTCAGAGTGTGCAGGGCCTCAAGGCTCATCAACACTTTCTTTCATGGCTTTTTGTTGTATAGCTTCTGATCATATACACCAATAACCAGGTTATCTAGCACAGCTAAGCTCTTTTCTTTATTTTCTGTGAACTCCTTCCCTTCTTATTCCCAATTCCAATCACATCTCCAAAGGTCAATGCATCAATACAATAGTGCAAGAACCAGATTAATCACTTGGGAGTCTGGACACATACCAAGTCTGGCTTTTTGATGCATACTTGTCATGCTGACAATAATAGTCAGTCCAAGATCTCCTCTGAATTTACCATGCCAACTCCATTTCACCCCTATCTCTTCATCAAGGAGTACTAAACCTACAAAATTCCAAGATAAGCCTGCAGTGATGCACAAGCATAAGGCTTATCCTCTAATAAGCTAAGCTAGCCAGTAAGAGACCTAGCCACTCACAATATACATGTGCAAACATTATATCCCAATCTCCAAGGAATTGACCCCATCTTCTGAGCTATTTTAAAGTAATAAGAACAAGGTCAGAACTAAGGAGCATGTAAGTAAGTATGTTAGGTATACAAGCTAAGTATCATATACCTCAGTCGGCACAGTACAGGTGAAACGACTGAGGATGTGGAAGTAACTACAAGGTATATATACTGTCGGGACAAAGTATAGGGGCAGGAAAAACAGTAAGATTGGTAATGAGTGGCATACAGAATAAGTAACAAGTTGGGTATATGGTCAGAGCTCATGTGTCTCATTCAACACTCCCACAGACACAAGAGGTCAGTCACTGAGGTTCAGGTTGTTGAGGTACTGGTAGTGGTGGTCATGGTGCAACGGTTTGGTGAAAAGGTCTGCAGCATTGACCTTTCCTTGGATAAATTTGACCTTGATTTCACCAGTGCATACGAGTTCTTGAATATAATGCTCACAAATATCAATGTGTTTGATCTTGTGGTGATTATGTGTCATATTCATCAACAAGACTGCCCCATGATTGTCACACTTCAGTACCCCTGGCTTCTCCTGCTCCAATCCGACTTCCTGTAACCAAGAGAACATCCACTTCAACTGCTGGGCAGCATGGGTAAGTGATACAAACTCAGCCTCAACAGTAGATAGTGCAACTGTAGCTTGATGTTTGGAACTCCATGTGACAGGTCCACTGGACATCATGAAGACGTACCCTGAGGTGGATCTCATGGTATCTTTACATCCTCCATAGTCAGTGTCGACAAAACAAATCGGTTTGAGAGGCACATCCCATGAATAAGTAATTCTGTAGTCAAGGGTGGACTTGATATATCCAATAACATGCATGAGAGTCTTCCAGTGTGTAATTCCAGGGTTATTCTGGAAATGAGACAGCATGCTGATGATGTATGTGAGGTCTGGTCGAGTGGCAAGTTGGCCCCACATCACTGACCCAAGTACCAGATGATATGGTTTATCTTCCATCTCTTCCTCTTCATCACTTGTAGACAGTCCCATTGTCAAGTCCAAGATGGTTCCAACTGGCATAGGCATTGAGCGAGGTGGGATATTTTGTAGTCCAAACCTCTCGATGGCATGCTCCCAGTATGGCCATTGGGATAGTTGCACTGTTCCAGATTCCAAGTCCTGGTCCACTCTCATGCCCAAGAAGTAGTTCTTCTCCCCCACATCTTTCATTTCCCAATGCTCAATGAGTTCATCCTTCCTCTTCTTAGCTTCCTTGGTGCTTGTAGACACTCCCCACACATCGTCTGTGTATGTGTCCATAATGGTAAATGATCCATCGGTATCCCATTTGGTTCGGATGCAAGGGTCGGCATGAGAAGTGTAGTAGCCAATTTCATTGTACATCTTTGCTAACATCTCAAACCAGTCATGTGCACCTTGCATTGTCCCATAAATTGTGTGGACTAACTTGCAGACCTTGTCCTCCTTGCCAGGGACAGTACAACCCTCTGGTTGGCACATGTAAATGTCCTCTTTCACTTTGCTATTCAAGTAAGCAGATATGAAGTCAACTTGCCAAAGGTGGAGTCCCATCCCTGCCACAATAGCTGCCATCATTTGTACTGATTCAAGTCATGTCACTGCTGCCCAGGTCTCATTGTAATCTATGCCTAGCTGCTGAGTATATCCTTTTCCAACTAGCCTTGCCTTTTCCCAGACACAATTACCATTGCTGTCCCATTTAATATCATATACCCACATTGACTCCATCACATTCATCTCTGAGGTTGCTGGCACTAAATCCCAAGTATGTTTTTGGATGTGCATGTTGTACTCATCATCCATTGCTGCTCCCCATTGCTCTGGATCCAGATGTATCACTTCTTTGTAGTTCTTCGGGATATGGTGTGATGCCTTGGTATCAGTAAGAAACACCACGTACTCATTGAGGTCCATGCCAAGCTTCCTCATCTGTGTGATTGCTGCTTGTGGGTGTACGGAGTTGGTTGCCCAGTCCTCCCCCATATCCTTGGCATTTCTCTCAGGCTGCTGGTATTCCCGAGATTCAGCAGCTGCATGCATCAAGTTCAATATTCTAGTTGAACGTCATGGTTGTGGTGGTTGCTTGTTATGGGCTGGTACCTCAGCTTGAAGTACATCCATAGGCTCAGGCTGGTTGTTTGATATGTCAGCTGTTTCAACGCTTGGAGTATCTTCAAAGACATCAGGGAAGAGGCTGCCATTTGCTTCTGTCTCCCCCATGGCTGACAGTGTGTGATGCGGCATACCCTCCTCAAAGATGACATCACAGGAAATGAAAATCCTGCCAGATTCATCCAGCAATTTGTAATGTCCCCCAGACACATACCCCAATAATTGAGCCCTGATTGACTGATTGTCTAATTTGCTTCTGCCAGTAACCTGTTGGCTGTTGACAGTTGGAATTTTCACCCAGCATACACTCTCAAAAGCTCAAAGGTGTGAGACATCTTGTCGTTTGCCAGTCCACAGCTCCACCAGCACAGTGTTTGGGTGGTGATGTGATGGTATCAAGTTCCTGGTGTAAACTGACACAGTGGCTGCCTCAGCCCAAGTCTTGCAACAATGCCTGTGTGTCCTGAATCATTGTACAAATTGCATGCTCAGTGAGCCCATTCTCTGCTGATGAGTATGGTGCAGTCAACTCACAATTAATACTGTGTTCCTTGCAGTAGTCAACCCACTTCGACCCCACAAAGGCATTATTGGCATGTAAACATCAAACTCGTTGATTTGTCTGGTTCTTGGACATCACTCAGAACTCATTGAAGGCTCAGATAGTAGTCTCATTGGATTTGTTGGCAAGGAACACCCCATGCTTAAATGAGGTGCCACTATCCACAATAGGCATGAAGTATGACTTTCCCCCATTGGACAACACATGGCTAGGCCCCCACAGGTCTGTAGCCACAAGGTCCAAGGCTTCCACATTAGGATCAGTGGGCTCATTGAATGGTCAATGTGTCTGCTTTGCCATCAGGCAGTCCTCACACTTTTCCTTGACTTTCCTGTCCATGATACCTTCAGCAAGTCCATCAACAAGGTTCTTCAAAGCCATAGTTTTGATTGTCTCAATGCCTGCATGTACAAGGCATCAGTGCCATTGACATAGGGAGGCTGGGTCACTCCTTGATGACATTGTAAAATGCCCAGCAGGTAACTCTCCACCCTCATCAATGCATTCCAGGATGTACATCCCACTCTCACCCTGTCTGGTGAAGATTTCAGCACCCTTCACATCCTTAACAATGGCTTGTCCTCCTCCAAATGTGGTATAGAACCCTGCAGCATCTAGGGCACTGACAGAGATAAGGTTTGCAGTCAGCAAGGGTATGTACAGTGCATTTTTGAATGTCAACCTCACTAATTTGTTCCCTCCAGTCTTTCAACAGAAGAATTTGCTGGCAGTTCCTACACCCAGGATAGCAAATCCACCCTCTGACTGCTTTGCTGAAGACCCCATATGGTATGGTTGTGTGGTATACTCCATGAAACCTTTGCAGTCTTTCAGGAAGTGATCACTTGCATCTGAGTCCAGAAAGTGCAAAGATTTAGTTGGGTTTCTGTCTTCGAACATCATTGAGATGTATGCTCTATCAGCAACTGGTGCATCACACATGAATTCCTCCACTTCAAATAAGCTGAGGTCTAACTTCAGGGCTTTGTCCTCATCAATCTCAGCCAGGTCAAGTACATCAAACTCTGAAGCAGACGATGATAGAACCTCAAAATCAGATTCAGTGGGTGTATGAGTTAGCTCAAATCCATCGTCTGAGTCCAGATCAACATCGGCATCTTTGGGGTGGGGCATCTCCACATCACTCAGTTCCTCATTGTGGGGGGTGTTCATGGTGTCTCCTTCCCCTGTGAACACCGTGATATTCCCCTCAAAAAGTATGTCCTCTACTATAACCCCTCACTCTGGCTCCTCCCCTTTGCATGGTGTCTGTACCATGAACGCAATATGGGGAACGTGGGTGATCATTAGGTTTGCCTGGGGTGTGCTGCTTGTCGTTGCTGTTTGTGCAGTGGATGCCATGTTGTTAGCCTGGTTACTCCATCTATTCCTTCTGAAATTTTCAGGGAACTGGCCTTCCTTTCCTCCCCCAGGCCAGTAGCAGTCCATAATGTTATGAGTCGAATGCTTATGGGCTTTACAGTCAGGGTTGGAGCACCATCTCCCAGTCACAGACTTCATGTTCAGGGCAAGAGACATGTCAGTCTTGGCAGGATACAAGGTAATGTGGTGGGTCTTTAAGAGGGATATGACTTCGACTGACGTCTTGCACTGGTACAGGGATGGTATGATTGAGAGCCAGTTTGGGGTAGAAGGAAGGGAGCGAATGATAATGCCTTTGAAGTCCTTGTCAGTCAATTCCCGTCCAGTCTCAGCTAGGTTATTGACTGCAGTGCGCTTCATATGGAGATCTTGGATATGTGTGTCCATGTCAGCACCTTCCATATACTTTGTGTCTCCTAGGATATGCTGGGCTTCAGACAAAGCCATGTCATTCTGGATGGTGTAGGTATTAATGATTGAATCCCATGCTTCCTTCACTGTTCCCATCGTCTTAACCCCTAAACCTATAGGGTCGGAGATGTTGAGAATGATGTGAGATCGTATGTGGGAGTTGTGGAACTTCCATTCATCATACGATGGTGTGGAGGAGTATAGAGGTGTGGGATCCGGTGGAAGTGGAGTGATAGTCAGTGCCATGCCCATAGTTGCTTGCACAGTAGGTGGGCATGGGATTGACCTGTCCATATACCCCCAGAGGCCTTTACCACTAATAATTTCAGTGATTTTGATCCTCCATGATGTGAGGTTCTTCCCATTAAATTTGGAGGCTTCAGGGAGTTGAGTAATAGATGGGCTAGTTGTCAACATGGTTAGGGGTTACAGTTTTTTGTGTGGGAGTGTTGTGGGCATTGAGTCGCACTTGTGGGTAAAATATACTGCGTGTTCTACTTGACTGGTTCAGAGGCTGGGCCAGGGCCACATAACCTAAAGTAATAAGAACAAGGTCAGAACTCAGTCAGCACAGTACAGGTGAAATGACTGTATTGGTTGGTAGTGTACCATACCTAAAGTAATAAGAACAAGGTCAGAACTAAGGAGCGTGTAAGTATGTATGTTAGGTATATGAGCTAAGTATCTGTTAAGATCATGCCAATAGGAGGAAGTGAAGCAGAATGCACACCATGGAGTCTGTGGAATGCACATGGGCTTGGTAAAGCTATTAGCAACGTCACCCCTGGGTCAAAGCCCTAAGATGAATACAGACAGAGTCCATGGAGTAAGACAAGTAAAGGATTAAGGTGAAGTCACACGGAGTCGGAATCCATGGACTTGTAGAAGAGACTGAGATTAGGCTTGAAGGCCAAGTAGAGTGAGTGTGAGTGTATTGGGCTAAACCAAGTTGATATTCGAACTGAGGTATGTACTACTAGTTGTACAGTTTATATACTAGAGCAGAGTTCAAGGGATGGAGGCTAGAATAATATAAGTCTGGAATATTCTGTATCTAGAGGAGTCAAGTATTCCGTGGACTCCGATATAAGACCTACTCGGTACCATTGATGGATTCTAGGTGTGATAAATGAATATGTGAAATTAGTATGTGAAATAGAGATATGAAATATGGAATAGAAACCAGGAAACGGAATCCGGCGAATTCCGATAAGTGAGTTGGAGCCAGTTGGATGAGTTGAAGGTTGAGTCCATGGAGTCCATGGCATGCTCATTACAGTATCCCCCCTTTATCGTTCTTGCCCTCAAGAGCGCTGATCCCGATGACCAAGTGTGTTGTGTGGAATTTCATGCAGGGATGTCACATGATAAACACCTCTTGAACCCCAACCACCACCATCTCAAGTCGAAAAACTCTCTCCTTGCTATCTGTAATGTCTTCCACTTTGTACCATCACTCTCAAACACCTGAGGCATACATCGTGCCACCCATGCCAGAGGACGCCAATCCCAATGCACTTGAAGTTCTGTATGCTGAGTGGGATGAGAGGGATGCAGCATATCATGCAGCCATGGAGGCTCACGATGAGTGGAGAATTGTGAAGGAGGCAGCAGTGGCAAAGGCAAAGAAAGAGGCAGCAGCCACAGAGGAAACCCGTAAAAAAGAAGAGCAGGCAAGGAAGATTCCAGGGGCAAAGGCAAAGAAGGAAGCTGCAGAGAAGAAATGATTGGCCGATGAAGCAAAGAAGTTGGAGGTCAAGCGATTGGCCACGGAGAAGAAGGAAAAGCAGGAAAAGGCAAGAGTTCTGAGGGAGAAGGCATTGGCGGAATTGAAGGCAACAAAAGCCATGGAGCTGGAGAAGGAAAAGAAACAGAAGGAGAACAAGGAGGCCAAAAAGGGCAAGGGAAAGGAAAAGGCTGTGGAGGCTGTGGAGGTGCCAGGGTTGGTTGCGTATGGTTCAGATGAGGAGCATGAGTCAGACGTGGAAGGTGCGGTTGAAGAGCATTCTGATCTGAAAGGGAAGGTGAGGGAGGATCTGGCAGAGGGTTGAAAGAAGCACAAGGTGCGAGCGGTGGTGGCCACAGGGGTTAAGAAATGTAAGGCAAAATCTGTGCCTTACATTGTGGAGAGTGATGATGCCATGGGCCCTTCAGGGCAAAATGATTCAGGTGAGCCTGCCATGAAAAGGCTGAAGATGGATCCAGTGCCAGGAAAGGGGGATGCGGAGTTTACTGGTAAAGGTAGGTGACTGTCCAGGGCCATGGTTAATACTGATTGTTGTTTAGATTGTTGTTCTTGATGTCACGCCAATGGAGGCATCTGTTTCCCTGCTGCAACAGGGTGTTCTTGTGAATGGTGTAGGCACAAGAAAACAAAGTGCGTTTTTGGAGATGACTCAGATCCTATGGCATTTGATGAGGTTGTGGACTTGCTCCACAGCCTCCATGCAAGAATGGATGTGATGGAGCATCAATTGGATGTACTTGGATCAAGGCTTGAAGATCTCGTAGATGACTACCATCCCAGAGCTGATGTGGACTACCCCTACAACTTTATTCCAAAGGCTTCTGAGGAGGAATGGGCAGTGTCCCTCCATGAACTTCAAGATTTGAAAGGCACAAACCCTGAGGCTCTCCACTGGGCTATGACCATGCACCTGGATCAGGATGTTGCCCAAGTCTGGCATGCAAGGATAATGGTGACGAGGCTGACTTGGGGCAGCTGCGTAACTGGCAGCAGCATAGCATCACCAACACCAACTACCAACTAACACTAACACACCCTGAGTCTCTCTTTATAGTGCAGAGGGGAGCAAGTATTTTAATCCAACTTGTACCCCAACAATATCACCCTTGACTACCTAGAGCTCGCTCTATGGTACAGCTTCCACAGCTGATTTCTTTGTACCCCTGTCTTGGAGCTTTTAACAAGAGAGCGTGCTTTTACAGAACGACTCTCAAGGCAAACAATACTTTTGTTGTCCCCCTGTTATACTTCGTCTATATGAGCTCGCTCGATGCCTTTGGCACTACACAAGCAGTTACTCTCGGAACCTTGTTCAATATGCACCCCTGCAAGTCCTCACACACAGTGCACTCGCTCTAGACGATGGTGCCATGAGGTCCAACTGCGCACACCTACTACACAACTTCATGCAGTCCCTAGAACAGCCCAAGCTGGCTGATTCCCTTGCTTTACTTCCTTACTGCCTTCGCTACCTTCACCCCACTAAACCTGCACCTGAATGGAACAGAGTCCTTCTTTCTGTACTTTCCTGACTGAGGAACCACCTGCAAATGTTGATGCCTGCATGCTTTTGAGGCATCAGCTGGTTTTCCCTTTTGCACGGGCCCCAATATGGGGTATCTTCTCAGAAATCGGTCTCTGGCTCTATTCTATTTTGAAGCTCGCTAACTTGTCTTAGTTCGACTGAGCTTTGAAGCCACTAACTCTTACGTGTGCAATAAGTTCAGAGTCTAACTGAAAGTTCTTATTACTATACATGGGGGGTTTGTAACTTAAGTTCTTTATCTATGTAGCTACGGTATTTATATTGATATACATGCCTGATTACTGAGATTGATATGGGTAAATGCCCATCAGTGCTTGGCCGATAAGTCCTAGGCTGAAACGATGGAGCTCGCTTGACACACTCCACTATAAGATAGGGCTCATGCACAATGCGCCAGCGTCATGTGACTTTTCATGACAAAACGTTACTTTTGCATAAAAATGAGCTTCAAGCTTTCCACCAAGCTTTTTTAGGAAAAGTAAAACCACAGATTTGTTGTAAATATAATTATCCACAATCCCTAGGTTACCAATTTTTAGTTTTGTCCCAATTAAGAGCCTGAAGGTGCCAGGAGTGCCAACTTAGGCTAATTATCACCTCAACGCGTCTCAGTACCACTCTCAATGCGTCGCTATCGCGTCAGGCCATTTATAATTATAAATATGGTCTTCAAACGAAAACTTAATGTCAAGAATCTGGGAAATTATGCCAAAAAACGGCCAAAATTCATTGATAAAGAGAATGAGCCACCCCCTCCTTGCACTGTGAGCTTCATAATCTCTTGAAATACTGTCTCTCATTAACATCAACCAGACACCATCAACAGATGATATTATCACCCTCAATGACATGTCATCAAATACCTCAGATGCGGATACATCTGAAATTAGCACTGCCTTCCACCCCTCTCCATCAAAAAATGCGTCCATTTTTGGATTCCCCTTGCTGAATCCTTGCTTCCCTGAAGGATTTTGCTTCTAAAGGGCTGTCATGGGTTAATCAAACTCCCAGCATGGATAGGCAAGGCGAGAAGGAGCCAATGCTTGATATCCCCATGGTGCATCATGATCAATATTCACGTGATGAATCACTGCCCACAGATAGATTCATGACTTCAAATGTCATGGAGACTGATGGAGCCATTCTCGATGTGGATATAGAGGAACCCGGTGCACTGTTGCATGAGGAAAGGGAGGATTCAGATTCGGAAGACTCTGAGGATGATGGCAGCAGAGATAATCAAGCTGAGAACTGGCAGAAGCTTTCATGGCAGCACAAGCAACCCCCCACTGAAGCTCAGGCACTTCAGGCAGCAAAGGATTTGAATGCACTCTTAAACCCTCCACACAAGAAAGGCCGTGGTTACAAGGGGCATGGACTGGATGAGTGGACACATGACCATTATAAAGAGATTGTGTTGGCCCTCCATTTCTATACATCAGAAAAGTCACCGTATAAGAGGAAATGGGGTCCGGCCGGGGATGCTGCTGCCCTGGCACACAGGGGCAAAAATTCAAACAAGGAACGTGACGCAAAACGGGTTCGACGGCAGGCAAAAGCTTGGGTAATTTCCCGGAAGCTTCCTGCAAATCCCTATGGCAAATGGATGCGTTCAGTTCTTGAAAAACACAAGGGATTTGCAGAAGCAGTCAACATGCATCTGCAGGGTGTTGGGAAATATGTTCAGGCTCATGATATCATTACCTACCTCAATAAGGAGGAGGTAAAGGCAGAGTATGGATTAGCTGGGACAGTCTCTCCAGCAACATCAAAACGATGGATGAAAACTCTTGGCTATCAGTGGCTGCAAGCACATAAAGGACAGTATGTGGATGGCCATGAACACAAAGATGTTGTCCATTACCACCAAAATATCTTCTTGCCAGCCTGGTATACATTTCAGGGATGGATGCGGTCTTGGGATGGGAATGATGCAATTGGCAGGGAAATAGGTATTGATGGGAGACCTGCAGATACTTCATTCTGCCGAGTTGTGGTCTGGTTTCATGATGAGTCAACCTTCTATGCTCATGATCGACGTTTATCACAATGGGTTCATGCCAAGGCAACACCAAAGCCTTATGCAAAGGGAGAAGGTGCTTCTTTGATGATTGCTGACTTTGTCTCAGCTGATCATGGCTGGCTTTGCTTGCCAGATGGGAAAGAACAGGCCAGGGTAACCTTTCGTGCTGGAAACAAAAGAGAAGGATACTTCACCAACGAGGATATACTTCGGCAAACTGAAAAGGCTATGGACATTGTTTCGAGACATTATCCTCATGAGGACCACATCTTTGTCTTCGACAATGCAACTACACATATGAAACAGCCCAAGGACTCAATTTCAGCAAGGCATATGCCTAAATTCACACCAAAGGAAGGAACAAACTGGGGTATTGAAGTTATGGTCAAAGATGCACAGGGAAGAGTGGTCATGGACAAGGACAACAAGCCGAAGAAGACAAAAATTCCCATGGGCTGTGGGACTTTTGCCAATGGAGCAAAGCAGGACTTCTATTTTCCGCCAGGACACTCACATGCAGGGATATTCAAAGGAATGGCTGTCATTCTCGAGGAATGGGGATACATAAATGCCAGGAACTTGAAGGCAGAATGCCCCAAGTTCAAATGTGCTCCTGGTGCAACAGCCTGTTGTTGCCGCCAACTTCTATTTAATGAGCCAGACTTCTGTGGAGTCAAGTCTAACCTCGAGCTGCTCTGTGAAAAGCGTGGCTTCCAGGTTCTATTCTTGCCAAAGTTCCATTGCGAGCTTAATTTTATAGAGCAATGTTGGGGCAGGGCAAAGAGGAAATATCGGCTGAACCCACCTTCATCGAAGGAAGATGATCTTAAATGGAACGTTCTTGATGCCCTCGAATCGGTGACCTTGGCAGACATGCGAAAGTGAGCAGAGATAGATTTCACACCTGACATACTCACCCATCTTTCTTACAGGTTTGCATGGTGCTCACAAAGATTTATGGATGTCTACCATACATACCGGCTCAATGGTAGACAAGCAGCATGGGCCAATAAGATGTATCATGGTCATCATGTTCTTCCGGAGAGTATACTGAAAGACTTAGAAGAGAAGGATATAGAATGAATTCAAATATATCACTCGCTATACTGCTTCTGACCAATAAGTACTTTGACAACTACCTCAGGAAGTACATGGAAGCCTGGATACCTCTCACACAAGAAAGAAATCTGTACAGGTGTTGACAGCTCTTTCAGAATATAAGGTGAGTGAATCAGATACAATCAGATAGTCATGATCACACACCTCCAGCTATCCTGAGACAAGCCTAGAGAGAGAAATCCACCCCTTTCCATTCTATTTATGCCCCCAGGCAATGTTCTGTAGGCAGGAGTGAGTGTCAAGGAGGGAGGAGTGGTAGGGAGACAGCAGAGGAGTGGTGCGAGTTTGTGCAGGCGGAGTTTCAAGCTGTTTTAATTAGTCGTCACACATTGGTCACATCATCTGACACTGGCGTGTTGTGCATGAGCCCTATCTTATCCATTTTTGGTAGCCTCAAAGTCAAACGGCGCGTGTCCAGGTCATAGGGCAACCTACGGACTCATATGCCCTCAGTGATTCCTCCTCGATTATTAGTAAATGATCTGCCTCAGATTCTGGACCTGAGCCAGATGACAGTCTTCTATGTCTGGACTTGAAGCCTCTGAAGTCTTTTGGGTTTGCTGCCCATGCGCTAATCCTTCGGCCAACGGCTGTTGTTAAGTTGCCGTGCGGCAGTCCCTGTATCATTAGCGCTCCTGATAGCATCACCACTTGCTTCTAGTTGCATGCATCATAGATCACCAACGTTCAGCGATCTTCATTAATTAACCCACGGTCTGGGTACCAGCGCATCCCGCCCTTCCATGGACATTCCTACTGCTAGTCAGTCCTGCTCGTCATCCTCCATGCTGTGACGGCCCCCAAGGTGCTGTACACAGGCAGAGTTCTGCGAGCTCTGTTGCTAGGTATGTCAGTGTGTCACATGCAAGGGTGACCTTACTGTCCCTTCTGCCGCTTACAGAGGGGAATGTCTGCCCATGCTCCATGTGTACTGGTACTTGGTCTTAATGCTGTATTTTGCAAAATTACATGTATGTACCACAGCGGGGCATGACAACGGATCCAGATACGTTGAATAGCGCCAACCCTTTCGAGCTTGCCAACATGGATCTTTGGTTCAGAAGCCACAGACGCGGCATGTTGACAGATGTGATAAAGGCCAGTGTGAAGTTCAGGGAAGCAAGGGAGAGTTTCTACCATGTCAGAGGTAGTTGGTCAGAGTGGGAACTTTGGAAAAAGTTCTTGAATGGTACTGATGAATACTTGGTCGAGGATTCTGATGGGGAATTTGAGGAGCAGCCTGTGAGGGATGCAATGGTACCAGGTGCAGGAACCGTCAGGATCGCGGAATTGGATGTGATTGAGGGGAAAGATGGAGGAAGTTGGTGAAGAGGATTGAGGGTGAAGAAGATGCAGAGGCCTCAGAGGTGGAGATGGAGAGTGGAAGTGAAGATGAAGAGGAAGTTGAAGGGGAAGTCGAGGCAGAGGCCACAGGGAATGATGAGGATGTTCAGATGGAGGAAGGTGTGGAATCTGTGGCTGCCTATTTTCCTTTCACTCCTTGAATAATAATTTTTATATTTTGTATGTTTGTACAAGGACAGCAGCGTATTGTGCCCAGTAGGAGCATAAAATGTATATGAATTTCTTGATGTCTGAAATGGAGTGAAGAAAATAGATGAAGTTAAGAAAGGAGCCAGCAGAGTCCATTCCCAATTAGGAAGGTAATTTGCAATAGTTTTCCAGAATCATATTTGAAATTGGGGGAACGTTCTTCGAACAGAACTGGCAGAGGCATGAATCAAGAAATGGTAGTGGAAGGTTTGATAGTGACTTTTCAAATGGTGACCTTGGATAGGGGTCCTGGTTTGTCAGGGTAACAACAATGGAAATCTTCAATGTATTCTTCTGCAGAGAATTCAGTAGCAGGAATCCAAGCAAACTCTTTGTCAGTACCTTTGTAACCCAACCATTGAACATGGTAGATGAGGGGGCATCGGAACCAATGGTCAAGTTTAGAGTCGAGAATCTGTGCAATCTCGTACTGTTCTTCACCGTCAACTTCCACTGGAGGTGGAGGTGGTTGGGTACAATTAAGAATGGTATTGGATTCCACAGGTTCCAACTGTGAGACATGGAATACAGGGTGAATGGAATGGAGATCCGCAGGGAGTTTGAGAGTAAAGGAATGGGATCCGGGTTGTGCAATGATGTCAAACGGTCTGAGGAATTTCTCTGAGAATTTCACAGTAGGGCGAGTAGTCCTGATGTGTTTGGAATTAAGGAAAACCTTGTCACCTACTTTGAAATCTGGAGCCAGAGACCATCACTTATCCACTTGGAATTTGTAGCAGGACTGAGTGTGGGAGATTTTGTCACGAAGGAATTGGTGAAGATTGTTGAGGTTGACTATGAAGTCGTGGGCCTGAGTGGAGGCGATATCACATTCAGGGTATACAGTGATGTTAGGATGGTACCCTTTGTTAGCGAAGAATGGGGAAATTCCGGTGGAAGTGTTAGGAGCATTGTTGTACGCAAATTCGGCAATGGGTAATAGGGTATCCCAATTGTCTTGTTGGTAAGAACAATAGATACAGATGTATTGTTCAAGGGTTTGGTTGGCATGTTCAGTTTGTCTGTTGGCTTCCAGGTGATAACCAGAAGTGAAGTGGAGTTCCATATTGAGAGCTTTAGCAAGGGCACACGTGAATTGGGAGACAAATTCAGAGCCATGGTCAGAAGTGATGTGAGTAGGGACACCATGTTTGGAGAAGACATGGGTAACAAAAAGCTGTGTGAGATCCACAGAATTAATGGTATCATGAGTGAGTATGAAAATAGCCTGTTTGCTTGCATGGTCGACAACAACAAGAATGGCAGTGAATCCATTGGAATCTGGAAGTTGTTCAATGAAATCCATGGAAATAGAATCCCATGGATGCATTGGTACAGGCAAAGGTTTGAGTAGGCCGAAAGGACGGTGTCTAGGTGTTTTGTTACAACCACAAGTAGTACAAGACTTAACATAGTGGCAAACAAATTCATGCATCTGTGGCCAGGTATAATTCCGTCAGACTAGTTTGAGTGTCCGATTTTGACCAAAATGACCTGCCAAGATATGATCGTGATTGTTTTGTAGGACACAAAGACAGAGATCTGTGGAGTCCAGGATGTAGATGTGATTGTCAAGACAGAGTATTCCTGACTTGTCCACAGACCACCAGGAAAGATTGGAAGGGGAAGAAGCAAGACAAAAACCTTTGGTCGCTGCACCATCCGTGGGTTGTGCTTGCTTGATATCAGAGTGGAGCTTATCCACATCCATGATAGCACTAGCACAGAGTATGGGACCTTCAAGAAATGTAGCACAGAGAGAAGTAGAGAGTTGTTCTTGAGTAAATACAGGGTGGAAATTGTGAGGATTGACTTGAGCATATTGACTATCCCCCTCTTTAGGGTAGACATCCCATCATCTAGTGAGTGCATCCAGTTTCCCACCAAGTTTACCTGGCCAGAACTGAATAACAAGGTTGAACTGGGAAAGGAATTCAGACCAGTGCACCTGTCATCAAGTAAGGACCTTAGTAGTAGAGAAATACTCAAGGTTCTTATGATCTGTGATGACATCAATGGATTCTGCAGAGCCTTTGAGGTAATGACACCAGTATTTAAAGGCTTCAAAAATGGCTAGAAGCTCTTTATCATGGGTATTGTAATTAAGCTCAGCTCCATGGAGACTTCAGGACAAGAAGGAAATAGGGTGAATCTCACCATCCTCAAGGTAAATAGACAGGATGGTGGCAATAGCGTAGTCAGAGGCATCAGTTTCCATGACTAATTGACAGTCAGGAATCCAGTAGGTAAGGATAGGAGTGTGAGTGAAAGCCTGTTTCAGCTCGTTAAATGCAGCCAGGCATTTGTCGTCAAATTTCCACAGAATACCCTTGTGAGTGAGACGTGTTAAGGGCAACACAATCTCACTGTATTCATGGATGAAACAGCGATAGAAGTTAGCAAAACCAAGAAATGATTGAATACCTTTGACCTTCCATGGAACCAGCCAGTCAACAATAGCTTTGACTTTGTCTTCAGCCATGCATAAGCCTTCAGGAGAGAGAACATAGCCAAGATATTCCATAGAATCCCAATGAAATTTGCATTTGGATCCCTTGCAGTAGAGATTGTTCTCTCTGAGTCTGTGTAGGACCTCTCATGTGTTTTTGGTGTTCTGCAGGATTGTCGGAATAGATGAGGATATCGTCAAGGTAGACAACAATGGAAACGTCAAGCATATCTGCAAAGATGTTGTTGACAAAGCATTGGAAAGCCGTGGGAGCATTGGTGAGACCAAATGGCATGACGTGCCATTCAAAAGACCCATAGCAGGTATGGAATGCGGTTTTCCATTCATCTCCTTTGGCAATATGGACAAGATGGTAGGTGTGGTGGAGGTCGAGTTTTGTATATAGATGCGCGGAATGCATGGAGTCAAGAAGATCAGAAATGAGAGGAAGTGGATAGTGATCTTTTTTTGTGATTTTGTTCAAGCCACAGAAATCAACACAGAGCCTGAGTTCACTGGTTTTCTTCTTGACGAAGAGTACCAGGGCTCTGTGGGGAGAACATGAGGGAGAAATGAAACCATTACGGATGTTATCGTCAATAAACTCATGTAAGGCTTTGAGTTCAGATTCAGAGAGGGAATAGATGGGTCCGAGCAGAGGAGAAGTGCCCTCCTCAAGATTGATTTTGAGGTTGTAAGGGCAATGCTTGGGAAGTTTCTCTAAGAGGGAATCACTGAACACATCGGCAAAGTCATGGTACTCCAGTGGGACATCAGTTACATCCATGGGGGCCATGGAAGCAGCTTGGCCACTAACACTAGGCATGGAAGGCTGTAACATGAATTGTTGGGCACCTTCTTCTGCACAAGCTCATACAAAAGCAGCCACAGAAATAATCGATATCTTGGGTGCAACTGAAGCAGCAAATGATGGAATGGAAGGATATGAGTAGATAGGTTCATATGGTGGCAGAGCCCATCAGGATCTTGAGGGAGGTTTGGATGGAGTTGGACCTGAAGGGTCCGAGTGGTGTGGCACTGTTGTGCTGGAAGCTGCGGAAGCGCTAGAAGGAATAGAAGCACTGAATAGCTTTGAATGGAAAGTGATACTGTACTTTGCCCAGTCAATCAATGGATTGTAGTGGGAAAGCCAGTTGTATCCCAGAACAATGTTACAGGATGAATCAAGATGAGTGACGTAGAAGTCAATAGGGATAATGTCGCCTGACGGAAACTGTACGGGGAGCAAAATGGATTGGGAGATGTGAGATCCAGTGGAGCCGTCAAGAAGTCAAAGTTGAACAGGAGGAATGGAAGTGGTAGGGAGATGATGATCCTCAACATATTTGGAATTGATGAAGCAATGACTTGAACCAGAATCAACAAGAGCAAGAAAACAAAGGATAATAGCAATAGGAGAGCCATTGGGTTCCGATCCAGAACTGACTTCAGAGGATAGTGATACAGTTAATGAATGATTGGAAAGAGCAGCAGCATTGAGGGTTACAATCTCTGAGGTGCAATGACAGTCAATGAAACCCTGTCCTTGCACGGAGGAAACAGGGCTGCTCTCTATTTTTCCGACTCTGAGGGAGCCAAATCAGTAGAGGCAGGAGGCTCCGAAACCTCAGCAGCACGACCACGAGTGGAACCCACAGCCTTGCGCTTGTTACAGTCCTTGGTCTTGTGCTTGTTGCCACAGAACATACAGAGGTTGTTCTTCTGGAAGTATTCCTTCTCCTCAGGAGTGAGCTTACCATCTTTGCCTAGCTTGTCAGCATAGGGCTTCTTGGCAGATGAGGACGAGGAAGAGGATGAAGAGGACTGGTAGGTGGAGGCAGAGCCCACAGAATTGGAACCATAGGATTTGGGTGCCACAGAATAGGAAGAGCTTGAGTTTGAACCCAAACCCTTAGGTTTGGAGGAAGAGGAGGAAGAGGAGGAAGGTTTATCACAGTTTTCATGTGAAATCTCGGCCTTCTGAGTCCAATAATGAGCATCGAGTTCCTGTGCTAGGGTACACATGTCATGGAGATTATTGGGCTTACCATGGTGGGCCATATCATCTTTAATCCGTGAGCAAAGTCCATGGTAAAAAGCATGGCACAAGGAATTGTCACCATAGCCAACAATAGAGGCATGTTGATTGAAACGGACTATATACTTCATAATCCGGTCTCCGTTGCGCATTCAAAGGTTTTACAACTCATCTTCAGTGTCTCCAATGGCATCGAACGGACCAAAGTTAGTCCGGAGTTCCACAAGGAAAGCAGCATAGGAGTATGCCCAGGCAGAAGGGTTAGCATGGTTAGGGTGGAGGATATCTGGTTCAAACCAATCTAGGGCAACACCAGAAAGGAAGGATACAGCATAGTTGACCTTCGAGGTGCCAGTGCAGAATGCGTTGGGCCTGTTGTTGAAGTTCAACTGGAGGGAAACGATGAATGCCTTCAGTTTCCGTCGGTCCGAGCCATCAAAAGTGTCAGGCTCCTTGACCTTGGTGCATATGGGGTGTTGCAGAGGGTTGTTGACTTAGTTGGCAAGGCCATGGAGGAGATTAAAGAAATCCCTGATCATGGCTTTGTCATTGTTAGGAGGGTTGGGAGGATTGGGAGGATTGGGAGGATTGGGAGGGTTAGGAGGGTTAGGAGGGTTACTGCCAGGACCACTGGGGCCACTGGGACCTCCAGGGCCACCAGGATTAGGTGGGCCACCGCCAGGTCAGCGATTGTCATTGCCCCACAGAAGGTGAGTGCTGTGGTTACTAGGGGAGTCAACATCATCCTCAGAATCGCTGTCAGGTTCCTCTTCATTTTGAATGGGGAATGTGCGATGTGGGTTAGGAATTGGAGTCCATGGAGGATTGTTTCAGTAGCTGCCATAGCCACCTGAAATGGATTCCGAGGGTCTGGGGGCGAGGTTGAGGTTGAAGGGATCAGGATTGATTCCTGAGGCGGTTTGTCATTAGGTGAAGTCGTTATGGATGTAGGTTTCCCTATGGGACTGGCTGGTGGATGTGGAGTCTTCACCAAACAGGTGTTGATCTCCTTTGGAGGTGGATTGGGGGATGTCATTCATAGAGAATGTAGGCTTGGGGTCCATGGTGGACTGAATAGTCTTGGTTTGTTTGAGAAGTATGGTAGACATGCCTAAAATTTCAACTCAAGGGTTTGAGTTCAAATATACTGTTAGGATCATGCCAATAGGAGGAAGTGAAGTGGAATGCATGCTGTGGAGTCCGTGGAATGCACATGGGCTTGGTAAAGCTATTAGCAACGTCACCCCTGGGTCAAAGCCCTAAGATGAATATGGACAGAGTCCATGGAGTAAGACAAGTAAAGGATTAAGGTGAAGTCACATGAAGTTGGAATCCGTGGACTTGTAGAAGAGACTGAGATTAGGCTTGAAGGCCAAGTAGAAGTGAGTGTGAGAGTATTGGGCTAAACCAAGTTGATATTCGAACTGAGGTATGTACTACTAGTTGTACAGTTTATATACTAGAGCAGAGTTCAAGGGATGGAGGCTAGAATAATATAAGTCTGGAATATTCTGTATCTAGAGGAGTCGAGTATTCCATGGACTCCGATATAAGACCTACTCGGTACCATTGATGGATTCTAGGTGTGATAAATGAATATGTGAAATTAGTATGTGAAATAGAGATATGAAATATGGAATAGAAACCAGGAAACGGAATCCGGCAAATTCCGATAAGTGAGTTGGAGCCGGTTGGATGAGTTGAAGGTTGAGTCCATGGAGTCCACAGCATGCTTGTTACAGTATCACATACCTCAGTCAGCACAGTACAGGTGAAACAACTGAGGATGTGGAAGTAACTGCAAGGTATATATACTGTCAGGACAAAGTATAGGGGCAGGAAAAACAGTAAGATTGGTAATGAGCAGCGTATGGAATAAGTAACAAGTCAGGTATATGGTCAGGGCTCACATGTCTCATTCAACATATTTGACATGTCATCAGGCTCTCTCCTCCTCACTCAATAGCATATTCTACCACAAAAAATATCAAACAGTTGCAATGCCTATAGAATACCTAGAATTACATGTAGGTGACTTTCAAGCACCACAATTGCATGTATACAGAATATAAGGAGCAGTTATACTTGTGCTACCTGTAAGCACTTATAACTTAACTCAACTTGGCTGCAAGGCAATTAGAAGCACCATTTAAGCCTTGCAATCAATTATAATCATCATCAATTGTTGCAGTGAATATAAGTGCTTGGGTGACATACAAGGGCTTATAAGCAGTGAAGAGATCTAAAAGCAAAAAATCTTTCCAGGCTTGATCAGTTACCCAACCCTCCACCATGATCACTGATACTTGTGCACCAATGAAGGGTTGAACCAGCAACCCACTGGAAATGGACATGCAGACTAACCACTCCACCAAATGGCTGTACATTACTTCTGTTCCGCTGCCACTATATAGGGTCAATTTCCTATGACCCAGACATTGTCAAAGTCTAAGTGCACACATTGTTAATCAAATGATGTGTAGAAACTGAGTTTTTCATAGCTCTAGAGTAGTATGTCAATGTAATTCAGCAATAGAAAAATTCTGAGGTACCTGTAAGTAGTTATATATAGATTATAAGTAATTATAAGCTGATATTGTAATGCCTTGTAATGTCTTATAAGGCCTTATAAGCACTGCATGTTACTGCAGAGATTACAAGTTGCTGGCAAGTGATTTTAATTTTAGATGGTCCATTATATGTTCATGCAGCCACTTATATGTCTAGCTCCTCCTGCTACACTGTTATAACTCATGCAAGTGGTTGTAATCACATGTAACTATTTAACATTTTTCGTGGTGTCCCATACAACTCTTGTCTTGTCCTCTTTCAACCCACCCACCTACTCCCTTCAGTGTTTGGTGTTGCTGGATTTGGTACTTCCACTCTCTGGTTCACCAAGTGCTCTAGACTTGAGGCTTTGCAGCACTATCCCAACTCTGGGTCCTCAACAAGTTGGCCCAATTCTCATGCCACTTTCCCTCTGGCTGTTTGATGCCATCCACAAAGCCCAAGTCTCAGACAACCCACCATATATACAGGTATCCCTACCACCTATCTGGTGTACATTCCTTGCATTAACTATCAATATATATTCAGACTACCTAGAAATACTACCTTGCATTCTCTCAGGCAACACTTAGCTTATACTCTAACACACAGCACATAGAAATCTAATATCCTGGCACCAAATACATCCCGTTTAAAATGTATGGCAAAAACCCTCATCCAGATTAAGCAAGAATGGTGACAGGAACCTTTGTAGCTATGGACCATGACACCAAGAACTCCATGGAGACCTCTTCCTCACCCATTTGGGCTATTGACAACTTCTTTAGCCTCCCATCTGGCAATCTGCTCCCAATTACCCAGTATATGCCACTGTAACGAGCATGCCATGGACTCCACAGGCTTCAGCCCTCAACCAACCCCACCAGCTCCAATGCACTTATCAGAATCCAACGGATTCCGTTGATGAGCCTCCAGGCTCTGTATGCTCAGAATTCGCGGATATATACAGCCCTCAGAATTCACATATTATGCTATTATACTCCTACCACCTCCAGAAGAAACTCCGAATTTAATCTCTAGCCCATGCAGCGATATCGCTGTGCTACACCGGTTATACAGCGGTTACTCTTCGTCTATTCAGACCAGTTTTCGAAGGCTACAACTCAAATATCCTTCCAGAAACCGAAGTACACCAGTTATGCCTCCCACTACTCTTTTATATCCTTTTTCGACCAGTTTTGCACAATATCTTTGTGCCCCATCACACCCTGGCATGCCTGATCGACAATCAACCGAATATAGCATTCCTACATCACCAGGGATCGTCATTTGCTGCGCTTTCATTGATCCTTCAATTAAATTGATGTGATTGATTGATACTCCTCCTTCCAAGTTATTTAAAGTGCATGGGCACTTCAGACCGGTTTTACTAAGGCTGTTACCATGCCTAGACCTCAAAGTAATCGATAGTAGCTGCGCATTAAAAACCCACAGTTAAACAGCACCCCATGGTCCTCACAGCAGTCACAGCACCCATATGGTTTCCCCTCAAAAACCTGGCATTAAACGCAATGCCGTGGCTTCATATGACTAGTTTCCACATGCCTGCTATTAGCTTTACTCAGCTACGGAGTTACAGCCTTACCAATGCTTAGATATGTTTTCTATTTATAATTTCGGACTTTTAGTATATATACTCTGTAGAAACTTAGTTAGAAAGGGGATTGCTTTGGATTACTGGCTATATGCTCTATTGACGAGTTTATACACTACCAGTCGATCCCAGTTGCCCACAGTTATGCCCCATTGCTTGCTCTACTCTTAATCGTTATTGGATCGCATTATTACTGCCCAATAGACGCATTATTGCTCCAACTACTCGCTTTTGTCTTTAAATCACTTCCACATCGTCACTGGCTTTATTGCTTCGGTTTCGGTTTCGATTTCGGTTTTATATTGCTGACATCGTCATCTTCCAGCCTGGTTTAGGATCGTATTGCCTCTTTGAAGGCCCATCTCCACCCCACTCTCCATAGGATTCCCCTCATCACCGTTATTGCTTTTCCAAAGCTCCACACACTTGTTGCCATAGCTCCGGTTTTATAGACCAAGAACCCGAGATTCACACCGGTTTTAATTCGTTTTTGTACGTTTATTACCACCATTTCTGCTCACTTTATTAGGTACACTTCTAGACATCTTGTCTATACTCTTGTCGCATTTTATAGGATTTTGCACCATTTTTCTTGGATGTTGCACCGGCTTTAGACCTATTGCCATCGTTTATATCCTTTCCACACTCTCTGGACCGGTTTTAGGACCTTCACCACTCGCTATAGCCCTTCTACACCGGTTCAGACCGATTTTAGGATCATTTTACCGCATTTTATCGATTTTATATTATTTTCTTGGACATTGCCCTGGTTTTAGGACCATAGCCGGTTGCCTATAGCCAGTGCACATTTGCCAGACGTATTGCATGTCTTTTCGGACGGTTTCTTAGTGTCCAGGTCACACTAGATCCCGTTCTATCTCATTAGTTGAGATCCCCCTCGGCTTACAGCCTGAGCCTCTTAGTACTCGACTGCTGAAGGGTACTACTTCCAGACTGTATAGTCAAAGTGTATACCTGCGTCTAGAGGAATTGACTGCATGGAGGTGCACTGAACCACTCGCACAAACACATAGCCTTGACTACTGTGACTGCAAGCATCTTTCCTTAGCTCTCTCGGAGTTTTGGGTGTTGCTGTTGCCACAGAAGTCTAGGTTCAACACCGTTTCCTGGTTTCTATCCCATATTTCATATCTCTATTTCACATACTAATTTCACATATTCATTTATCACACCTAGAATCTGTCAATGGTAGTGAATAGGTGTTATATCGGAGTCCACGGAATACTCGACTCCTCTAGATACAGAATATTCCAGACTTATATTATTCTAGCCTCCGTCCCTCAGACTCCACTCTAGTATATAAACTGTACAACTAGTAGTACATACCTCAGTTCAAATATCAACTTGGTTTAGCCCAATACTCTCACACTCACTTCTACTTGGCCTTCAAGCCTAATCTCAATCCCTTCTACAAGTCCACAGATTCCAACTCCATGTGACTTCATCTTAATCCTTTACTTGTTTTACTCCATGGACTCCGTCCATATTCATCTTAGGGCTTCGACCCAGGGGTGACACTGCTAATAGCTTTGCCAAGCCCACGTGCATTCTGCTTCACTTCTTCCTATTGGCACGATCCTAACAGCCACTCAGTTTGACTGTTGTGCCTAGCAAGGTGTACCAGCCATCTGGTATGGGGTACTGAGAGTAGGCATCCTCAGTGATCTTGACACTCAATGGGCCATCTCTTAAATTGATGAATTGCAGCTGCACAATCACATTTTTGTGGCTCCACTGTTCCTTAGACAATCCCTGGACAAAGGCCAACTGAACAATGTAACCATTGTAGTATGCATTGACATCCATCTTACCATCCTGATCACAGCATCCAATTTGCAGATTTAAGTGGTGTTGTGGTAGGGGTATCTTTGTCATGACCTGCCACCATGATGGTCACCAAGCTTTGGATCCATCACCAGGTTCTGGATAAAGGAAGAGCAGATCCCACTGGCACTGGAGTGCAGCCACTTCTACCAGTGATGTCCACATGTCCTCCTCAGACTGTGTTCCATGGTACACTGGTATAGAATCCGAATGCAGAAGGTATGCCATACCCGCAACTTTGTCCACAGGGTTTGTTGACACCCGCTGCTGCATCTGTGACAGAACATCATACACACAATGTTGACCATGTGTCTTTTTCAGCCTTGTCAGTTTCTCCTCAACCATGACCCGTTCATCCCTTCCATCTGTCTTGTATCCCCAGGTGTCTCCACCAATAATCAGGTGCTCGCTGACCTCTTGTAGGGTCCATGCACGCTTGAACCAGTCATTCTCAGAGCAAAGAAGCTTTGAAGTCCAAGACCTTCCTAGGCCGCACAGATAGCACACTACTTTGTCAGCCCCTGCATACACAGATCCAATGGTGGGCACATCCACCTTCCATTCCTTCACCCACAGATCCTTCATTAGCCCACCTTCCTGTCTCAAACAAAGTACATCCAACCAGACATACTCTGCACCAAGATTGAGCATCTCGATCCGGATTTGCTCCAAGTCTGTGGCATTAGGGATTGGCACAGGCCATTGATAGTCATTAATGGCTGTTTGCACATCCCTGCATGAATCTTTATCCATCCAAGCATGTGATATAGCCCACAGCCTTGGCCAGGTCACACACCATGATATCACCTGATCACTATACAAATCCCATATGTGCTGAGGGGGCACACATGGGTAGATGATTCTGTCATCGACAAACACATCTTCCAACATCTGTCGGTACTGTGCTTTGCGCTCAGATAAATCATCTACCAGGGTAGTGAAGTCACCATGGTACCAAAACGAGCGGAGATGGGCATATGCGGTGCCAAAGTCATATTTCTTCTGGACACAGTCCCCAAGAACAGAGTGTATGCCCACAGTGTGCAGAGTGTATGATGTACTGAGGATGATGTTGAGCCGGGCTAAGAATTCTTCAATGGTGAGGTCAGCACAGAGAGTGTCAGCAAGAGCAGATTGTATGACAGACTTCCTGCTGGTGTAAGACAGTTGCTTTGGCACTTTATGAAGATCCCCCCTGAAGGACGAGGACTCGAGGGTGACCTCAGGAAGACTCTCATACTTGAGGTGTGCCTGTATTCTTCGCTATACACTACATTATTATTGTACTTCTTTTGATGAATTTACATGCTTACTTTTTCATCGCTATATTTCAGGAGAACGACATCCTCATAATAGCAGTCAAACCATCTCTCCCTATCCATTTCAAGTATTCTTGAGTAGCCAAAGTTAGGATGTTGGATATTGCAAGTGACAGAAACACAGATGTGTTTGGGAGTTGAGGACGTCGATGAGGTGCGGTACCAACTTGTGGTTGTGCAGGAGGCTATACTCAAGTTTGGCGCCAAGACCGCACTGGTTCCATCAAAATAAAGATAGACGCCTAGGAATTCATTTCCGGGCCCACTTGAAAAGGACGTTATTACTAAGGTTCCGAGGTGGGCGTGTGAGTACTTGCAGAAAGACTTCGGAGCATCTTCCCTCAACATAGCAACAGTCATACAGTTATGAATGGCATCAAAAGACTGCCACTGCAATGTTCGACACGCAGCATAACAGCATGCTACCGGAAAAATCGGCGCGAGCGGCAAGTCCCCGGTAACTCTGAACCTCCTCATATCTCCCAAGGTCTCATTGAACTGACATTGATCGGATACAGACTGCATACACTTCAAGTGCATACATGCGGTAGTCATCTATGCTCACTGTCGTAATTTGCACGTCTTGTGTAAAGGATCAGACAACCTTCAGAGCTCCATCACATCACTATAGATATCCCTTGTGTATCGGGCGGCAGCTGTTGAATTCATGCGACTCAGCGGATTTCATTATCGAGTTCGAGGTCCTTTTAGAAGACAAACCTGTACTCTTGCCGCAAATTGAAGAGCCACGGAAGGCAGTTCTCCATTCTGCTCATGAAGCAGCGGATGATCAAATCAGGAAGCGCATGAGAGATCTGGCCCCTAGCTGCCCCTTTGATATTCTCCACGGTGTCAGTGCGTTTGGTACGCGCCTTTCATTCTACCGCTACGATGTGGAAACTCGCATCATTCCCTCCCGCGTAATTCCTGATCCCGAGCGAGAGGCTGATATTGCTCCGCTGAGCCGCTGGGACTGCGACATCTTAGAAGATGAGGGAAGCCACCGATTCCAAGACGCTATCGCAGCAATCAAGGCCAAATGCGAACAGCTTCAAGGAAGGATCTGACCTAATGTCCTGTAGCACGTATTTCAGGAATTTTGATACTGTGTAAATACCTGGTCTTCTTTCTCTTCGCCTGCTTCGTTCATTTTCTGTTGTACTTCCTTAACACAATAGTCAATGGTTTTCCTGCCAATGCAACAACAAAAAACGCAACCAAATCCGCATCTTGATTGAAAGCATTAAAAGCGAGGAGGATAAGCAGATACAACAGTTCTAACTTCTCAGCAAAAGTAAAGCCCTGTGGCGTGGGAGGGTTATTTCGTGGCACTCGGGCCGAGGTTTACCTAGTTTGCCGCTCGGCTCCCTGTCGATAGCTACCGCCTTCCTCGAAATCGGATTCAGCAAAATCGTACTTCGTCTTTCCAGCATAACAGGAGCTCCTTGTGGCACTGTTGAAGTTTCAAAGTTTGTAACATCGAGCTCCATACGATTTTTCTGTCCTAGACAAGGCTCCGTAGTGGCTGTACTCAACTTCGAAAGTGTTTCTCCGAGTCGCGATTGTTTGAAGGCTTCCTCCTCAAGGCCTCAAGGTATGTCTCATGTCTGAGTCGACGTAGTTGTAACTTATTTTGCAGCACATTTGAAGGAATATCATAGAGGCAAACCTTGAACTGAAGGACCAGAAGGGCGCGTGCTGGGACTCGCTAACGTGCACAATGCGTGGTCAAACTGAAGGTAGACTCCGGGCTTGAAGCTCGCCTTCCGATCCCGCGGATGCTCAATGCAATAGCGACGTCACGTCGTGAGGAAATCAGTTTCCTCTCTCGCAGAATAGAATTTGGATGGTTCTCTAATTTTGGAGTCGGGGGCAGTGAGCCGTGGGGATCGCTTCACTCAGTTCTCCATAACTCAGTCAGACCTCCCGCTCGCTCGGAGATGGCTACGTAGTAAGCATGTGCGTTCCTTTTACGTCTCACTGAGAATTGACTGAAGAATTCTCAAGTAAGACTTCAAGAGGAGGAGGAGGAGGAACAACGAGAAGCCAAGCATTCCTCTTCGATGGTTTCATATATTTCATTAAAAGAGAACAAACACGTTCGTCGTGTGCTTCATATCCATTCGTACTGGGATCTAGCATGAAGACTTCCAGCACAATTTCCGCCTCCCTTGTACTGCTTTCCTTCGTCTTTAACGCCGCTGGTAGTCCCAGCAATCTCGGGACTCTTCGTCACAGACAACTCGCCCGAACGACATCTATTTTTAATAATACGGGACTCTATACGCTCTTCAGGGCATCGTCTAAAACTCATCGCAAACCCCGCACCTCAACCAGATCTACCATCCGCCCTAGAAGCTCTCTCAGCGGCGGCCACTGCCAGTCTGAACTTGACGGACATCCAGGCGGATATCTTGTTAGCCAGTTCCAGTTGTCCTCGTTGTTCATGAAGCTGACGTACTCGCATAGGGTAGGAATGAAGAAGAAGAAAGAGCTTTTCTTCTTCTTCAGTATCAAGAATGCGGCCCAGTTCAAGAGTAAACTGGCTTCGGACATCCATCCCTTCATCACATCCACGACCCAAATATTAAACGTTGCCACCCAGCCTTTAACAGCTGTCAATCTCGCACTTTCCCAGTCAGGACTCACCACCCTAGATATCATCGATTTTCTAGGCGACCCATTCTATACTGCAGGACAGGAAGCCGATTCTGCTGCCATCGGTGACCCTGGAACCGGGAAATGGGTACAGTCATTTCTGGGAAGATCTGTCCATGGTGTCTTCCTTCTTGCATCAGACACCATTGAAAACATAGATACTACTCTGTCGGACGTCTTGTCGATATTAGGCAATTCTATTAGCGAGTCACATCGCGTTCAGGGCGCCGCCCGCCCTGGATCCGAGGAAGGTCATGAACGTACGTCTTTTTTATATATAAATCCAAGGCCGCTGCTGATGAGTAGGCATATCCAGATTTCGGATTCATGGATGGTATCAGTCAGCCCGCCGTCAAAGGTTTTACACAAAACCCTTTACCGGGTCAGCTAGCCGTCAATGCAGGACAAATTCTACTGGCTGAGACGGGGGATCTTATTCCTCGTCCGCGCTGGGCTAAAGATGGATCATTCTTGGTTTTCCGTCAGTTGGAACAGTTGGTGCCAGAGTTCAACAGATTTTTGTCGGACAACCCAATTTCTGGGCCCAATCTCAATCTCACTCGCGAAGAGGGATCTGCCCTATTAGGCGCGCGCATGCTTGGGAGATGGAAGAGTGTATGTTTATCATCCGAGAAGATATTTATCAGTAAAATGACAGTTCTACAGGGAGCTCCCATCGATCTCGCGCCATTGTCCGACGACCCTACCCTGGCGTCGGATCCTATGAGGAACAACAATTTCACCTATCACCAAGGCGGCGGAAGCAGCAGCGACAAGATTCGTTGTCCATTTGCTGCCCACACCAGAAAGACTCGCCCTCGAGGCGATTTCACGCCAGAGGACCCCGTCAACCATATTATTCGCGCCGGTATTCCCTACGGACCGGAAGGTTAGATCCTTTTTTTTGAGGGAAGCCGGATGGCTTACAGGATGTTTACAGTGACACCTGAAGAATCACAATCCAGTAAGACAGATACTTCCATAGAACGCGGTCTTGCTTTTGGTTCGTTGAATGCTTTTGCGTGAATGGGTGTTGACTAATTAGTGTTCTGCCTACAGTCGCGTACCAATCCAACATAAATTCAGGATTCCGCTTTCTGCAGCAGATTTAGATCAACAACGCAAAGTGGGTCGTTTTTTCTCTTTCTGTGTCCTGATCTAAATGTCCCGCAGCTTTTTCCAGCTTGGTACCGGTGCGGATGCCATCATTGGTAGCGCAGGAACCGATCCCTCCTCGAGAAGTCGCCCGATTACTGGTCTAGATCCGACAGATCCTAACCGCGTTATCACTTTGCAAAACGGTGGGTGTTCACTTGAAAGTGAGCGCTGCTTGGCTAATAGCCCTTGATTCAGATTTTGTAGTGTCGCGAGGCGGTGAATACTTCTTCTCACCTTCCATCTCTGCTATATTGGATACCATTGCTGCCAAGTGAACAAGAGGGATGTTGCAAAAGCGGTTCAATCTATGAATGAAAATAAGCCATGTTTTCACGGACGGGATACCCTAATGGAATTAATGATTTGTCTCTATGACAACAGCAGCTCAGGACCGCAGATCATCTCTTCATGCCGATCGTTAGACCAATATCAAGAACAGCTCAATTACAATTTTTTACGCATACCTTCCTTTTTGAACACTGACATATTATCGTGTGCATACCTAGCGACTGGTTCAAGTTCAGCCTATGCGTAGCTGGTACGTACAGAAGCAACTTGGATCTATGACATATGATTATCATCAGTCCCAAGTGACATTTACACCTGTTTCCATCCTATGGCATGTGAGTCGGCGGGCATTCTGGGAATGTAAAAGCAAGCTTAGTGCCCACTAACAACGGCGATCTTTAACAAGTGATCATACGCATATTATGTTGCATGCGGTAGAAAATATCTGAGATTTCTAGAGGACGGAAATATCTACCCTCCTTGATGTTCACACGTTCTGTCGCCATTTGAATGGTTGGTATCGCGAAGGGTGATGCGTTCTGTCAAACACCCCTTGAATGTCCCTTAATGCATGTTAAGACCATGTGCTCTTCTCCCTGAATGCCTGAACCCACTTCAGGCTGTCCGAACACGGTGAAATATCCTGGCATCCTAGGACTCCTATTCGGATAATTTACGTGGACTCGTGACTTTTTCGATCACACAACATTCAAGACGTTCCGTCGAAGTTCTTGGACGATGATTGTCAAGACTTCCTGTGTCCAAAGACTCCGAGTTCTTGCGAGATGCGTATAAGGTCTTGTACAAGGAAGCAGTCTCAAACAGTACGAAGACACAACCCCTCTCTACAACGATGCCTTACTACGGTCCCGATGAACCGTACAAAACTATCATGTTCGAGCGCTACTTCTTGGCGGGGGATGTTGTCGTCGGATTAGGATTTGGTATGGACTATTTCTTCGTCGCTTCTTCTCCCTGATACTGATACTAATTCGTTACACAGGAGTTCAAGCCGTGCTCTATGTATCTTGCGCATTATATCTTTGGAAGCGACGAAAGCAAAACCCAATCTCTCTCTTCCTACTCGCATACATTACGTTGCTTTTATCCATTGAGACTATCTTCGTCGGAGTTCAGGCCAATACGGTGCAAATGATATACATCGACAACCGCAACTACCCAGGGGGACCATGGCAATTTTTCCTCGATACCCAAAATCTGGCCGTGAACGTCATGTTTTACGCGACACTCTTTGTCCTGACATTTTTGTCTGACATATTAGTGGTAGGTCAACATGCTTCCATTATTTCTGACGATGTTGGGTTATCTGGACAGCATCCGGCCAGGTCGTAGCATATATTGTAACCGCTTTTCCTGCTATAACACTCTTGGCTTCCTTTGGTATGTCTTGCTATTATCCAAACTATTGCATCAACGTCCATTCAACTTACTGTCATACAGTATTGGGGACGTTGTGGACGCTACAGTCCAGCCAGCCCGGACTTTCATTTTACAGTGCATTGCCTCTTGCCTACGGGACATCATATTATGCGATATCTCTTGGCGTGAACATCATGCTCACCATTCTCATCATTCTCCGACTCTACATGTACCGCCGAAGACTCCTTACGAGTCTTCCCGCCGAACATGCCCGTCACTACGTCTCGCTCGCTACCATCGTCGTCGAGTCTGCTGCACTCTACTCAGTTTTCGCTATTTTGTTCCTAATCACCTATGCCGTGGGACATCCAACTAATCAAATATTCCTGGGTGTCGCTTCATCGACTCAGGTATGTCTTACCGTACATCCAAAGCAATGGCTTGCAACTAACATTCAGCATCTCCGGGTAATAGCAAATCGCAGCATACCTTATCATATACCGTTTGGCGGAGGGTCGAGCGTGGAAGAAGACCACTCTCAATACGCTACCTTTGAGTTCCATGAACTTCGGCAACCCACCTGTCTGCGCAGAAAGCGGCACTGCGACACATCTAGGAACCTTTCAGTTACACTCCCACGCCAACAACGGAGCGAAGGAGGACGACAGGTCAACAGACGAGGAAGTTTGATGTGATAATTGCATTCCAATCACGATGGCTCAAAAGTATATGCGCCTTGATTCTGTGTTTCCATATGTACCGGGCTCTTTCATCTTGATTAATAATTATACCCCTGTGTCTTTTCTGACAAAGTCTACAAGACTGCACGGCCGAGAAAATCCACATAGTCATTGTGATAACTTCCTATCGGATATTATCTTTTTGTCTATAATCCTCGATAACCGACGTAGGGGTCTTGTACTCTGCAACTGGGAAGTATCGGTGATCAAGCCTAGGCATCGGTCAATGGCATTTCCACAATAAGATGACTACCCAGCTTACCCGAAAGCAGCAGGACCACCGCTCTTGAGCCCTTTCTCACTTTGCCAGAGTGGCGATCCTGCCATGACAATCACAGTTACCCGCAACCCATAAGAATCTGGAAAAAGACATATCAACGACGGTTCTCAGGCCGACGAGCCATGACCTACACATCTGGGTGCCCAAGTGGGAACCGCTCTGGGAGTCCAACACGCAGATGAGGTCCGGTACAATAGCAGCAACCTGTAGGTTCAAATGATTAGATATGGAAATTGGAGCATTGGACTGACATACACTGCGCACGCCGTCGGGCTCCTCAATATACGCGACCAAGTTCTCATTCTGGAACGGAATAACCATATGATCATCAAGCCCATTGTCCAAATCCAAGTTACTGGAAGGGCCGTCTTCTAGTTCATCTTCGCCCAGTCGCGCGATCTTCACTTCTCCCCAAGTGAAACCTGCTCGAACTTCCTACAGAAAGTCGTGAATAATTCGAACACGGATGTACATAAAGATACAAACCCGAGAAACATTAACGATCTTCCCGATAAACAAACGCTTGCCGTTCTGCAGCTTCAAAATCTCCTCTGGCACACTCTTCAAATCACTGGTCGAGTCAGATGATAAGTGTCAGTTCTGACTGGAATGAATGCGACTCACTTATTCTGCCGGCACATAGCAATAGCCCGACCAATTCCCCACGCTTGGCTCAAAGTACCGCAGATACCATAATCTCTGGTCTCAGCTACGGTCATTGGTGCAGGGACGAGTGCAGCAGACGAGCCCATCTCCGTTGTTACAGTTCTCATAAAGGCCTCTACCGCATAATCGTCTTTTGCACGGCTCATAATCTACATGTCCATTAGCCTTTGTTATAAAATGCCAAGTCTACATACCACAATGTTACCGTCTCCGTCGTGTAAAGCACAGGGGATGAGACTGTGACATGTTCAACGATGAGGACTTTTCGGAGACCATAGGTTGCGGGTTCTGCTCACGCATTTGATAAATTATATACGGCTGTGACCAAAATCGATTAGTTCTCTCGTCCAGCTGTGGTGCACAAATAACACACAAGGTACGGTTTGATGGAGATTAGGATAAGCTGAATGCATACATCAGCATCAACAAACCAGAGTCAGCTGTAAAACATACCACGGCCCATCAGATCACCATCCAAAGCAGGAATATTATAGTAGCTGCGAAAAGATCACTATGCTATCAAGAACAGAAAGCCTGAGATAACACACTGAGATAATATCAACGACTGCATTCCATTACCGCCACCGATTTCATCGCTGCAGTTCAACACATCAGCCAACAAGGAAAGACGACGAGCAAAGAAATCAAGTCCTACCACAACGTAGCAGCATACTCCGAAATACCACAGTGACGAGCTAATTCCTTGCCGGCGGTCAAAATTTGCTTTGCATCCCCAAGTCTCTCGGAGCTAACAGACGGAGAGCCCATCATACCGCCCCGAACTACATACGCTTCATCCGGGAGAGAGGAATGATCGACCACCTTGATACAACCACCATCACAAAGAATTTGTCGGGCAATAAGATAAGAAGGATAAGGTGATCCACCTCCTCCCTGTCATGTAAAATGGATTAGTACCTCGGGAAAAGGTCACTAACATCTGGCGACGAACAGTTCCGAGTACTCCGCATCCTTCCATGATGAAAACTGCAAGAAACAGACATATGCGTATGAATGGCATGAATCAGAAGGAACCGAAGCATGTGCACAAAGATCCGTCTCATTGACGATCCATTCATTGCCAATGATAGTGGGTCTGTAAGATCCATAATTGATCGCTTCCACAACCTCCGCACCCTCCGTGAGAGTCTCTTGTGCGGCCTCTACCTCGTCTTCTTCAGATAGGTCAACTTGACTATCTTCGGATTTTCTTGGCATAATAACATCGTATACGTCTGACGGCTCAAGCTCCCCAATGGCCTTAACGATAATCCTCGTAGCCTGATTGGTCACATACTACAGAAGTCAGCATCAAAAAACACAACACAGGCAGCGAACTCGCCTACCTGTACAGGCAGAATATTGACTTCAGCGATTCTGACCGTTCGAGGATCCGCGCCAGCTTCTACCGCTTCAGCCATAGCCTGTATCTGGATCCCCTCGACGGTATCTTGAAGGCTCTTGCCCTGCAGAATTTCGATGGTGTCTATTTCCCCTGATACAATTGCAATCGCGGCCCCGACTGCGTTGGCAACACTGTGAAATGGAGGGAGACTGTATAAGAGTAAATCATCATAGCAACACAAAGCTGGATTCCATAAGTACTTACATGATCTCCTTGACTCCAGTGAGAGCAGGGGGGACGATAATAGATCCTCCACCAACAAGGAGCAGTGTGCAATCCTCTGGACTCGTCTTCATGCGGTCGACGACACTCTAAACTGAGTTTAAGAGAGGTATGCACGACTACAACGGTCTAGACCCACCTCTAGTAGCCGTTTGATAGCATACTGGGCTTTCACCGCCACTTCGTTGCTTACGGCAAACACCAAGGACGCGTTGCCGATCTCCTTCTTTCCAGCACGAACAGCGATGTCGGTCGCAGTTAGAACATCCCCACCGAACACTTTCGCGTCTTGAGTTAACTTTTACAAAGGCGGTCAGTCTTGAATGACAAAAGCAGGTTTGATCTCACAGAAAGACCAACAGAATCCGGGCCCACAGTAACCTTTATATCTTCAGGGCGGTGATGAGCCTCCAGGCTCTGTATGCTCAGAATTCGCGGATATATACAGCCCTCAGAATTCGCATATTATGCTATTATACTCCTACCACCTCCAGAAGAAACTCCGAATTTAATCTATAGCCCATGCAGCGATATCTCCGTGCTGCACCGGTTATACAGCAGTTACTCTTCGTCTATTCAGACCAGTTTTTGAAGGATACAGCTCGAATATTCTCCCAGAAACCGGATTATTCTATTATCCTCCTACTACCTCCTACACCAACTCCAGATTTGATTTCCAGTTCATGCAGCGATATCGCCGTGCTCCACCGGTTATACAGCGGTTACTCTTCGTCTATTCAAACCAGTTTCAAAGGCTACAACTCGAATATCCTTCCAGAAACCAGAGTACACCAGTTATTACTCCCACTACCCTTTTATATCCTTTTTCGACCGGTTTTGCACAATATCTTCGTGCCCCATCACACCCTGGCATGCCTGATCGACAATCAACCGAATATAGCATTCCTACATCACCAGGGATCGTCATTTGCTGCGCTTTCATTGATCCTTCAATTAAATTGATGTGATTGATTGATACTCCTCCTTCCAAGTTATTTAAAGTGCATGGGCACTTTAGACCGGTTTTACTAAGGCTGTTACCATGCCAAGACCTCAAAGTAATCGACAGTAGCTGCGCACACCTCAGCAGATGAGCTGCGCATTAAAAACCCGCAGTTAAACAGCACCCCATGGTCCTCACAGCAGTCACAGCACCCATATGGTTTCCCCTCAAAAACCCGGCATTAAACGCAATGCCGTGGCTTCAGATGACTAGTTTCCACATGCCTGCTATTAGTTTTACTCAGCTACGGAGTTACAGCCTTACCAATGCTTAGATATGTTTTCTATTTATAATTTCGGACTTTTAGTATATATACTCTGTAGAAACTTAGTTACAAGGGATTGCTTCGAATTACCGGCTATATGCTCTATTGACGAGTTTATACACTACCAGTTGATCCCAGTCGCCCACAGTTATGCCCCATCACTTGCTTTACTCTTAATCGTTATTGGATTGCATTATTACTGCCCAATAGACGCATTCTTGCTCCAACTACTTGCTTTTGTCTCTAAATCACTTCCACATCGTCACCGGCTTTATTGCTTCGGTTTCGGTTTCGATTTCGGTTTTATATTGCCGGCATCGTCATCTCCCAGCCCGGTTTAGGATCATATTGCCTCTTTGAAGGCCCATCTCCACACCACTCTCCATAGGATTCCCCTCATCACCGTTATTGCTTTTCCAAAGCTCTGCACACCTGTTGCCATAGCTCCGGTTTTATAGACCAAGAACCCGAGATTCACACCGGTTTTAATTCGTTTTTGTACGTTTATTACCACCATTTCTGCTCACTTTATTAGGTACACTTCTAGACATCTTGTCTATACTCTTGTCGCATTTTATAGGATTTTGCACCGTTTTTCTTGGACGTCGCACCGGCTTTAGACCTATTGCCATTGTTTATATCCATTCCACACTCTCTGGACCGATTTTAGGACCTTCACCACTCGCTATAGCCCTTCTACACCGGTTTAGACCGGTTTTAGGACCATTTTACCGCATTTTATCGGTTTTACATTATTTTCTTGGACGTTGCCCCGGTTTTAGGACCATAGCCGGTTGCATATAGCCAGTGCACGTTTGCCAGACGTATTCCACGTCTTTTCGGACGGTTTCTTAGTGTCCAGGTCACACTAGATCCCGTTCTATCTCATTTGTTGAGATCCCCCTCGGCTTACAGCCTGAGCCTCTTAGTACTCGACTGCTGAAGGGTACTACTTCCAGACTGTATAGTCGAAGTGTATACCTGCGTCTAGAGGAATTGACTGCACGGAGGTGCACCGAACCACTCGCACAAACACATAGCCTTGACTACTGTGACTGCAAGCATCTTTCCTTAGCTCTCTCGGAGTTTTGGGTGTTGCCGTTGCCACGGAAGTCTAGGTTCAACAGCGGACTCTGGAGCCACCTCCCAGCCCGATGGAGCTGATATCTGGCATGGAGAAACTTTGCAAAGGCATCGATATGCGTCAATTCAACGATCCGCACAGGACTCACTTCGTACGGACACCCCCCACTAGTAATATATTGAGGATGTGGATGATTCATGGACCGGGCAACGCACCTTCGATAAACGCTGCAGCTTGCCGAGGAAGTCCACTCGGTAACAACATCCCGACATCTGTGGTCGTCCCACCTACATCCACGACAAGCGTGCCCTTCCCTGATCCTTTCTTGCTCCTGAGGTCGATACCAGCTAAATACGAGGCCCCTCGCATAGAATTAGTGGCTCCAGATGAAAATGTACGGATAGGCAGTCGCGCAGCATTGGCTGCCGTCGTCAGCGTGCCATCATTCTGAAAAAGAGGAGCATGAAAATGCTGGTGACATCGGAACAAAGAACTTACCTGAGTGATGTAAAGAGGACATGCCAACCCGAGCCTCTTCATAGCCCGCTCAAATCCTTGTATGGTATGCTGAGCAAAACTCGTTATGGATGCATTCAGGATGGAGGCATTTTCACGCTCTAGAAAGCCGAGTTGTCCAACTATGATAGTACTGTCAACCATAGGTCGTTGAACTGACACGGGAAACCTACCATCACGAGAACATATAATGTTGATGGCCAGACCGAGTTCCTTGGCAAGTATGTCTCGAACCTTGTACTCATTGCTACCTGACACGTCCAAAGGAGAAACTGATACAGCTTGAGCAGGGTAGAAAGAATACTAGAACTAACGACTCACACACTCCGATAACAACAACATTCTTCAGTCCCTTAGCTCTAATCTGTGTCACCTGTTCTATGACCTCTGCCTCCACAATATCATTGATCAGACGACCATCTCTGAAAGTTGACATTGATTATATTGAATAGGACGAAGATCTTTGGCTTACATCTGGAGACCGCCATTAATTATCGCGTAGTGCCCGTTCATAAGCTTCTTCAGATTTTCCGGGAAATCAACGAACTATGCAAATGTCAGATTATAAGGACAAGAGGATCATGCAATCGGACTAACAGGCGGAACCTCGGCGGTGTAAGGAGCAGCAAGTCGAATGATAGCCACCTTCTGCAACCTCCTGGCATCAGATTGAACGACAGCATTGATAAAATGCTACAAAAACGGGAGTAAGAAACGAGAGGTCGCCGTAATCAAGAGCTATCTTACTGTTGTCCCAATGGTTAGACTCAGAACCTTCCCACCTCGAGGGTCGATGTTCACATCATTCAAGACTTTCCTCACTGCAGCCTCGATACCGTCCGTGACATTGACAGTCGTTACATGCTTGTAAGATGCGACTATACCGCGTGTCTTCAGGTCGTCAGTCTTGGAGAGGTCAATAATGACGCTGTCGGTATTCGTTCCTGATCCCTATCGTCAGCTCACTTCATGAGCAAGGCATGAAAATACACACCTCCAACGTCGACACCAATTCTGTACATGATAACACGGAAGGTGATTGTATATCATGATCACCATTTACCTAAGCCCATTACCGGGTGCTGCTCCAATTGGCCGAAATTTCCATTCAAGTGTTGACACACAACCGGCTCCAAGTTTTGCAGGCATATAATAATAAGAGATGGGCATACGACAAAATGAGAAGTACTATGTTGACGAAGTGGTGGTGGACGGAAAGAAAATGCGATAAGCATGGTGGCTGTGCGATTCGCCGGCGGCTCAATCAGAGCAGTTTTTTTTTTTGTATTCTGCATTTGGTTAACCGCAACAAATAAACTAACTACTAAGACACGGTGGAGGTATCAGCCTGCAGGTCTCTCCTTCCCTCTTATGCCAATCCCTCTGTTCCTTCATTTCGTTTCACCTGGGGGTTCAACAGTGTGATGTGTAGTACAATCAGAGCAGTTGACGTTTGTCTAGTTTTAGGCTAGTCAGCAATTTGTGTGCATTCCGCAAGTTCTGTCAGCTCACACCGTCCATGATGATTGGACGGCCTAGAGCTCAACAGGAAGGCGAACTCTCGCTTGTTCTAATTCCATGGCATGTCCAGAAGTGATAAGTAGAGCTGATTCTGCATGAAATTCTCAGTGAAAATAGGTACATAATACAAAGGTCATAGGAATAAAATTGTAAGATATACATCTCGCCGTAGCATAGGGTATCCTGTAAAACTCCGTCAACATCAGCCCGCTGTTAAGTTAGACAGCAATAGTATTCGATGGAGCGGAGATGGAAAACGAGAAGAAATATTCGCCGCCCCGCGGTACAACGAAATCTGAATCAAATATTGTTAGCTTAAACAGCGCTCACTTTCAAGTGAATACCCACCGTTCTGCAATGTCATAGCCCGGCCAGGGTCTTCTGGATCTAAACCAGTGATTGTACGAATGCTCCAAGAAGGATTGCTTCCCGGCGCAGAACCAACAACAGAATCCACATCGGTGCCAGGCCTGACAAAGCTACGGAAGATCTAGACCAGCACGCATGAGCAAATGTTGGCGACTCACTTTACATTGTTGACCCAAACCTGTTGCATAAAGCGGAAGCCTTGAGCTATACTGGATTGGCATGCGACTGTGATAGCATCAGTCAGTTGATGCTCATTCACACGAAAGCCTCAAACTAAACCAAAAGCAAGCCCGCGCTCTGAGGAAGGTTTCATCATATGAGACTGTGAGTCTTCATGGGTCACTTGAACATCCTATAAGCTGTCTGGCTTCGTCTGACAAAAATGATCTGACCTTCCGATTTGTAGGGATACCAGCGTGCATGATGTGGTGGACTGTATCCTCAGGTTTCAAATCTGCCCGAGGGCGTACTTTCCTAGTGTGCGCGGCAAAGGTAGATCGAGACTGGTTATTGCTAATTTCACTGGCATGGGTTGTAGGTAAAGTCGTTGTTCCTCATACAATTCGACAACAGAATCGCCAAGCAGTCAACAAGATCTTTGATAGAGTCCCATCAACGTTTTCAATCGTGTCTGACGCAAGGAGGAAAACGCCATGAACAGATCTTCCCAGAAATGATTATACCCATTTCCCGGTTCTGGGGTCACCGATGGCGGCAGAATCGGCTTCCTGTCCTCTAGTATCGAACGGGTCGCCTAGAGTATCGATGATGCCGAGAGCAGTGAGGCCTGAGTGGAAAAATGCGAGATGGACAGCGGTTAGAGGTTGGGTGGCAACGTTTAAATTTTGGGTCATGGACATGATGAAGGGATGGACATCCGAAGCTAGTTTACTCTTGAACTGGGCCCTGTTTTTAATACTAAAGAAGAAGAAAACCTCTGTCTTCTTCTTCATACCCATCCTGTACCGGGGCATCAGTCACAAGAATGGGAACGACAGCCGGGATTCACTGACAGTATATCTGACTGGGTGTCCATTCAATTTAGACCAATACTGCCTGCCTGTGAGCTAGCTTCGGAGAAGAGGTTGGGCAGCGATGTCTGTTCACGAGCGTGAGCTGAGTTCATGATGGCGGATGAGGTCTTTATTCCTAGTCGGATCATCTCCAGCATAGGTACTTCAGATAAAGGTGCAAGTTCGACGGGAGCTCCCTGTAATTAAAGCTCAATCCTAGGATGAATATCGTCTCAAACGAAAGACATACAATTTTCTGTTATCCAATAAAGAGGATCCCTCGTCACGAGTGAAAACGCCTAGGTCTGTGTTCAAAGATCGGATTGTTTAACATAAACTTGTTGAACTCTGGAACCAGTTGCTCCATCTAAGGAAGACCAGGGACGGACCGTCTTTCGTCCAGAACGGACAAATAATGAAAGCATCCGCATTCTCACTGAATTAAAATTCTCCAACATCCCTTCACGGAGGGCTGACTTATTCCGTCCATGAATCAGAAATCTGAATACGCATCATCAGCGATCCATTATAAAGAGAAAAATCGTAAGGCTTACGTTCACGACCTTGTTCTGATCCAGGGCGCTGCGGCGCCTCGAGCGCGCCAGCTCACCAATAGAGTCGCTAGGAATCCACAAAAGTTCATATAGAATTCTATCGATGCTTTCCACCGTGTCCGATACGAGAAGGAGAACACCGTGGGTACATCTTCCCGCACGCGCCCATTTGCCTGTTCCGGGATCACCGTTGAAGGCAGATTCACATGATACATCAAGATTTTGAGACGGTAACAGTCGGCATTCCTGGTATGTAGATACTAAGTACAACTTGAAGTGCCGTTGAGGCGTTCAAGAGAATAACCGGTAGAACTTTACTGCATAATAGATAGTAGGTAATAAATGACAGGTACGCGGTCCGGATACCGTCACAACATATTCCCACGCCGCAAACATGCCGGAAGCTCGCACTGGTTCACTGCAAGATCGTCCATAATACATATTCTGTTACGACTGTGGTAGTGACCCCCCTGCCAGGAATTCTCCTTCATATTTCTCGGAGAGTTATCAAGCACTGTTTTCAATGAGTCATCCTTCGCTGAATGCTGGTCCGTTCTCCTTCCACAAAAGCGGCGTCGCCTTTCATTTTGAAGACCGACGTAATTCATTCATTACCTCTGGAAATTTTACGAATCTCACCTCGTCACCCGTGCGGTCATCCTTCTGGTCGTTTCACGTATAAATCAAGTATGTTCTTGCGGTGAGCAGGGTTGCTTGATTAAAGTTTATAATTACTAAAGTCTAAATTGTACTGTAGATCCTACACTCTATTTGCGTTTCAAGGAAAGCCAAGTTAATTAACACACATCCATATACTCCCTGCATCGCTCCCTGAGCCTGACCCACCTCCCACCATTCCAGTGCCGAACCCTCGCCCACCCATCCTGAGCAGCCATGTTCTCTATCCATATTAGCACGGAGCAAAGCGCAAAGTCTGCGTAGGAAACTTGATGCCCCATCGCAACCACCCCATCACCATCGCTAGCATTCTTGTCCAAAATCGTGGCAAGGAAATCAAACTGCTCTTTGACAAGGATCCACGCATGTTCCCGTTGCGGTCCCGGGGGTAGGGATTGACTCATGTGCGAATGAGTCTGGCTGCGCTCTGGGAGCTGCTGGTGGCTCAGAGGGACCATAATTGGCAACAGAGGTTTAACGAACACCTCCTGGATGTAGTTCACGAATAGTGTTTGTAGCGCGCGCGATCCTTCAGGGAAGACTGGACGTGCTGGATAACGAGACTCTAGATACTCAGCGATGGTATTTGGGTTGGACAAGATCTGGGGCGCGGATGGGGTCAATGTGGGGTCCACTATGACAGGTAGGGTATAAACTGGTCTCCCGTCGCTTCGCTGGGAACTTGGAGGGGCTCCGATAGATCGCAGTGTCATTTCTACGTTTTGGAATTCGACCCAGACGGTACGATACCTGAGGTGCTTGTAGTTTAAAATGAAACTGACAAGGTTAATTCAGGAAGCATTCCAAGAAGCGCGATAGCGACTCACCGTATTCGCCATATGTTTGGCGCCCAAGGTTGGGCATTTTGTCCTGGAACATCATACAGCGTGATCACTGGAGGACTCGAAGGACGCCTGGACATGGAAATAAGCTCTATGTAAGAAAGATCTGCGCTTCGTACCGTTTTATATTCATCGGTAGGCATTTCGCATTTATGACTTGTGAACCTAGTCAAGATTGGATCATTATCAGAAGGGCAACGATACAGCGCCGAAGTGGGGTGGCACTCTCAAGGACTCCGAGGCGCAGGCCAAAGACAGCTCCTTGAGACACGAAGTGATATAGGCACCGTCAATAAGAGTCACTACAGGTTCCATTACATATTCTGATCTTGATTTTTAAGGGAGTTCCGCGTTCAATCCTGGTCAATCGGGAGTAGCATCTATTGACTTGGCGCATGATATGGCAACCTTCGGAATCTCCCGTTTATTTCGACACTGACATGAATCTACCCCAACTTAGCTTCTCGAGGCTGGGTGTATTTCATAAGTACACCGGGACCAGTGCTTCTTGCTGTGTACGTTATCCCAGCTGTATGGCGGCGCGCTTTTATTGGCTGTATTGGGAAAATACCGAACGCCCGTCACTGGCAGGCGAATCTATAGGACAGCAGATGTGTTACTTCTAGGTGCCCATACTGCGTCGCACAATTTAGACGCGGGTTCGGAGTGAAAGATACGGCAATCTTCGGGCGCTTCAAGTTGAGTCAGGACTCTGTCTGCGATGGTCTCGGGTAAGTACCCGCAGAGGTAGTGACTTAACAAAGAAAGCTGAAACTTTATTCGGCGGGCATCTTTTCCTGGCGTTGAACAATCTCAAAGGAAAAGGTGCTGCGGCAACGGGTGGTATTACTACCACAGGACCGGCATGATTGTTGCGACTGATCTGGCGGTCTTGTCACGTCTGGTGTGTCGGCAGATAGCGCTGCTGTTACCCTTTCGACTCGTAACTTCGTCGGAATCGACAGTGGTGTGATCGGGGGTTGTAACGAAGAGAAATCCATACCATATGTGATGACAATTTCCCGAGCCTCTCCGGACATAGGTCTCCAAAAATATACCTATCAAAGCGGTTTAAATATTAATTACCATAACCCATAAGTACAGCTCATATCCTATGAAGATTTTGTTTGTGATAATAAGAGAAAGATGCGTTAATACCATACCAAGACCCATTACTACTGAAATTTCTAACTACGAAAGGCATATGCCGGGCTAAAAAGTACAAAATACTACAACAGAAGCGAAAATAAATCGAAATACAACACAAAAATAGGGCGCAATAATAAAGTGATTACCGTACTTCTGCTGAAGCAATTTAAGAGAACTTTCAATTGGCCGGACTTTAGCACTCATCCATGTAGGGCCGGCATCGTTCCCACAGCTGGCACCATCTGCCGCCGTTCCAAGTCCTCACCCTCGACCACCCATCTTTCGGCGCCATCCGTTCAATCCAAATCAGAACCGAGCAGACCGCGAAATCCGCGTAAGAGACCTCTCGGCCCATCGCGACCACCCCATCTCCGTCCCCGGTATTTTTAGCCAAGACGTTGGCGAGAAAGTCGAACTGCTCTCTGACCGCAACCCAGGCGGCCTCACGCTGTGGGCCAGGAGGAAGCGACTGTCCAGGGGGACTCGGGGTGTCAGCTGTTCGGAAGTGTGATTGGCTACGCTCTGGAAGGCGCTGATGGCTGAGTGGGACCATGATGGGCAGGAGGGGCTTTACAAAGACCTCTTGTATATAGTGGACGTAGAGTGTTTGGAGTGCACGAGATCCCAGGGGAAATACAGGTCTTGCGGGGTAGGCCGATTCGAGGTATTCAGCGATAGTGTTGGTGTTGGAAATGATCTGGGGAGCGGCGGGATTTCTCGTGGGATCTACGATTACAGGAAGGGTGTATACGGGGCGACCATCGCCTCGAACAGAGCTAGGTGGGGCCCCCACTGATCGTATAGTAGCTTCAACGTCAGGAAATTCTACCCATATGGTGCGATAGCGCAGGCGCTTATAATTCAGGATAAATCTGGTAAGTTATTCAGTATAAGTAAGCGCGCGCGAACGCAAGAGAACCTACCGAATGCGCCATATATTTGGAGCCCAGGGCTGGGTGTTTGGGCCGGCAGCGTCATAAAGCAGTATCGTTGGGGCTGAAGCGATAATACGAGGCTGGTGGCGCGACATTACTAAAGTGGCTCGTTAAGGAAATGCGCACAGCGCAATTTTTGAGAGCCTCTAGTACGTCGTATCAGGGAACGACGCGTGCGAGATGCAACGACCTCGGCCAAGCCTGCTACTACTAAGAGCTTCTGCACAGCGAACTTATATACGGGACTCCAATGACAATCATATCCGGAACAGCGCCCGTCATCAACACCGAGAGGAAGGCTCAGAGAGGAACAAAGACGAATCGATAGCGAACCAGTGCAAGTCCAGAGCAAATAGGTAGATTACTCTGGGATAGCAAGAAAAACGAGGCGTCGTAAATTTCCCAAGAGGGAATTCAGAACGATTTCACAGCAATACGAGCGCAAATCGCATCGTCATAGACCCTTGTGGCAGTACAGCCACGATCGCCGGCGGGATGCTCAACTGGGATTTTGACGCGGAAATACTTCACAGTTTCACGAAGTTGAGGGTCTTATGAGTTCCAAGGTGAGAAGCGATAGTAGACAACGGTTGTTCTTATAACTACCTGGTTGCCATGTCTTGGATACTACTACAATGACTCTGAAAAACGACCTTGCACAGCCTCGGGTACCTGATCATGTCGCACGATGACTCATAGTTTAGTGTTGGCATCGATTTTGAATTGCGCTTGAAAGATGAGTCGATAAAGCTTGTTTCCTGCTTTGTCTTTTAACACATCAGACTACGTTCCAATATTTGAAGCCAAGCACACTTCATGTTTTTCTGAAAATTCGGATTTTGGAGACTCGCAGATCGGCCTCTACTTGCTGCCGCCACAGCTCTGACACCATTCATTAAAAAAAAAGTCGGTCGAACTCTCTCCGTGTGGCAGCGGGAGCACGGTCGCAAAAGGAATCCGGGACTGGCGTGAGTGGACCGTGCCGTATTTGTCAAAAACGTGGGGACCTGAAAAACGTGGCTTCTGAGGGCATAGCCAAACATCGCCTCACGACCGTCATACCGACTCCCCCAGTGTCATATACCGCCCAAAAAGGGGGCAACGGCCAGAGGAGGACAAAGTGAACGTTATAAAATTATGGCATTCATGTTAAAGGTTACATGTTCAGGTCATCAATGAGTCAGAGGGAATCTAGAGAATCGACCCTTAGTACGTTGAGCGATTTTCGGGCCCCCACTCTATGAGTCCGATTTTGATGTCCAACATGGACCCATATAGTCAATTTCTACCATACTCTGTTCCTCGAATCGCACCCCGGTCAAAAGGTCGCTCCGTTGGTCCCGGGGCATACCTACGCTTCTTACTCTTTTACATTTCCTGATCAAGTAAAGTTATGCGCGCTACAGTCTGCACCTGAATTCCAAGCCATGGGACGGGTATCGAGGCCATTCAAAGATCTCCGACCTGCGCTCGATGTTTCAAGATGTCGCTGGGGATGATTAAGTTCGTCACCGCGTCCCGCGAACGAGTCCGTGCTTCTCACCTCTGAACAAAGGATTTCTATAGATAAATACTTACGTTCCATGTATCGCGTCAGATTTTTCACATGGACTTGGTATACTGATGTAACTCGGTACTGACCGGCGTGAATCACTCAGCACCAGCGCATCATGACGGCATGTCGTCAAACTGTAAATAGGCGCAGTCACAACCAGGGATGATCAAAGGGGATTGGAGTCTCAACATTCAGAAAATGTGCATAAGAAATTAAAGCAATTTGAAGGACTGTCTATAGCGTACAAAAATCTACTTACTTCACTTCTCGACAAACACTGTACAATCGTTTATATGGTTTCCTTTCCGACCACTCAAGCGGAGAGTTTAGTCTTGAGCAAGGCCTTGAGAGTCTCACCGTCCTCAGCAAACTTCTTGATACCTTCGTGCAACTTATCGAAAGCCATTTGGTCTTGGAGAAGTGCCCAGCGGAATTCGGGCTCGTTGTCAATGTAACTGACTTTGGGAAGATCCTTGGCTTTGGCAGCTGAGGTAGCACACGTGCGTCAGATGATACGTGAGGGCATACGGATGGAAGACTTACCGGCAACCGAATCGAGTTTCTTGGGGACAGGCTCCGTTGACTTTTTCAGTTCTTCGAGAAGGGAAGGCGAGATGGTCAGGAAGTCGACACCGGCCAAGGCTTTAATCTCTCCGGTCTAAAAGTATCTTTAAGTATACTCACGACGGTTAAAGCGACTGCCGGATACGCACGTTACGGAAAGAGGCACCCATAACGATGGTTTTGTAACCATACTGCTTATAATAGTTGAAGATCTTCTTGACGGAAATGACACCAGGGTCTTCGTCACCCTCAAAGGTCTTCCCAGTAGACTTCTTGTACCAATCCAGGATCTGTGCGGATGTGAGATCAATCGATATCGGGTAGAAGGTTTATTTACGCGGCCAACGAAAGGAGAGATCAACGTGACACCGGCCTCGGCACAAGCTACGGCTTGACCGAATCCGAAGAGGAGGGTAAGGTTACAGTGAATACCGTCGTCCCGTTCGAGTTCCCGGGCAGCTTGGATACCCTCCCAGGTTGAGGCGATTTTGATGAGAATACGCTCTTTTTTGATACCGACTGAATCATAAAGGGCAATGAGTTCCTTAGCCTAGTGGGGGAATGTAAGAAGGGATATAGAGATGATAGGAAAAAAATTACGCACCTTGGCCTTTGTTGCCTCCTTGTCAAAAGAAAGACGGGCATCGACCTCAGTGGAAACCCGGCCCGGGATGATGGCGAGAATCTCTTTGCCAAATTCGACAAGCTAGAGATGACGAGCACGATGAACACAGAGCTCCACACAATTCGGATCATACTCACGAGCCTGTCCATTGCGGCATTGACCTGGTTGTCGATGCTACCACCCTTAGACTTGCCAAAGGCAACAGCAGCGTCGATGAGACGAGCATATCCAGCCTTGTTAGACGCAGCCAGGATCAGAGATGGGTTGGTTGTCGCGTCCTACAACAAACACGTCAGCATACCGAGACCCGCTGGCATTGTACAAGCTTACCTGTGGCTTGTAGACATCGATGGCTGCATCGTCGACATCATCAGTGGTATTTCGCAGCAGCATTGATGAAAGACAAACATTCGAAGTCGCCAGAGTCGGATACGACGACAGTACCAGTCTGCTTCAAATAATCGAGGGAGGTCGTCATGATGGTTAGGGAGAAAGAAATGTCGAGGATGTATAACCCGTTGTAAGCGTCACAGGCGATCATGTGATGATAGATCGGCCCGACTTTTGATCCCTTGAGTTCCAACTTCCTTAATCTTGAAGCGGTTTCCATGTTGTTCAAATTGTCGTCGAAAAAGGTATTTCAGGGTGTTGGTAATAACCACGAACACAAGGATGAGAATTAGGTCGTCGCAAGCTTTCAACAGAAGACTGAGGCTCAGGTAGAATTATAAGTAAAGTCTGGTAGACCAAACTCCCATTCAGGTGTTACCATTTTGTCCTTCACATTCTGTACCGATCCGGGATATCGATGTAGAATCAAGGAGCGAAGCAAATCATGATACTTTTGCTGTAGAAGGACAGGAGTTTGTTTACTTGAAAGTCATCTTACTTATGTAATACTTCACCGTGGATTGCCGTTCCGTCACGTTACCTCAGGTAACTCCCGCCAGCATCTTCCTCTCTTGTGGATGTCTACCCAGGAGTCAGAGATATCTACAATCTTGGATTCACCGAAACCGTGTTTCTCATTTTCAACCCAACAAAATAAGGGAAGATCTTTCAGCGTTTGCCCTCGTTATTGAAACATCGAGATTTTCGTGTCCTGGAAAACTTGAAGCTCGTCGACTGACGATCCAATTTTGCCCAACAATTGTGTATCCAGAAACCTATCAATGCTCCTTTTTGCCCTTGCCTTTGATTCCCCTTCCCTTCTCCACTGAACGACTCACCCTCTTACGGATCGTTATCTGGTTTGGTACAAGACTATTGCTCAACGGCATGTTCTCTCGATCCTCTCCGGCCCTCTGCCTCTGTGCGGGCTTCGACACGAAGCTTCGTATGAACAACGACTTCAATACGGGTCGAGATGTTTTCATATTCAACTGAATGCAGATGCTCTTCCTGTCAATGCACACTGCGGGCGTTGCCTTCATCCCCTCGGACCCTGCTTTAGCCGAGTCATCGCTTTCATCACGTCCACCTGATGGATATATCTTCGACGTTGTTGGGGCCCGGGGAGGAGCACGACAGCGCTGTCGAGCGGATGATGCATTATGAACCTCGAGCACAGTTCGAACAGTCATTGGCCAAATGGACGGTCTAAGCCTGGTCAACATCCGGACGCATAGGTCCGGTCAGTCCACCCAGATCAAAATTCGGACAGAAACTAAACTTTCCTAGGATATGTGACTCCTTGACAACCTCCCAAGGGGTGGGCCGCGGCGAGAGGTACTAACGACGGGTTCGACACAGCGACAACCTTGAGGCCAATTCGGACAAATTGGCGAAAGTCGCAACATTTTGGTCCTTGTTGAGCCCGAGTATTCACCTGAAGACTTGGTATACAAATGATGCAGGAAGGATGTTGGTGTCCATGCTGGTGTCGCATGCTCGCTGTTTATCCGGAACGTTCAGCCTCTATGCCAACGCTGACTCGGTGCTTTCGTTAGGTGGTTTTCGTAGGCCCGAGCACCGCTGCTGGTGCGCGCTTTGTCTTTCTTGGAATGGTGGGCCTCGACGCTGGCGCTTTTTGGTGCTTGCGTTTCGTTCCCGCCCTGCTTTCGTCATTTAGGCACTAGCCTGTTGGTCAACTCCATGAAGAATCTCCCTCCGCGACGCACCTCAATAATGTGATTATCATGGTTCGGAGCCTGCAGATGATCCGCCATGTCAGGGCTGTGGACCCGGCCAGTCCCCGTCAGGACGTTGTGCCGGTGCTACACACCACCATCATTTTGTCGCTTGAGTTTGTTGTCTAAGATATCGCCGAAATGTCTTTCAGATTTATCATGATATTTGTTTGTATCATTGGTACCCAATTACTACTGGTGCGTATGCGTCTTTGCCTCGAATGAGCTTCAACTCGTTGATATTGCTACCGATTACAGATCAAAGACGCGCAACAGCGCAGTTTGCCGTCGGAATCAACCCATCTTTTCCGCCCAACATTACGGCCACCACTGTGTTGGGTTGATATCGACCAGTATACGGTAACATGTCGGGAATTGACGCGTCAGTTTTCATACATCGCGGCCCTCATCTTCGGTCAAGACAACACCGGAAGCAACGACCCTGAAGCATGTTCGTCGGTAGGCGATCCAACGTGTCCTGTCAAGGTGCCTCTTTTTGTACTGAGCTATTATCATTATGGAATTCATACCGAGTTTCATTTACAAGTGATTCTAGCGCGCAGGCAATCACGAGTTTTGTATTATGCGTGTCCATTTTCATTAAGACACATCGGTCCTAAGTACCCTAGAAGCACCGACCTTCAACCGCAGGAATACTTATACGCTGCTATTCCATCGTTATACCCATGGTTTGCGGTGATGTTGTGATGATTTCCCGACGAAGAATGCTGGTGCCTTACCCGGTTCCAGGAATCCGACACTTAACTCAATTGATTCCTTTTGTTTAGTGTCCGGTGAAGGCTAGACTAAAGATCTCCAACATATGACAGTGTTGCAAAATAGCCCATCCGCTGTTCGCATTTGACCAGAACAACCAGTCGCTATGTTAGTGTCCTACTACCTTTCAACATCACATCCCGTTGTCCCATGGTTTTCTGATTTCCCACCGTTAGGGGTGCTGTCTCGGGCGGTTACGGTGTTGTGGCTGTGTTACACTACACAAAACGCCGTGTGAAAGCCGCGGTTCTGACTGAATAGTTACTCGGTGTCGGTCACGGACGGTCACCTCGAGGGATTCAACAGTCAAATGCATGTATTCTACATGCATCTCGACCGGATCTTCCGAAAAAGGCGATATATTACAATCCTTCTCCGCATTTTGTTCTCCTAGTTGAACTCCCACCACCATGGCGAGTACAGTCAAGGTCTCGCCTTCAACTCAGTCCTTCGCGTCCGAGCGCAAACAACAGCAAGGCACTCCTCCTCCTCCTGTTCCACCACTCAAGACGAGGCGCCCGCCGACTGTGTGGTCGTACCTTCCTACATGGGTTTCGAAGAACTTACGCTCGAAGAGGTCGTGGAAGATAATGGTTAGATCGTGTGTAGCTTGTTGGGTGGCGTATCTGATCGTGCTCCCGAATGCGTCGCTGCGAACGCTTGGTACAGCGTACGTCGATGACCCTGTCCTGTATTTTCCCGTGAAGCTCACCTTATCCCAAGCGGATTCTTTGCGCTGCTGACAAGTTTGTTTGTGCCACCCTACCTTCCTGTACAACTCTTTTTCTTTGTAAATGGTTTCTTACTTCACGACGACCCTGTATCTTACACCCTGCAGATCATGACCACTGTTGAAGTCGGGCTTCTCTTGGGATGGGGTATTGGCGCAGCTGCCATGCGTGCGGCTAATGAATCCCGAGATCCATCTGTCCTACAAGCCTCGATGGCCGTTCTGAATGCAAGGTTAGTAGCAAACTTGCTATTCTCCATCACCGCTGAGCGACTGTTGTACAGCATAGCAGCTAATCCAGTCTTTCAAGCCAACCCTACGCTAGCAAAAACCACTGCGATCTATCACGGAGTGTTTTTGGATACTCGGTGAGCCCATATACCTTTACAATCTAAATTCGTGGCTCATAGCTTTACATCTAGTGCTTCAGTGGTGTATGGGTGCTTCCTGGGGCTTGGAGCTTTCATCATGGGTCTTTTCCGTGCGTACGCGCCAACTCTGATATTCCTCAGCATCTTTGGAACTATTGCAAGTACGCCTTCGCTCCGCTCTTTTCATTTACCCACCTGACATATGTCGTTTCCACTGCAGTGGATATTTTTGCCGTGAGTCACCCCACTACAACGAGTTCGAGACTGAGAACTAACTTGTTTATAGACCTATGGGCCTTTATTCCCATCCGCTCGCTACACCTTAATGAACTCTATGGCCATATCAGTCTCTTGTTATATGGCAATTGCCATTTTGACCACCATATTTATCTTCCCCGAAACCATGAATCACTCACTTATTAACGACATATTGGAACAACTGGACCGCTTGAAAGAAATAGTTGAAACACAGGACGAAGTCTTGCGTACCCCGCCAGAACACCTCATTTCTGAACATTCCCCTCTAATCAAGGAGAACAAGGCGGCTAGGGCCACAGTCGTACTCTCTCAGCAACAACGTGAATCCAATTTTGTCCATCAAATCAAAAATACTCACTCATTGGCAGTTATGGCTACGTCCCGTTTTATCCACTTGGAATTCAATTACGGTAGATGGAATGGCGATGACGTGCTAGACCTGTTGGAACCCCTCCTTGCGCTTGTCACTCGAGTTGGTCAGTACCTCCCAGTCGCCTGTCCTGCTGCATGGTTCACTGAACCTTCTTCCTAGCTGGTCTCCAGAGCTTCTCTCAACTCATCTGCATGTCGCAGCATCTCTTTGAACGCTTCCGTTCTGATTCTACCACCACGATTCCCGATACTAGCGACGGCTATCTTCTCCGACGATTCCACGAGCGTAACGATACAATCGAAGCCGAGCACAAGGTCCATATATCTGAGGTCCTTCCCATCATCGACCGTTCTACAGGTCCTCTCCGACAAACCATCTCGAAAGGCATCGAAGTGATCAAGCAATCGTTGAACCATATCAACAGGAATCGCTGGAGTCGTAACCCGGACATGGACGCGCAGACGCGAATGGAGCTTGATAAAGCCATCGAGGACCTGCAGTCCACCCTTGGTGACTTCAAAAACACCAACAGACTTGCTCTGATCAACCCTTTCAAGCCCATCCTTAAAAACCCCGAGATCGTCGTTGGGAGCCAGACTCTGCCGCTTCGTTCGTTGTATGTGTCGTACGTTTTTGCGACGACGATGATCAACATCGCGGAGGCCACTCTGGGATTGATGTCGCTCGTGGGTGACACCATGGAGAAGAGGAAGGCTAACCGGCTCTGGGCACCCAAAGGGCTGAGAAAGCTGTGGAAGATCCTCTCAGCGAAGGGTGATCAGACGAATGGGGTGTTTGGAGAAGATGTGTCGCCCCATGCTGTTGGTCGGAATGCGCCCGAAGAACTGGAAGTGGACCATCGTACGTGAAATGCAGGGTCTGCTGATTTATACTTCCGATATTGATAATTTTTATATAGGACGCGACCCTGATAGCAGGCCGCCAACGAATACTTTCCAGAGAGTCATGCATTACCTTTCTGCTGTGTATCGCTGGATGGAGACTCCAGAAGCTATCGTACGTTTTATCTTGGTCAAATTTGCTGCTAATTGACTCCTGGTGCAGTTTGTCTTCAAATATATATTCATTTCTATCGCTCTTTGGATTCCCTGTGTAGTGCGATCTTCTGCGTGTACGTCTGGGTCGTTGCATATCTTTTTGTTTTACTAATAACCTTTCCATTCTTACAGTCTTTTACTACAGGGAGAAAGGCATATGGTACTTTTATCTCTTGTGGTCATTCATAGGCTGACGACGATCACATAGGGCACTCATCATGGCTCAAACAATGATCAATCTGTACGCTGCAGATCAGATCTTCAAGTGTGTGACCTTGGTTTTTTTCGGTTACCTCTCTCACTGTCAACATTTTTAGTCTGGTTATCCGTTTGACTGGTACTTTCGCTGGGCTCGTTGCCGGTCTTCTGGCTTGGTATCTAGGCGAGTGATATACAACAAGAAGGGTCTCTTTGCCTTTCTCATCGTTCTACCTAGGCAACGCCAAGTCGACCGGAAGTGTCTACGGATCTGCCGCCGCAGTTGGCTTCGTACTCATCCCTATAGTGTTCGTTCGCCTTTTTAGTCCCTACAAGTATCTTCAAGGGGTTGTTTTGGCTTGTGTGAGTATGCTTCCCTTCTTCCAAAACCCAGGAAATAGTCATACCACGATAATTTTCTAGGCGACGTTTGCCCTTGTCGTTGGATATTCATGGATAGACGGACATTTGACCCAGCTGGCTACCCCTGGTGCGTCTTCTGCTCTGGTGCTGCAGGATATATATCGATTAAATTTGGGACAGGCCAAGGTTGGTCCGTTGCTTGGAGGCGCTGGGTTTTGGTTGTTATCGGTAAGGGTCCGACCTACATATCTCTTCCTCTTGGCTCATTTTTTCTCAGGTTCCGGCGCATCTTTCGTGGTTATGATGTTGCCCCCGACTTCAGGGCGGAAAGCCGTACGTATACGAAACGCATCATCGATAACGTCGCTGTCGAATCTTTACGGATACCTCATATCAGCGTGGATATCAGAGGTTGACTCCGACCAGGAAAAGGATGATCGGCAAGCAGAGCAAGTCAAGGCAAAATGGCTGAAAGAATTCCGTGACAAGGTTATGGGAGCTTCAGTAGAGATGCGCACAATACGGGAGCTGACGGAGCTGGCGACATGGGAGGGGAGTTTGCGTGGCAAATGGCCAAGGGAGGAATACGTGCAGCTAGTGGAGGTGCAGATTGAAATGGTGTCAAGCTTATCGCAAGCCAGTTTTTGCCCTTCTAGTTGCTAATCCGTCAAGCTGACTTGATATCATCCAATTAGCTTGGGGGTGCACTTATGCAGCTTGACGACGCTTGGCGGGTGACTTTCCTCCACCATACCGGCGTGCTAAATCCCAATTTTGTGTGTTACATTTTCGACGTTGGTGCGCAGTTACTGAATATCAAATGTAGATTTCGGATGTCATGGGCCTCTTTTCCCTTGTATCACAGTCCTTGCGCACTGCCGAACCAATGCATCAAGTTCTTCCGGAGACTCTTCTGGAGAAGCTGTTTTACCATCAAAGCAACTATGCTAGTCAGGACTCGCTGACGCTGGAGAATGCCACTTCGTTAGACTATATGTATTACGCTGCTGGTGTGGTTGCAGTGTATCAGCTGTTGCATGTGAGTATGGTCTTGTTCTTTCTATGATGCCGGGCTGATTATCCGACGGGGCAGTCCCTTGACGAACTTCATCGCATAACGAAGACACTCTGCGGGGAGGTACCCTTGAGAGGATTTATGAGGTGGAAAGCCGAGTTTGAACATTCTAGGACGGAGATTCGTGCGCTTTAGGCAAGTTGTTGGTTGGGTAACTTAGTCACTTCATAATGTATTACACAAGGCATTGCGCATTCTATGGTTGTTCTACAATTCTTTGATCGTCAGCTGGGCTCACTCGCAGGCAGGATTCCGAAAATGTCAAGTACATCATCTCTCATTTATTGACCGGAAGACTACACAATTAAGTGGATTTATTGGCCACCACCGCTGATACAGCTCAGCAATATCCGCGAGAAAGTCCCAGATCGTTGCTCCAGAATATCGGGGAGGTTCAGAGATTTCTTGGATGCGAACGATGAAAGAATCTGTTAGTGCCGAAAACTTGAGATCTATCTCGAATTTGCATGTTTTTCAGATCAATACCCCCAGGCAAAGAATAACCTATCACTGAGCAGGAGAGGGTATGGGGCCAAGATCAAGCGGTACATTGCTCACCTTGGTCAATTCCGCTTGCTGTCGTCAGCAATTTGTTCTACTTATCGGCAACTCGGCATGGAAGATTTGCGTGAAGGCTTCCATAAGTCGTTATGGTCCGTGCGTATTCCTGATGCATATATAAGCCGGCTTGCGACAGTTGCCTTCTTCATCTCTTGTGCTAGGGTTTACTGTCACCAATGAGGTCTTTACCGAGGTACAGTTATTTTGCTGATTGCAAATTATACATCCGAACCCGTCTATTAGCTTCGGCTTATAGCAATTTTTGGCAACCCCCCATCCTTTTCATTCTTTCGGTGAAGATGCGACGATGCATCAGAGGAATAATGAGAACTAGATATTTCACCGGCATTCTTTGTATCATTCAATGGAAATTCTTTTCACCTAGTCATAATTTCGCCTGCTGTCTGTCCAGCTAATGCTGTGGTATGATATGATCATCGAGCTGGTATGGGGGAGTGGGCGAAGTCCAGATCTCAACTTCGGAAGTGTGTTGTTCGAACTTGAGACTTCCTTACGGCTCCATTGAATGTTTTTCTGAAAACTTGATCCTTGGTGTAAGTAATGCAAGTATGATACAGACTACCAAATTTCCACATCTAAGAATAAATATATGTGTTTGTTTTTGAAAACATCAAAGTTTCAAAACACAGCTAATTGATGTTACTTCGAGGCCTAACAAGAAACTTGAAGACGTGATAATGACTGATGGTATTGATACTACTAAATACGTGCTGTGAGATATGAAAAGACGTGAAATAGATACTGGCACATATACGTTGCTACACATGATATAAGACAAGGTTGTATGATGATGGACGAGAGCATAAAGAGGAATATATAGAGAACACAAGTCCAGCACGAACCCAAGGAGAAAAATGGAGGTCACCCCCGTCTGCGGTCATCATCAAACTCCATTTTCCCTATCACCTCTTCCGAACCTTGACTCGCAGCCGAACCATACCTTGGGCGCACAAATCCCCTCATCCCTAGTCCAGTCGGACTTTCCCTCCCACGGCTCTCGGGGCTATCAGTCTTCTTCCTCCGAATGCTTCCCTCAATCCCCCCAAGGCCTTCCAGGCTTGCAAGGAACGTTTCGTTCATCTTCCGAAGCTTCTCGTCCACTTCTCCTTCACTCGTCAGCATGGCGCCAGGTGGCGAAATGGTTTCCTGCTTCAACAACAACCCGCCTTCGTCCTTCTGTGGCCGGGGTAGTTCCGGAAATGCTTGCCGTGGAGACTGCGAGTGCAATCTGTGTCTCCCGCTCAATGGCTTCCTTGCGTCAATGTCCTGCACAAATGTCGAGATCTCGTCGTCATCTGTATTCGTGCTCAAGAACGAGGCGCTCCCGACTTTCTCGTTCCCGCTACCGCTACCCTCGCTTCCTGCCCCTAATGATGGGGCGTAACGATGGCCGAAACTGCTTGAATATCGCTTCCTGGGGGGTGGTGGTAGTTTCGGGCTATCCGATTCCTCGCTGCGCAAGCTCGATGGCGCAAAAGGGGGCGAAGGCCGGGTTGCGAGGCCTATAGGTGACAAAGGAGCCGGTTGCCGATTCATCGTCGGAGATCGCGTAGTACCCAGCGTTGGCAGATTCGCTATGCCTACAGAAGATAGCGAGCCTCCTACACCACCTCCAAACGAGGCACTACTCCCTCCAAGGCTACCACCGGAAGGCGATGCCGATGCTAGAGTGTTCGTCTTGAATGGATGCACGGGGTTGATACTTGGACGACGGATAGCAAGAGGAGCTGATGGAAGATCTGCGGTGCTGCTTGGGCCGGTGCTCTCCTTCCGCAAACGCGCCGCCAAGGAGAGTCCAGAAGGCGGTCGGCTGCTGTTATCGGTGAACGACCCAGATGTAGAACCGGGAGGTAGAGGTATGTTCCTTGGGCTACCGCTGATTATTGATTGAGGTCTCGAGGAAGAAGAAGGCAAGACAAATCGGTCTGCGATAGAGGTACTTATTGGGGGGGATCTAGGGAGGGATGTCCGGATAGGAAGGCTGCTGCCTGGAGAGCCTGTTATTGAGTCCCGCTGAAGATTCTTAGTGAGTGTCGGCACAAACTCTGGGCCTTCCGAGAGAAAACGTGACGAAAGGAGGGATTCCAAGTCATCCACCCGGAAATGGGGTGTCGTTAGATAGGTTGCAGACAGCGAAAGCGTACCCATGGGGTGGGATACAGGCGCGAACACGTGTGTCTTGCTAGGAAGAGGGGAGGCGCCTGTTGCTGGCGACGTATCTGATGATAAAGGATAAGATCATCGCTGGGCGTGAAATGTGAAGAGGACATACCGAAGCCTAGAATGGGGCCGGAATCACCCAGCGCCTGTGTTCGTACCCGCAATTGGATATTAAGGTTTCCATTACCTGCCCCGCGTCTTCGGAGCCGTTTGCACAGTTTCCATGTGGGGAGGATACGCAGCAGACTGTACAGGCTGCGAAAGAGAGGTATGCCATGCTTGTACACCGTGGACAGTGCGACCTCTGAGCCCTCGTCCTCACTGATACGGCGAGTATTAAAGGCGAGTACCCAGCTCTCGAGCAGAATGTATTTGGGCGTCGGCTTTAGCTGCACTCTAGATGAATCTGGCGACAGGTAGACAAGGACCTGGTTGCTGCTCAGCTCTGGCACAGATAGAAGGACCTGGATTTCCAGTGGTGGTGGTGGTGGATACATCGACACTGACTTGTACTTGTCGCGAATTTCCTTCGGAAACATATCAGAGTCGTGCGTCTCCAGGTTGAACTATGTCTCTGTCAGTATTCTGCGGGAACATACAGAGATTCATGACGCACCCATTTGTCGACCTTCGACTGCAATCGCGACTCGGCAGTCGTTCTAGCATCGCTAACGACGTAAAACAGTTTGGTATAGAAGTGCAGCGCAATCTGGTCGGCTTTCTGGTTGTCATTGGACATCGTTGGTCAGGAAATCAAGATATTATGCGTGCATAGCCATTTCTAGAGTGTTCTGACTGGATATAAGGGAGAAATGCGAAGGGGGGATGGTGGTAAAGCGGTAAAATGCTGGGGTCCGCGAGGGTACCACACAAAGGTACGATTACTTAAGCCGTGCCCAAGCACGACCTCACGTGGCTGTGGCGTGCGCACTTGCCATATTCCTTCATCTTCACGCTTAAGATTGCCTTAGGATTTCTGCTGTAATTGCCGCAGTAAATGACATGAAAATTAGCTTGAGGGTGAGAACATGTCTTCATCTCTCGTCTTCCAGAATTTACCGCTAGTTCATGCCTGTGGTTCGCCTTTTTTCACTATTCAGGTCAACAGCTATAGTGGGGATCAGATGGCGCCATCTAAGAAGCAGCTTTGATAGGAAATACTCTCAGGCTAGGAGAGTTCCTCTGGACCGACCCCTTCGATTACTCCTTTTCTTGAAGTTTTCTGACTCAGATTGTAGCTTTTATTCCCGTCAAACCACTGGTTTTGAAGAATCCCCCGGGCCCTTGGCCATTGTAACGTGCTTCTTCTTGGAGAATTATGGACTCCTTAGGCTCTGGAGTGATGACCATACTTTACCGCCCTCGAGCCTTTCGGCGATCACCGTTTACCGTCAAGGGGTCTCAACCTCTTCACTGACGGCGGAACTACATTGCAATGTAATTCTCTAAGCTGTCGTTTCAATTTGAGAATGGAAATGATATGTTCTGTGTCTCTTCTACAGACTTCAAGGCCCTTGGCGCGATTTTGCTTGTAAAGCCTTCAAACGCTTCGCTGCATTTGTAACATTTCGGAAGTACGTAATACCCCCGAGTCGGACTGAGTTCTGGTCAACGTCTCAATGTTCAGCGTACAAATTGGGGGTCCTATTATTCTCATGATCTGGCGGCATTAGGTACCGTGGTGGAGATGGGAGGCCTTTTCTGTACTCCGTTCCATCCATGAAACCATGCTGTACCCAAGTGCTGGCCAGCGACAAGTACTCAACGATTTTGCCTGAGAGTTATTTTGCGGCGAAAGATATGTAATTACAACGACATTCAGACTTACTTGAAAGCAAATCTTTCACTGGTATCTTAACGGTGGGTTACTCGACATGACTCCTCCAGTGTCGCAGTGTCTAGACACCCTAGATTCGATCAGGATTGGAGGTGTTAATCGAGCGTGAGGTAGAAACCGGTTGAAGGAAAATTGGGTTGGGAACATCCAGTATCGCGGCATTAAGAGGGCTAAAAAAGTACGTTCATCCCCCTACTGCTATGTACATCAATCCAACGCTCATCCGTACTTCAAAAGCGAAGGTCTTGCTCTAGAGGTCTCATTAAGCGATGACGTCAATTATCTGACAGTAAAGCAGAGTCCAGAAACAATACATGTGGCTCAAGCTACTAGTATCATCGTCTAGTGGATCGTCACTTACTAACCGTACTTACATGGTTAGTCAGCTCCTCATTTGCTCCTCGTAGCCTGGGTGATCTTTGAAACTCACTGATATCGCATGTGAACAAGTGCCGTACTTCTTTTTGACTTCTTTTCCAATCACCCCGGAGATTTGTTCGCCGGATCATAAACTGGCAATGAAGTACAATTGCTACTTCAACAGCGATCGATGCCAGTCACCAATTGTAGATAGCATCCTCCAAGCAGGATTTACATGAGACAGCTGGTCTCCAGTATCCTGTATGTCTCTTTGTTCAGGGACTCTAACAATCGTAGAGAGCTGTTTGCGCGAGGGAGATCCGTGCTGCCTTTTAGGCGCCAGCATCAAGGTTTCATCATCATGATACTTTTTTTGTAACTAACTTGTTGCTACTAGCTCTTACTATCTCACTATCTCCACTGATCCCTGCGTAAAAATAGAGGACGGTCCTCTCGTAGGTAAGTTGAGTTCTAACCACACTGCTGTTCATCACACCTGAACGATCTGTTGCTATGCATGCCAAGCTCCCATCTATGGGAAAGCGGTGAAAATCTATCATCTTTCCTAGTGAAGGTTACATCAGGCAGATAATAACTGATCATAATTTTCTCGATGCGATGCGAGTGGAGGATCATGTGTAGGAAATCACTTAAACTTCACATGCCGGCCTCATGGTCCGCCACGTTGCACTAAGAACATCACCTTCGGCATTCCCGTCGCATTTTCCATTCGGCATCACCTCAAACCTTTTCATCTCGCGTGGAAGTTTTCACCGCCGTCAGTGGCAGAGCCTTAACCTTGAATGATGCTCCAGCTCTTAGTTCCTTATAAGAATGGGGCATCCTTTTCCCTTTAGTACCGCGGTCCGCCTCAAGAAACACAAATTCCATTGAAGTTCCACCACTATGTCGACTACGACAGTCCCCAGCCTCTCCGCAGAAGACATAAAAATCATGTCGGAGACCACAAATATCTTCCTGAATATGACTATTTTAGAAGGATGGCTTTTCGGTGTGTCTTCCTATATCTAGATCACTTTCCTTCGATCTTGAACGTGTATTACAGGAATATATACAGGTGTCTTCTGTACTACTATGTGGAATATCAGTTCGTGTACTTGCACTGGAACTGTTACATCCATTAACGCCAATGCGTAGTTTCTTCGAAACGGTCTGAACCCAGCCGAGGAAAACAAATCATGGTCACCATCATCTCGTGTCTCTTCCTCCTGGAAGCAACAACATTTGCGACGGACTGGTCTTTCATACACAATGGCTTTATACGGAACGGATGGGGCCTCTTCACGGTATTTGTAGCACTCCAGGGACAGGACCCTACATCCTTCCGGATGGCACTAGTCACCAGCATTGACGGGGGGATTAGCACTGTTCTCGCGGATGTAGCAATGGTTGGTCAAGTACCTACTATATGCAATACGGAGGCTCATGGATTCTATTCCGTAGATTTGGAGGTGTTGGACAGTCTGGGGACGACGATGGCCAGTGATTATTCTCCCCGTAGTCTCCTCCTTTGCTGGAACAGGTATGTTAACTCATGACAACTCCTCTTCTGCCAAAGCCTCACAACGATCAAGGTGCCAAGGTCGTCCAAACTTATCACTACATCCATGACAGCACCAATGCAATCTCGGATACAATGTCATATAAAATTGAAGCTAGGTGGACCATCTCGCATCTTTCTCTCACTGTGGCGACTACTATGATTTGCACCATCCTCATTATTTGCAAGATATTCATTTCAGGAAGTGCAAATCATGGTGTTATACAAGCATACAGAGGTGTAATCGAGATTCTCGTGGAATCAGCGTTGCTTTATTCCGCCACGCTCTTCGTTTATACTGGTTTTGTGGCAAGGAACAACCCCGGAGGGTCGTATGTTGAAATTGTCGCTGCTGCAGCACGAGTAAGCGTCAATTATGAGTCAAAGACAATCCTGATTCCACTGTTGACATATTTCATAGGGAATCGCACCGACACTTCTCGTAGGACGAGTCGCTGCGGGGCATGCACGACCCAACGATTCCTGGGCTAGCAGTGCAGCTTCTTCACTTCATTTTGGAGCAATCTCTCTGGGCCACACCCAAGACAGCATGGACGAGGAAGCCGTTGGAGGCGAAAGGCAATGCATTATGGACGGGGACGTTGTCATAGACGCTTCTAGCTACGAAGCTCAGCACGTCTCTGATGAAGAAGGCGCTAGAGGTTATTTCCGCGGCGAAGGAGATCCGGAAGAATCTTACAATCGGGCTTGCCGATGAGCAAAGTCGAAGGAGCTGGGATAGGTATGGCCATCGTATGTTAGGCAATAAATTTAGATCGATAAAGATACCTAAGATATGTGAAAGCCTGACCACAGTGCCCAAATTTAACCGATATACCGTCATGATTGAAATCATGTCCTGTACGGGATTTGGGAATCTGTTGGCGTTGATCGGATCTTCTATAGACTCAGCAAGCTTCACGCATAGCATGTACCCAGTAGTTCGTAGATACGATTTGATGCCTTGATGTGCCCATGAAATCCGTCTCAAATTTTCCATTGCTATCTATCTATGCATCGACTTCACAAGCGGTCATTCATAATCTTCCTGCTCCCTTCTCAGATAAATCCATGCGATTCAAGAGGGAATAGAACGAACAGCACTTGCACGCTCACACCACCCGCGGTCATAGTCGAGTAAGCTCCCCCAGGACATAAGCAGTCAGCTACACCCAACGTATTACCCCAGATGTGGAGTATTGTTGAAGCTGTGCCAACCTGTACAAGCTGGTACAATATCCAGTGAGCCCGAGTTTTGCTAAGTAACGGTTTACTAAGCGAAAGAAGGTACTAGACGAAAGGACACCCGAAGTTCGATAAGAAAGAAATCAAGAATTGACACAACAAAAATGGGTTTATCTCATACTTATCACAAGTAGAACTACACGAATGCCAATGGTATCAACTAGATAAGCCGAAATCGACATGAGGGATCGTGAATCAGGCACAGATCCGAAAACTATGATTTGATATCAATATCTCAGTAGCGATGCCGCTTGAGTTGAAGCCTACCTAGATAGAGGTTCGCCTCGGCGCACGACAGAGCTTCCACCATTCGTTGTCCTGGTCCCTCTGTGGCTATTTGATTGAAAATTATGAGCACCTAGATGGTCCAAAGCGAAAAGATGATTTTCGAACCTTGTTACTCTCGTTTGAAACATCTGCATGTACCAAAACTTAGCGGAAATGTGGAGTGAAAAACAGGTTACTCACGAGCCTTGAGACATTCCCAGGTGCAGGTGACACCCATACCGTACTTGGAATCCTCAAAATACATCGCGCAATAGCCGAGGAGTGCGTATTGCTTAGTCGGCATATACACCTCCCCAGCCTTCCAGATATCAATGCGAGTCTGGATGGGAAGGTCGCCACATTCTGCTTCGTTGAACTTGGGAGCTCCCCCTTGTTCGACGCGCTGCCTTCGCTCGTTGGATAGAGAGTCGAGGATGTTAGACATTATCTCTGAGTGTTTAGAGCCCGCGTTCCTACTGCCTTGATATAAATCCCAGAAATGCGGTAATTAATAGCATGCCTAGATGTCGTGTCGAGGGCATGCATCCTTGCCACTAGGACTCACGTCACCCAGTAGGTCATCGTTAGCTATATCGGAGTCGAATAGACTGCGCAGAGTACTAACCTAGGGATGGAGCCTCCAAAGCTGTCCGAAAATGAAGGCCAAGAATTTACTTTGAACATGCTCTTGTACGAATAAGAGAATCCAGAACCAGTTTAGTTCGAAAAAACATCGAAGAAGACAAGAAACTCTAGGCTTTCGTGTTCTCCGCCGGAGGAATGCGAGTGTCAACGAATTGGCAATGAATATCCAGGTTCTCCTAATATGAGCAAACATATCCTGGAACATTGGAGCATCACTTTTCATTGAGCAGCCGGTTCCATTTCTCGCTATCCATTTCCAAACTCCTAGAACCCGTGTGAACAATCTATCAGCATATCTATTTCAACTGGCTCACTGAAATTTGAAGTAGGAGTTCCATTGAAAGTCAATGCGTTTAATTAAATATTCTCGCGGCGTGCACTCTGTGACACACGGTCTATGCCGGAGGAAAGCGATAATATTTTGAGGTGACGATGTGATGCACTGGCATCGCAATGGATAGACGCCTTGGACGGCGACTACAGGACAGCCTCGGCCTAAACTCGGGGCCGTTAATCGATAGCCAAAGGTGCGATTCGAAGGAAGGAGGTGCGTTTGATACGATATACTCCGCGAACCTCGTGGATTCAAATATAGTATGTGCCATGTCAAATAAGCTCGAAAGATACGGCTAGAGCGTCTCGATCATGCTATTCATCATGATGAAGGTGCTTCCGTGCAGTGGAATTAATATATGAGTCGGGAGCGTTTCATTGATCTTGGGGGCGATATGAGCTCGCATTCTTTTCTGGGCAAGGATCCTAACCAATCAGTATATAGGGTCTCGAGACGGAAGTTGTTCATACGGGACACAAGTTGGCCGTCATCAGCTGTCTCGAGGGTAGTACGAGTTCGAGCAGTGTGTCCCTTCCAAGGATACCAAGACGCACACCGTGTGCCCTCCGCAGTATGCTCAAAAGGGAGTATAACAGAATTAAGACCACATTCAAACCTGACATAGGGAAATTGGCGGTGTCATGTTTTAAAAAGTCGACATCGACGCTATTGTACCTTTCTGGGCCATTGTCGATATCACAGTAGCTGCCAGTTCGTCAATCACGGATTCAGTTTTGCCACTGGTGACTCAGTAATATCGTCTTTAGATAGTCCCAGCCGTAGATCGAGAGAACGTCTAATTTTCCAAGAAGAATCTTTTGGTCTGCTTAGCAAGATCTTTCGGCCGCTCCCCTGCGGAAGACAAGAATAGCCAGGAAGATCTTCAAGTTCGCATGGGTTGAGTTGTTGCAGCGAATAAGTAGAATCAGAGCAGAACAGTCCGGCGCGGTTTGTTGAACAACTGCGATGGTCACGGTCCCGGATAACTGTTTACCGTATAGCTGTGGAGCTCGACGTCGTCGTTTTTACGTGTATAAAGAACATAGACATCACCTTTTGACGGGTGACACCGGTGAAGATGAGTATGTTGTCGTTTGTCTGTTTCTCGGTGGCTGCCTTCTGCGTCTGGTTTTCACCGGCGCCTGCGAAACTTGGGGCTCGGTACATCCAAACTCCACTCAGCCGCGCGCTCGCAGTGTATGGGTGCTCCCACTGTCCATACTATGAAACGCCACAGCTTGAGTGCATATTTCCGGTATTCTCGACATTCGCTTCAGACTTGGCCTCTTATGCAAAGGAAAAGGCAGAATAAGTTCTCACGTTCGTATGTAACCGGTCCGCAATTCCGAGTTGTAATGAAATCCTTGAGTTTAGTGTTCGAATTCCTGCGATCTCGGACTTGTACCCTGCAATCCACAAATCTCCGAGGTTCGGCTGTCAAAGTAGGTGATGTGTGTAATTTAAGTTGAATGTCAGATCACAGTCTGTGGTCTTTAAATAAATACCGTGTCAGGGTATATGAAGTAAACCACTTACAGTCAATGAGTTATTCGGGACGTGGTACCGTGTGTCAATGTCTTTTCTTTGTTGACAAGGTTTGTGCCAACGGCAGTCGGTCCCCCCAACCAGCGCAGAACAGATTATCGTTCAACACTGAAATAGCAAAAAACTAGATAGTAATACATGCACAACTCCACATAACTCGCCAAAAAATACATCTATCACATAAAACCCGATTTTATCCTGCGACAGTTGACTCAGAATTATATCAAGTGCGACATGGAATATGGACGTACTTTTCAGTTGCTTTGCAATAAAGTCGGCGAGGTACTTGACCATATTTCCTGTTTCTTCGCCGACGGGCCGAATCCACTGTGGCGGTAGCGAAAAGCCATACTAGGGAAGAGTCAGAATCAAATACCAACTATTGGAAACACACTTACCGTTCCCGTGTCACGTAGATGGACAGCATATGAGTACTTGATCCCTGCACGCGCGTACATCCAGTCGACGATGTTTCCAGGGGCACTGCATTTTAATGAGCGGAGGTTCTTTTCAGTCGTGTATTAACTTGCCGATACAAGGACTCGCAGAGAGTTGCGATCTATGACAGTATGAGCTCCTGTTAATCTTTCAGCGACGACAATGTACCGTAAATGTCGTCCCATGGGCAAGCTTCAACGCGCGCGCTGCTCCAGTTGCAGCTTCGATTTGATCTTCTGCGTCTTTTGGCACACGTTTACATGAATACGAGTACGGAGAGGAGACTATGAAGATGCTTGTGAGCAAAGATAAGTATGTATATCTCACTACAGACGTACTCATTTGCCCATAGCTTCGCAAGTCGACAAACGCGAGTAGATTAGGGAGTGTCGTGATGAAATTAGCGAGGTTGTTCACTTCTGGGGCTTCGAACGGCCGATGGCCGGGGAACCAATGTGAGCAAGGGTCGACAGGTGTTTGGGGTTTCTTGAGGTCCATTGCCTTGGATTTCCATTTGTAACCCTGTGCGTGAGGGTGTGAGTGAACGTGCGTGGAAGGATGTGGTCCGACATACCCAATTCCTAGGAGTTGATAAGCCCCTTACGTTGAAATAAAAAGATAGACGACACACCTGTTCATATCCAAACCGACACATTTTGCATTAGGGCCCATGATCTGACGGTTTTTATACCAAAACCGGTCGCTCTCCCAAGTGAAGTCGTATCCATCGGGATTAGGAGCTGGGACAATGTAGAAATCCTGTGAAGACGAAGTTGTGAGCATTGGATGTGAGAGAAACAACTTGAGCGGAACTTGCATAGGCATCCAAAAGCGGCGACAAGGAGTATTTCTCGGACGAATTGGCGACCAAGGCATGGGCGATGTACAAAGCTGCTGCGGTTGCGACCCACTGGTAGACTTTAGCACTACGAGAAGCAATATAGACGGAACAGTACGAACCTCCCTAGCATGTTGAGCACCTGTAATAACGAACCCGAGCTTTTGCGACGGATCCACGCCCTTTCTTGTCTTCCGTACCCCCGTCTGTCCACTGGATATTTTGAGACCCCGCATCTCTCTGCCCTGGCCCGAATGGCCAAGGTAGATGGTGCTGACTATTGAAGGATGTTGTGCTGTCAATTGGTAGACAAAGTCGTCGATTTCGTAAAGGGGGTGATACTCATTGTGAAATGTGGTGTTTTCGAGAGAGGCGAGGTTCCAAGATTCGACCTGGCGTCCCAAAGATGGTATTTCTTGGTTGTAAATGGGTGTAGAGGAGCTTTGAATGGTGCGAAGGGCTTCTGGAAGACCCGGCCCCAAGAGAGGGGTGTATATGTCGACGAACTCAGACGTCAATTGCCAGATATCCACATCGAATTGCTATGAAGAAAAAATGTAGCCAAATCCTGAAAGATAGGAAGATAACACACCCGCAAATCGTTGTCGACTACCCTGCTCTCATTTCGTAAAAATCTGTGCAGCGTGCCCAAAACAGGTGACGCGCTCAAGGGCGCCTGGTCGTTCGCGCAAGCGTTGAGGGTCAATACGAGGCAAACAGTTGCGTATTTGAACAATTTCGACACCATTAAGAAAGGCTCTAAAGCCTTATCGGCGATTACAACAGGATCCAAGGTGGCGGTATGAAGTCAAGATGGGATTGGCCGTTATTTTGGGTGTGACTGCTAATAATGCCTGTAGGCAGGCAGTTTATTCATCCCTTCACTAAACACATTCGACTGCCCTATCTCTCATTACAACAAGGGTACACATATACCATGATTAAAAGTCATGACGGAGAACTACTGTACAGACCTTCCGAAAAACCTTGTCCAGCGCTGCCACGCTAGGCAACTAAGCTCAAAAAACACGGAAAATCGCAAAATAGTGTGGTATCTTCATATATGAGCATAACGGACGATACAACAAAGGCCTGCGGTAGGACATCATAGGAGCCAGGTAGGTGCAAACAGTAGGGGGAGGCGGCGGCGGCGGAGCATCTACTACAGTGGTATACGAAGTTGTGGGTACTTTTTTTTACTGTGACTCAATAGCAATAAGTCATTTCTAAACGAGCTGAGGACGGCACCTTCCCTCGGGGACGTATGTTGGGAAAACCAAACCATCCCCACCTCTCCACAGTTTCTGAGTCCAAAACGTGCCTGAATTCGCACTGGTCCATTCCTGACCATATAAAGGGATAAATACCCGGAATAACCAGTCGTGGGTGCGTCAACTAAAGTATAAACGATGTCGGCTGACTGCGTTGTTATTTCGAGAAACTGTGAGCTGTCGATGTCCAAACTGGGGCATAATCACGATGACGGTTTGTTTGGATGGGCGCAGAATTACTCTTCAAAGATATCTGGGTAATACTGGGTTATGCGGGTGTCTTCTGCGACGGTGATGACAAAAACGAAGCTGTGACCAACTGTTTGGCGCAGAGTGGAAAACCGCAAAGAGGACTCTTTCATCGGCTGTTTTAGAAGCAAAAAGGTGTTTAGCAAGACATGGGCAACAGTTCTCACTGACGATAGCCAGCGTACTGTCATGATGTAAGGTGAATGCATCGTAACCGGCGTGAGGTACGAATGAACGAACGAACGACTCGGGTAGACAATCATCAATCACCATAAAAGTGTAAATAGCCTCAGGGACAACCATAAACGTTGGCAGAAATATCGGTGTTAACAGTCATGACCGAAAATATTAGTTAGATCTTCGTTAGAGTGGACCATTGTCGACATCCAGTGCAAGCGAGGCCCGAGGGTTAGAGAATGAAATCCTGGAAGCATGAGGTGACAGGGTCACTGCAAACCTCAAAATCTTGAACACAGTAAAGTTTTCTTACAGCTGGTAATGGCAACAAAGGAGACGGGCGTAATGGTCCTCATGCCAGGATCCAGCTGAGGCACATGTGCATGAACAATAAACCTCTGCCATGCCAACTACGGTTAGCAAGTCTGAGATGCCAGAAGCAACAATGTCATCTTTATGGCAAGGCCTGGCAGGAGAACGTGGGTCCCCCCAAAGAACCCGGTCGAACGAAGCCTGAAGCTTTGAGCTACCTGGGCGATACTCGCATGTTTGATACGAAAAAGTGCAGCAGACCCAGATGTAGCAACGTCGCTAATACAAGAGCTGAAGCTGAAGGACTAGATGAGCGCAAGTCGGCTATAGATCAAAGATCTGCTGTCATGGAACTCCTCCACAGTTTCAAAGCACCTTCGAATTACAGAGAGCTCTCCGACTGCAATACCATCCCTTTACCGCCAACTTGAGAGAAGAGAAAGATTTCGCCGTTACTGAAAGAGTCGCGAGAATACAAGCGTTTACTGCCTTTGCGTCGAAAGTCACGTTACGACCGATTTGATGCCTTTGATGAGAAACCAGGGCATTTGAGAAATGAAAGGCGAGCTTGCGGTAGGTCCCGGTCAGTGCCGATGCTGATGGTTGTTCAAAGCGTAAGATGTCAAAAGTAGTCACTCGTCCCTTGATCCCGACTCTTCATCATTTTCCATGTCAACCAGTCAGTCCTACTTTCGTCTCTACCGGGGACCGCATTTCATGTGAGCGTGATGTTATGCTCTGTAGCGGCCACAATGAAAACTGTACTTGAAATTTCTGCGCTGTTGGAGTAGAGTCTTTGCATGTTCACAGATCATTTTACCTGGAGGCTACCTTCTGGGGGAAAATCTTGACTTCCCATGTGATATTGAGAGCATGTGTTCTTCCCTACTTATTATATGTCAACTAAATTGTCGAGAAGGGAAACGCGCCTTTCAAACGGACTTCTTATTATGTACTCCATATCACGCCGCTGCGCTCAATTCAATTGATCTTTGTTCTTTCTGCTCCTGCGCTTACGAAAGGATGTTGTTCTTCGCTAAAGTCTGCGTGCCTGGTGTGTTTTGCTTCCGTGCTGTCCTTCCAGTCTGTTCTCACGACACCGAAAGACAAGGTCGCAATGCTCAATGTTGCAGTGGGTCCATGTTCACTTTCGTTTGCAGGCTGACGGGGATAACGGATACAAGGGCAAATGTCAATGCCATAAGGTCCCCGCCGACTGTCTTATCTTCTTTATAACTACTCGTTTTCTCTCGGTCTTTCTCTTCAGTACTAGTTCTTCCTCGCTGATCTTCTGTCTTTCTTTTCTTCCCGCTTTCCTTCAATATGTCTAACGATAACCCTTTCAACGACCGGTCGTTGCAAGATGGGGAGAACTTTATGGTGTTCGATTTCGAGTCTGGATTTGGAGAGGAAGTCGCGGAGAACAGCTGGTATGGTCAAGCTGGGTTGCCGAGTGTCAATATCTCATGGGTAGACGCTTCGCTGGGAGAAACCTCAGGGTATGAATTGAATCAATCCCCGTTCGAAAATGTTTCTACCAGCAATCCTCCCTCCAACTATCCTATGTCCGACGCTGGAAGTAGTCATGGATCAGAGGTATGCTTCGTCTTTCATCTAGTTTTGCTCTAAGTTCCCGTCTTATTTGCATATTACTCTTAGGTATACTACCTGGATCAAGCTTACGATCCTAGCTTCGAATCGTCACCCGCGTCAGAGCCATACACATCATTGATACCTGACATTGTGTCTCAGCGACGTAACTCATTGCCATCCGATTACTGGACGCATCGAAGCTTGTATGACATCGTGGCCCATTCTGGCGATGAAAGACCTGACGTGAGGCGTCTTAGTTGGCAAGGGGCTTATGGCCAGAATGAACAGTTGTCCGACGCTGCCTCGAACTCGTACCATTCTTCGCGACGTCCAAACTTCGAGAACTTGGCACAGCTCGCTACAGGCTCGATGCCGATGCCTTATCCTACGGGTGCTAGACTGCCGGCCTACGGTCATTATAATTACAGCGATCCAAATGTCACCCAGAGCGTACCGACGAATGTGCAACGCTGGCAGTCATATAATAGTCCTGCTTCGTCCGCAGGGGAGCTACCTCATTTAAATCGAACAGCAACTCCAGAAATTTCAGTGAGATTTGTTCCCCATATACGCACAGTCAAGTAGTAACACTCACCTTAGGCACAACTACAGTCTACGCTATTTCTTCACGACAGTAATGACCCACAACTTAACTTTGATCCATCTTCCCATCCCGACAGCTTTTCGGGCTTTGACGTATATCCGTCTGGAACGCAGGTACCTGAAGAACACACTCATTTCAACAATTCCCAGCCTATAGCTGACAGCACCGGATCTAATCCAGGGTCTTCAGATACGACCCAAGTGTCAACTAGTAGCCCTCGATTTTTTGTTTATGTCCCTGACGACAGCTCTGAAGCGGGCCCCTCTAACACCCCGTACCACATGCTCCCGGAGACGGACTCTGGCGAACTATCACTATCACGGAATTCTTCCAAATCAAAGGTCAAAGGAGAGCCTAGGGCGAAGTCAGTTGCATGCAACTACTGCAGGTCGAAGAAGAATAAATGTGTAGGCGTTTCTGGAGAGCGATGCGAGTACGTTTCTTCGGTTCTTTTCATTTCGGCTAGCGCTTACAGGCTTACGACTAGGAGCTGCACTACTCTCAATATTGAGTGTACGTATTCAGAGTCAAGGAGGGGGAAATACGTACGGAAATCTAAGAAGAAGGATAAGTAGCACTTCCTAATTGACGCATCTTTTGCACGACGTCTTTAGAATATCTTGTTCATAATTCTTCTACTTTATTATATTAGACTAATCGCAGTGAAGGTCGCCTCTGAAGAAACTACCGAAGGTTTACCTACGTCCCGCGCCTGTCCCTGTGTTAGCGATGAAAGCTTCGGTTAATTTGGGGCCGGTCTGGACCGTTGTGGCTGTGAAATCCGTGTAGCGGCGCGGAACGCGCCAATCCCCGATTCTTCCCTATTACTTCCACAATTTACTCACAATTGAGCTAGAAAAATTCATCTGGACCATTGTGGCTGTGAAATATGATCGTGACTTCCTCATTTCGAAATGGGCCATTTGCGACTTGATCTGCTACTTGCTCGACCTCCAGTACTTACTTAGTTCGCTGTCCATGTCTGATACCACCCGAAAAGTGCCAAAAAGCTTCCTCGTTGACAGCTGGTCACTGATATATTCGCCCAAGAGAAGCAAAAGAAAACCTCTGTACAGATAGTAACGAACTTGTAAAGGCACTCTAGCCCTTTTGAGGTATTTCTAAACAATTGCAGACAATTGCTGCTTGTTGACCTAAATTCTTTTAGCTCTTCAGAGTGTGTCAACGCGCTACTACTGGAGCCGCTAGGAAACCCTTGCTCTGACTGCGTAATATAATACAGAATATGATCTGCGGCACCGTTGCCGTGCGCGGTCTGGCGGCCAGAGTCGAAGGTGCACCAAGCCTTGACGTACTGCATGGCGGCATTAGATCTACTTCGACCGAGTGTGATTTCTTGTGCATATTCGACTTTTTACTATCTGACTGGGTATCCCAAATGGACTACAAACCTAGGACCCACTGCAGCGGCATTCGAGCTTTGAAAAGGGAGCCATCGGGCTATGTTTGTTCTAGTAAGGATGCCGCTCTATGGTCGGATGAGGGACGAACTGTCGGTCTGATGTACAGACAGAGGCACAGAAAGATGACCTTCTCTCCGTACTTGGCGCACCTACATTCTCTCGGAAGTGTTCTGTGTCTCAAAACTGACTCCATGATGTTTACCATATGCTCTTTGTAAATCTAGCACTGCTCTTTTTGATGTCCCTGATGCTGGGTACCACTTTATATTAGTCTGACCAGGCTTCTAAACTCCAAAAATTACCCGTAGACCAAGTTCAGCAGCCACGATTTGGGTTTACGTTGAATACGCTTAGGTGAACACCCTGAGACTCAGGTGTTCAATCGTTGAATGGCGTTACTTTACTCCTACCAAACCCTGTCTTCGACCACTTACGACTTAACTTCACATGACGAGCACCATGCCGGCTCCAAAAAGCACAAGGCCATACAACGATTAAACCTTTCCATGTAGAATGCACGACACCTTCCCTTCCATTTCATTGCATCACTTCGAATTGTAAAGCTGACACGGAAAAAACAGCCATATCAAAGGGGTAGGCTGATTTTTTCAGATGATATCTTGAGACCAGCTTTTTTCCAAGCAGTTGGAAATGTCTCCTTGATTTTTTTTTGCTTGAAAAGGCAAAGAATGAAGTAAAAGCGGGTTTGATGGCCCTGAAGTCGCTGAAATCTGATCCAGATCAAGAATAATCGCGCACGTGTCAATGCGTTCATCAAAGGCGCAGCCAAACAATCCGCTCCTCTCTCCAGCTCGGTCGTATGAGTGACTAAAAATCATCTTCATCGCGCCCACGACAATTGTTTGTGGGATCTTGCGTCAAAATATTTCAGCGTTGCGATGACTTCTTCCCCGTCGTCCTCAGCTGTGACGATCCCAATCCCTGGAAAGTCGATCCTCAAACGTCCGCCACCAGCCCCACCTTCTTTATTCTCTCTGTCGAGGCTCAGTCGGTTATTACCCGACTCCACTAAAGATAATGTCAGCGAGAAAATGGTTCTCAAGCGAGCCCATTTCATTCTACCGGAACTGACTATTGTCTATCCAATATCGAGCTTTAGCCCGCCAAGTGGACCTGGTGTTCGGGAGGAGAAGAAGGCAGTGGAGGAGCGGGAACAAGAAAGGAGAAAACGGGTAATACGAGGAGATGGTTGGACAATGGACAAGGTCGAGTCGTTCTGGCGAGAATGCTGCGCGGGCTGCGAAGAGGTGCCGGATCCACTGATTAGTGCGGCCTTCAAGGTGATTGCTTAGTATGATTTCTCATATTATTTAACCTATCTTTACAGAAAGCAAATGGCTCACATCCTCGAATAGTGGACTTTTCTGGGGTACAACTGACGCCTGGTAAGGCGACAGTGTTGGGCGATGTATTTACCATCGAATGGGGCCTGCGAAGACTCGTGTTCAAGGAATGTGATTTGGATGAAACTGTACGTATAATTCCACTATGTTTTCTCATTGCTAAGTTCCTATAGATACTCAAACCGATGCTGCACGCTCTCCTCATACCGAACACTCTCACTTTTCTATCTGTCGCCTCAAATCGACGGATGAAAACGGCTGCTTTCCGCCTGATTTCTGCCTTTGCCGCCAAGTCTGCGTCGCTCGAGTTTCTGGACCTCAGCCAGAACGCCCTTGACAAGAAGAGCGTGGAGTTACTTGTAGCTACTTTGACTACCCTTGTGACTCTTCGCCTAGACGATTGTTCCCTTCGTCCCGGAGCCCTTGAAACACTCTCTCGTTCCGTACGGACTTCAAACCTTCGTAATATATCGCTGCGGTACAACAGGATAAACCCCACGGGGGCCGTCGCACTTGCGCTGATGATCAGGGATTATCCTGACGTTGTACCAACAACCCCAGCAGGCACGACGTCCTCAGCTCCATCTACTCCTACCAATTCCGGCTTCCCCACCACCGCCACAATCCAACTGAAAAACGGGCCGCTTCCACCGCCACCGAAGCACCCCACGACAAATGTCCAGACAACGTATACGCCGTACGTTCCGCGCGCGAAGCGTACACAGACGACACCCGCAGTTCCTATGATCACCTCAAGTTCACAAGGAGGGGTGACTACGAACAACGTCAAGGAAGAGTGGGGGCCTTCTGCGGCCCTCCTCATCAAGGTTCGCGCGCTTGACACGCTGCCAAGGATCGGTGCTCTCAGGACGTTGGATTTAAAGGGGAACGAGCTACGTGGGGGGATAACGTATATTGCACAGGTCCTAAAACGGAACCGGACGCTCAAAGTGCTCAACTTGAGCGAGAATAAACTCGACGTAGCGGGGCTAGTCGCTATAGCGGAGGCACTGAAGTATAATTCGTCGCTGGAAACGCTAGATCTGTCGAAGAATCCGTGTGCAGGGCCTGCACTAGACGGGGTAAGGCTTATACCAGTTCGTGAATATGCTTCTAAATCCCATGGCAGATAACTTCGCTTCGTACGGCATTCACACTGAACGCTTCTCTGAAACGACTCTTTCTTTCTTCTACGGGTCTGACTTCCCCCGGGGCTATTGCACTAGCAGAGTTCCTTCCAGAGTCGAGTTCGCTGTTGCACTTGGATTTGACGAGGAACGAGTTGGATCTAGCAGGAGTATGGGCACTAAATAAGGTTAGCATTTCTATATTTTATGACGCCATCTTCATTTTTGGAGTCCATCTCGTAATCGGTTGAGCGGTTAACTGGTCTGTTTTACAGGGCCTGAAATCGAACCACACGATGCGATGCTTAGACCTTGATGTACCCCCCGGAAGAGAGGAATTCGCGGGTTGCTGCCGAGAGATTCTTGGCTGGTGTGTACGCAATACGGAGGAGGCAGAGGCTAAGCGAGGCGAAGGTGACGCTGACCTTACTAATGAACTTGATTTGTATTGACGATCTGATAAGTAGCAGACCAAGAAAATGGGTCTGCGGAAGGTGGCAGTGGAAGGAATAAAGGTCTGTGGGGCTTGATCGAGGACAGCGAGTTGGCAAGAGGTATTAGGGAAGGGGAAGAGAAAAAGGTAAGGGATAATCACTGCCATTTACATTCCCCTTGCAATTCTAACATGTCTCTCATAGATTGAGACTGATGTCGTAGTGCGCGCGCGCTCATGCGTCGCCCAGCTTCAGAACCTGCTAAACCCTGCAGAGCCATCACCACTGAATACACCTCACCTGAGCCCACCCTCTCTTCCGACCCCATCTCCGCTGCCATCGTACCTACTTTCTCCGAGCACAGCCTCATTCACACTCTCCTCCCGACAAACTTCCAGCAAGCCTTCAGCCTCAGAGCTCGCAGCTCGTGCCAGATCTTTGGTAAGCGAGCTATCACAAGTGATAGAGGAAGAAGGTGATGGTGGACGGATGGAAGAACTGTTGGGCATCAATGACCAGTTAACCAATCTACTTGCCAAAATGCCCAGTAGACCTATCGGACTTGGGCTGGTGATACCCGCGACAAACGGTATCAGATCTGTCACCGTCAGTGCCTCGCCTCATGATGAACCCCCTGCTGAGGAACCCGCGAATGAGGAAGAAGTGGAAGAAATCGGCACGCCGCGAGTGGATAAGGGTAAGGGACGCGCGGAGCCTGTGCACGAAAAAGTGCTCAGCCCGACCGCCGCATTTCTCATCTCGGAGGATGATGTCGAAGATGGGGAAGGGCCAAGATTCCCTCCTGTTGAAACGAGAGATGAAGAGGAGGGTGAGGGTGAGAAAGGCAAGGAGACGAATCGGTATTGAACTTTTACCTCACTTCTGTCACTCGCGCTTACGTCTATGATCAGATCTCGTATATGGGTCGAGGAGGAGGGAGAAGTGTTTCGCAAGGGAACAGTTCTCTTAGGACCCGAAGAGATGGAAGGGGAGTATGCCGGAGAGGAGTTGCGTAAGGAGGTAGGCGTCACTTTAACGTCTATTTTCTTCCTTTCGCTCATCGTGCCTTCTTAAGCTCCTTGAAGCAATGGTGGAACGACCGCCTCCTCGGAGCGTAGAAGAATTCTCGCTTGAGTTACCACATTCAAGCTCTAACTCGCATTCGAATCCGGGGACGCCGACTGAGGAGCAACCCACATCACCCACGGTGGCGCCAAGACCATATATACCGAGAAGGACGAGTTCAGGAAGTCTGATGAGTCTCGTCAGCCCCACAAGCCCGAGACAGGCGAGCCCTGTATTGGTGGCGGGAACGGGAGCTGCAAAGAATGGGCTAGGAACATCCACGATATCGGAACTGGATGGTGGGCAACTTGGGCCCAGTATCTCGAGGCGAGATCGTTAGTGGAGATGATTATACTTATTTTCCATTTCAGGATTCCACATACCATTATCTCATCTGGATGCTTTACATAGCTTACTTGGCCCTACATTTAGATGTGCTGTTCACTTGCGAGCTGCTCCATTGCATCGTCCAATATCTCACTTGCATTTTTTACTATTTATTGCTATTGTAGGCATCGGTAATAGGTGGTGTGGACGGTTTCATAAACAGCATGGGCATCTGTGCGAGTTATTGCGAGCACGAGGAAATCTAGTTGACCCTGCGAGATTCCGTTCCCTGCGGTGTATCCAACAAGTCGAGGCTGATGTGGCTACATCCATTTCGTTCCCGGTAATCCCCATCATATCTGGGTAACCCTTTTAAGGAGCTCTGGCGCTTCGCAGCTATGAACTTTGTCATCTGAAAGTGCATTCAAGGGACGAAGCTGTGGCAAACGCCTATAGACGCCAGAGAACAGAGAAGGATTCTCGGAATCCGTGTGAAAATCACACCTTCCATCGTAACGAATTGTGTACTATCAGAGTGATGACTCGGCGCAGGAATGTCTCGTTATAACAACCGTGGCCGTAAAAATCGAGTTCTAGGAGAAGTGAACATTCACATCAAAGCTCCAATGTCCTTTGAAAAGTCTCCGGAGTCCTCGATGAGAAGGGCTTGAAGCCACCACGTCCGCTGGATCATAGGAGGGGAGACATGGTAAATATATTCCTCCACCGACAGCACACCTGTACGAACACTCAGGGAGGTCCATGGGGGAGAAGAATACACTTTTCGCCCCTACACCAGTTTGAAGATATGCATAAGAAAATCGGCAGGGATACGATGGACAGTGGCTATGAGGGATTTCTGGGCATCGAGACAGCCTGACCGAAGCTGTTGTTTTTCAGCCAGAAGCCGGCCTATGAGACTTTCGAGAACTAAGATACGGATCTCCAAGTGTTGTGCACTTTCGTGCAATGGGGATGAATCAGAGGGTGAGTGACGACTCTCCAGAACGCAGCAAATCCAATGTTCAAGCACGAATCGAAATGAAATGGGCCTTGGCTGGTTGAGAAAATGCTGTTGCTGTCCGAGAGCCCACACAGAAATTCGGATACTGCATACATCTGAAACCAAGCATTACAACACGTTTCGTTGCGGGAAATGAAAGGGATACATCTGGTGAATTGGTAAAGTGCACTAAAAATTGGATCTAGCGCGGGATGCAAGTCAAGAAATGTTGGAAGAGCTTGTCCTTGATGGTGGCAAAAGATCACATCGGAACTCGGGCCGAGATTTTGACGGAGTTGTATCCGACGAAGCGGAGATGTGAATCAAACCAGTCTTCCAGTCTACGAACTACTTCCTTTCCTCAGTGGCAAGCGCTTAGTGCTCATTACTCAGTGACGATGGATCGTGGGCATAAACTGCCAAATTCTACCTCTCATCATGGTAGTACTCTTGCAGCGAAGACGGCAGAGAGAAATAGTCGAACGTATTCTGTACGTGACGCCTTGGTATTTGTGGCTACTCAAAGTATCTCAACTCATTGATCATATATGCAGATTACAACTTACATACCACCTGAACTTATCGGCGAAATCATAGATCACCTCAAAGATGACAAGGATGCTCTCCTCGTGTGCTCGTTGGTCTGCCGGTTTTTTTACCCTCGAACACGTGTACACCTCTTTCGCGCCATCTCCATTACAGACAGAAATCGGAAAGTATCTATTTTATACGAATCTTCTTCCAATAATGTACTCCAGTACATCCAAGAGATAGGGCTGCACTGGCCTACTTATTATAACAACTCCGCCCCCGATTTACTACCAAGATTTACGACGTTCCTGCTCTCCCTGACTAACCTGACATCTCTCTCCCTTTCGGCGATAAATCTGCGGGATGCATCTCATCTCCACACCGTTATCTGTCCACTTCACCGACTGACCAGTCTCGCCTTGAAGAATGTATTTTTTCACTCCGTGTCGAGTGAATCCCACACCGTACCCGACTATCAGACCTCTGTGGAGTCTTCTCCCAAGATCGAGGCGATTTCAATGTATGGAACATCGTTCCACGCATCTATCGTTGACTTGATCATCCATCGCCAAGATCTGCGAACAGTTTATGTCAATTCTCTTCGCAAGCTCTGTATCAAGTACCCTCCTGGTGAATACCTCTCCTCCATATGTACTTTCCTCCGTGCTACAGCAGGCTCTTTGAGGAGACTGGATCTTTATATCCGTAGAAGTCGTAAGTGTCACTTTTATTCTATCGTCGTTACCTTCTGACCAAGCTGAAGTCTATACGCCCGGCTTGCTTTCGAGTTGGCCAGCACAACTTGATAGACTGCCGCTCACTATGCAGACACTGCATATTGTGATAAATTATGATGAGCGGTGGGATTGGCATGTCAAGGTCTTGAGCTGGTTGCTTGATTCTCTGTCTGGACCAGACGGAGCCGTCAGGCTGGAGACGATGATGCTGACAATCATACTCCCATATGACGACACAGGGAGCAACGATTACCTGCAAAACGAAGACTGGGGAGCACAGTGGACAAGCTTAGATAAGACTCTCGCTCATTTAACATCATCGACATTCCGTCGTTTGAAGGTCACATTCAGACCATATGTTGGCGACTGCAGTCCGTGGAGAGGACCGTACTGCAAGATTTGGATGGAGGGAAGATTACCGCTTTTGCATGAGAAGAGATTTCTCCAGGTGGACACCGTCGAATACACTGGTGATTTTCACTAGATAATGGAGAATTTGGCGTTTACCTCATAGCTTGTGCCGTGGTATTGGCTTTAGGCAATTTGAGTTTATTTTAAATACTTGGAGACGCCCGGCAAAGGATACTTTTACGGACAGCTTACTTGCGATCCTATCAATTACAGGGAATTGATACAGCACGTCGTCTAGTGGGGAAAAGAATATAATCATTTGGGTAGAATGACCTCGCCCGTGATACCTTTCTTTCATTTTCGTGGATTGTTTTGATATCAATACATGATATGACCTGTGCATGCTAGTACGATCAATGGACCATCGTCGGTCGTAGTGTCATTTCTTATCGATAAAATAGCTCACGAGGTCGTGATGAGCGATATTCGGGCTACTATCCGAGCGGTCAATCAGATTCCGATATCGTGGATTTTGTCGATGAGCGAGGATTTCCTGTCACTTGGTACTCGTTCCGGGAGCCTCGGCATACGTTAGCTAATGGCAACATAGCTAGGATTGTCCAGTATAGCCACCTGTGTCAGACTTTGGGGGGACATGAAACTGTCCTACTTAGCTACCAGTCAGATTGAATACGAATATCAACAGAATCTAGATGCATGAAATATTCTTGTACATGAATTATAATCCAAACCAACCTTCGTGCTCGTCGCCGATTACTTCAAAAGCAGACCCTGCGATTGTCGAAATCATCGGGACATTGTCAAGACAGTAAAAACCAGTTTGAGAGACGTTGATTTCGCTAACAAGGGGAATACGACAGCGTCCTGGAAGAATGCTGTTCTTAGCGAGCACGAAGTACGCGGGGAGAGAAGGTCGCCGAGGTCGATAATGATAAATTGTTTGGTCACAGCAACAAACAAACAAACCCCGGGCTCCCCTTTCCCTTTCACCGCCACCATGTCCGAGCGGTGAATTCCGTGAATGTCCTCGACGTCGCGCTCAATGCGATATATCATGTTTTTTTCTGGAGACTAAGGATCCTTACCGTACGGTTGAGTAAACGATGTTGACGCTCCATTGCCCAATGCTGGTGGGCGATTGATCTTAACTCCAATGCTAATGCTCATTTATAGGTATTTTTACTATAACCTGGTATCGCTGCCCGTGTCGAGGCTCAACTGAAGGCAAAACATCTCCTGATGACGAAGCGGGACTCGCCTTGCGCTGCAGGACAGTGTTGATATCCGACATATTGATGCTGTTACCGAGATAGAAGAGTACCGACGAGGTGGGCGTCCCTGTCCACCGGTATTTGCCAACGCCCAGAAGTAACGCGATGTTGACGACGAATTGGCTCAAGCTCTCCATTTCTATGTCGTGGTTCAATGCTGCATTGTTCCCTTCGCTGCTGGATGTCTGCAGGACTGCTGAACTGGAAGAGGGTGATTATGAAATCCTGGCGGTATTAAAGTTGCGCGTTGCATGCTATGTTCGGGTGTCAGTGAATCTCCAAGTACCTTTTATGATTCCCTGCTCAACTTTTCACTTAGACGATATGCTGGGATCGATCTTTTGATCAGAGCGTCTACGCAAGAGACCGGACTCGATCATACGAGATATGTCGTACAAGATTTGCGCTCCGATGTGCACTGTTAGGCGGCTGCGATACTGCGGGTGCCAGTTCAAGCTAGCGAAGATCGAGACGCTTTGCTACTGGACAGAGCATAGTGTGGCGATATCAGTCGTGATCGGCTCCTGCCATTTTTCAATGCGCTTCGTGTTCTTTCGTCTACTCTGGACCCATGACCCACATCGTTGATGCCGACATTAGGAGGACTCGTCCCCTTCACATGCCCGGGCGAAGATTGCCGTCCACCACGGAAATAGTGTTCGAACTTCATACTCTTTTCATCGTGGCTGGGGAATATCAAAGTCCTTGTGCCTACAAGTTTTTTTCTTTCATTTTTCTCTCTAAATCGGATAATCAAGTGCTTGCTGTCCGACATTTGCCGTTGGAAATTGACAATCGATTTTTCTAGTATCCATACGTTGGTGGACTAGCTCGTTTGCTGCGGCCAGGCGAAGTTTTGGAACAATCATGCTGTTCGCCTCCGAAGCATCACAGAAGCACACATCTAAGGCTCTTCCGTGTCTCTTTCAGCACTTTCCTCTTACAGGGCCAATTAGAAGGACTAACATCGCCGGACACTCTGACGGTTCTCAGTCATTCTTGGCATCCATTATCGACCACGAACCCTGCGTTACATACCGATCAGCGGATATACTCTTTTCCTAGTACAACGTGCTTTTTTGCCGTTGTTCCATACATGTTTGGTCAATATTAAAATTCTGATGATTCTGTTCAAGAATATTCAGGGACAAACCGAGTCCTGTCATTAACGACAATACAAAATGTCAATCTCTAGCGCTCACGGCGGCTCCGAAACTCCAACCAGCGACATATCTTATATGCGTGGTGGCCCAACCTCCCTTCTACCGCTGAACTATTGAAAGACCCAGCTCTTATCGGTTGAAACACGGCTTCCTTCAAGTTCGGTACAGCAACATACTCATGCTAATGTTCTTCCTACTTCCCTCCTAGAGAATGGTATCACAGTCGAATGCAAATAACAGGAAGCTTTCATCTCATGATCAACTTCTAGTTCTGACTTCTAATCTGCCAGATACTTCGAAACACGGATTCGAAGGTTACCACGCACAGGCATAACAGCATACCGAAGCTCACTTTGGTCGTCCGTGACGATCAACAGGCTGCATGTTCAATCAGCACTACTTCTGCGGCGTCGATGCGAAAATATGGTCTCAGGCAGTCTGGGTGTCTTGTCGGCTTGCGCTTGGGTCGATGTCAAAATCTATAAACTGTCATTTTACAGTATTTGCTTTCTCTGGATGCTTGGATTAGTCTTTTCTGAACAGCGGGTTGCAGAGCCGGAATGGCGGCGTGGAATATCAGTCATCACCCGAGATACTTCACTTCCGTAAAAATATTTTCGGTAACTCCACGGCTGTGTCCTCACGAAGGAAGCCGTTCACTGGAACTGGTAAGTGGTTGAAGCGGGCTGACACCATTTTGCTTCTTCGGTTCCCCCCATATCACGAAAACATACCTAGTGAACGACGCTGAGATGATTTCTCACCGCGTCATTCGTTCATCCTACCCGTCGTGGGTACTTACACAGATCTTCGCCTCTAGTCAATGTCCAATGATCTGCCTGCTAGACACAGCTCGGAAACCTATATAAGGGATTGAATCAGCGGTGGGTAATCTTAACTCTCGCGAACGTACGGCTTTATCTCACTTCACAATGTTTCATCGTCACTCTTTCACTGCTCTCCTAGCACTTCCTCTCTTTGCGAACGCCGCTGTCCTTCCTCTCATCTCCTCTATTCGACCCCTCGACGAGGTTACTGGCATTTTGGGCAGGCAGGCTACTACAATCACCCCCGTCGTCAACCCTGTCATTCCTATAGGCAATTCTATTGTTTCGAATAGACAGGTTACGGACTCCTCTGCCGTTTCCGCAGTCCTTCCCCTTCGCCTTGACGAAGAAACCGATGGTACTGTTATTACGGGCAGGCAGGTCGTTACGATCTCCCCCGTCGTCGACCCTGTCATTCCTATAGGCAGTCCTAGCATTGTTTCAAACAGGCAGGTTACGGATTATTCTGTCGTTTCCGCCGCCCTTCCCGCCCTTCCCCGTGTCGAAGAAAACGATGATGCTGTCATTAAGAGCAACCAGGGCGTCACCGTCTCCCCAGTCATCTCTCCAGTACTTCCTCGCGGTGGCAGTGGAAGCGGTGCCGCTTGCACGAGTGGTACTGTGCAGTGCTGTGATTCTACTGAGAGCGTGAGTCTGTCATTCCTTCATTTATGTCATACGGCAGCTAAACAGAATTATCAGGCGAGCGACTTGAGTCCTAGCACTGTAACCCTCTTCGGCCTCCTTGGAGTTGTCGTTAGCGACCTCACTGCTAATGTGTAGGTTTATTGCATCTTAATCAGACGCTTCCGATAGCTGATTCATATCTACAGCGGTGTGACCTGCAGCCCCATCAGCGTTATTGGCGTTGGCGGCACCTCATGCAGCAGCCAGACTGTCTGCTGTGAAAACAACAGCTTCGTCAGTAATAATGTTTTTTCAGATTGGCTTGACGCTCATATTTCTTTAGAACGGCGTTGTTGCTCTTGGCTGCACTCCGATCAACGTCGGTCTGTAAGAGATTGCGGAGAACTTGTCGTGAATCTGGGCTTTTTGGAGATATGATAGGATGTTTTATTGCACAAGTAATTTATAGACCGAGACAAACATTGTCGGAGTACCTTACCGGATAGTAGTCAATATACCAAAGACTAACCCCATGCTGTCTTCATGCTCGTGTTCTCGGTCTCGCAGAGGTTTCACAACACGAATTGAGCGGCAGCTATCCATGTCTCGAGTCATGACCGTTTTCGACCGACACATAACTCGTGGCGAAGGCCGCCTTGGGATGACATAGACTGAGCGGTCGGAGAGACAGCGGAAGACTTATCTGAATCTGACAATTGGTAACTTCTGTTTTGAGGCTAATGCCCGTTTGCCGTTACATATTTCACTTGTCAAGCTAATTATTAGACCCACGGTTGGCCTTCAGTTCGTCTAAGGGACTAGCTGTTGTTTTTCTCAAGCGAGAATCCCGTTTGAACGGGGGTGTGGTGCAAGCATGACAGATGCACTGATAAGAGCCACTCGGAACTTGCCCGCAAGTCTTATCAGATCTACCCGACATCGCTACTACGACTTACACAGATTGCAGATTACAGGTTATATACCGCCTGAAATTATTGATGCAATCATCGACTGTCTTCGGGGTGACAAGGACACCTTACTCGCCTGTTCTTTTGTCTGTCGGGTTTTCCGCCCGCGGACGCGAGTGCATCTATTCCACACCCTAGAATTAAAATTCAACGGAACGCTGAACGTCGATCTTGATGACCTCTCCTTCAAAAGGTCATCGGGTACATAGAGGAGATAAGGCTGCAAGGCGTCGTCTCACCGCTCCACATCCCTTCTTGTAGCAAATTCCTTCCCTCTCTCCCAAAACTAGCCTCGCTGTCCCTTTTGTTCATCTTGTTTCATGACCCGTGGCACCTCCACGACATTATCTCTTGTCTCCCTGGTCTCAGGGATCTTGATTTGAAAAACGTGTTTTTCGAGAATCAAAGTATATTGGGAGGGCCTTCCCAGTCCAAGTTTTTAGAATTCCCGAGGATCAAGAGGTTATCTTTATACGGAACGTCTTTCAGCATCTCCGTCGTCGAGTCTCTTTTCCGCCGAGACTACGTCGATTCGCTCCAGGAGCTCCGCATCGACTATCCCCCGGCCGAGTATTTGTCTTCCATATGCACCTTCGTCCATGCAAGTTCAGACTCTCTGAATCGCTTCAACATTCGTTTTCGATATGGAGGTGCGTGGAACCAGTCGATCTAATCAAACACTTCCTGACCGAGATGAAGCATATACACCGGCTTTATGGTCAAGCTGGCCTGCTCAGCTTGACAAGCTCCCTCTGACCATGGCTGCTTTTCGCGTCGGGATAAAATGCAATTTCTACTGCGATTGGCATATCAGGGTCATGAGGCGGTTGGTACATTCTCTCGCGCTGAGCGCGGCCAAGCCCACTAGGCTGGAGACGCTGACACTGACAGTCATACCCCCATAACATTGTGAAGGAGAGCATGCGATCATAGAAGACGAAGACTGGGCTGCGCAATGGTGCAGTCTTGACCAGGCCCTCGCTCATCCAAAACTATCGGCATTTCGTCGTTTAAAGGTTGTATTGACACAGTGTCGTAAAGACTTCAGTTTCCGGAGAAGGCCATATTCCAGAGAATGGGTGAGGGAGAGACTTTCGCTTTTGAAGGAGAAGGGTATGCTAGAGATATGCATTATCGAAACTTGTACATTGTAGGCTTCTGCGAAGAGCCAGTCTAAAGTGTAACTTCGCGATACACTGCTTGCTGCATTAACAAAAAGGTCAGCGCTTCATTTTGGAGAGCCGGAGCAGAGGAGTTACCTCACGTCTTGACCAGTGCTCTCTCCGTATTCTCCGCCTGCTCCCTTACGATAGAATATGCCGTAAATGCAACAGATCCAGCAAGAGGAACTGCAACGTATTTCATATGCCCCCCCAACTGCGTGATCAGCACTCCGATTCTCGCCGGCCCTCCTTCCAACAGCGACGTTCCTGCCGCACGCTGATACACTGCATCGTTAACGATGAGACTAATGAAGAACATCGGCTGCGGTGGAAATTTGTCGAGGATGCCTGTCCAGATAAGTCGCCAGACTTCTCGTCTCGAAGAAAGGAGAAACAGTAGGGGGAAGACCATGGTAAAGATTGCTATGCCAATGATGGCACCGGTGGAGAGGGTCACAGATAGGACGCGCTCTTGTGTGGCCAACACCGTTTGGGGGAGGATACCGAGGTAATGAAGAATCTCGAGGAAATACAGACAGGCGCCAGTAAAGTACCAGCATTTGGAGAGGAGTCGGACACGAGCAGTAGGCATGACTGTAGTGGTTTGCGAAAAAAGCGACCCAGGATTTCATAGAAGATGAGATAAGGGTCGCGTTCTGGAATCTGGAGAGCGCCACATCAGAACCATCATTCATATGGATTGCATTGACTATTTTGGTTTACCGCCCGTTCCACTGGGTTCCCACGGATGTTATCTGCCATGTTATCTGCCATGCCCATACTAGGAAGTTGGGTTCCACGCATTCAAGAATTTATTTTGATGTCATTTGTTCATTGTAGCTCATGAATCTTGTATGGATAAATTGTATATATTCATGTGAATCATGCAGTAAAGTTTTGTGGTAAAAAATGCAATGGGCATGACATTATTCACTCAAGACATGATTCCCTGCCAAAGTTATCTGCCATCAGCCCCTATGTTATCTGCTATTGTCCCGAGTTTCATCTGCACGAGCATTCTTTCTTTCCTCCCATTGTATATTCTGTTCCTACATGTATTACTGGGTTGCTACTATCATACTAGCTTGTCTGTGCCAGTCTGGCATGTTTTATTTAGTGATTTAATGAGGATATACATGCTGAAATGATTTCTTTTATAAATAGCTCACATTTTTCAATTTTTAGGCTCAGTATTCTACAGCATGGCATGTCCAAGGGGTGTGAAGGATGGTTCAAGACTAAAAGATGCTCCAAAGTGAGGCTGGCCCCAAAAGACATGAGATATTCCATCCCAGGAGGAAAATGGTCAGTATGTCTCATTCTGGAGTTCAGATATTTTATTCACTGTATGTGGCATCTGTAGACTTGGATGCTGATGATGAGTACAGATTTTCAGAGGAGGAATACTCAGAGGAGTTTCTGAGGAGTTTGGATCAGGCAGAAAGTGATGCTATAGCCAGTAGATTGATTCTCCATTCAATTTCGGAGTTTTTCCTGATTTTCTGGCTGCCTCTTCACACAGAGCTCAAGTGATTGAAAGCGAAAGAAAACACACATAAGAAGTGTCTTCTAGACATGCAGGAAGCTGCAAATCATCCTCTGGGCCATACAAGCATTTTATTTTATTTTTGCAACATAGGGTACTCACATCCTCCTATAGAACCATGCTTTAATCCACTGAAGAGGTTGGCTGTGGGCACCTGTGGAATAGCACATGGAACAGCATGATATACACACTAAACCTCACACACACTCACACAAATACTCAATCTATACAATCACCCTCATAAGTATGTAGGGGGGATGAGATTATATCACTTTGTGACTACTAGTACTTTAGAACTAGTAAAGCACCTTATTATCTCAACACTATACAGTTTTTACTTGTTTCAGACTGATCCTGAGGCTAGGAACTTTTTACAAGAAGGTACACTTCAAGACGGAACCTTCCAGGCAAAGTATAATATTCAAACTACACTAGGACACTCATCCTATACCATGATCAGACACACTACAAGTCATGACAACACTGAGCTCACTCTTTTAACCACTCAACAAGTACTGACTTAGTGAGCTCTCTATGCACAGGCATGTAGGGTTAACAAAACTAACTGCAACGACGAGAACGGCCTCTGATCCTTCAACAGATCTTGGTTTCAGAATGGAAACAACTCAGAGACAGCACAGAAACAAACAGACAGAACAGAACAGACAGACAGAACAGATTTCAGAAATTCCACTTCAATTCATACTCTAACAGACTCCAAACTGTACTCAGATGGAACAGAACTGGGATACTGATTCTTATTCACTTGGAACTTAAGCACACAAGTCAGATTCTGAAGTTATCTCTATTCTTCAGAGTGAGCTCACTATTTCTAAATGATGCTCAAAGCCACAAACTAGTCCTTTATCACAACACTCGCTTTCTACATGCACACCATAAATCAGGGGTTTGAAACTTGTATACTAACCCAGACTACTAACTACTTATACCACAACTGTTGATAATTACAAATACTGCAGTAGTACCCAGGTAAAATAGACCCCTACATACATAGCCCACTGCTGCCACAGTCCTACTGTTACAATTTTCCACACTTATTCATTTTCTTTCTATTATCAGAAGACCGAGATCCCTGAACCCCACGTGATCAGACAAACTATAACCGGATGGCTCAGGCCAAGTAGTTAGTAACTACGGCTCGCGCATACAGCATGACAACCATATTGTCCTTGAACGTTGTAGCTATTATTAGTCCCATAGTTTTCATATATAAGTAGGCAACTCTCGCTGTAATACCCCAGCTTCGAGCTAAAGTTTATCAATACTGAACTTCTCTCTTAACTCATGCTTGACTAAGACATTAGTCCGATATCTTCACTTATATCTGAACTACATGAGACTCTCGGGTGGTTGTCCGAACATGAGGCAGCCCAAGTTTACTCTTGTTTGGATCATGTGAGGTTTGGGTCTAACAATTAGCTCGAAGCTTCCCTTCTTTCCTTGCACATGACGCAAGCAAAGACCCATGCAACAGACCAGAGACCTAACCCCCGCTGAGTTCCATATCGCCCTCGTGGCCATTCTCGTACCCTTCGTCCTCACCATCATAGGAATAGGACTAGGAGTCCTGATTCCAAAAATATGCAGACAGCGCGATGTCTACCCACAGACGTATGAGCTCGAAACCCTCAAGCAGGAGCAGCTCTTACCCCAGCCAGAGGCCAAAGAGTACCTGGGCGAGGGTGACAGGGAAGCTGAAAGAGGGTGTGGACGCACTAACCCTTGGGGCCTCCCGCATTTCACTAACCACCCCTACTGAGCCCATACCCCTGCCCCTGAGTACGACGAAGACACCTCGGAATACACCGCCTCTGTTGCCCAGATCATCAGGATCGACACAGAGAGCACCAAGGAGTTCCCCGCCTGCCCCTCCACTGAAGAGCCCCGACCCCTCAGCCCGGCCCACATTCCCTGCAACCGCACCGCCCTCGACCTCCCCAGACTCTACCAATGATCATTCAGCCCACTCTCTGACCCTTGGCCCCAGCCACCAAGTTATACTCCCCAGCAGATGGAACAGCTTGAGCCCCAAAGAGAGGGAGAAACTCCCGGTGACTGGTGGCATCGTACCCATCAACTACACCCCCTTCAACACACCACCATCAGGATACCAGCCGGAGTTGTCTACCCCCCTACCCTCTGCATCAGCCAGAACCAAGTCCCCCTCGACCTCGTCCCGCGAGAGATGACAAGCACTGGAAGAGGAAGAGAACGATGAGACTCAGGAGATGGAGTCAACAGCGGAGCTGAGTGGATCAGCCAATAAACCGGAATGGCCGGAGGCAGGAGACGATTATCCACAGGTGAAGACATTTCTAACTGAGCAGGAGAACATAGAAGAATACGATAGCCGTGTCGATGAAAGGTATACACATATAGTGGAGGAGATTTCATGGCTAGCAAGCCTGTTGGGAATCCGATATATGGAGGTGGAAAAGCAACAAGATGAAGAGGAGATGAAGAGGTTATGGGTACATGCCGCCCATGAGCAGGCCACCTTTATGTTTAATACAGATTTTCCCTTCTATGCAAAACCATTATTACCCAGTTATGACGAGTGGTACCCTGTCCCCTAAACCACTTCCCGACTCCCCGCCAAGACCAAACCGAAACATCTGGCAACAAGGAGGACCCCCAATTCCAGGGAAGTCCCGACTATTCGCCAGAGCACCAGAAGAAACTGTGGAAGAGCGAGAAGCCACAGCACAGGCCTGCCAAAATCTCTACCATGACATTCTAGCAAAAGAAGCAAGGCTAGAAACGACCAGGGAAGAAACGGCCCAGAAACTAAACGATCTAGACGCACTACGGAAGAAGCACAGCCTTCCCCCTAACCCCAACAACGAACCACCAGACATTCCAAATCCTGCACCACCTGAAGGACCGCCAGCGCCAGATCCAGATTCACCCAGAGGCAGAGGAGACTTATGGTCCTTGCCCAGACCCCTGCCAGACCGAATGCCCCCTGCACCACAACCAGGACAACCCTGCGGAGCCGCCGCAGCAGACACCCCTTTCCTCGGAGTCAAACCCACCATGATGCAAATGCCCAAAATGTTCTACGGGAAGCATGATGACATACAAAGGTTCTTCCTCCAGTGTGTCCTCTACTTCGAAGTACACAGGGGCTACTATGAAGAATCCCAGCAAATCACCTTCGCTACCTCTCATTTCGGCGGCAAGGCCCTAACCTGGTGGGTCCACCATGCCAAAAAATACTTCAGCACCACCAACCAAAGATACCGATTACCCACATGGGCAGAATTCGTCCAAATGGTCCGAAAAGAATTCACTGACCCAGCCATAGAAGAAGTCCATGAACAACAGATGTATGGACTAAGGATGCAGGACAGAGGTGCGAACCGATACTTCCAGGAACTGGAACAGCAGGCCCAGCTTGCCGGCAGATGGGAAGATCAAGGGGAGAAGAGTCATATCGTCGCGGCAGTACAAGCCAGAGTACCAGATGAGTACACCATGGCCATCGCCTCTGGAGAAAACATTCCCCAAACTTACTCCCAGTGGAAGTGCCGCATTATCCAGATCAATGACCAACGAGCTGTCAAACGAGCCTTTGACTGAACCCACAAAGGCTATAGACCCCAAGATCCTCAAAACCAGCAGAACCCTCCCCATAGCGACAATCGAACTCCGTCCAGGTATGACAACCAAACTCCACCAAAGAACCAGAATGCTTCTCCGCAACCACCCAAAGATCCTGGACCAACCAGCGTCAACACTGGGACAGGACCAGTCTACAGCGGCCAAGGACAGCCAATGGATATAGACCGACTTCATCGAGAAAGGCAGTGCTTCAACTGTCATCAGAAAGGGCACTTCACCGCAGACTGCCGACAACCCCGGAAGCCAAGGGATGGAGGCGGGAGGTTCACCTGCAGCAACAATCGCTGCGACAACTGAATGGTAGAACAGGAAGTGGAATCAGATGAGGAGAAGATGCCCTCATCCTCAGGAGTGGAAGAGGTAAAAAATGGGGCCGACAAGTAAGCGATTCTACTCAGTTGGCTGGACCCTTTCGAAGTGCTTTACATACTGCTGGGCAAACTTATGATACTTCTGTAGGACTCTCTCATACGCATTCGAATATACCCCCTATTGTTCCCAGCAAGGCACCTAAAGAATCGCAGAACTGGTATAGTATTTTAACTAACATGATGGATCAAGAAGACGAGGAATACCTCGCCAAGATGGAATGGACCCCGACGGGAAGCGGGACAATACTTCCCCTGATGGCTGAGTCCCCTTTGGGATCTTTGCCTGGGATCTCCCAGGGCAAGTCGCATTGCGCACCTGAGGGGGTTCTCCCGGGACAGCCTAAGGTTTTCAGACCCAGGATGGACAGCAAGTAGAAGCATGCGGCTTCCCCAAAAAGAAGAATCCCTGACCACAAACAGCTGCAGCAGAGGGAGCATGGAGTGGCAACAGCCCTGGGCGGCAAGACCAAAGGAGCAATCCCTTGAGAAAAACTAACTGTGACTCCTGTAGATATGCACCCAAACGCCGGAGACAATCTGACTCAGGGCAGACAGGACAGAGCGGGAAAGTCTTCTCCTGGATCAGAACAGTTCTCAACTGGTGGGGCACAAGCGCCTCGCCCGCCATGCGAGACGGGTGGTAGGCACGCCCAAAACCTGATAAGTCCCCCTCCACTTTATCCTGACTCATGCAAAGTCTCTCTAGAAGAAGTACCGGATGACAAAGACAACATGTCCTACCGACTGGCTGCTGCAGCTAAAAATGCATATGCATGTGGGCCATCCCTGAAGCAAAAAAGCCCTCCCCCAGAGGCAAGACGCTGAAGTGCTGCCTGCGTGCACAAGCTAGAAATGCAACAGAGTCAAAGACACTGATCACACCCACACCTAACACTACACACACAAACACACTCAAGTTCATTGGGGGATTCTGATGCGATAGAAGTAGCGACACAAAGAACTGTATTCTCAATATCTCTAAGATACACGTATAGCGATAGCGCTCGTATCGTATCTTGACTTCTCTAAGTCTAAAAGCTTTTCTCAAACAAGAGGAGCAACGTTCGTCGCTTGGCCTCAAGGCAAAGGGGTTTAACAACAACTCTATATGTCGATAGACGTAACCACAACTCTTCTAAAGTCGCGCACTATTCAAAACAGACACAACAAACAACAGAACTAACCACTAGACACGACTCAAAGCACAGCACTCCAAGCAGAAACCAATACACTAACACAATCCACACAAGCCACAGGGTCTATACCTATGTGCTCGAGCTTCCTAACCGATCGTAGATCCACAGGGTTCCAACCTGTGTGATCCAGAGAACACAAACTAACACAGAAAACCCCGACTGACAAGCCAAAGGGTTTGAACCTTTGCCAACCTGCAGAAATATGGAAAGCAAGCACTAATCAGACCAAAGGGTTTGAACCTCTGCTGCCTGTAGTGCCTTGCATCACACAAGAACCTCAAAGAAGTGAGAAAGTGTCCACACTGACACTCAACTTGAATTCTCTATAGGAGCACAAGTCAAACAATGACCAAAACCGGTGCACAAAGTGCCACGTTAACTTTCTTTGTCTAGCGCGCTACTCGATATCACACAATAAGTCTCAGCTAAGGTCTATATTCTCTCGCTCGAAGCTACAAACAACTCCAAGTGCTAGAGCACATGGCAGAAAAGCTTTGCACTGTTACACCAGGGGTCCAAAACTTGTACACTACTTCTATACTACTGTATTTATACTTTCTATGATCTACAAATTAGTACAACCGGTTATAGTATTATTTCTTCTGCGGCCTTCCATCCCTTGCATCCCACGCATGCCACATGAGCACGCCATCGCTTGGCACTTAGTCAGACACCCGACTCGGACCCAGACTTTGTAGTGTGCATGGTTGTGACGTCGGTTAACACTGTACCCAGTGATAGGTCACGTCTCCAGTTATATCCTTGGAGATATCTCTTATCAAACAAGTCCCAATCCGACTTATTCATATTTCTCTAAGTGTCTCTGTCATTTGTGATGACTTAGTATTTGTCTAGGCCTTGCGCTCTTCGGCCGAAGTGAGTCTTCTCAGTTCTATTTGTTTGTAGCCATTATATCAATATGCACACAAGTTGCCAGTCAATCCATACCTTGTGCGTCATAGATCAATGTCTCTCGTAGTTCATCTAGTATCACATGTGTCTCTAATTATTATATTCTGATACCCACGCAATGTTATCTTGGTGCAGTTAGTATCAAGCACTGAGCTCTCATACTTAGATTGACCTTATCTAGTATCGCTCTAAGCTAGAGCATGTGCTCTACCAATAGTCACTTCCAATATTCATTGTACTTGCTTAATACCATTGCGCTCTTTGTATATTCTCTCTTATTGCATTTGCAGACTTCTATTTTAGGTATGCAATGCCTAATAATGCAAAATTACATCCGTAAATGCCCTGGGGGCATGTCAACGCCTAACCCACGGAGCCAATAGCACAGCTACCCAGGGTGGCAACATCTTGGCAGCAATGCCCGTGAACCCTAGCAGTTCTAGAAAGACAAAGAAGAAGGTTGAGGAAGAATACAATGAGGACAATGACCCCGAATGGCAAGAATACTTCAAGGGACATTGCTATCGCAAAGAAGAGGATCCCGACGCCACTGACATGAAGGCATACAACTGGCAGTGGACACAGGTGAAAAAGGATCATGACTGGACAGAGCTCAAAACCATCAAGAAGGAGGAATCCGGATATATGATTCCATTTGAAACGGAATGGACATGGCACGCCATTAGGCAAGCGACGGGCAGTTACAAAGCCTGTGCCATCCTAGCACACTGGACACACAAGATGCGACAAGAAGAAGCAGATCGAGAAATGCTGATGCGGATTGTCACCCTTCCCTGCACCAAAGCGCTTGAACAACTAGAGGAACTCCGCAAACTGGTCCGATACATCCAGAGAAGCGCCTGAGCCGGAGCCAAAGACTTGACCACTGAGATCTGACTCGAAACCCTCACCAACTGTCAGACTCTCAAGACCACTGCTCTTATTGACAGTGGATGCACGGGAAGCTCTATTGATCGCAAATATGTAGAAGAACACGATCTACCAACCTGAGCAACCAGCGCCCCAATCCCAGTCTACAATGCCGATGGCACATGCAACAAAGCCGGTGAAGTCACCCATTTCGTGGAACTCCAAATGACCATTGGAGGACACTCTGAACAAATCGACCTGGCTGTCACCGACCTAGGTACAAGAAGGGTATTCCTCGGACACGACTGGCTAATACGCCACAACCCTGTTATGATTTTCTGCACATATTCATTTTCTTTCTTAATTACCAGAAGACCGAACTATCCCTGACCCCACATGATCACATAAACCAGAACCGGACGACTTAGGCCAAGTAGCCAGTAACTATGGCTCATGCATACCGCACGACAACCGTATTGTCTTCATGCATTACAAGCTATTATTAGTACTACAGTTTTCGTATATAAGTAGGTAGCTCTCACTGTAACACCCCAGCTTTGAGCTAAAGTTTATTAATACCAAACTTCTCTCTTAACTCACACTCGACTAAGACATCAGTCCTGACACCTTCACTCATATCTAAACTCCACAAGACTCTTGGGTGACTGTCCAAACACGAGGCAGCCCGAGTTTACTCTTGTTTGGATCACATGAGGTTCAGGTCTAACAATTAGCTTGAAGCTTCCCTTCTTTCCTCGTGCACGATGCAAGCAAAGACCTATGCAACAGACCAGAGACCTAACCCCCGCTGAGTTCCACATCGCCCTTGTGGCCATTCTCATTCCCTTCACCCTTACTATCATAGGAATAGGACTAGGAGTCCTAATCCCAAGACTACGCCGCCAGCGCTATGTCTACCCACAGACGTACGAGCTCGAAACCTTCGAGCAGGAACAGCCTGTACCCCAGCCAGAGACCGAAGAGTACCTGGCAGACAGTGACAGGGAGGCTGAAAGACAGTGTGGGCACACTCGCCCTTGGGGCCTCCCGCATCTCACTAACCACCCCTACCGAGCCTGCACCCCTGTTCCCAACTATGACAAAGCCGCCTCAGAATACACCACCTCGGTCGCCCAGATCATTAGGGTCAACACAGAGAGCACCGAGGAGTTCCCCACCCGTCCCTCCACTGAAGAGCCCCATCCCCTCAGCCCGACCCACCTTCCCCGCAACCGCGCAGCCCTCGACCTCCCAAGACTCTACCAGCGGTCCTTCAGTCCACTCACTGACCCTTGGCCGCAGCCACTGAGTTATATCCCCAGAAGAATGGAGCAGCTTGAGCCCAGAGCAGAGGGAGAAACTCCCAGCGACTGGTGGCATCGTACCCATCACGTTCCACCCCTCTGACATGCAACCATCAGAATCCCAGCCGGAGTCGTCTATCCCCCTTCCCTCCGAATTAGCCAGAACCGCATTCCCATCGACCTCGTCCCAAGGGAACCTACAAGTACTGGAAGAGGAAGAGGACGACGAGACTCAGGAGACGGAGTTGACAGCGGAGCCGAGTGGCTCAGCCAGAGAACCGGAATGGCCGGAGGCCGACAATGACTATCCTGAGATAAAAATGTTCCTAACTGAGGATGAAGTAGCGGAAGAATATGACTCCAGAGTCGAAGAAAGATATACACATATAGTAGAGGAGATTTCATGGTTGGCAAGCACGTCGGGGAATTGATATATGAAAGCAGAGCAGGAACGGGACAAAGAGGAGATGAAAAGGTTATGGGTACACGCTGCCCATGAGCAGGCTGTCTTCATGTTTAACACAGATTTTCCACTCTATGCAAAGCCACTAATACCCAACTACGATGAGCTATACCCACCCTTTCCCAAACCAATGCCCGATTCTCCCCCGAAACTGACACGGTCAATCCGACAACAAGGTGGACCCCCAATCCCAGGAAAATCTCGATTATTCGCTGGAGCACCAGAAGAAACCGCAGAAGAATGAGAAGCCATGGCCCAGGCCTGCCGGAACCTTTACCATGACATTCTAGCCAAAGAAGCAAAGCTGGAAACCACCAGAGAAGAGACGGCCCAGAAGCTAAACGATCTAGATGCACTACGGAAGAAGCATGGTCTTCCCCCTGATCCAAACAATGAGCCACCAGACCTCATCAATCCTGGCCCGCCCAGAGGACCACCAGCACCAGACCCAGACTCACCTGGAGGCAGGGGAGACCTATGGTCCTTACCCAGACCCCCGCCGGACCGAATGCCCCCTGCCCTGCACCCGGGACAACCCCATGGAGCCGCCGCAGAAAACGCCCCTTTCCTCGGGGTCAAACCCACCATGATGTGAATGCCTGAGATGTTCTACAGGAAGCACGACAACATACAGAGGTTCTTCCTCCAGTGTGCCCTCTTCTTCGAAGTACACAGAGGCTACTATGAGGAGTCCCAACAAATCACCTTCGCCACCTCCCATTTTGGTGGCAAGGCCCTGACCTGGTGGGTACACCACGCCGAGCAATACTACAGCACCACCAGGGGCAGATACCAACTCCCCACATGGACAGAGTTTGTCCAAACAGTCTGGAAGGAATTCGCCGACCCAGCCGTAGAAGAAGTACATGAGCAACGCATGTACGGACTAAGAATGCAGGATGGCGGTGCAAATCGATACTTCCAAGAACTAGAACAACAAGCACAGCTCACTGGCAGATGGGAGGACCAAGGAGAAAAAAGTCATATTGTCACGGCCGTACGAGCCGGGGTACCAGATGAGTACACAATGGCTGTTGCATCCGGAGAAAATATTCCCCGCACTTACTCCCAATGGAAGCGTCGAATCATACAGATTAACGATCAGCGAGCGGTAAAACAGGCCTTCGACAGAACTCACAAGGGCTATCGCCCACAAGATCCCCGAAATTGCCAGAACACCCCTCACAATGACAACCGCGCTCACCTCCGAAACGACAACAGAACCCCAAAATACCAGAACGCGCCACCATCGCCACCCAAAGAACCGGGACCCTCCAGCACCAACACTGGGACAGGACCAGTCTATGGTGGCCAGGGCCAGCCAATGGACATAGACAGAATCTGACAAGAACAGCGATGCTTCAACTGCCACCAAAAGGGGCACTTCACTGCTGATTGCCGACAACCCTGGAAACCTAGGGATGGAGGCGGAAGGTTCACCCACAGCAACAACAATTGTCATGACAATCAGATGGTGGAACAAGAAGTGGAATCAGACGAGGAGAAGACGCCCTCATCCTCAGGGGTTGAGGAGGTAAAAGACAGGGCCGACGAGTAAGCGATTCTACTCGGTCGGCCAGACTCTCTCAAGGTGCTTTACATACTGCTGGACAGACTTATCATACTTCTGTAGGACTCTCTCATATGCATTCGAATATACCCCCTATCGTCCCCAGCAAGACACCTAAGGAATCACAGAATCGGTACAGTATTCTAACTAATATGATGGATCAGGAAGACGAGGAATACCTCGCCCAGATGGAACGAACCCCGACGGGAAGCGGGACGATACTTCCCCCAATGGCCGAGTCCCATTCGGGATCTTTGCCCAGGATCTCTCAGGGCAAGTTGCATCGCACACCGAAGGAGGTTCTCCCGGGACGGTCCAAGGTTTACAGATCCAGGATGAACAACAAGCAGAAGCGTGTGGCTTCCCCAAAAAGAAGAATCCCTGACCGCAAACAGCTGCAGCAGAGGGAGCATGGAGTGGCAATAGCCCCGGGCGGCAAGACCAAAGGAGCGATCCCTCGAGAAAAACTAACTGCGACTCCTGTAGACATGCACCCAAATGCCGAGGACAACCCAACTAAGGGCAGACGGGACAGAGCGGAAAAGTCCTCTCCCAGAGCAGAACAGTTCTCAACTGACAGGGCACAAGTGCCTTGTCCGCCACACAAGACGGGTGGTAGGTGTGCCCAAGATCTGATAAGTCCCCCTCCACTTCATCCCAACTCATGCAAAGTCTCTCTAGAAGAAATACCAGATGATGAAGATGACATGTCCTACCAAATGGCTGCTGCAGCCAAAAATGCAGACGCATGCAGGCCATCCCCGATGCAAAAAAGCCCTCCTTCGGAGGCAAGATGCCCAACCCGTGGAGCCAAAAGAACGGCTACCAACGGTGGCAATGTCCTGGTGGAAACACCCACAAACCCTAGCAGTTCCAGAAGGACAAAGAAGAAGGCTGAGGAAGAGTACGACAAGGATGATGACCCTGAGTGGCAAGCATATCTCAGAGGACATCGCTATCGCAAGGAAGGAGACCCTGATGCCACTGACATGAAAGCGTACAACAGATGGTGGACACAGGTGAAAAGGGATCATGACTGGACAGAGTTAAAAACTATCGAGAAAGAGGAATCCGGATACATGATCCCCTTTGAAATGGAATGGACATGGTGCATGATTAGACAAGCAATGGGCAGTTACGAAGCCCGCGCCATCTTAGCGCACTGGACGCATAAGATGCGGCAAGCAGAAGTAGACCAAGAAATGCTAATGCGCCTCATCATGCTACCCCGCACCCAAGCCCTCGAACAATTAGAGGAACTCCATAAACTGGTTCAATACATCCGATGAAGCACCCGATCTGGGGCCAAAGACTTGACTACCGAAATCTGAATTGAAACCCTAACCAACTGACAGACTCTGAAGACCGTAGCCTTAATAGACAGCAGGTGCACTGGAAGCTCTATCGACTGCAAATACGTAGAAGAACATGATCTACCAACCCGAGCAACCAGTGCCCCAATCCCAGTCTACAATGCCGACAGCACGTGCAACAAGGCCAGCGAAGTCACTCACTTCGTTGAACTCTGAATGACCATCGGAGGACATTCCAAACGAATCAACTTGGCAGTCACAGACCTAGGCACAAGGAGGGTTTTCCTTGGACACGATTGGTTAATACGTCATAATCCAGTCATCAACTGGAAAATGCAGAAGATCATATTTGGACAATGCCAGTGCCAAAAACAACCATTCACCCTACCAGACACAGATCCAGAGGACAGATGGGATGAGGAGTTAGAAGAGGGAGACACAATATTAGCAGTAGATATGACAGAGGAAATAGAAATCAGAGCAGTACATCATGCAAACGATCTAGCTGCTAAAGCCAGCAAAGGAAAGCCAAAAAGGAGTTTCGAAGAAATGGTACCCCCCGAATATCAGGACTTCTGGGATCTGTTCTCAAAAGACAACTTTGATGAACTCCCCAACCGAAAACCCTGGGACCACATGATTGAACTCGTCCCTAATGCCAGCAATACTCTCGACTGCAAAGTATATCCCCTGAACAGGAATGAACAGGAAGAACTTGACAAATTCTTGGACGAAAACTTATCCACTGGAAGGATATGCCCCTCCAAGTCCCCGTTCACTTCCCCTTTCTTCTTCAGTAAAAAAGAAAGATGGCACCCTTTGCCCTGTCCAAGACTACTGAAAACTCAACGAGATGACTATCAAAAACAGATACCCACTCCCACTCATCTCAGAGCTCATGGACAAACTCAGGGGAGCCAAATATTTCACCAAGCTAGACGTATGTTGGGGATATAACAATGTACACATAAAAGAAGGCGATGAGTACAAAGCCACATTCCGAACCAATCGAGGACTGTTTGAACCTACAGTCATGTTCTTTGGGCTCACAAACTCCCCTGCCACATTCCAATGGATGATGAACGACATCTTCCACGACCTGATTGCCAAAGGAAAAGTAACCATTTACCTCGACAACATCTTAATATTCTCCAAGGACCTCCAAGAACATCAACAGATAGTCCGAAGAGTACTACAACGCCTAAGGGAACACAAGCTGTTCCTCAAAGCCGAGAAGTGTGAGTTCGAAGTTCTAGAAACAGAATACTTGGGCGTCATCATCAGCAAAGGATCAGTAAGAATGGACCCAGTCAAGGTCAAAGGGATTACGGAGTGGCCCACTCCCACTAAGAAAAAAGAGCTGCAGAGTTTCCTGGGCTTTACGAATTTCTACCGAAAATTCATAAAGAACTACTCTAAGATCATACGACTGATGACCCAACTCACCAGTAACGCCCCTTGAAACTGGGGCGCTGCCCAAAATCAAGCATTCCAACAGCTAAAGAAGCAAATGGCAGAAGACATTATCCTAGCCCTGCCAAAAGAAGACGGAAAGTTCAGAGTAGAAGCCGACTCCAGTGAAGGAGCCATTGGTACAGTACTAAGCCAACAACAGGATGGCAAATGGAGACCTGTAGCCTTCCTTTCAAAGTCGTTGATGACGACAGAAAGGAACTACAAGATATATGACAAGGAACTCCTCGCCATAATGCTCACCCTCGCTGAATGGAGACATTACCTGATGGGAGCTGCCGTCGACTTTGAAGTATGGACAGATCATCAGAACCTTCAATACTTCTGCAAACCCCAAAAACTCAATCGCCGCCAAGCCCGTTGGGTTACTAAACTCGCCGAATACCATTTCTCCCTCCATCACAAGCCCGGCACCGCAAACTGAAAAGCCAACCTCTTATCCTGACAGGATGATCACGACCAGGGAAAAGAAGACAATGATGAAATCGTAGTCCTCAAACCTGAGCATTTCCGAGCAATGATCATGCTCACAACATCCAGCATTCACTTGAAAATCAAGTGTGCTACCGAGAGCACCGACAAGTGGGATCAAGGAATCTCCGATTCCTTAAACCACAAACGAGGCATCACAATGGAGAAAGGACTCCTGATGCTCACTGGAAGGATCTATGTACCCCGAGGTGAGAAAATCAGAGGGGAAATTATCGCCATGTCCCATGACCACCTCACTGCCGGACACCCAGGCATTGACAAGACCAATGAACTCGTCCAAAGAGAGTATTGGTGGCCAAAGATCAAGCAGACCATTGAGAGATATGTAAAAGGATGCAAGACATGCCAATGAACCAAGTCCAATACTCAGGCATGGAAAACACCCCTTCATCCCAACGCAATCCCATCAGAACCATGGACCCACATCTCTGTCAACCTGATCACTGGTCTCAAAGAATCCGGCAGATACTGATGCCATCCTAGTCATAGTAGATAGATTTTCAAAAGAAATCATTCCAGTAGCATGCAACGGGACTCTCACATCAGAAGGAACTGCCAAGATATTCCACGACAAAGTCTTCACCATCCACAGCATGCCAAGAACCGTAATCTCAGACAGAGGCCCCCAATTCGTCTCCAAATTCATGATGGACCTTTACCGAATTCTCCAAATCACTCCCAACGCTTCCACAGCCTTCCACCCCCAGACAGACGGACAAACCGAAAGGGTCAACCAAGAAATCGAAAAGTATCTAAGGATATTCACCAGATACCAACAAGACGACTGGCACGAATGGCTCGCACTGGCAGCATTCGCACACAACAATCAAAAACACTCCTGCTATGGGCCAAAGCCCCTTCTTCACCATCTATGGACTCAATCCCCGAGTCGTTCCCAAAACCGAACGCCATAGCCCCTTCACCAATCCTGCCGCTGGAAATTTTGCATCGCAAATGCAGAAGATCCACAAACTATGCGAACAAGCCCTCCAAGAAGCTGCCACCAAAATGAAAACCCAATATGACAAGCGAAAGGGCAAGGCAATAGCCTACAAAAAGGACGACTTGGTATGGCTCGACACCACAAATCTACACCTTCCACGACCAAAGAAGAAACTCAATGACAAACGAGTAGGCCCATTCTGAATCCTCGAAAAAGCAGGCGCCTCTGCCTACAAACTCAAACTTCCCCCTCACTGGCACATTCACCCATGCTTCAATGAAAAACTCTTGACCCCATATACACCACCAGCATTTCCCAATCAAGAACTACCGCTGCCACCACCACCAGACCTTATCGAAGACAAAGAACAATACAAAGTCGAAGAAGTCCTCGACACTCAAACCTGAAGGATAAGAGGAAAAAAGGGTCAACCTTCTCGACTGGTAACCGATTACTTCATAAAATGGACGGGTTGGACCAGGGAACATAACAACTGGGTAACAGAGGAAGACATGGAGAATGCCCAAGAAGCAATAGAAGACTACCAACAAAGTCAAGCAGAGCACGGAAGGGTAATAACAGCCGAGGCCATCGTAAACCCCAAAGCGATAAAAGAAATCGTGGGACACGAGTACAAGGAAATCGGAGATGGAATATGGAATTACTTCTACACAGTCGAACGAAACAATGGAAAGAAGATTCAAGTCCAAAACCCAGACGGAGAAGCATGGCACAAGTATATTCAAGACTATTGGAGAGCACTAAGGGAAGAGCTAGAGGAAATGCCAGAGCCCTAATGGCAGTCAGGATGACTGCCTTAATGAGAGGGTAATGTTACAATTTTCTGCACATATTCATTTTCTTTCTTAATTACCAGAAGACCGAACTATCCCTGACCCCATGTGATCACATAAACCAGAACCAGACGACTTAGGCCAAGTAGCCAGTAACTACGGCTCGCGCATACTGCACGACAACTGTATTGTCTTCATGCATTACAAGCTATTATTAGTACTACAGTTTTCATATATAAGTAGGTAGCTCTTGCTGTAACACCCCAGCTTTGAGCTAAAGTTTATTAATACCAAACTTCTCTCTTAACTCACACTCGACTAAGACATTAGTCCGACACCTTCACTCATATCTAAACTCCACGAGACTCTTGGGTGACTGTCCAAACATGAGGCAGCCCGAGTTTACTCTTGTTTGGATCTCGTGAGGTTCGGGTCTAACAAACCCGGTCATCAATTGGAAAACCCAGAAAATAATATTCGGAAGATGCCAGTGCCAGAAGCAGCCATTCACCCTACCAGATGCAGACCCAGAGGACAGATGGGACGAGGAATTAGAGGAAGGAGATACCATCTTAGCAGTAGATATGACAGAAGAAATAGAAATCAGAGCAGTACATCATGCGAACGATTTAGCTGCGAAAGCAAGCGAAGGAAAGCCGAAGAAAAATTTCAAAGAAATGGTACCCCCTGACTATCGAGACTTCCAGGACCTGTTCTCTAAAGACAACTTCGATGAACTCCCCAACCGAAAACCCTGGGACCACACCATTGAACTCATTCCCAATGCCAGCAACACCCTTGACTGCAAGGTATACCCCCTGAACAGAAATGAGCAGGAAGAACTTGACAAATTGTTGGATGAGAACTTATCCACGGGAAGAATACGTCCCTCCAAATCCCCATTTGCCTCCCCCTTCTTCTTCATCAAGAAAAAAGATGGCGCTCTTCGGCCTGTCCAGGACTACCGAATACTCAACAAAATGACCATCAAGAACAGATACCCTCTACCACTCATTTCGGAGCTCATGGACAAACTCAGGGGTGCCAGATACTTCACCAAGTTAGGCATACGTTGGGGATATAACAATGTACACATAAAAGAAGGCGATGAGTACAAAGCCACCTTCCACACCAACCGAGGATTGTTTGAGCCAACAGTCATGTTCTTTGGACTCACAAATTCGCCAGCCACGTTCCAATGGATGATGAACGACATCTTCCAGGACATGATCGCTGAGGGAAAAGTAACCATATACCTCAACGATATCCTCATATTCTCCAAAGACCTCCAAGAGCATCAACAGATAGTCCGCCGAGTGCTTCAATGCCTATGGGAACACAAGCTGTTCCTCAAGGCTGAGAAATGCGAGTTTGAAGTCCTAGAAACCGAGTATTTGGGTGTCATTGTCAGTGAAGGATCAGTCCGAATGGACCCCATCAAGGTCAAGGGAATCACGGAGTGGCCCACTCCCACCAAGAAGAAGGAGCTACAGAGCTTCTTAGGTTTTATGAATTTCTATCGAAAATTCATAAAAAACTATTCTAAAATAGTACGACCGATGACTCAACTCACCGGGAATGCCCCTTGGAACTGGGGCGCTGCCCAAAATCAAGCATTCCAACAACTAAAAAAGCAAATGGCAGAAGACGTCATCCTAGCCCTGCCAAGAGAAGACGGAAAGTTCAGAGTAGAAGCAGACTCCAGTGAAGGGGCCATTGGTGCAGTACTAAGCCAACAACAGGACGGTAAATGGAGACCTGTAGCCTTCCTTTCAAAGTCGTTGACGATGACAGAAAGGAACTACAAGATATATGACAAGGAACTCCTCGCCATAATGCTCACCCTCGCTGAATGGAGACATTACCTGATGGGAGCTGCCGTCGACTTTGAAGTATGGACAGATCATCAGAACCTTCAATACTTCTGCAAACCCCAAAAACTCAATCACTGACAAGCTTGTTGGGTTATCGAACTCGCTGAATACCATTTCTCCCTACATCACAAGCCCAGCACTGCAAACTGGAAAGCCGACCTCCTATCCAGACGGGATGATCATAATCAGGGAAAAGAAGACAACAATGAAATCGTGGTCCTCAAACCCGAACACTTCTGAGCAATGATCATGCCCACAACATCCAACATTCACTCGAAAATCAAGCGTGCTACCGAGAACACTGACAAGTGGGATCGAGGAATCTCCAACTCCTTAAACCATGAATGAGGCATCACAATGGAAAAGGGACTCCTGATGCTCACCGGAAGAATCTACGTACCCCGAGACAAGAAGCTCAGAGGAGAGATAATTGCCATGTCTCACGACCACCTCACTGCCGGACACCCAGGCATTGACAAGACCAATGAACTCATCCAAAGAGAATATTGGTGGCCAAAAATCAAACAGACAATAGAAAGATACGTAAAAGGATGCAAAACATGCCAACGAGTAAAAACCAACACGCAAGCATGCAAGGCGCCCCTTCACCCCAACACAGTACTGTCAGAACCGTGGACTCATATTTCTGTCGACCTAATCACCGGTCTCAAAGAATCCAGCGGATACGACGCCATTTTAGTTATAGTGGACAGATTTTCAAAAGAAATTATCCCCATAGCCTGCAACGGAACCTTAACATCGGAAGGAACCGCCAAGATATTCTGTGACAAAGTCTTCGCCATTCATGGCATGCCCCAAACTGTGATCTCGGACAGAGGCCCTCAATTTGTCTCCAAATTCATGACAGACCTCTACCGAATCCTCCAAATCACCCCCAATGCCTCCACTGCTTTCCACCCCCAGACCAACAGACAGACCGAAAGAGTCAACCAGGAAATCGAAAAATATCTACAGATATTCACTAGATATCAACAAGATGACTGGCACGAATGGCTCACTCTGGCAGCATTCGCTCACAACAATCGAAAGCACTCCTCTACGGGCCAAAGCCCCTTCTTCACCGTCTATGGACTCAATCCCCGAGTCGTCCCAGAGACAGAATGCCATAGCCCCTTCACCAACCCTGCCGCTGGCAACTTCATGTCACAAATGCAAAAAATCCATAAGCTATGTGAACAAGCCCTCCAGGAGGCTGCCACCAAGATGAAGGCTCAATATGACAAACAAAAGGGCAAGGCAATAGCATACAAAAAGAACGACTTGGTATGGCTCGACACTACGAATCTTCATCTCCCATGGCCAAAGAAGAAACTTGATGACAAATGAGTAGGCCCATTCTGAATCCTCGAAAAGGCAGGCACCTCCACCTACAAACTCAAACTTCCCCCTCACTGGTGCATTCATCCCCACTTTAATGAAAAACTCTTGACCCCATATACACCACCAGCGTTTCCGAACCAAGAACTCCCACCACCACCACCGCCAGACCTCGTCGAAGACAAGGAACAGTACAAAGTCAAAGAAGTCCTCGACACTCAAACCCAAAGGGTAAGAGGAAAGAGGGGCCAACCCTCTCGGCTAGTAACTGACTACTTCGTAAAGTGGACAGGATGGACAAGGGAACACAATGACTGGGTCACAGAAGAAGACATGGAGAATGCTCAAGAGGCAATAGAAGACTACCAACAAAGCCAAGCAGAACACGGAAGGGTCGTCACAGCCGAAGCAATTGTAAACCCTAAGGTGATAAAAGAAATAGTGGGACACAAGTACAAGGAAATCGGAGACGGAACATGGAATTACTTTTACACAGTCGAACGAAACAATGGGAAAAAGATTCAAGTCCAAAACCCGGACGGAGAAGCATGGAGCAAGTACATTCAGGACTATTGGACAGCAATAGAGGAAGAACTAGAGGAGATGCCGGAACCCTAATGGCAGTCAGGACGACTGCCTTAACGAGAGGGTAATGTTACGATTTTCCACACTTATTCATTTTCTTTCTATTATCAGAAGATCGAGATCCCTGAACCCCATGTGATCAGTCAAACTATAACCGGATGGCTCAGGCCAAGTAGTTAGTAACTATGGCTCACGCATACAGCACGACAACCATATTGTCCTCGAACGTTGTAGCTATTATTAGTCCCATAGTTTTCATATATAAGTAGGCAACTCTCACTGTAATACCCCAGCTTCGAGCTAAAGTTTATCAATACCGAACTTCTCTCTTAACTCATGCTTGACTAAGACATTAGTCCGATATCTTCACTTATATCCGAACTACATGAGACTCTCGGGTGGTTGTCCGAACACGAGGCAGCCCGAGTTTACTCTTGTTTGGATCACGTGCGGTTCAGGTCTAACACCTACTTGGCATCTGACTTGGTATTTCCTCCTATAGTCTCATTCCCATAGTGAGCTTGTTAAGTCCCAGTAGGCACACACCAATTTACAAGTCTGAGGGTGTATCACCTCACTGACCACATGTCACTCCATGTCTAGCCCTTTGTTATACATTAGTCATCTTCTAGAATGGTGTCAAGCACACAGTAAGCCTGCTAATTCTTCATGGCAATGGATATCCTTGTCAACCAATTACTCAGTTTACCAGTACTTTGCCAAAGCTCCTATTTGGGTGATGTGCCAGTGTTATCATTTTATCTTATCTCTCACATGTGGTTCAGTCTGGCCTTCTCAGGTACAGTACATCACTTTTAATTTTGTGAGTGTGCTGATCTTTTCAATTACAATCTTCTTTATTCTCTGTTTATAAAAGTGAGCTCACTCAGTAAGCACAACTACTAATGGCCGAACAGTGTTTTGTGAACTTTCTGTCAAGCACATGCTGTAACCAAGGGGGTCTGAAAAATATGTTTTAGTACACAGGGTCAAAATATTTTTTAGGACAGCTTGGAGGAGAACCTACCTACCTCTATGATGTCATTGTGACATCATATGTATATATATATGGTAATTTTTTGTTCCTGTTCATTCCCCACATCACCGACCATTCACCCCACATCAAACACCATTCCTCTGCTTCTTCACTGGCCTGCTACTCGATACTGAACATGATTCACATCACCAGCACTTTGGTACATACTCCAGATCAACACATTCTCAATGAAACTTAACACTTTTCAGCTTGTATATATGTGTCAAACTTAGAAATACTCACCCAAACTGTTTCACACCCTCTCTCAGTACATCTGGCCGCATTCTATTGTTCTTCAGCCTCAACTTGATGACTGCATATATGGTTGGACAGGATTAGTGTTCTGGGATGTTTCTCTTGTACTGACTGTCACCTAGGTTCAGTATCCATCAGTGAGATCTCTGTATCGAGTAGGGTATTGCCTGTGGACACAGTAGCAAGTGTTGGATCAGAAAGGATAGCTGGTGATATTTGGGATGGGCTGGAGAGATTTGGCCTGGAGACCAGGTCATCTGAAGGTACAACATTCATGTATGTGGCTCTCTCTTCTGGTGTTGGACTGACTTTGATTATAGATATTGTCTCTGTGGAGCCATCTTCCTTCTGTATGGTCATCTTGTTGCATTCATCATCCTCAAGTCCATTTGACTCTTCATACTTGACCTTGTCAATAGTTTTGTCTTCATGGATGTCTGGATCTTCAACTTCCTCCAGGCTTGGGGTATCATTTTTGAGATCGTGTTATGATTTCTCACAGATATTCACTTTTCTCTCTTATTAACTGAAGCCCGAGTCATCCCCGACCCCATGTGATCATCAGAACCAGAACCGGACGACTTAGGCCAAGTAGCCAGTAACTACGGCTCGTGCATACTGCATGACTACTGTATTGTCTTCATACGTTGTGACTATTATTAGTAGTGTAGTTTTAGTATATAAGTAGGTAGCTCTCGCTGTAACACCCCAGCTTCGAGCTAAAGTTTATCAATACCAAACTTCTCTCTTAACTCACGCTCAACTAAAGACCTTAGTCTGATTCCATCACTTATATCCAAACTCCACGAGACTCTTGGGTGGTTGTCCAAACGCGAGGCAGCCTGAGTTTACTCTTGTTTGGATCACGTGAGGTTCAGGTCTAACAATTAGCTTGAAGCTTCCCTTCTTTCTTTGCACATGACACAAACAAAGACCCATGCAACAAACCAGAGACCTGACCACCGCTAAGTTTCACATTGCCCTTGTGACCATTCTCATTCCCTTTGTCATTGTAACCATAGGCATCAGACTACGAGTCCTAATCCCGTGGATACGCGAAAACTGCCATGTCCACCCACAGACATACAAGCTCGAAGACCTCAAGCAGGAGCAGCCCCTACCCCAGCCAGAGACCAAAGAGTACCTGGGCGAAGGTAACAGGGAAGCTGAAAGAGGGTGTGGATGCACTCGCCCTTGGAACCTCCCGCATTTCGCTAACCACCCCTATCAAGCCTGCACCCCTGCCCCCGAGTATGATGAGGATGCCTCGGAATACACCGCCTCTGTCGCCCAGGTCATCAGAGTCAACACAGAGAGCACCGAGGAGTCCCCCGCCCGTCCCTCCTCCGAAGAGCCCTGTCCCCTCAGCCCCACCCTCTTCCCCTGCAACCATGCAACCCTTGACCTCCCAGGACTCTACCAGTGGGCCTTCAGCCCCCTCACTGATCCTTGGCCGCAGCCACTGAGTTATACCCCCCAGCAAATGGAGCAGCTTGAGCCCCAAAGAGAGGGAGAGTCTCCCGGTGACTGGTGGCATCATACCCATCAGCTTTGTCCCCTCCTGGCATGCAACCATTAGAATCCCAGCAGGCATCATATACCCCCCCACCCTCCAAATCAGCCAAAACAGGATACCCCTCGACCTCGTCCCATGGGAAACAACGAGCACTGGAAGAGGAAGAGGAAGATGAGACTCTGGAGATGGAGTCGACAGTGGAGCCGCCTGGCTCAGTCAGAGAACTGGACTGGCTGGAGGCAGAGGAGGAATATCTGGAGACGCAGAGATCGCTGACTGAAGAAGAAGACCGATATGAATACATGCTACGGTACAACAAGAGGTATAAGAATATAGTGGAGGAGATTTCGTGGCTAGCAACCACACTAGGGAGGAGATATATGGAGGCAGAAAGAGAAGGAAATGAGTTTGAGATGGGGAGATTACAAAAGCACACTGCCCATGAGCAGGCCACTTTCATGTTTAATAAAGATTTTCCTGCAGATGCGAAGCCTGCCCATGCCTAACTATGATGAATGGAACCTGCAAATCCCCAAACCACTCCCCAACTCGCCACCAAGACCAACACAACCCATACAGCAATCAGGCGGACCCCCAATCCCAAGTACCTCCTGACTATTCGCTGGCGCCAATGAAGAAACAGCAGCGGAACGAGAAGCCATAGCCGAGGAACGATGGAAGCTATATCAAGACATCCTAAACAAGGAGGCCACCCTGGAAGTCAGCAGAATGGAAATTGATCAGAAGAAGAAGGACCTAGAAGAGTTCTGCCGGAAACATGGATTTCCCCCAAACCCCAACGCAGCACCACCTGACCTTCCCAACCCTGGACAACCAGGGGGCCCACCTGATCCAGACTCACCCAGAGGCAGAGGAGACTTATGGTCCCTGCCCAGACCTCCACCAGACTGCATGCCCCCAGCTCTGAACCCCAGACACCCATGGGGCGCAGCAGATGCCAATGCCCTGTTCCTTGGGGTCAAACCCACCATGATGTGATTGCCTGAGCTATTCTATGGAAAGCACGATGACATCCAGCAATTCTTCCTCCAGTGCGCCCTTTATTTTGAAGTACATCAAGGTTACTATGAAGAGTCCCAGCGAATCACCTTCGCCACCTCCCACTTCGGCAGGAAAAGCCCTTACTTGGTGGGTCCATCATGCTGAAAACTACCTCAGTATCACAGAAGGAAGATACTGACTACCCACATGGAGGGACTTCGTCGACCTAGTCCGAAAGGAGTTCACCGATCTGGCAGTAGAAGAAGTGCATGAGCAGTGAATGTATGGGCTACAGATGCAGGACGGAAGCGCAAACTGATACTTCCAGGAGCTAGAGCAACAGGTGCAACTTGCTGGCAGGTGGGAAGACCAAGGAGAAAAGAGTCACATCGTTGCAGCGGTGCGAGCCGGAGTACCAGATGAGTACACCATAGCTGTCGCATCCAGAGAAAACATTCCCTGAACTTACTCCCAGTGGAAGCGTCGCATTATCCAGATTAATGACCAACGGGCTGTCAAATGAGCCTTCGATCGAACCCGCAAAGGCTATCGGCCCCAAGACCCCTGCAACTGGCAAAACACTCCCTGCAGCGACAACCAAGCTCCACCAAGATATGACAACTGCGCCCTGCCACCCAGGAACCAAAATGCTCCCCCGCAACCACCCAGGGACCCCAGACCAACACACACCAACACCAGGACAGGACCAGTCTATAGCGGCCAGGGACAGCCAATGGACATAGACCGACTCCATCAGGAAAGGCGATGCTTTAATTGCCACCAGAAGGGTCATTTCACCACAGACTGCTGACAACCCTGAAAGCCAAGGGACAGAGGCGGAAGGTTCACCCACAGCAACAACAATTGTCATGATAATCAGATGGTGGAACAAGAAGTGGAATCAGACAAGGAGAAGACACCCTCATCCTCAGGAGTGGAGGAAGTAAAAGACGGGGCCGACGAGTAAGCAATTCTACTCGGATGGCCAGACTCTCTCAAGGTGCTTTACATACTGCTGGACAGACTTATCATACTTCTGTAGGACTCATACATACACATTCAAATATACCCACCTCTATCACCTCCAGCAAGGCACCCAAGGAATCGCAAAACTGGTATAGTATATTAACTAATATGATGGACCAGGAAGACGAGGAATACCTTGCCAAGACTGAATGGGCCCCATACAAGATGTCCTCAAAACACCCTTGGATGGCACCCCACAAGCAGAAGTGTGCGGCTTCCCCAAAAAGAAGAATCCCTGACTGCAAACAGCTGCAGCAGAGGGAGCACAGAGTGGCAATAGCCCCGGGTGGCAAGAGACCAAAGGAATGATCCCTCGAGAGAAACTAGCTGCGACTCCTGTAGATATGCACCTGAATGCCAGGGACAACCCAACTAAGGGCAGACAGGACAGAGCAGGAAAAGTCCTCTCCCAGATCAGAACAGTTCTCAACCGATGGGGCACAAGTGCCTCGTCCGCCACACGAGATGGGTGGTAGGTGTGCCCAAGAACCAATAAGTCCTCCTCCCCTTTCTCCCCACTCACGCAAAGTCTCTATAGAAGAAATACTGGATGATGAAGATGACACATCCTACAAACTGGCTGCTGCAGCCAAAAATGCAGATGCATGTGGGCCATCCCCGATGCAAAAAAGCACTCCTTCAGAGGCAAGACACCCAACCCACTGGAGCCAAAAGAACAGCTACCAACAGCGGCAATGTCTTGGTGGAAACACCCATGAACCCTAGCAGTTCTAGAAAGACAAAGAAGAAAGCGGAAGAAGAATACAATGAGGATGATGACCCTGAGTGGCAAGCATACCTCAGGGGGCATCGCTATTGCAAGGAAGGCGACCCTGATGCCACCGATATGAAGGCATACAACCAATGGTGGACGCAGGTAAAAGAGAACCACAACTGGACAGAGCTAAAGACCATTGAGAAAGAAGAGTCCAGATACATGATTCCATTCAAGACAGAATGGACATGGCATGCAATTAGACAAGCGACAGGCAGTTACAAAGCCCATGCAATACTAGCGCACTGGACCCACAAGATGTGACAAGCAGAAGCAGACCAAGAGATGCTGATGTGCATCATCACCCTTCCCTGTACTCAAGCACTTGAACAATTGGAAGAACTCCGTAAACCGGTCTGATATATCCAATGAAGCGCCTGGACTGGGGCGAAAGACTTAACCACTGAAATCCGACTTGAAACCCTCACCAACCGAAAAACTCTCAAAAACACAGCCCTCGTAGACAGTGGATGCACAGGAAGTTCCATTGATCACAAGTACATAGAAGAACATGATTTACCAACCCGAGCAACCAGCGCACCAATCCTGGTCTACAATGCAGATGGAACCCGCAACAAGGCGGGAGAAGTCACTCACTTTGTCAAACTACGAATGACCATAGGAGGGCATGCGGAGCAGATCAACCTGGCAGTCACGGATTTGGGCACCAGAAGAGTATTTCTAGGACATGACTGGTTAATACAACACAACCCAGTCATCAACTGGAAAACTCAAAAAATCATATTTAGATGATGCCAATGCCAAAAACAGCCATTTACTCTACCAGACACAGATCCAGAAGACAGATGGGATGAAGAGCTAGAGGAGGGAGACACTATATTAGCAGTAGACATGACTGAGGAAATAGAAATCAGGGCGATTCACCATGCCAACAATTTAGCTGCAAAAGCAAGCAAAGGGAAACTAAAAAGGAGTTTCAAAGAAATGGTACCCCCTGACTACTGGGACTTCCAGGACTTGTTCTCGAAAGACAACTTCGATGAACTGCCTGATTGCAAACCCTGGGACCATGCCATTGAACTCGTTCCCAATACCAGCAATACCCTCGACTGCAAAGTATACCTGCTGAACCGAAATGAACAGGAAGAACTTGACAAATTCTTGGATGAGAACCTGTCCACTGGAAGGATCAGGCCATCCAAGTCCCCATTCGCATCACCATTCTTCTTCATTAAAAAGAAAGACGGCACCCTTCGACCAGTCCAAGACTACCGAAAACTCAATGAAATGACTATCAAGAATTGATACCCCCTACTGCTCATTTTGGAGCTCATGGACAAACTCAGAGGAGCCAAATACTTCACCAAGCTAGACATACGCTGGGGATATAACAATGTACACATCAAAGAAGGAGATGAATACAAAGCTGCTTTCCATACCAACCGGGGACTGTTTGAACCAACAGTCATGTTCTTTGGACTCACGAATTCACCAGCAACGTTCCAATGGATGATGAATGATATCTTCCATGACCTGATTGCTGAGGGAAAGGTAACCATATACCTTGATGACATCCTCATCTTCTCCAAGAATCTCCAAGAACACTGACAGATAGTCCGATGAGTGCTTCAACACCTATGAGAACACAAGCTGTTCCTCAAAGCCGAGAAGTGTGAGTTTGAAGTGCTAGAAACGGAGTATTTAGGAGTTATCATCAGTGAAGGATCAGTCCGAATGGACCCCATCAAAGTAAAAGGAATTATGGAATGGCCCACTCCCACCAAAAAGAAGGAGCTACAGAGCTTCCTAGGCTTTACAAATTTCTATCGAAAATTCATAAAGAACTATTCCAAAGTTGTATGACCAATGACTCAACTCACAGGGAATGCCCCTTGGAACTGGGGCACTGCCCAAAATCAAGCATTCCAGCAGTTGAAGAAGCAAATGGCAGAAGATGTAATCCTAGCCTTACCAAAAGAAGACAGAAAGTTCAAAGTAGAAGCAGACTCCAGCAAAGGAGTAATCAGCACAGTACTAAGCCAGCAACAAGACGGCAAATGGAGACCAGTAGCCTTCCTCTCAAAATTGTTGACAATGATGGAAAGGAACTATGAAATCTATGATAAGGAACTCCTCACCATAATGCTCACACTCGCTGAATGGAGACACTACCTAATGGGAGCCACCGTCGACTTTGAGGTCTGGACTGACCATCAGAACCTTCAATACTTCCAAAAACCTCAGAAACTCAACCGCCAACAAGCCTGCTGGGTAACCAAACTCGCAGAATACCACTTCTCCCTTCACCATAAACCTGGCACTGCAAACCAAAAAGTGGACCTGCTATCCTGCCGGGATGATCATGATCAAGGCAAAGCGGATAACAATGAAATCGTAGTCCTGAAGCTGGAACACTTCTGGGCCATGATCATGCCCACCACATCCAGCATCCACTCGAAAATCAAGTGTGCTACTGAGAGCACCGACAAATGGGACTGAGGAATCTCTGACTCCCTAAATCACGAAAGAGGCATCACTATGGAGAAAGGCCTCCTGATGCTGACTGGAAGGATCTATGTGCCCCTGAGACAAAAAGCTCAGAGGAGAAATCATTGCCATGTCCCATGACCACCTCACAGCGGGACACCCAGGCATTGACAAAACCAATGAACTCATCCAAAGAGAATATTGGTGGCCAAAGATCAAGCAAACCATGGAACGATACGTAAAAGGATGCAAGACATGTCAATGAGTAAAGTCCAACATGCAAGCATGAAAGGTGCCTCTTCACCCCAACGCCGTCCCATCGGAGCCATGGACTCATATTTCAGTAGACCTAATCACTGGTCTCAAAGAATCCGGCGGATATGATGCCATTTTAGTTATCATAGATAGATTTTCCAAAGAAATTATCCCTGTAGCATGCAACAGAACCCTAATGTCAGAAGGAACCACCAAGATCTTCCACGACAAGGTGTTCACCATCCATGGCATGCCCCGAACCATAATCTCGGACCGAGGCCCTCAATTTGTCTCCAAGTTCATGATGGACCTCTACCAAATTCTCCAAATTACCCCCAACACATCCACCACCTTCCATCCCCAAACTGATGGACAAACCAAACAAGTCAACCAAGAGATTGAAAAGTATCTAAGGATATTTACAAGGTACCAACAGGATGACTGGCATGAATGGCTCACCCTAGCAGCATTTGCTCACAACAATCGGAAACATTCCACCACAGGACAAAGCCCATTCTTCACCATCTATGGACTAAACCCCTGAGTTGTTCCAGAGACAGAATGCCGCAGCCCCTTCACCAAGCCCGCCACTGGCAACTTCGCATCCCAAATGCAGAAGACCCATAAACTATGCCAACAATCCCTCGAAGAAGCCATGGCCAAAATGAAGACCCAATATGACAAATGAAAGGGCAAAGCAATTGTGTACCAGAAGGATGATCTAGTATGGCTCGACACCACCAATCTTCACCTTCCAAGACCAAAGAAGAAGCTCGATGACAAGCGAGTCGGCCCATTCCAAATCCTAGAGAAGGCAGGCGCTTCTGCTGATACGCTTGGTATCAGGCTACCCATAGATTTTGCAAATTTTATACAAATTAAGGCAAACTACTAGCTGTACTAAGGACTAGAGTGGAGACTTTGCACTGCTAAGTTGAGTCATCTAGATCAGTGTTGAAGCACCTAAAACTGTAACAGAAGAGGAAGTAAGAGAAGACATCTAGACGAGTCAACTCTACAAACCTTTCGAGATTACTTGCTATTTCCTGTTTAAAAACAGACTACACATAGTCACCACACAAATGGGACCTCACTGTATCTAGACGAACTCAAAAACCAGAAGTTAGAAAACCTGAACTAGATTAGCTTGTCAAACTCAACAAAGCTGAAAACCACTTCGAATAGTTACTAAGTCACGACGGAATCAAATTCCTCCATGAACTTAGTCTAAAAAGAAATAAATGAGAAACCCTGAACCCTGCATGAAAGAATAGCCTAGTCAGGGATCCGAGGTACCAGTCTAGATCATGCAAGTGATTGTGACCATACAATCTCGGTACCTTGATCGATCCACGATCAATGGTTACATCCACTGAGATACTAAGGCAATTAAACAAGTACTGAATGAATAGCCACATGGCACCATAGGAAAGTGGAGGCAGGAGTGCCTACGGACCAGCATGGCACTCCTAGGCAATAGAAAAACCTGTCGCCTCCCCGTATAACTAAATGAATATCTCAGAATCACACAATTCTTATAGAATAATTACTCATTGTTTGTATTACTATGCATAATCACGCTACTAGTAGTCTAGATAAGGGACTCCTATACCTAGACATAGAATACTATAAAATACCATCACCTAGACACACAACAGCAGGAAAGCATTCCCCCGTGTTTGTGCTAGTGGCCCATAAGCTACCTAATCAAATACCAGATTTAAGTGCCTGTCCTCGACTGAGTAATTCATTGCTAAGTCACCCAATAAGAAAGAACAAGTAGTTGAAGTGAAATAAGCCCTAGAACGCTTTGAGTTCGAATGATTGAAAGAGTCAGCATACTCTAGAGTCTGCGTGCTCTTTGCAAGTCTGTGTACTTAGATCTGTCTTAGAGTCTGTACTTCTTGTCTCAAGTCTGCGAACTTGTGTTGAGAGTTAGTGAACTCTAGAGCCTGTGAGCTCTTTGTAGAACCTGTGTGTTCTTTGATTGTTTAAGTTAAGAAGTAATCTAGACCAGCTATTGCTTGCCTAGACGATGTTTGTTCTCTGAACTAGACCAGTTCCTACCTACCTATTAAAACCCCACATCGTTATAACTCATTATCTCGACTAGTGTATCTTGTGTAAACGTCTTCTAGATCAGAATCAGAAGTAGTTTTCAAACACCTTACATTGAATTATCAAAGTCTAAGATCATACATGAGTGCTTCTACTGTACTCAACCTTGAACTTACAAACATTGGTGATAGTGTGAGTGTTTAGAGTGAGAGTTAGTCTCTAGATTTCTCATCTAGAGTTTAGTTTTCCTTTGAGCACTGCCCGTTACCGAGTGCATCACTGCATACAAACTCAAACTCCCACCACACTGGCGCATTCACCCCCACTTCAACGAAAAACTCCTTACCCCATACACACCTCCAGCATTCCTGAACCAAGAACTTCCACCACCACCACCACCAGACCTCATCCAAGATGAAGAACAGTATGAAGTCGAAGAAGTCCTCGACACTTGAACCCAAAGGGTAAGAGGAAAGAGGGGCCAACCTTCTTGACTGGTAACTGATTATCTAGTAAAATGGGTAGGCTGGACAAGGGAACACAACAATTGGGTAACCGAAGAAGACATGGAAAACACCCAGGAACTAATCAAAGAATACCAACAAAGTCAAGCAGAACATGGGAGAGTAGTAATAGTGGAGGCCATTGTAAACCCCAAAGCAATCAAGGCAATTGTGGGACACAAGTACAAGGAAACCGAGAATGGGACATGGGAATACTTCTACACAATCAAATGAAACAATGGAAAGAAGGTTCAAGTCCAAAACCCAGATGGAGAGATATGGCAAGAATATATACAGGACTATTGGAAAGCAGTAAATGAAGAACTAGAGGAAATGCCGGAACCCTAATGGCAGTCGGGACGACTGCCTTAATGAGAGGGTAATGTTACAATTTCTTGCGGATATTCACTTTTCTCTCTTATTAACCAAAGCCCAAGTCATCCCGACCCCACATGATCATCAGAACCAGAACCGGGAAGCTCAGGCCAGGTAACTACAGCTCATGCTTACCACACAACTACCGTATTGTCTTCATACATTGTGACTATTATTAGTAGCGTAGTTTTAGTATATAAGTAGGTAGCTCTCACCCCAGCTTTGAGCTAAAGTTTATCAATACCAAACTTCTCTCTTAACTCACACTCAACTAAAGACCTTAGTCTGATTCCATCACTTATATCCAAACTCCACAAGACTCTTGGGTGGTTGTCCAAATGCGAGGCAGCCCAAGTTTACTCTTGTTTGGATCATGTGAGGTTCAGGTCTAACAATTATCTTGAAGCTTCCCTTCTTTCCTCATGCATGATGCAAGCAAAGACCTATGCAACAAACCAGAGACCTGAACACCTCCCAGTTCCACATCACCCTTGTGGCCATCCTTGCCCCCTTCACCCTTGTAATCATAGGAATTGGACTATGAGTCCTAATTCCATGGATATGTGAAACCCACCATGTCCACCCACAGATGAACAAGCTTGAAGACCTTGAGCAGAACCAACCCATATCCCACCCCCTCAGTCCAGCCCTCATTCCCTGCAACCATGCACACCTTGACCTCCCAGAATTTGCCCGTCGCCCCTTTAGCCCCCTCACTGACCCTTTGCCGCAGCCACTGAGTTATACCCCCCAGCGAATGGAGACACTTGAGCCCCAGCAAGAGGGAGAGTCTCCTGGCAACTGGTGGCATCATACCCATCAAATTCACCCCTCCAGCATGCAACCATTAGAATTCCAGCTGGCATCATCTACCCCCCTGCCCTCCAAATCAGCCAGAACAGAATCCCCCTCAACCTCATCCCATGGGAAACAATGAGCATGGGAAGAGGATGAGGAAGAAGAGACTCAGGAGATGGAGTTGACAGCGGTGCCACCTGGCTCAGCCAGTGAACTGGAGTGGCCGGAGGCAAGGGATGACTATCCCCAGGTGACAACATTCCTAACTGAAGAAGAAGACATACAGGAATATGGCATACTGGTATGCAGAGAGGTACAAGAATATAGTGGAGGAGATTTCATGGTTAACAACTTTGCTGGGAAAACAATATATGGAGGCAGAAAAAGAGCAGAACACATTCGAAATGGGTAGGCTATGAGTACACACTGCCCATGAACAGGTGACCTTTATGTTTAATGCAGACTTTCCCCTTGACGCAAAAAGACTTATGCCTGACTACAACATTTGGAACCCACCAATCCCCAAACCATTCCCTGATTCTCCACCAAAGCTGAAACGGCCAATACGGGAATCAGGCGGACCCCCAATCCTGGGGACTGCCTGACTATTCACTGGAGCAAATGAGGAAACTGTGGCAGAATGAGAAGCCGCAGCAGAAGAACAATGGAAGCTATACCAAGATGTTCTAGACAAAGAGGCCACCTTAGAACTCAATAGGATGGAGATGGAACAGAAGAAAAAGGACCTAGAGGAATTCTGAGAGAAACACGGATTTCCCCTAAACCCCGACAAGGCACTGCCTGATCTCCCAAACCCTGACCAGCCAGGAGGAGTGCTGGATCCAGATTCCCCTGGAGGAAGAGGAGACTTATGGTCCTTACCAAGACCCCCACCTGACTGCATGCCCCCAGCACTGAATCCAGGACACCCTCACAGAGCAGCCACAGCAGATGCCTCTTTCCTTGGAGTCAAGCCCACCATGATGTGCATGCCCGAGATGTTCTATGGGAAGCATGATGACATACAAAGGTTCTTCCTCCAGTGTGTCCTCTACTTTGAGGTACACTGAGGCTATTACGAGGAGTCCCAACAAATCACCTTCACCACCTCCCACTTTGGTGGAAAAGCCCTCACCTGGTGGGTCCATCATGCCAAACAATACTTCAGTATCACCGAAGCAAGATACCAGCTCCCCACATGGAGGAACTTCATCGAACTAGTCCGAAAGGAGTTCACAGACCCAGCAGTCGAAGAAGTACATGAACAGCAGATGTACGGTGATGTGCTTGGTAACAGTGCAGAGACTAAACTAGAGTGAATATACAACAAGTGAAACTTGTATATACTCAACCCAAAGCAATCCTTGCGCTTCACAATCACCAAATATATAAGTTCAGGTGTTTCGAGATTGATAGAAGACCTCTGCAAACCAACTAGTTTGGTTGGAAGATCAAATATTCTGCCAAGTGCGCAACTATTCCAGCAGGAAGCAGGACTATTACGACTTGTTCTTTCGTTTCAAAGAGTATTCAAGCTATTTAATTTGACTTAGCAAATATAGCACTGGTTTGTGGGCAAATATAATATATTAAGAACAACTTTTCGTCCTGAGACTTCAAATATTTTGGGTTCTGAGATTAAATGACACTTAGGTCGATTTATATAGCACACTGGCTTTACTATGGCGCACTGGCTGATGTCTGCAGCTCACTGGCTGATACTATGGCTCACTGGCCGATTCAAACTCAAAAATATTCAAATAATATCGATATATTCTTTCTATATATAGTGGACTTGAGAAATACTCATCTCATCCAAGGAATATACACAAAGGCCTTCGAAATCACCCTGCTCACTGGCTAAGGTGCGACTCTAAGGGATGGCAAGCTCCCTGGACTTCACAATTATTCTACAACCTCGAGGTTCCACTCCAAGGCCCTTGAATCGACTCAAGCACTGCGCTTATAATGCCAAATCGTGGGGAGGGTGTTGCCTCCTGTATATTACATCTAGGAGGCCTTTATATACTGTACATAGTCCGATCTATCTTGGATAAATAGTCATACTGTATAAGCTAATATCCAACTGTATCTAGGCTACATACTACTGGGTTGAGGGTTTCCTGGTCGAAATGGTCTAGGTGCCTTCTATCCTACTTTCCAGGATGATCTATGGTCACTTGAATCGGAATATTCTATCATTCTTTGCCAGACTAGGAAAGGTTCTGGAACTGCAAAGCTGAATAGCTTGGTTACCAGTCCATTTACCCTCTGCCCAGGCTATTGCATCATAGAATGCGTCACCATTCTCTATCTCTAGGCAACTAGTCAAGGCTACAGTCAGTGGAATATTCCTGATCAATTGATCCGTTAATAGGGATACTCCGATCACTGATGTGAGCCTCATGGCATACAAGCCTACTATTCTGGAATCTGACTCGTCTGCAGAGTATCTACAGGTTTAAAGTCACTATCAATAGATAGTACTATCGAGTCACTTCATCTGTTCAATATAGAAGCAAATATTCCACCATATTAGGGAAAGTACTTGCTGCTGAATGCGAACTTGGGAAGCTCTTCTATCTATTCTTTCTAGAGCTTGAACTGCCTCGGAATATTCTGCAAACCATAGACAACTAGTCACAGCTATTCAATCGCATTAGGGGAATATTTCCCTCGTCTGGGGGCTAGTCAACCTCATTAAGGGACTAGCTACTTCTGGTTTAAGTGGATTGTGCATGAATAGGATGTTGTGGCATATATCTGCCTGTTTAAACCTATTAGAGATCAACTATTTCAGGCTGGTAGGTTCAATCCTTCAAGGTACCATTCCTAAGTCCTGTATTTCAACTCTATATTTTCATTCATTGCACAGGATCCTAGCTATCTGCTCGAAGTCTCAGCAATAGCTCTTGTATTCAAGTGGATTTGGATTCTGGTATGTATATATTTCATACAAAATCACAAAATCTAAGGGTAGACATGCAGCATGCATATCAACAGATTGAAAATGCAGGACAGGAGCACTAACTGATACTTCCAGGAACTGGAACAACAAGCACAGCTCACTGGCAGATGGGAAGATCAAGGGGAGAAAAGCCATATCGTAGCTGCAGTATGAGCCAGGGTTCCAGATGAGTACACAATGGCTGTCGCATCCAGAGAAAATATTCCCTGCACTTACTCCCAGTGGAAGCGATGCATCATACACATCAACAACCAACAGGCAGTAAAACAGGCCTTCGACAGAACCCACAAGGGCTATCGACCCCAAGACTCCCGCAACCAACAAAACACCCCCCACAGCAATAATTGCGCTCCACCACCCAGGAACCAGAACACACCCCTGCAACCACCTAAAGACCCAGGACCGACTAGTACCAACACAGGAACCAGACCAGTCTATGGCGGACAAGGACAACCAATGGACATAGACTGACTCTGACAAGAAAGGCACTGCTTCAATTGCCACCAGAAGGGTCACTTCACCACAGACTGCTGACAGCCAAGGAAACCAAGAGATGGAGGTGGAAGATTCACCTGCAACAACAATAACCGCTGCAACAATCGAGCAGTGGAGCAAGAAGTGGAATCAGATGAGGAGAAGACGCCCTTGTCCTTGGGAGTCAAGGAGGTAAAAGATGGGGCCAATGAGTAAGCGATTCTACTCAGTTGGCCAGACTTTCTAAAGGTGCTTTACATACTGCTGGATGGACTTATGATACTTCTGTAGGACTTTCTTATATGCATTCAAATATACCCCCCTTTACACCCTCCAGCAAAGCACCCAAAGAATCGCAGAGCCAGTACAGTATATTAACTAACATGATGGATCAGGAGGACCAAGACCATTTAGACCAGGTAGAACAGGCCCTGCCAAAGTCGCCCTTGAAACAGAAGCGTGTGGCTTCCCCAAAAAGAAGAATCCCTGACCGCAAACAGCTGCGGCAGAGGGAGCATGGAGTGGCAATAGCCCTGGGTGGCAAGACCAAAGGAGCAACCCCTAGCAGTAAACTAACCACAACTCCTGTAGATACGCACCTGAATGCCAGAGACAACCTGACTAAGGGCAGACAGGATGGTGCGGGCAAAGCACCCTCCAGGTCAGAACAGTTCTCAACCGATGGGGCACAAGCGCCTCGTCTGCCATGTGAGATGGGTGGTAGGCATGGCCAAGACCTAGTCAGTCCCCCTCCACTCTCTCCTCGCTCACACAAAGTTTCTTTAGAGGAAGTACCAGACAATGAAGATGACACGTCCTACTGACTGGCTGCTGCAGCCAAAAATGCAGATGCATGTGGGCCATCCCCAAAGCAAAAAAGTCCTCCTCCAGAGGCAAGATGCCCAACCTGCAGAGCCAAAAGAATGGCTACCAAGGGCGGCAACGCCTTGGCAGAAATGCCCATGAATCCTAGCAGTTCTAGAAAGGCAGAGAAGAAAGCGAAAGAAGAATACAATGAGGACAATGACCCTGAGTGGCAAGCATATCTCAAGGGACACCATTACTGCAAAGAGGGAGACCCCAATGCCACCAATATGAAGGCATACAACAGGTGGTGGATGCATGTGCTAGAAGACCATAATTGGACAGAGCTGAAGACAATCGAGAAGGAGGAATCTGGTTACATGATTCCATTCAAAACAGAATGGACATGGCATGCAATCAGATAAGCAACAGGCAGTTATGAAGCCTGGCACCATACTCGTGCACTGGACCCACAAGATGCGACAAGCAGAAATAGACCAAGAAGTAATGCTACGCATTGTCACTCTACCTCACACCCAAGCGCTCGAACAGTTAGAGGAACTCTGCAAACCGGTCCTGATACATCCAATGAAGTGCCCAAGCCAGAGCAAAAGACTTGACCACTGAGATCTGACTCCAAACCCTCACTAACTGCCAGACCCTTAAAACTACAGCCTTAATAGACAGCGGATGCACCAGAAGCTCCATCAACCACAAATATGTAGAAGAACATGATCTACCAACCCGAGCAACCAGTGCCCCAATCCCAGTCTACAATGCTGACAGCACACACAACAAGGCTGGAGAAGTTACCCACTTCATAGAACTCTGAATGACCATCGGAGGACATGCAGAATGGATCGACCTGGCGGTCATGGATTTAGGCACTAGAAGGATATTCCTAGGTCATGACTGGCTGATATGTCATAACCCCATCATCAGCTGGAAAACCCAAAAGATCATATTTGGGCAATGCCAGTGCCAGAAGCAGCCATTCACCCTACCAGATGCCGACCCTGAGGACAGATGGGATGAGGAATTGGAAGAAGGAGATACTATATTAGCTGTAGACATGACCAAGGAAATAGAAATCAGAGCAATTCATCATGCAAATGATTTGGCAGCAAAAGCAAGTGCAGGGAAACCAAAGAAGAGTTTCAAAGAAATGGTACCCCCCAACTACCGGGAGTTCCGAGATCTATTCTCAAAAGACAATTTTGACAAACTTCCTGACCAAAAGCCTTGGGACCACACCATTAAACTAGTACCCAATGCCAGCAATACCCTTGACTGCAAAGTATATCTGCTGAACCAAAACAAACAGGAAGAACTTGACAAATTCTTGGATGAGAATTTATCCACTGGAAGGATATGACCTTCAAAATCTCCCTTTGCTTCACCATTCTTCTTCATCAAGAAAAAAGATGGCACCCTCTGCCTGGTCCAAGACTACTGAAAACTCAATGAAATGACCATCAAAAATTGATATCCCCTACCACTCATTTCGGAGCTCATGGACAAACTATGAGGTGCAAAATACTTCACCAAGCTAGATGTACACTGGGGATATAACAATGTACACATCAAAGAAGGCGATGAATATAAAGCCACCTTCAGAACCAACCGAGGACTGTTCAAACCAACAGTCATGTTCTTTGGACTCACCAACTCCCCCACAACCTTTCAATGGATGATGAATGACATATTCCATAAACTAATTGCTGAAGGAAAAGTAACCATCTACCTTGATGACATCCTGATCTTCTCAAAGAATCTCCAAGAACACCAACAGATAGTTCGACGAGTACTTCAACACCTACAGGAACACAAGCTGTTCCTCAAAGCTGAGAAGTGCAAATTTGAGGTCTTAGAAACACAGGCCCAACCATAAGAATGGGGGGTATTGAACTGGTTATAACCCAGCATTCAAATGCCAAATTTGTGGTTCTATGCACAGCCACTGATTCATGCCTGTGGGAAATTTCTTGGGGAAATTGGAAAATAGGCTGAAATGCCCTGCAGGGGAAATTTTTGCAATTTTACCCTTAAAAATGTCCAAAATCATCATTTTCAGACAGCCACCATTATTGGTCCTACCTAGGTTAGAAATGTTCGGTGACATAATGTCAGCGACACTGCCACTGCCCAAATTGGCCTGGACCTCATTTCAATGCCTACAGTTTACAGTCTTCCCACTGGTCAATTGGGCTAAAAAAAAAAAGTAACATGCTCAGAAAAAATATATCATTGCTTCTACAGCCCTTCACCATATGTACTGTACCTATTTTAGCTGGATGTGCCGAGACGAACCAGGATGTAATTATCATGGGAATATATCATTCCCAATCCAGTAGCTAGAAATTTTTTGAAAATCTTCCTTTGAAATTAGTGAATTTTGCATGCCATTAGGTCATATAAACATATCATACCAAGATATATTGATTGTATCCATAATATACAAGTCAAATAGTATATAATGTCTGTGATTTAACAAGAGACAGACAATTTCGATGTTTTTTGGACTTTGCCAGACTAAACAGATATTCGGGCCAAATCCGTCTCAATGAAAAAATTGTTCAGTATAGAATAACTTCACAGTTTTAAGTACAGAAAAATATTCAGAAGTGTAAAGATACTATAGAATAACATACAATTCAATTTTTGTAGCACACAGTGCAGATGATTCCAATATAGAATAAAAGTCTGATAAAAGTCTAGTGAAATTCATACTAAGAACGAGTGGTAGTATACATCAATTGCCCTCAACAGTACTACATGGCATATATGCATGCAGTTGCATATTAGCATGGATCAGAGGGGCTATTTCGGTAATATAATGTATTATATTGAATATTTGTTATCTCTCGAACCATCCGAGAAAGCACAGTGGTGTGTAGAGGTAAAGCATAGATGAAAATACACAAAAGAGAGAGGAAGTTTCATTAAATTGCTCATACATGGTCCCTATGTACCTGGAACAATATAAAACTGTGTAAATACATTATCAATACAAGTAATAAAGTACTCTGATACTTGATAAGACATTGGATAGCCTGCATCAAGCAGTGGATGAATTCCAAGCATGAACTCTGCTGCTCAATCAAAGCAGACCTGACCAACTGATCGGTGATTGGGTGGCTGTGCTGCTTCTTTTCTTGCCTTTAGCTACCATCTCATCACCCACCAACCCTCTCCATGCCATGGAAAAGCCACTACTATGGCATATAAAGGTACGTTATACTATATGACAAACTTATCGTTGTTTCTAGGCTTTTTTTGTATGCAGGAAGGCCCAGCACAAGCCCCCATTGAGGACGACAAGGACGATGATGGCATATCAGATGACGATGACAATTGCAGGGATGGGTGTGGGACTGGAGGAGTCGCAGGGGTGGATGGGGAGGTATGGGGATATGATTTGAGGCAAGGGCATGGACAAGGTGTGTGGCAGGAGGGTCAGATGGTGCATGCATCAGGGCGGCACCAACATCCTGCACCGACGTCCAACGATCAACCCAATGGATGAGCCCTATGGAGCATCGATCAGCAATGCAACAATGGACTGATGACATGCCCCCAGGGCGTTTACGTGTGTAATTTTGCGTTATTAGGCATTGCATACCTAAAATAGAAGTCTGCAAATGCAATAAGAGAGAATATACAAAGAGTGCAATGATATTAAACAAATACAATGAATATTGGAAGTGACTATTGGTAGAGCACATGCTCTAGCTTAGAGCGATACTAGATAAGGTCAATCTAAGTATGAGAGCTCAGTGCTTGATACTAACTGCACCAAGATAACATTGCACAGGTATCGGAATATAATAATTAGAGACACATGTGATACTAGATGAAATACAAGAGACATTGATCTATGATGCACAAGGCATGGATCGACCAGCAACTTGCATGCATATTGATATAATGGCCACATATGAATAAAACCAAGAATACTTACTTCAGCCGAAGAGCACAAGGCCTAGGCAAATACTAAGTCATCACAAATGACAGAGACACTTAGAGAAATATGAATAAGTCAAATTGGGACTTGTTTGATAAGAGATATCTCTGAGGATATAACTGGAGACATGACCTATCACTGGGTACAGTGTTAACTGATGTCACAACCATGCACGCTACAAAGTCTGGGTCCAAGTCGGACATTTGACTAAGTGCCAAGCAATGGCATGCTCATGCGGCATGCAAGGGATGCAAGGGATGGAAGGCTGCAGAAGAGATAATACTATAACTGGTTGTATTAATTTCTAGATCATAGAAAGTATAAATACAGTAGTATAGAAGTAGTGTACAAGTTTTGGACCTCCGGTGTAACAGTGCAAAGCTTTTCTGCCATGTGCTCTAGCACTTGGAGTTGTTGGTAGCTTCGAGCGAGAGAATATAGACATTAGCTGAGACTTATTGTGTGATATTGAGTAGCATGCTAGACAAAGAAGGTTAATGCAGCACTTTGTGCATAGGTTTCAGGTCATTGTTTGACTTGTGCTCCTATAGAGAATTCAAGTTGAGTGTCAGTGTGGACACTTTCTCACTTCTTTGAGGTTCTTGTGTGATGCAAGGTGCTACAGGCAGCAGAGGTTCAAACCCTTTGGTCTGATTAGTGCTTGCTTTCTGTATTTCCACAGGTTGGCAAAGGTTCAAACCCTTTGGCTTGTCAGACGGGGTTTTCTGTGTTAGTTTGTGTTCTCTGGATCGCATAGGTTGGAACCCTGTGGATGTATGATCAGTTAGGAAGCTCAAGCACATAGGTGTAGACCCTGTGGCTTGTGTGGATTGTGTTAGTGTATTGGTTTCTGCTTGGAGTGCTGTGCTTTGAGTCATGTCTAGTGGTTAGTTCTGTTGTCCATTGTGGCAGTTTTGAATAGCATGCAACCTTAGAAGAGTTGTGGTTATGTCTATCGACATATAGAGTTGTTGTTAAACCCCTTTGCCTTGAGGCCAAGCAACGAACGTTGCTCCTCTTGTTTGAGAAAAGCTTTTAGACTTAGAGAAGTCAAGATATGATATGAGCGTTATCGCTATACATGTATCTTAGAGATATTGAGAATACAGTTCTTTGTGTCGCTACTTCTATCACATCAGAATCCCCCAATGAACTTGTGTGTGTTTGTGTGTGTAGTGTTAGGTGTGGGTGTGATCAGTGTCTTCAACTCTGTTGCATTTCTAGCTTGTGCATGCAGGCAGCTCTTCAGTGGAACAATACTTCAGCCACACAGAGAGAAGATACCGACTCCCCGCATGGGCAGACTTCATCCAACTGGTCTGGAAGGAGTTCACAGACCCAGCAGTAGAGGAAGTACATGAAGTGAGGATGTACGGATTGAAGATGCAGGACGGAAGCACAAACCATTATTTCCAAGAACTAGAACAACGGGCACAGCTTGCAGGAAGATGGGAAGACCAAGGGGAGAAGAGCCATATTGTTGCTGCAGTCCGAGCCAGAGTACCAGATGAATATACCATAGTAGTAGCATCCAGCAAGAACATCCCAATAATGTACTCCCAGTGGAAACACCACATCCTCCAGATCAATGACCAGTGAGCAGTCAAATGGGCCTTCAACAGAACCCACAAGAGCTACCGACCACAGGACCTCCAGAATCAATTGCAGAATGCCCCCAGAAACAATAACTGCACCCTGCCAAGATACAACAGCCGTGCTCTGCCACCAAGAAATCAAAACACACCCCTGCAACTGCCAAGAGAGCCCGGACCCTCCAGCACCAATACCAGAACTGGACCAGTCTATGGTGAACAAGGACAGCCAATGGACATAGACTGTCTCCAGCAGGAACAGCACTGTTTCAACTGCCACCAAAGGGGCCACTTCACCACCAACTGCAAAGAACTGAGGAAGCCAAGGGACAGAGGTGGAAGATTTACCTGCAACAATAACCACCACGATCAACAAGTAGTGGACCAAGAAGAAGGATCTGACAAGGAGAAGATGCCCTCGTCATCGGGAGTGGAGGAGGTAAAAGATAGGGCCAACAAGTAAGCAATTCTACTCGGTCAGCCAGACTCTCTAAAGGTGCCTCACATATTGCTGGACAAATTTCTAATACTTCTGTAGTTACAAACACTGCATTTGAATATACCCCTTCTCACCATTCCCAGCAAAGCACCCAAAGAATCACAGAACCAGTATGATATCTTAACAGACAACGCTAATGATTATTCTAGGACTAACCCCCAGGCCCTGCCAAAGTTGTCCTTGAAACACCCTTGGACAGTGCCTGACAAGCAGAAGCATGCAGCTTCTCCAAAAAGAAGAATCCCTGACCACAACCAGCTGCAGCAGAGGGAGCACAGAGAGGCAAAAGCCCCAGGTGGCAAGACAGTGCAAGGTGCACCTCCCATGAAGAAACAGATGCTGGAGGCTGCTGGTTAGCCATTGCCTGAGATCCAGAGATCCAAGGATCAAAAGGTGCTCCCAGGACCAGTGGAGTCTGCAAACTGAGGCGGAGAGCCAAAGCCAAAGTTGACAGGAGAAATGCACCTGAAGATCCCAGACCCTGAGATCGAAGAGGGCAGCCAGACCAAGGCTGAGGCAAACGTAACTCAAAGGGAGTTCTCAATTGACAGGGCACAAGCACCTCGTCTGCTATGCGAGACAGGTGGTAGGCATGCCCAAGAACTGGTCAGTCCCCCACCACTTACCCCCTGCTCACACAAAGTTTCCTTAGAAGAAGTACCTGATGATGAGGATGACATGTCCTACCAACTGGCTGCTGCAGCCAAAAATGCAGATGCATGTGGGCCATCCCTGACACAAAAAAGTCCTCCCTTGGAGGCAAGACACCCAACCTGCAGAGCCAAAAGTATGGCTACCAAGGGTGGCAACGCCTTGGCAGAAACACCCATGAACCCTAGCAGTTCTAGAAAGACAAAGAAGAAAGCTGAGGAAGAATATAATGAGGACAATGACCCCGAGTGGCAAGAGTATCTTAAGGGACATCATTATCACAAAGCTGGAGACCCTGACACAACCAACATGAAAGCATACAATAGATGGTGGACACAGGTAAAGGAGGATCACAACTGGACAGAGCTGAAGACAATCGAAAAGGAAGAATCCAGGTACATGATTCCATTCGAAACAGAATGGACATGCCATGCCATCAGACAGGCAATGGGCAGTTATGAAGCCCACACTATTCTGGCACACTGGACCCACAAAATGTGACAAGCAGAGATAGACCAAGAAATGATGCTATGTATCATAACTCTGCCCCACACCCAAGCACTCAAACAGTTGGAAGAACTTTGAATACCAGTCTGATACATCCAATGAACCACCCAGGCCAGCACAAAAGACCTAACCACCGAAGTCCAAATCGAAACCCTCACCAACCACCAAACTCTCAAAACCATGGCCTTAATAGACAGTGGCTGCACCAGGAGTTCTATCGACTGCAAATATGTAGAGGAACACAACCTACCAACCTGAGCAACTAGTGCCCCAATCCCCATCTACAATGCTGATGGCACACAAAACAAGGCTGGGGAAGTAACCCATTTCATGGAACTCAGAATGAATATAGGAGGGCACACCGAACGAATTGACCTGGCAGTCACAGACTTAGGCACAAGAAGAATATTCCTAGGGCGTGATTGGCTAATATGCCATAACCCTGTCATCAATTGGAAAACCCAGAAAATCATATTCAGACGATGCCAGTGTCAGAAACAGCCGTTCACCCTGCCAGATGCAGACCCAGAAGACAGATGGGATGAAGAGTTAGAAGAAGGAGATGCCATACTAGCAGTAGATATGACTGAGGAAATAGAGCTCAGAGCAATTCACCATGCAAATGACTTAGCCACAAAAGCGAGTGAAGGAAAACTGAAGAAAAGTTTCAAAGAAATGATACCCCCCAATTACCAGGGGTTCCAAGATCTATTCTCAAAAGATAACTTCGACAAGTTGCCTGACAGGAAGCCCTGGGACCATGCTATTGAGTTAGTACCAAACACCAGTAATACCCTCGACTGGAAGGTATACCCATTGAACCAGAACAAACAAGAGGAACTCAACAAGTTCCTAGACGAGAACCTCTCCACAGGAAGAATCCGACCCTCGAAGTCCCCTTTTGCATCCCCGTTCTTCTTCATCAAAAAGAAAGACGGTGCCCTCCACCTGTCCAGGACTATTGAAAGCTCAACGAGATGACCATCAAAAACTGTTACCCCTTACTGCTCATCTCGGAACTAATGGACAAATTACAAGGCACCAAGTATTTCACTAAGCTAGACATATGCTGGGGATATAACAATGTATGCATCAAAGAAGGCAATGAATACAAAGCAGCCTTCCAGACCAATAGGGGATTATTCAAACCTACAGTAATGTTCTTCAGACTCACAAATTCCCCTGCAACCTTTCAATGGATGATGAACAACATCTTCCATGACCTGATCGCCAAAGGAAAGGTAACCATATACCTCAATGACATTCTCATTTTCTCCAAGGATCTCCAAGAACACTGACAGATAGTTTGATGAGTACTTCAGCACCTCCGAGAACACAAGCTGTTCCTCAAGGCTGAGAAGTGCGGATTCGAAGTTCTGGAAATGAAGTACTTGGGCATTATCATCAGCAAAGGGTCTGTCAGAATGGACCCCATCAAAGTCAGAGGAATCACAGAGTGGCCCATGCCCACCAAGAAGGAGCTACAAAGCTTCTTAGGTTTCATGAATTTCTATCGGAAATTTATCAAGAACTACTCCAAGATCATATGACCAATGACTCAACTCACCAGAAACACCCCTTGGAACTGGGGCACTGCCCAAAATCAAGTGTTCCAACAGTTGAAGAAGCAGATGGCAGAAAACATAATCCTAGCTTTACCAAAGGAAGACGGAAGGTTCAGAGTAGAAGCAGACTCTAGTGAGGGAGCCATTAGCATGGTATTAAGCCAACAGCAGGACAGCAAGTGGAGACCAGTAGCCTTCCTTTCAAAATTGTTGACTACGATGGAAAGAAACTATGAGATCTATGACAAAGAACTCTTAGCCATAATGCTCGCCCTTGCTGAATGGAGGCATTACCTCATGGGAGCCACTGTCGATTTTGAAGTCTGGACAGATCACCAAAACCTGCAATATTTCAGGAAACCCCAAAAGCTCAACTGCTGACAAGCCCGTTGGGTAACCGAACCCACAGAATACCACTTCTCTCTTCATCACAAGCCTAGCACTGCAAACAAAAAGGCCAACCTATTATCCCGATGGGATGACCATCACCAAGGAAAAGAGGATAATGATGAAATTGTAGTCCTGAAACCAGAACACTTCCAAGCCATGATCATGCCCACAACTCCCACTATTCACTCAAAAATCAAGTGTGTTACTGAGAGCACTGACAAATGGGATTGAGGAATCTCTGATTCTTTAAACCACGAAAGGGCAATCACAAAAGAAAATGGACTCCTGACCCTTAAAGGAAGGATCTATGTCCCCAGAGATGAGAAACTCAGAGGAGAGATAATTGCCATGTCCCATGACCACCCAACCACTGGACATCCAGAAATCGACAAGACCAACAAACTTGTTCAAAGAGAGTACTGGTGGCCCAAGATCAAACAGACAGTAGAAAGATACGTAAAAGGATGTGAAATGTGCCAGCAAGTCAAGTCCAACACTCAAGCACGAAAAGCACCCCTTCACCCCAATGCTATTCCCTTGGAGCCATGGACACACATCTCAGTCAACCTGATCACTAGTCTAAAAGAATCTGGCAGCTATGACACCATTCTAGTCATCATAGACCGATTCTCAAAAGAAATCATCCCAGTAGCATGCAACAGAACCCTGACATCTGAAGGAACTGCCAAGATATTCCATGACAAAGTCTTCGCTATCCATGGCATGCCCAGAACTGTGATTTTGGACTGAGGCCCTCAATTTGTCTCAAAGTTCATGACAGATTTATACTGAATCCTCCAAATTACCCCCAATGCCTCCACTGCCTTTCATCCCCAGACTGATGGGCAAACTGAAAGAGTCAACCAGGAGATCAAAAAATATCTAAGGATATTTACAAGATATCAACAAGATGACTGGCATGAATGGCTGACCCTCACAGCATTCACTCATAACAATCAGAAGCACTCCACCACAGGCCAAAGCCCATTCTTCACCATTTATGGATTAAATCCCTGAGTAGTCCCAGAAACAGAATGCTGTAGCCCCTTCACCAATCCTGCCACTGGTAACTTCACATCGCAAATGCAGAAGACCCACAAACTATGTCAACAATCCCTCAAAGAGGCCGCAGCCAAGATGAAAACCCAGTACAACAAGCAAAAGGGTAAAGCAATCGCCTACAAGAAAGACGACCTAGTATGGCTTGACACTACCAACCTCCATCTCCCATGGCCCAAGAAAAACTCAACAACAAACAAGTAGGCCCATTCCGAATCCTAGAAAAAACAGGTGCCTCCACATATAAACTCAAGCTTCCCCCTCATTGGTGCATTCACCCACGCTTCAATGAAAAACTCCTAACCCCATACACACCACCAGCATTCCTGAACCAAGAACTACCACCACCACCACCACCACCAGACCTCATTGAAGATGAAGAACAATATGAAGTCAAAGAAGTCCTCGACACTCGAACCCAAAGGGGAAGAGGAAAGAGGGGCCAACCTTCTCAACTAGTAACTGACTATCTTGTAAAGTGGGTAGGCTGGACAAGGGAACACAATGACTGGGTAACAGAGGAAGATATGGAGAATGCACAGGAAGTGATAGAAGAATACCAGCAGAGTCAAGCAGAACACAGAAGAGTAGTAACAGCTGAGGCTATTGTAAACCCTAAAGCAATAAAAGAAATTGTGGGACACGAATACAAGGACAATGGGAATGGGACATGGGTATACTTCTACACAGTCAAAAGAAACAATGGAAAGAAGATTCAAGTCCAAAACCCAGATGGAGAAGCATGGGGAGAATACATTCAGCACTATTGGAGAGCAGTTCAAGAAGAACTAGAAGAAATGCCTGAACCCTGATGGCAGTCAGGATGACTGCCTTAACAAGAGGGTAATGTTATGATTTCTCACCTATATTCATTTTCTTTCTTAATTATCCAAAGCCTGAGCCATCCCCAACCTCATGTGATCACCAGAACCAGAACCTGATGGCTTAGGCCAGGTAACTACCACTTGTGCACACTGCATGACTACCGTATTGTCTTCATATGTTGTGTCTATTATTAGCACTACAGTTTTCATATATAAGTAGGTAGCTCTCACTGTAATACCCCAGCTTCAAGCTAAAGTTTATCTATACCAAACTTCCCTCTTAACTTGCTCAACCTAAGACCTTAGTCCGAGATCATCACTTATATCTGAACTCCATGAGACTCTTGGGTGACTGTCCAAACATGAGACAGCCCAAGTTTACTCTTGTTTGGATCATGTGAGGTTCGGGTCTAACACCTTATTGGATCATCTGGTTTGTTACACAGACAGCAAGCTTTCCATTCATTCCCTGACACGATGTGAACCTAACTTATAAATTAGACCAGAATGTTCTTCAAGATGAGATCATGAACCTAGGTGTCATCAGCCGTGATACTGTTAGTACCTTAGTCTGTTTGTTTAGCACCTCCTCTGATGTGCATGCACTTGTAGACTGCTGCCACTTTGACATTTGTTGTCTACCTGGATCTCAACAGGTGTTGGAAAATGAGCTCTCCTGTTGTCCTCATTGTGCACACTGCCCTTGCCAGCATTGACCTCACCAACTATGATCCAGAACAGTCAAAGCTCATGGATGAACAATGTATTCTTGTAGATGAGGACTCCAAGAGGGCCATCAACGAGTACTACTCAGAGACCTTCTGCAGCGGTCAGTCTACCATCAACATCTTCAACAAATGCGAGGTATGTCATGCAAACACTGTCTCTCTTTGTTTCTCATTCATTATGTAAGATTCCCTCCTTGCTATGCCTCTGATCCTCAATTTGACTATCCTCACGGAGCTCCTCACCCACTTCAAGTATCACAAGGCTGAGACTGGCGAGTTCAAGCTGCTCTACAGTGTCCTCTTGTTGCTCTTGTACATGCTCAAGGCACTGCTCATCAAGCCTGGTAGGTTCAATCATCATGCATTGAAGAGGGCTCTTTGGTAAGTGATCTTTCCAGTGGTTGTTTTTGCTGGCTGATTATTACCTAGGCAATGGCTTTTGGATGTATTCAAGATTGTCGCAGTGCTAATCCAAGAATTCTGTGCATCACTTGCTTGAATTTGGTCCTAACTACACCATGGTGAGTAAAGTTTGCTGTAGTTACAAGTTGAGTTCTTTACTGTTCAATGAGCTCAGGCATCATTCAGATGATCGTGTGCTTTGTTGGCCAGGAGTCAGAAGTTGCTCTACCATGATGTCCAGGTAAGTTATTCAAACGATATCCTTGTTTGACCTGGCTCATTGAGGCATCAAGGTCTGGCTTGCATAAACTCACAATCACTACTGGACTTGAGGTGCGTAGACTCTGTTTTATTACATTGAATCAGCTTACACATTCTTCGTTCTGGTACTAGACTACTACTGAGGCAACAACTGGCACATAATACCTCTGTTCGTTTGTGGAACAGGTATGTACTGTTGTCATTATGTTACCCTAGCTTATAAGTTGATTTATTTTTGAAGAATTTGAATTCCAATGACAAAGAGATGATGGCATGGAGAGTCACGATTGGATAAAATGACAAAGGTACATACCAGTGTAGAGCACTATTTATTCTTTTGGCATTGACTGGCTCATGCAGATAGCATGTGATGCCTCTCAGGAAGACAGTGAATATCAACAATGGAAGAAGTGTGTGGGCGGACATGACATGGGGAGAGGTCAGGGGACTGCATGTGGATGGGAGACACAGACCGAGGGAATGTGCATGAAGGGACTATGTGTGCCTGGACTGTCCCCGATGAGAGTCTACCCCATGTTGTGCTTCTTAACAACTTTGGGGCTGCAGGATTGAATGGTGCTCTACTTCTTGAGGAGTATGTCCTGAAGTCGTCTGGGAAGGGTACTGAGGTCATGTCAATTTCAGTCTCTTCCAGGCAGATTCCTGAGACAAGCTGGTAACACTCTTGGGATTTTTGAAGGCTGGTATTTCAGCTCACATCACCAAGGCTGTCAAGGAGCTCAAGGTAGCAAAGGTAGCAAAGCAGTCATCAGATGAAGAGATTGAAACAGAAGAAGACAATAGTGATGATGAACCTTTTGGTGGGTCTGTCGAAAAGACTCCCTTGGAACTCAGTGCTGATGCTACCTCCAAAGGTACTCGTCTTGGTGACATGGAGTCTACCATGAGGGCACCTTCTCTGTTTGGTGACAATGGTTCAGCAGCATAGGTCTTTCAGGGGAAAGTGTACCCTCCATCGATGTACTCCACACAAAATACAGTACTGACTGATCCATTGCTGTGACCATTGGATCCAGACCTTCCTCAGTGATGTCTGAGATGTTCAAGAGAAATACCTTCAAGATATATCTTGCCAACAAGTCCAAAACTGATTGTCTGGTTACCAAGGCCTCGTCCTCAGTGACTTTGAGTCTGCTGTATTGGTTCGCAGATGCTATCCTTCTCACAGCGAGGGGAGTCAGATATCATGGGACAAACATGATCAAGATTGGTACAGATGCTCTTCCTGCACAGCATCCAGATCATACAGCTCATCAAGGGGCCACCTCTGCCATGCCAGGTCATCACCAATGACAGCTGGATGAGAATGGTGGGGATGAAGAGGACAAGAATGATAGGGATGAAGACACTGGAACCCAGGATCCCCCTGACAATGCCGCCACATTTGTCCTTCATTGAATGCCCACCTCCTTATGGTGATTCCTGCCTAGCGGTCTACTTGATTCACCTGTGGCCACAGGAAGTCTCACTTGTGCACATCATGTTCTGCTGAAGTGCAATACCTATGTTCTGGACGCTCATTGGCAGTGGATAGCTCCTTGGGCCTGTTTGATGGTGTGTAATATCAAGAGAAGACTGCAATCTCATTCCACATGTCATGCTGAGACTGACAAGTGGAATCCCTCAACCATTGTATCACTAGACTCATGGGGATCCTCAAGGGTAAGGAGATCACAGTTTTACTTTTCTCTCATTACTCAATGTCTCATATAGGTGTTTTGACCTACACCAGTTCCTCTGACTATAGACCAGACATTGATGCTCTTCCTCCCCTTCAGGTAGATGAACTGAGGAGAATTTTTTTCTTATTGGTGTTTTGACCTGCTCTTCTTGATATGCAAAAATCCATATATTTTGTACAAGTAATAGTACAGGGTGTATGAATTTAATTAATTATCGACCTAAAAGCAGCAGAACACTGTATTCGGAACTGACATGTCAGTCACATGATCACCACAACACATTGATTTTGGAAGCCATCTGCTTCCTTTACTCCTCCCATCACCATCACCCCCACAATGCCACATCATAACTCCAATAACAGTCATTGCTCATCTTCTCAGCAGTCTTCTTCACACAACAAAGCTCGCCAGGCTCAAAATTCAAAGTCATCATCATCATCAGGGAAGAAAAAGGAAAAAAAGATGAAGGGGTATGTTATCCCTGTTGTTTGATGTGACTCTGACTTCTCAATGCCAGGCTGATGGTTGACAAAATCATCAAGCAGGCAGGGTGCTGGTTCTCAAGGGCAGCCAACCCATTCATCAATGTCAAGAATGCCATCGTAGTTGGAATGAAGCTCAAAGACGTTGGTGACAATGACCAGGATGACAATGATGAGGACGGTGGTGATAATAACCAGGAGGGCCATGATGAAGAGCCCACTCAGGATGACAGGGATGCTGATGGGGGAGAGGACCTCAATGCCTCAGAGAATCTGTATGTCATGCACATATATGCAGTTTGGTTCCCTGCTAACACCATAATTTAGTGGAATAGATATGGACCTATGGTCTCAGCAATGCTATGACAAATTCTCATCTTTGAAGGATCAAGACTTTGTCATTGGTTGCAAAACCTTAGTCAAATATGGAAAGGATTTACCAGCACTGAACAAATTGCTGAAAGCAGTATGAATCCTATGCTACCTCTTCCTCCAGTCTGACTCTCACCTTGATTTCTAGATGCAGGCTGCTAGCAATAGTGCTCACTCTGGTGACACTGGGAAGGTCCTCTCAGATACCTTGAAGCTGCTCAAACACAATCAAAACCACCAGTTCAAAAAACCAGAGCCAGTACACAAGAGTGAATTCAGTTTCAATCATGAAGACACCACATGGTTTCTGGTCCCTGTTGATGACATCAAGATGTTCAATGATAACCCAGCTGCATATGTATCTTTATGTCTTCATATTTGTTGCTAATTTGATTTCTTTTTAGATATATGGAAGCTGTACAGAGTGGTGAGATTCGCAACGAGTGGTGGTGCTTACCACTATTCCTGTTTGATGAGCAACTCCTTCAAAATGATGATCCAACCGGTGGATTATTTTGTGGTTATGTTCTTGTAAGGGTAAGCATATCTTCTCTTTTATTGCCAGTTGGGACACTAATGGTAGTCAGTTTTTCTGCCATATATTCCTTGGCAGTGGCCTGCCTGAACATCAAGGCAAAATGAATGGTCACGATACTGTGGCTACCAGGCATGGGATGACATCAGTCACTGGCCATCATGTCGCTTATGCTGCTACTCAGGTATTTCTCTTTCTTTCACATTTCCTTACCTTGACATGTTCACTAGGCTCACTATTGCCTGGGAACTGTTGACAAATGGCAACAATTTGATGGAGGCTTCGATTTATGGCAATTCTTTTGGTCAATCATTGACTTTTTTGAGGATCCAGATAAGAATGACACTGCTGAAAACATTTTAGCATGGTGGAACAAGTATGTATTGCTCTTTTATATGTTCGTTTCTGATTTTTTTTTGTATAGGGAGGTCTTTTCTACATGAAACACTGTCAAGCGAAAGGAGGAGAAGTCATTGGCACCTCCAGCTACCAGCTGTTATGCAATCATGCAAGAGCAATGTCATCAAGCAAAGAAGGCATGTCAAGAAGCACAGGAGGTTGAACCCCCACAAGCACAACAATACACTTCTGATAACAGCACCCAAAATTCTCTGCTGCACTCACAATCTGAGTCTCCTCAATGCTTTAATGCCCCTCATCACTCACAATCTCAGGTCCCTCACTCTTCCAAAAACTATGGTCTCAATCACAACACTTCAGATGAGGATGACAATGCTCTTGAGGATTTTGATATGCTATCTTATGGTGCTTGGCCACATCATTCCAGCTCTCAATATTGTCCTACTGCATCTCACAACTCTCAGTGGCAGCCTATGGGTTCTTCAACACCCTCTGCACCACTTCAGCATCTGCATCATTGTCAAGGAAGTCCTTTGTCTTCTGGGGAACCCCTTATGGAAGCATCTTCTGCATGCCAGTCCAAGAACAAGCAATGCCAGCATCTAGATTCTGATGGTAATCACCAGCCATCCAATCTGTTGAAGAAGCAGAAGACCCGAAAGTAATGTTTTTCTTATTCACCCTTCTGCTTGGTGCTGTGTAATTTGGTTGAATATTCATACTTGTTTGCTTTTGACGGAAATCAAATCGTTTTTAGAAATTATTCTGCTACCTAATAAGAACAATAGTGGGAATCCCTAGTACAAAATAGCTGCAATAAATCTACCTCCTCACCACTACTTGTAGATACTGATCACTGTCACCAAGCTCGATCATGTTGGCCTCGCAAGAGCACTCTGGCCAGGCCTTGCAAATCCTGGCCAAGGAAAGGGGTTGACATGGCCAGGGCCTGGGCTCAAAAAACACTCCCTAGTCAATCAAGACCAGGGTGACCTTGGGGGTGAGCACTTGCCAGTACTGGTGAATGGAGATGGCCACCAACAAGTGCTGGTGAAGGACTTGCCATGTTTGGACACTTTTTGTGATGGAAGAGATGAAATCTCAACGATGCCTGACATTCCTTGGAACATGGACTCAGACAAGCCCAGATGAAGCTTAGGGCCGGCACAATACACAGAGAGTTTACAAATGAGAATAACCATGATTTCTGACCAGTAAATGTTGTCTTGCTGACTGTACCTCCAGCTCCAAACAATTTCCCAAGTCTGATGTAAGAAACAGGAAATGAGCAAAGATGAATGAGAAAGGAGATAGCTGCGCCTACTGACTCAGTGCCTCAAGAGGTCTAGCCTTCATCGTTCAGCCATAGGAATGGCAGGAAACTTTCCACCATCACCATGCAACAACAACGATATCAAAAGCAGTTACACCTAAGTGTGGCATAAGTCTAACATGAAGAGAAGACCCCCAAGTGAAAATGCAGTAACAGAATTTTTTCTCATTATATTGATAATGAGAAGCCAGTTTTTGTTGGCAAATATTCACAGCCCCTTGGGAGACTGCTGCTGAAAGTGAAGAAAAGAGGATGCAGGTCGCAAAGGTAACTTCGAAAGCATGGCCCAAGCACCACAACACAATGTTCCCACACCACAATCGTGTTCTCTTCCACACTTCTCTCTTGAGTTGATACCTCGTCCCACCTTGCCTGACATTACCGCATGTAAAATGGCAGAACAGGCCACGGGTGACAGGCCTACTCACATCAGCGATCTATGGACCACTGATGACTGGTAGTTGTATGGATGCAAGGTTCTCATTGGCAGGAGAGGTAACATACAGTTAATTTTCAGTTGTTGAATACATCAGTCCAAGGAAGAAGCGTCGGAGGTAATCGCAAAAATCTGTTGGAGGAAGACGATACGTCAGTCTGACTATAAGCATTGCAGTGGAAAGCTCATCGCAACATTAAGGCATCCTTCATCCTACACTTGCCACCATCTTGGACTGAAAATAACACCTTCTGTATCATGAACGATTTTGAATATGCTTCCCTTTTACAGCTTGCTGTTTGCAACGAAACAATGAACAAGGCCTGTACGCACCAAGGTACAGTATTGTTAAAGTTACTCGCATTGATTCTCTATGGCAGAAGGGTGTCTGACAAGTAGCTAAATGAAAATTCATGAAAAATTCGTCCATGATCAACCCCGTTTCTCACTAGATTTCGAAGGGAAAGAAGACGACGACCCGAAACAGCATAAAATCCCTTTCACCAGCGCCCCTCGATGGCAGAATCTGTAAGAACTAGCCATACAGTTGAAGAAAGAATTAATACAAAAAATGTCCTAGCTAACAATTGGTGGTATCCGTACAAATTGATCGATTCTCCAGTTCGGTATTCCCAGAACCATCTGACCGTGGCATGGACTTGACAATCCCTGCTAGTTCATCAAATGTAATCAGTTCCATGCTCAAGGCCCAATCACTCCTCCCACTTTTATAAATGAGTTGCTTCACCATTTCCAGTCTCCGTGCATATCTCACCATTTCCCTGTCATCCTTCTCTACCACGCAGTCATACATCTGCAAGCATCGTGTCGAGTAGTTGCTGAGGGCCAATAGAGCGACGGAAGACAGCAGCAAGCATGCGACGAGCAAGCTTCCCGGAGTGGAGGCATTACTGGCGAGAGCTGCTGATGCATAAACCAACAATGTAGCGACCCCTATGCCAAAGCTCTCTTTGGCAGTCTTATCCCGCAACCACTGGCCTGCTGTCGCCGTCTTGAGGTCATTTGTTGACCCGTGCAGATGGACCCAACGGTCCTGACTGAGGAGCACGAAGAGATCAAGATCTCCCTTCTCTTTTGCACCCTTCCAATCGCTTTGACTTCTCTGCTTTATAACGACGACATTGATCGTTCTAGCGACAATAAGCATCCCAAGGACTGATAGCGCCCAATAATCCTTGATAGCTCCAAGGATCGCGATGACGATGATAGTCAATACCGGACAAAGCAGGTATAGTACGGCTGCACGAGGTCCGGCAAGGAAAATGGGCGAGAGATCGATACCAGAAAATGGGATTACGTATGTGTTGCAGGATCGGGACCTCAAAAATACCCTGGCAGAGACAAGGTAGCCCGTACGACTGATGTCCTGTAAGTATCTAACTGTCGCTGGATTTTCGACACGGAAGATATTTCCAGCTGTCATCGAGCCGGTCGCTGGAAACTCGCCGCGATTAATCTCGTCGGCAGATTGCTGTGTGTGCATGCCTGGTGCAAGTACAAGAATGTCGAGATAGGATGCCGTACCCATCAGGGCTGTCCTCAAAGCGACAGCAGAGAGGTCTGCTAAAGCTACAAGCCCCGCGGCATCGAGGGTAACAGGCCCTCGGAGAGAGGAAGTATTAAACATGGCGAGAGTGCGTGGACGTTGGGGCGACGAGGGCAGCCTGAGGTGAGGATCAGATGCAGACCTCTTTATGAGACACCAGACGTCAAGCACGAGATGCTGTTGTATTTGTTCTCGGCGCCGGGAACGTGTTCCCATAGTTTTTATCTCATAAGTATCTGCTTCCCACATCAGAACATAGGGTTGACGTGTTTGTACTGATACCTACCTAGATTATTGATGAAGAAGCCTGCCATCACACCCAAAGCTGTTGCGTCTGTGACGCTCGAGACGAGAAGAATCACAATCTCGTGTTCGCGACCCTTGAAGTTTAATTAGTCGGTAATGCAACGACTATCGTGCGTTTTCAGTGTAAATCGCGTCCCAACCTGGAGCAAATCCGGTCAAGGCCTAGGGTCAAACCAAGTTTAGGAATGCAGACTGCGATCCTCTACTGATTACTTGAAGCTGACTATAGCTTTTTGATCCGACTGAAACGAGAGTCAAAACAACTCGTCCATGAATATCAAGGTTTGAATCATCTCGCTGTAGCCTTTCGATCCGTCGATATCTATTGATGTGTTTACAGAGCGCGGAGTCACCGCGATGTTACAGGGTACACAAATTTGTTTCCTGTGTATGCTGCGCGTCGGATTGACTGGCGCCTTCCGCACTTGAAACTTGTATGACCAGTGCGAAAAGCTGTTAGGCATTGCCTATCGGTACTTGCCTCGGGCGGTGAGCATCCCGTAAGCTGTAACGAGAATTTAATCTCCTGACTGGAGGGCGGAATTATTTGAAGGTTGAATTTAATACACTGTTATACATTTTTCATCAGAATCGTGGACCATTAGACCCTCACAAAGTTGCGCCAAAAATTCAACATACATTCGAGAAGGGGATACTCAAATCTGTAGTGATGAGGTGGAGCCTAATCCTTTAACCACAGGAGAGTCGAAGGAGAGGGTAGAGCTAGACGAGTCTTTTGAGTATCAGGCAGCAAACGTAAAAGTTCTGGAGATGCCTACGTTGGTCGAAGAGAAGGAGCATCGACTAACTCGGTCCGTCTTCCGTTTAACTTTTCTATGGTGCAAGGCGCTTAGTCACCGCTACTATTGGGCAGTGGCCAATTTGGACATCCAAAATGACCTGAAAAGACGATTCCCGAGGTCGAAAAAGATTAGGGAAAATGTGATAAATCGTGACATAGATCACGTTCCCTGCGAAATCTGTCACGCTTGGCCAAAAATTTCACGGGAAATTTTTATTTCGCCCACAGTTTCTACCCTATGAGAATTTCGTCTAGATGAAATGATACTCTCATCAAAAGGAGCATTTTGGCTAGAGGAATAAGAAAATGGGTCAAAACTGACCTTCCTATCTTGGGTTTCACGAGGTTGCACAAGAGAAGCGGTGACTAGGTGCCTTGCACCATATTTGCATAGTCTGATCGCTTCTACAGCTTTTACCCAATGCTTCGTCTACTCCTCTCGATTTAGGCCTTCGAATACCGGGACACGACCTTTTTACCCAAAGGCAGTAGCCCTGTGGACGTCGATATGCAAATCCAATGATACTCGACATTGTCATCATTCTTATCCCGCAGAACCAACCTGTCCCGATGATGCAAGGACAACACCGAAAGGTTTTCGCTTATTGGTACTTGCTACTAGACTGGCTGATGTAAAGTTACCAATGGCGGCCTCTCAATGCCGATTCGGAAAGTTTCGACACCAGGGTATACTTTACAGCTTTCCATCCCGATTGGGGGTATCAGCATAGCCTCCCCATCCGCGCTGTTAATGCTTCTGACCTTGGAATGCAGGCCTTGATGTTCAAAATTAGCATTGCAATGCGGGCTATGCTACAAGTATGTTGAACGAGTCAACGGTTGACGCGATATCAGCGTCTGTCACAACAATAATCATGCTGTAAAATACGTATCGTTCTTTTTTACAGCATCATACAGCAATACAATCACCAGGTCCTCCCTCCACAGCCATTTTCACACCTCGTGTTCCCTATCAACATCGCCTATACACCACCATATGACTTTCCTTCCTCCTTTTCTCAGGTTTGGATTCTCCAATCCTCGCCAACTTCCCCTCATGTCGAATAGTTGGACTATCTCAAGCCCCATAACCCTCGAAGCCGCAGGGCTCATCGCCCTCGCAGACTTCCCTGCCATCGCACAGAGGACAGCGCTAGTTGGAGGGGCCTGCTTCCTCGATGTGCTTGTCCTGGTACCGGGCATGCATACACAGCAATGTGCTGGTGAAATCAATCGGGGAGAATTCCCTACGACTGGCGCGATGACCAGTGGATACGTATTTCGCGTTGAAAACCCTGCTACTGTAAGCTACCTGCAAAGCATTGGCAAGGCCGGACACCTCGTCACGGCCCGGGTGTCCCAAAGTCCTTCACAGAACACCAATATATCCCTCCCAAAGCGAGTGGTCCAGTCGTTGTTCGTCGCCGGAATTCCCGCGAGTATTCTGTACTTCCTATGCCCGATATCGACTATATCGGCGTTCGTGGTCCTATGCGTTATCCGGGACCGGTGGGGAATTGGAGCGCTAGGGATGTTCATTTCAGCCAGATTGATCAACATCATTGTCATTAAGCGGAGGAGTCAGCAGGGATGGAAAGGTGCTATAGAGCCTGGTGACGGGGACCTTCTCATCCTGCTGAGCCAGGACCGTTGGGTGCGTTTACAGGGGACGATAAACGATTTGAAGGCTGTAACGGCGGGCCAATGGCTGCGAGACCTTTCAGCTCCAGAGAATTTCTCTGTAATGTTCGCCACAATGATGGTTTACATATCCGCCATCCTCGCCTTTAATGCATCGACGGAGGGAAGTATACTCATTGCATGCTTGCTGCTTTGCTCTGTCGCCTTCTTGATACTGTCCAATTCGTTAACTCAATGTTTGCAAATGTACGACTGTGTCGTGCAAACAAAAGGAGAGCCAGAGAAGTACAAGCGGAGGCTGGACATGGCAAAAAAGCTGGTTCTCGAGAGCAAGAGAGAGGATTGGGCTGTTGGAATGGGTTTAATTCATCCCAAAGTTGGTTCAACCTATGGGCCGGTAACTGTGTGATCTGTGAGTCTGCCATTGCAACTGTTACACAAAATAAATTTAACTATTTGGAAGGGTATAACCCTACAAGAAGACGAACTCCTCTGACCATACTTTCAAAGATACTTATGCCCTTCCTCCTCCGTTCGTTTGACTCTCGTTGTGTTTGCTATGGGTAGAAGATCGGTATTGTAATGTCGCCGGTATAAGAACACACTCGTGCTATCATAGTGTTATAGTGAAATTGCTAGAAGATTTTCAATAGAACTTGTGATGAGATACATCAGTCGGGCGATGAATCGAATGCAAGCCAATCACTGTGACGAGAACAGGACGAAGTTCGTTAATTGATTTACCCCTTGTGATCTCACAAGTGAAAACTATCAGAGGTGAGAGTAGATATCGCCAGGATAGAGGTCCGAAGAACCAAGGTCAAACATGATGCCCCAGAGGCACGCGAAAAATGGCAGGACATAGTATGATGTAAGCCACTCACGTGAGCGTGAATTTCGAGTTATAATTAACTTTCCGACGTTTCCTTTCCTTTCCCCCGTCTTATCTGTCCTCCACTCTACGAAAGTCTAGCAGGCAAATGGACCCTGCTACATCTCCCGACAATGATTTGCGTCGTTCCGGCCCCTCGATATTGATACAGTGAAGGAGACTCCTAGGAAGGTCAACAGCACCGCCGAAACCAGGTAAGTCCTCAAGTCCCTTATCTCAGTCATCCAATAGGCTACTAACAAAGGCCTAGTAATTCATTCAACACTACCACCTCCATAAGTCAACGAGCTGGGACGTGCACACGTGGGAGCTAGGAAGATGTGCGGAGAATGTTGGACGAGAGTAAACACCCGTGATAAGCCACTTGACTGTCATTCTATGGCACGACTGATTATTTTTTAGGCCAGTTATCGTTGACTAGGCACGACGTCAACTAGATACACGATTTATCACACATGTGGTGAGTATTTTGGTAATTTCCAGTGATTCAATCACTACAGAGCTTTGGTGTGCAGGGTCCTAGGGAGTGTATGGTAGGCCTTACGATCATTTTTTTATTGACACAGACTAAATAGTTTACTAGAGAATACATAATACGGAGACGGCCCAGCGGCATTGAGAGTCGGCGCTCATGGGGAGTTCGGAGAGGGACGTGTATGCAGGAGGGACATGCGTGTGTGTTAAGGAACCCGTATGCAAGAAGGGACGTCAAGGGTCGGGTGCTGTGACCATGGAGTGCAACCACGCCTCCTCTTACCGTCTTTCCCCGGCCGCTTAAAGGGAGTTTCTCCAAATCCACATGTTCTTCGACTTCTTCCTACGCCGAATCAGAGCCTGACGCATTATGAAAGGTGATCAAGGGAATAAATGACTTATCGTTGCACAAACTCAACTATATGACAGGAATACAACTCATTGTCGAATTAATGGCAGTCCGCGACGGAGATAATTCAATATAATCCCGTGTGCACGGTGTCCGTCCAGTACGGACCAGATAATGCTGTGTGCACATGTCCCAGGATTCCGTACTGTATCTTCTAGCAGCTCCCCAAATCGACTCGAGCAACAAACACTCCCTCGAATGCACATCCTCGAAGGACGCAGGAAATTATGAGTACAATTAATCTAGAGCGGTCTAAGGGCCTACTTACCTAGTGCTCCTAAGCATCACAGGAAATTCGTTTTTGATTCGCATCAGGCTGATTTGGGAACATTTGTGCTAAAATTACAACTCTACAAAGACCAAAGGATTCAACTGTGCAGTTTCGGACTTGGAACCAGAATACGAACATAATCATGGAGTTGGAGAGAAAAATAGAACATGTGAATGTTGACTGGAGCAACAACATGAAGGATTGTTGGCATAGATATCAACAGGTATGTCAGTCAGCAAAAGAGACAGAAGAAATTGAAATGGATTTCCAGCCAGATGAAGTAACCCTTTCCGCGCTCACTGAGACCGGCCGAGCTGGTTTATCTATCAAGGTTCCAAAGCAGCGGTCGTACAGCGGTCAATGTCCTGTCATACCGTGCTCCCTCGCGGACACTCCCTGTGCTATGCTTGGTGTTCACAGAGTCGTGAATAGACTGAACGCCACCCTCGGAACGTCCAGAAAGTCATGGGAGCTTCACACCATTCTTGAAGACTTCATTGAACAGAACTACAACTTTGGCATGGCTTATGCCCTCCTTCACCCAGTATGGGACACAGTGGACCCTAGCAGCATCCAAGGTGAACTACGCAGACATGAAGGGGAAGACAGGAAGTACCGACAAAAAGCATTGGTAGGAAACTGGATTGTCAACACATATCTGGGACCTCAACATATATGGGACCTGTTCAGCAATCGCATTGTGCCATCATGGATCACTTACAAAGATCCAACACCGATTTTGCATGTGTGGGTTGATGAGAAATATCATGTGGATGTGTGGACCTCAATCAATGGGAAGGAGTGGCCTGTGCCCATACCCATGGACATGGATCTCAACCTCGTCCGGATCGAAATGCTGAATCTGGGAGCACAGTATGTGTGGCTGGACGTTCTCTGCTTGAGACAGAAAGAGGAAGGGGGGCCAAGGGAGCATCTGCGCATGAAGGAATGGAGGCTAGACATACCTACAATTGGACGTGTGTATAAGGGTTTATTTGTGAAGGTGGTGATCTACCTGAATGGGCTGGGGCAGCCGCTAAGTTTGAAGGACGGTGACTTGGACAGCAATCGGAGCTGGTTTCGATGTGCATGGACACTCCAGGAGGCTGGAGACAGGTGCATCATTGCTGGTGATACACCAGATGGACCGATGCATGCACAGCAGATAGATGGTGGGAACTCCAAGACTGCACTCCTGAATAGGTTTCACAATGAGCTGAATTCAGTGGAGAGGGGCACAGGCTCTTTGTTTGCTATACTGGCGGACATGCAGAAGCAGATGTCAACCAATCCAGTTGACAGAGTGGCCAGACTCACATTCCCCCTGAAGCCCCATACGATACCTGCCTACCATGAAAGCGAGACTCTTGAGGACACATGGACAGCACTGGTGAATGCGATGGTCTCTTATATGCATGCACACTTCCTCTTAGTATATCCTGGAGTTGGATCAGGATGCAGGAAATAGAGACCAATGTGGGACCAGATCATGATGGAGCCTCTGCCAAAAGATGTTGCTGACCTTGGCGCATGGGTTCACTATGATGACGAGACGGATGGGGACTTGTTTGAAGGATTATGCATTAAAAAGGGATATGTATGGGGATTTGATGTGGGATCGGTAGAAGGGTGTGCTCAATATGGGAAGTTGGTTGTCCATGCAGATGGGATTGTGTACAGATTCAAAATCCACGTCACCCGCAAATTTCCGATACCTGACAATATGTACACTCTGCTTGGTGGTGATCTGCTTTTGTCCTGTCAGTGGGCCATAAGGAGACGGCTGCCAGATCAGAGATTTGATGAAGGTGTCAGTAATTGTGATGGATGACCCGGACTACAATGGAATGGTGTATCTCACTTCAACAGCACGATCTAGCAATATACTTGTCTGATTTGCCCACTGGCGGTCTTGATCTTCTGGTGTCAACAACCAGGACCAGAGATTTGATGGGCAGAAGGACCATGAACGTTGTTGTAGTCATAGAATTCTGTAATGGTAGCTGGGGCAATTATTCTGATACGATATGTTCTCCATATGTCCACATCAACATTCAGATTGGAAAACGCTCGAGCTCATGAAGGTGATGTAGACAAAATAAGTTCTGACTGCGAGAAATCTGAATTAGGTGTCATCAGGCTGTGCCCGAGCAACATAGCTCAACAACCATTCCTCATACCTCATGCTTTCGCGTCCCAAGTTAACTTTTACAAAAGCGGTCAGTCTTGCATGATGAGGGCAGGTTTGATCTCACGCAAGGACCAACAGAAATTTACGATCCTCGCCCACTTTGGAGAATGGCTGCCGAGAGACCACAGCCTCAAAATGCTCGCTGGTCATACTGCTGAGCTTGCCTGCAAAGACGGGGGGACGTGCCCGTCATAACGATGTTTGATGGGAGGGTGTGTTCAAAGATTAGCTTTCCCACACTATGTGGCAACGTAGCTGCAGAAAGTCCAAACCCTCCTCTGCTGCGACAGCTCATAACGTGCTGGCTCCTCTCTTTCATTCTTGGTACCCGGAACGTGATACGATACATCTGGTGGGTCGGCGGCATAGGCTGCAGGAAAGGTTGGTCAAGGATACCCAAGCATCGAATCAACAACGTACCATGTAACACTATACCTTGTTCCCTCAACGTCGATGGGTCATCTCCTTGACGCAGACACTGTCTCTAGATGGAAGAAGACAGGATTTCGAGGTTCGGATCAAAACCCTCTCCTAGGATTGGGGAGTACTATTGTTACGGTCCTGCCTGCACATGGCAAACCATTCTTCGGTAGAATTCTGAATATCTGGGCACTCCCACATCTCCCTCGCCGGAACGCAGTTAGTATGCTGTCTTGGCGACATCCTAGGCCTGCATAATATGTTGAGGGTACTAGTGAGAGACTGGCATGCACGAGATTAAAGTGAAGATGCGAGATGCTGGCGGATCCAGGTGAAGGTCTGTTAACCAGAGGAAAAGCAAAGTAAGCATCGACATCTCACCTAAACTTTGGCGCAAAACTCTTTTACATACCGCTGAACATCTGAGCAGGGGCCCCGAATTATCTGAATCGTCCTCTCTTCCTGGATCCGCGGCCGCCCCTGCATCGAACTCGCTAGAATGTGGTATGTTGTCTCGGCATGGATTCGACACAACAATTTGAGGTTGAGGAACGAGATACCTGCCGTTGACACAGGGAAGGCATATAGGAGAAAGAACGGCTTGCTGAGGAATGATAATGACGAGCATTGGGGGGAAGAGAATCAACGTGAGAGTTTTGGTGAAGGGTTGTTTTGTCACGGCAACAAACAAACCGCCACCACCACCATGAATTTCAATGTCGCAACATATCATGGTCGCATAGCTCATTACAGCGGTGTCCGGAGGCTGACAAGAGATGGTAGAGTCGATGACCTTGAGGCTAGTAGGTATTTCCATTTTAGGACGCCACCTTCGATGAGAGCGCCTGACCGATCCTCAGGATTGGCTGTTTATCTTAACAAAAGGATGAATCCATGCTCGCCGTGTACCAGTAATAGAGGGGAAAAGTTGGCGGCATCGAGGCGCGATGATGGCAAGGAGAGAAAGCAGAGATGATGGGGGAATAGAAGGAAAAAGGTTTAACGATTGTGCGTGCTTTTAATACCCTGGGAGGGGTCCGGGTGGTCTGTGCGCAGTCGCATCCTGCGCGTATGACGACGTGATGACGAGGTAGCTAGTGGAATGGGGTGATGCGATGACGAAGAAGATAACGATGATGTTTTCGAACGACGCATCCCATGTGTCCATGTCATGGTTAGCGCGCGTTGTGGACCCAAAGGACGAAGTGAGCCGAGGGTGAGCGATGGTATTGCCGAATGGAACAGTGTGCGATGCGCCGCAGTTGGCGCGCGTTTGGCGCTGCTACAATGAAGGAAGAGTTAATGTAGAATGTCAGCGGGAGGACTCTACGACGTACCTTGTAGCACCGCTTGGCACAAAGAATCAGCTTTCAAGGATACAAAGCGGCGTTGAAGAATTGAGCTTCAGTACACGAGGTCAGAAAAGGCTGGAGTTGGTGCCATACACGTTACCGTCAAGCCTGCGATTTGCACAGCGCGACTTGCAAAGACGGCAATGAACCATCCTCCAGTTGTGATCCACTTTGTATCTCGATGATCACAGCACCGAAGTTTGCATGTACAGCCGGGATCGCATGTCTGGATGGAGTTGCAATGTGCTTATGTTGAAATGGTGGATGTCGATGAACGAGTTTTAGAGCGTGGTCGAAGACGATTGATGTTCCTCCTCGCCGCATGGCAACCTCCTGGGCGGCAACTTGCGACAGTCGATCCATGGATCTCGGTTGCCGGAACATGATACGTTGTGTTCGAATGGAATCGGTGCTGCCCTACCAAGGGTGCTAGTGGACATAGACTGAAGAAAAGGTTAGCACAAAGATATTACGATAGATATGCATAACAACCTTTCATATTGATGCTAGTCATCAAGTCAAGTGCTCCGCATGGAACAGCGGAACTCAAATTGTCCTATATCCTGTTCTGATGACCAATTGAGTCCTCCCTTTCGGAAATCCTAAAAACAATTTGCCCCTACGTCCGCCGTCATCGTTGATAGTCATCCCATCCATCCCACTCGCCAGAACGTCTTGGCGAAAATCTGTCGTTCAGTGTTGTTAAAGGGAAGACGCGAGTCCACCACACGGATTGGGGAGGTAGTGGAAGGAGTGTGCATGTCAACGCCGGCAATCAAAATGGTGGTAAGCACAAGCAAAAGAGGAAGGTGCTCGGACCTGTGTGCTTGATATCGGTCTACCTTCTTACCCTTCCTTCAAAGTCGTCATTTATCCATTCGTTCATTGTATCTTCTATTCGCTGGCATTCTTACTTATGTATAACCCTTGAAGCGTCATCCTACAGGAACATAATCAGCACGAAGACATCCGAGATGGAACTGGAATCTCCAAGGTAAGTTTCATCGTATTTACACAGATCGTTTCGCAGCCTCTGTTCGAGCTCCTCTACTGCAGTACCGTAACAGCACTGACGCAAGTCCTCAAGGTCAATGACTCGAGAAGGACCTGAATGGCAAACTGTTGGCGTATCTGAGATGCAACCGCTGATACTGAGATTTGGAGCTGCAGTGAGTCTCATTTGTTTTACACCTTCGCTGTCTGACCTGATAGCAGGAAATCCTGCCGCCTCTCCGACCTGTTCACTGCGGATCACATCGGTACACTGTAGCCCATCCTCGGGTGTCATTTCATGGCTTGTCTCTTCTGTGTGAATACTCGCGGATTCTTCATTGACTCCAGGTCCAACCTCATCAATATCAGCCCAAGGAGCTTCTCTAACTTGTGGACTACGGTTCCTCCCTCGGTATCGGATGCATTCTCATGGATGTCCTGCGGGTTGTTATCGTTGTCGTCGTCCGAGCTGTGGTCATCGTCAGCTTCGGGCTCATCTTATCTATCTTCTTTAATTTCGTTCATCTATGTTTCGACCTCATCGCCTTCTAGATCTGTTCTAGATATCACCATCAATATATTGATTTCTTCGTGATAATTTCTTGGCATGTCTCCCTTCGCACCAGGCGACTACTAGACGCCCTTCCATGCATGATACACGAAACAACGCTAATTCAAGATTTCGTCCAGGCTAGGACTGTTTATAGTTACTCCTCCGCCAAGTGTTGATCCCTCAGGCGTGGTTTGTATAAGCCTCAAGTTCCTCATCCCAGTCGTCCAACGGTCCAGGAATGCACTGAACACTACTGCCTCTGTAGGCCAACGAATTGGGACGTGCATGCGTGGGAGACAGGAAGTCGGACGAGAGTACGCGCGCGGTAAGCCCCTTGCCTGACATCCTAGTGGCATTTCTGATTAGTCTCTAGGCCAGTGCTCGTTGGTTAGGCGCGACGTCAACTGGATGCACTCGATTTATCACACATCTGGTGAGTATTTTGATAATTTCTATTGATTCAAATCCATGACTTTGCTACAGAGCTGTAGGCCTCACCATCATTTTTTACTGGTGTTGACTTAAAATTTTACTAGAGAATACACAATGCAGACGGAGCAGAAGTCAGCCAGCAGCGTCGAGGGAGCCGTATGCGGGAAGGGACGTCAACGGACGGGTGCTGTGGCTGTGGAGTGTCGCCGCCCGTCCTCTTTTCGTCTTTCCCCCGCCGCTTAAAGGAGTAGTTTCCCGCCGTCTCTCCGAATGTGGATGGCAGCCGTTGAGTGCATTTGCGGTGAAACTGACCTTCTGTTAAAGGCAGGAAAGACGTAGTTTTCTGGTTCATTGCTTGCTCTAAACTGACAATTCTCCCTCCAGCTATGTTCTTAATACGCTGAAGGTTTAAAGAATCCATTTTATGATTTGATGTTGTCCTCTGGTAGATCGAATCCCTGCGGAAGCTAGTATTCCAATGATGACGATAAGCCTCCACCAGGTATGTATCATGTATGTACTGCAGCTTCCTTCCTCGAACTCACGTTCTTTCCCAGCGTAAGGCTATATTAACCGGTGCAACAACTGTGCATCATAGTGGATGGTGGCTGTTCGAAGAATCACGAAGTATGACGCATCAATCGCAAATGAGGCTAGTCAGAGACTATGTTGTTAATTCAAAATACTACAAGTACATTAGGCGGCAATGGTATTCAATATAGCAGAAATGGAAGGCGAGAAGAAGTACTCCCCTCCCCGCGATACGACAAAGTCTGGAAGGTCAGAAGTATCAGCTCAAAGCTACCCGTGCAATGTTCGAGCGGATACCCACCATTCTGCAATGTGATAGCCCGTCCCGGGTCTGTTGGATCTAGACCAGTGATTGGACGACTTCTTGAAGAAGGATCGGTTCCTGCAGAACCAATAATAGGATCCACACCGGTGCCGGCTTGGAAGAAGCTACGAAATACTCAGACCAGGACACAGGCAAAAAATCAAACTACCTACTTCGCATTGTTGACCCAAAACTGCTGCAAAAATCGGAAGCCGTTGCCGATGTCGGATTGATATGCAACTATAGTAATCTCAGTCAGTCGAAACTCGGTTAAACTAGTAGTGCATTTTAGCCAACCAAAGGCAAGACCACGCTCCAAAGAAGCACTGGTGGTATTCGATGCTGCTTCATCATCAGTCACTGAAAATAATCCATAAGTGGGAGTCCAATCGGTCAAAGAGAGGTCTGACCTTCTGGTCCGTATGGAATTCCAGCACGAATGATGTGATTGGCGGTGTTCTCCGGTGTGAAATCCCCACGAGGACGCGTCTTTCTGGTATGAGCGGAAAAAGGACATCGAGTTTGGTTGGTACTACTCTGATCGTCATGAAGATAAGTAAAATTATTGTTCCTTGTAGGGTCCGTTGCTAAGGTAGGGTCGTCGAATAACGGTGCAAGATCGACAGGCGCACCCTGTAGTCATAAGTCAGTCGGGAATTTCTTCTCGGATTGTAACATACATACACTCTTCCATCGGCCGACCATACGGGCACCCAATAGCGCGGATCCCTCCTCGGGAGTGAGAACACCGGGCTCAGAAATGGGATTGTCCAACAAAAACTTGTTAAACTCTGGCACTAGCTGCTCCATCTGACGGAAGACTAGGAACGTGCCATCTTTGGCCCAGGGGGGACGAGTAGTGCTATCCCCGTCCTCGGCTAGTAAAATTTCTCCCGCATCGACGGCTAGTTGGCCCGGTAAAGGTGATTGCGTAAAGCCCTTGACGGCGGGCTGGCTTATTCCATCCATGTACCCAAAATCTGAATGCATATCATCAAAAACGATCGCATGGGCGAAAGACGGTAAAGCCTTACGTTCATGACCTTCCTCTGATCCAGAGCGGGCTTCTCCCTGAACGCGATGCAGTTCACCGATGGAGTCCCCTAGAATTGACGAGAGGTTCGATAAGGTCTCATCGACGTTATCAATAGTGTCAGACGCAAGGAGGAAAACACCGTGAACAGATGTTCCTGCAAATGATTGTACCCAACTGCCCGTTCCTGGATCACCGATGGCGGCAGAATCAGCTTCTTGTCCCTTGGAGTAGAACTGGTCGCCTAAATCATCGGTGATGCCTAGAGCGGTGAGTCCTGACTGCGAAAACGCGACGTTGACTGCCGTTAGAGGCTGGGTCGTGATATCCAAAATCTGGGTCGTGGAGGTAATTAGAGGGTGGATATCTGTCGCCAGCTTGCTCTTAAAGTCGGTCGCGTTTTGAATACCGAAGAAGAAGAAGAGCTCTTTCTTTTTCTTCATGCCAACCCTGCCCGCATCAGTTCATAGGGCGTAGAGAAGACAATTCGACTTGACCCACAGAATATCTGCCTGGATGTCATCCAAGTTCAGATCAACGGTTGCTGCTGCTGCTTGAGCTTCTTGGACAGTTGGTAGATCTGGTTGGGGGGCGGGGCCTGTTGAACGTTTTAGCGAAATCATAGACGATCGCACGGACACGCGTACTATTCAATATAGACGTCGTCCGTCGACGTTGAAGCCGGTCAGCATGATTAGGACGACCAATGGCATTGAGGGCCAAGGACAGTAATAAAAGAGAGGTGGAGATGGCACCAGAGGTCTTCATCTTTCGATACGAAGAGGAACGGTGGTCAATGAACTGCAACGAACGCGTCCAGCTTCTTTTAAAGCAAAACATGAAACATGCCCTGAGTCAAGTTGTCCAAGAAGCTCGCGTTCCATCACACAATCGCGAGAAAGTATGCTGGTATTTGAGAAGTTATGTAAGGCCAGTAATGAGGGTGCACTGCTCTAATATATTTCGGCATTACTATTGTCAAAGAAAGTCATTAACTCACCATCATGAAAGGCATGATCCTGCCGCGTGAGAATGAACGAGCCGACCATTCGCTCGCACGAGCCCTAAGCCCGTGAGAGTCAATGGGAACCCATTCAATCCCACAGAATCCAGAACGAAGCGGATACTTGATACAGAGCGAATTTCGGCGCCATGCAGAAATTGTATGTTGCTAATTTTGACTTCAACGGCCCCGATACACCGTCCCGACACGCTGCAGCCTACAGGTAGCATGGATATCTAAACTTAGGCGGCGCGTAAGGTGCATCCTTTGACATCCAATGTGAGGCAAGAGCGCGTCTTTCGATGGAGTGGACCGCGCATCGCGTCACCTAAATACCCTATCAGTCTGGAACTACTGTTTTAAAGAAGCACCCCCACAAGACGTTGCCATTATGCACTTGAGAAGCAAGCTGCATTCCAATTATCAACCATCTCCACGCAACACCACGCGTTTTGGACCGGCAGTCGGTTCTCTTGAGCTTTGACGTAAAAAAAGTCGGGCTCATCGGTGGTCATTACTTATGATGTGAGGACAAAATTTCTGCGGCTCCACAAGGAACCGTACAAAAGCTTGAGCAGGCTCTCAATCGAACAATGACTGATGGACCTAGCCATACCTGTTTCTGATATCTGAGTAGAACCCGATGAAGTCAATAAAAACCTCACGTACAACGGTGAGGAATCCCCGACCAGCGGTTAACTTCTCATGACAGAGATCAGGATCAAGGTTCGGGAAATTGATAGTTGTATTTTGTAAAACGGGGTTCAAGTCGAAGACCTGGGAAAAAGCACGTTGAAACGATTTATGGATGCCGTCGGTATTGCGAGATACCTGCAAATGTGCATGAAAAAATGCAGACCAGAAAGCTAGCCAGAAGAGTAATGGCTCTTCGGTCGGCAGTTTTACTTTCATCGGTCATGAACCAAGACCGGTTGATTTAGAACAAAGTGCTCCGCGAGGCGACACCGCCGTTGAGCAATAATCACCACCGGTAATCCCAAAGATACCCAAGGAGCAGATTACCAAATCTCCGTTAAGAACATCCAGGTGTGGAGACAGCATTACATGGTCTCGTTGGATATCCTGAGTCAACACCAGCGTCGCCGCTCCCGGCAGACATGTGTAGAACGAAACGAGTCACCACTCCATGTCAAAGGAAGAAGAAAAGTTTCCGGACTGTTCCTGGGTTCGGTGCCGACTCCCGACTACATCGCAGTCATTATCACTTACCGCATTCACAATGATAAGCGCCAAGTGAGTGTATTACAGGTCTTACCAAGAGCATGGATCACTAGAGTGAGGATCTTGTATAAGGTTTGAGCTGGAGTAAAACATCCAGTTTTCTATACCAGTTACTCGGGGTAGCATACGAAATCAATACTGTGTTGGCGAATCTGATGATCTCCGACGTCCTACAGGTGCTACCGTAGTTCCTGTACCTAGGCTCGGGTAGGTGCTGAAGGCGAGCTGCTGACTGACGACGACCCAGAACTGCCTGCTGACAGAAGCAAAAGTCTGGTCATGATTACTGATTATAATCTACAAACCCTTGCAGCTTTCTCGCGGTAAGTGGTGGGAACTTGAACGCGTTCAGTTTGCCCCCAAACGTTCGTACAATGCGTGCGATGCCATTCTTAAATCCTGCAACCAAATCCCGTCAGTCCAAACCGTCAGCATATACTGATCAAACTTACCATCACCTAGGTATCCTAGAACCTCGCTAGCTTTCGCCAACTCTATCCGAAGAACTTCTCGTTGTATTCTTTCTTTATCCGATATGCCTTCGTCCTCTTCCGGTGGTGGGGGTCGCTGAGCGTTCAGTTCAATCTGGTAGTCCTCTATCGCTGACAAGAAGGATAACATCGCCTCCAGGATTTTGGGAATATCCCTTTGGACGACCCCATATCGGTCTTCTGTCAGCGAGGAACACGTCAAGCGTGATAGGACTGATGAGAGTTTTTCAATTGACCCCCAAAATAACAATGTAAAGTCATCACACCTTCAACGACGAGAAGATCTAGTTCGCGCCCAGATAAGGATCCCTCCGCAACCTTACTTATTCGTCCCCTAGTCCACCAGTCTATCCATGTTCCAAACGCCTCCTGCACAGCAACAGGGGTGTACCGACAACTGGCACGACCCAAAGATTTCTTGACATTCCCAAAATAACCCTTGACTTCTTCTACGCTTTTAGTGACCTCTGTTGGAACAGGTAAAGCAGTACTCGCTGACTTAAACAAGTCCGGGATGTGAGCAGCCTCTGCACTCGCTTCTACTGCTTGGGCGAATGATCCGTCTGAACCGAGAGAATTAATCACGCTGCTGACGGGAGACGGTTTCGCTTGCTTGTAGATGGGCTGTTTAATTACAGATACAGGTGTGGATAGGAAGGTAGGTGGTTGCACCGCGGTTACTACTGCGGGAGGCGGTGGGAGGGCGGAAGGGGCTCCTCTCCGCAAAAATTGCTGGTAATCTCTTCCGAGAAGAAGAAGACTCTCCCTGCACAGATGGCTCCAGAGATTGGGGGAATAGTTTTGATCTCCGAAAAGAGCGGTCCGACGAGCGCTCGCTGAAGGAGACAGGTCGGTAGATAGCTCGTTCAGTTCTGCATATGCAAAATATTTGAAGGTTATATCCGAGGATGCTGCTCCCGATACGAGGGTTACTGATGGGTCCGCTGTCATGTGTGATACCGGAATGGGCTGGCTAACGAAGGAATCAAACAGTAGTTCTGCGACTTCCCATGTTGACAAAGTCGAAAATGCCAGAAACCACGCTCTTATCAGAAGAGCAAAGTGTTGGACGGGTAAAAATATCGTCCAGGGTCCTCGAAGGAAGTGGGCTGTGAATGGTCGCAAAATAAGATGAAGTAATGGTAGGCGGTAAAGGAAAGGAAGCATGATTCGCGCGATGGCAAAAACAGCCGCAGATGTGGGCACAGAAACAGATGAGAGCAGAGCAACTATGACTAGCGTTCGTAAGAAGTCGCCAAACGTAACCGCTGACTTTCGGGTCTGATTCTGCAGGATACTTTAGCTATTTAGTTCACGTAGTAAAAGATAGTGTACTCGCCCAAGAGGAGGGCCATCGAAAGACAAAGCGATCCATCATGATGTTCCGGAGCATAGAACAACATGCAGCAATAATTTGAGAGGTTAAAAGAAACACCAAACGGCCGTTCAAATAATATGGGTGCTTCCTAATCCATTTAGACGCAAGGATAGTGAACACAGGCATCAGCCACTCACTTCGATTTGACAAATAGTGACAGCCGGGGGTCGTTCGATTTAGGCATTCGAGCCATTGATACATGGAGTAGTGTCGCAATAATTGCAGAGGCAAGATAGACTAGGAATGCACTTTTAGTACTCTGTTTGGCCAAAGCGTTCTGCAACGTTTTTAAAGGCGTCTTTGATGTCGAATGATAACCTAAGGAAAACTGGATCAATAGATGGATTCAGTGAGAACGCGTCGACAAACCTGTGAGGTGCCTTTTTCTTAGCACCACAATAGGCAAAGCTACCGCTACCCAGCACACGTATGCCATCATCGATGTCGATGGCGTTACTGGAACCATGGCCACCCCGCCAAACCCCAATTCCTCGACACCACCTAGGCACCATATTGTCCATGCCACCGTCTGGACCCAACAAAACGCGATAGAACCCAAGAAAATCTTCCAGAGAAGGCGTTGACGGAGAATTGCTTTGATGAAGAGATCATACGATTCAGATGCAAGAGGTACGGAAGGAGACGACTTGACTGCAAGGGTAGAGGGTAGCGCTCGCAGTGGCAAGGGACTTTTGGGCTGTGGCTGAGGAGCCAAAGGGGAGGAGACAGTCTTCTGTATAGACGACGACGCCAAGGGCCTAGAGCTTGCCATTGGCGTCGAGCTCGTCATTGGCGTCAGCGGCCGTCGTGTTGTGGCCATGGTGGTGGTACAAAGTCAGGGTTGTTTGTTGATCGCGACTCGTGTCGGCTCCCACGTTGCTCACGTTTCTTCGAATCTCACCATCATCATCCTCGACGGCCTCGCATGGACGGCGTGACTTTCTCCAGCGCCCACATGCGAGAGCGCGACAAGGTTCTCAATGAGAAGCATCGTAAAGAAATTGCGGCACGCGAGGCCAAGTATGACCGACTCAAGCATTCAGCTGAGGACACGCTCAATCGTCTCAGCGACTTGACGAACCGGACTGGACATCTGGTCAAGGCCCTTGGATTTAGTGACTTGCAAGAGGCGTTGTTCGTGGTTGACAACGCTGAACATGATACCAAGTACAGGGATGCATGGACTCGCATCGAAGACCTAGAAAGGGCGCTCCGTCATGCGACGGATGAAAAGGACCATTTACAGGCTCAGTTTGATGATGCTGTAGCGGAGAGGGACTTTCTTCAATCGAAGAAAAGGTTTGTTCTATCTTACACGCCAACTATAGCCAGAATATTCATTTCCGATAGGGAGCTTCCAGCACCCTCTTCACCATCAAGACGTCTGCTGACTGCCCAGCTGAAAGCGCTCCATTCACGATACGATGAACTCTTAGATATGAAGCAGCGCGCAGCTGCAATTTACAAACGAGATTACAGCAAATGGCGCGACTTCAAGGCTTTTCTGTTTGATACAGAATGCAAGGCGAAGTCCAAAATGGAGGCCGAAACGGACAACGAATTTCGACAGAATGTCTTCGAGCAGTTATCCGACAATGGGAAAATGTTAGAGGAGATGGGCCCACTGCTCTACGCCGACGACGGTGAGCATGTTTTCCATCCATATGAACATGTTTGCTCATCTACGTAGCTTCGTATCCATACGAAGATAAGAATTTGTACAAGCAAGACAAGGAGAATCAACCTAAATCCACACCAGCGTTGATACCCACGTATGCACTCCGTTCCTTGACACGATGATACATTATAACAATCATCCGTAGGACAAATTTCCCACCAAAGTCTTCCAAGCAACCTGTAGTTCCAATATCGACATCAGTTCCAGCTGGTTCTTTAAACTCTACGACTCCGACTCTATCGTAAGTCATGCTGACCGATGTACCGATTCAATAACTTTTAACGGCTCTTCATCTTTTCAGCTCCAAAGCTCAAGGTTCCAGTTCTGAACAAGTGCCGATACCCACGTATGCGCCTGTTGGTTGACATGTTGATGCGCTATAACAGACACCATAGGACAAGTTTTCCGAAGGCTCCCTCCAAACGGCCTGAAACTCCAATTCCAGAGCCACTTCCATCTGCATCTGTTATCAATGTGGCTGACCTACCGAAGACAGTGATTCAATCACCACCGTAAGCCAGTGACTCATGTATCACTCCAATAAGGCTTACTGTCTCCTTAGATTATTCAGCCCCAAGGACATCTGCTCTGTTCTTGCCCCAAATTCATCAGACACGGAAGAGGACTCTCTGGGTATTGTTGATCCTTGTGCCTTCTCGCCTAGCTTTGACGACTTGCCCTTTGTTAGCCGGGACATCGAGCCCGACCCCGTTGCCCAAACTGTCTTTATCCGCTTCGCAAGGTAGAGGTACGATCATCTATCCAATCTTTGTGTCTAAGTCGCTAAAGTCACAGCTTTAGCCCCATTGGCATCACCGTCTGCGCTGAAACCTAGAGTAGAGCGGCGTTTAAACCTGGATAACAAGCGACGCAGTCTTCACACAATACCCATCCTTTCATTAAAGCAATGTACGCCGAAGGGGTCGGAATTCACAGATAAAGCTAACAATATTTTAGCTCCATCGACATCGACAAGACCGAAGACCACCCCAGACCCGCCGCGGAAAGTCCGCCGCCTCAGCCAGGAACATGACAGTCCTCGCTCTACGCCATCTGCTCTCGTAGCAAAAGGCAAAGGGAAGGAGAAAGTCCCGTCATCTGCATCCGCAGCAGCTAATGCGAAACAGACGAACGATTACTCGGCATTCAAGGGACGTGGACGCTACGCAAAAGATTCGAAAGAGAAGACGATCAACGAAACTTTTGCCATCGATCCAAAGCACAACGATGGGCTCGACTTTCAGTTTGACGCCGTGGTCCGCAACAAGGACGAGCGGCGCAAACTCCATGCGGGGGATTGCGAATGCTGTCGTGACGTTTGTCTTTCCCTTCCTCTCGAACGAGCTCACTTCTCAAGATTCTTCTCGTAGTATTACGAAGGCATAGGGCCGCTGCCAAAACGTCTCCAGCCGCCGCTGTGGCGGTCACCGAAGAAAAATGCTACACCGTCTCCTGCACGGAGGAAGAAGGGGATATCGAGACACCGGTACAATTGGGCGCAGGGCGGGACACCCCCGGGGTATTGGGATATCGGATTCCCGGACACGCAGGAGACGAAGAGTATCAACGAGAGGGCGAAAGAGATGCATGAGAAGAAGAGGAGGGAGATCGAAGCAGAGGCTATGCGTGGGGAAGGGAGGTATGTGAGAAGGAAGTGATAGAGCGGTTCAGGCTCGTTTCGACTGGATATCACTACGCATTTGTATAGTAGCTTGCATTGCATTGTTCTGAACTATATCCATCAATTGACACTGTTTTTATGCTGCTTTTGCACTATCTCTTTACTACGTACATCGGTGAATAAGGTGGATGGTTCAGCAGTACAATGTTCAACCACAACATATACGAAGTATCCATGTGGTAAGCATTCATACCTTGTATTTTGCGTAGGCCTAAAGGTCGTGGCAAGCATTGAGAGATACATCCGGAAATGAAAGATATTACAGATACTGGACACTAAGATCCACGACTCAGACGCTTCAAGTTGAACTCAACTGCAAGATCTGAATAGTGAATTGCCTGATTACGCCGTCGCAGCAATTTTATTGCAAGGGTAGCAAGGTGAAAAAAAAAACGCGGAGTCGTACTATTTTTCGTTTGGATGTAAGAAGCAAGTGTACAGGCAAAATGGAGACAAGAAACGACAAAGTTAGGAATCGGAGGCAGTAGTACCAGAGTATAATGAGGCCCGCCAACACGGCCCGCGAGGACCGAGAATTTGATTCCTCTTGAGGCCCTTTTGCTTCTTCCACTACATTATACTGTGTTCGATTTTCTCTTCAAAAGGCTTCCAGTTCTCGATCTCGTTGCAACTAGACCTAAAATTTGTTTTACTCTTGTGTGCGAGAAGACCTCAAGATATCATCTCAATACGACTATCAGACTACGAATCTGAAGGGGAGGAGTATGACGCGCGTGGGCAGATGTTCGAAACTCTTGTGTATGCAATACATGGCAACTGTTTTCTCTGGGAAGAGTCACGTATTGTTAATGGGTGGAGCATATGGATGGATTTTTTGGATCGTATCCTAAGAAGGAGCCGAAGTGGACAGATTCTGCTCAATCATCCGTCACAGAGCTGGGGGAAAGTGCCTTTTCGAGGTATGTGTCTACAGATTACTATGGTGCTGTTATTAACACTATTTCCACAGCATGTCCCGCGCAGCATCTATCATGAAGACTAGACAGAATTTTGGAATTTGTTCGGTAGAAAGACGCGTCCTTGCCTGTGGAGCCCTTAACTTTGGGGGCTGTCATCGATGTAACAAGTCGAAGTACGTATCTGCGACAATGAGCGGACGTCCTAAGACTAATCTTATATATTATTAAATCTCAGTAAGGCAACTTCATCTTCGTCGACACCAAATACGCGAGGCAAAGTTTCAAGTGGAGGCTGAAAAGGACAGCTTTCCACGGGATATGTTCTTCCAATCGGATTGACTGGCAATAGGAAGAGATTGGAAGAGACGAGACCGTTACTCTAGGTAGACACCGGTGAAAATGGTCTCAATCCAAGCATGTATCTCCCATTCATCCTCAGACAGCCTCGTATCCCTACAGGGATAGGGATTTGTACGGGCACGACAAGGAACACCGTCCAGAATCTACACCGATACGATGCTCGCCATCAGTCACCCGACTAGTCAAAGCGGATTTTCCACCAAATTGACTTGAGGTTCCAAATTCGACACCGCTTCCAGCTAGTCTGCTCAAGACTAGGACTCTTTCGTGCCCGTAAGACTTGCGGACTCAATGAATCATTGCAATGGCCCTTAATGTCCCTAAGATTATTCACCCTACTGCCAACGGCTCCGTCTAGTCCAAAATCCGTTAGAAAGAAGTTATCTTAGCCTTCTCTTGTCATTTACACGTCCCGCCACAGCCTCCATTCTTGATGGATTCCCCTGTACTAATTGGGGTTTTCAGTCCGACTCTGTTGATCAAAGTGCTTTTCCAAGATCGAGGTACGATCAACCATTCAATTATGTTGTAAGATGCTAAAAATGCGTCTTTGACCCCCTTTGGCCTTAACATACACGCGTTTCAGGTCCCAGCCCTAAATAGCAAGTGATGCGGTCCTCGCTCAGAATTACTTCCCTCAGTAAAACAGCGTTGACGAGATCGGAATTTCCATATATGAATCTCACCGTATCTTAGCTCTATCCACACCAACGGAAACCACCGCAGAAAGTCCGCGGTCTCTGTCAGGACTAATGGCGGCCCTTACTCTATGCCATCTACCTCCAGAGCAAAGAGAAAGTCACATCATGATTCATCCACATTCACGCTAGCCAACGCCAAACAGATGTGTAGTCATTTATTCAGTGTTTTGAAGGGTCGTGGAACGCAATGGATTCAAAAGAGAAGAGATCAGCAAAACCTTAGCTATCCAATGCGCATTAACAGGTTTGGCCTTCACTTTGACCTGAAACAAGGACGAGCAACGGAAACTTCATGTAGGGGATTGCCAGCGTTGTCGTAACTTTCGCTTTTGGCCTCGAAGTAGCCTGTGCCTGTGGCGGTTACCGACGAACGTTATGCATTCTCCTGCGCGAAAAATAGTATTCGAATATGTTATAAGGAAGTCATTTTCTAAAGAATGGTTTCCGGTACGTGCTTATTAATTAGCATGCAGTGTATCATTACCCTGCCAGGGATGCGGAGTACGAAACGCAGATTATATCGTTGCGGATACGGCCGTAGAGCGTACAAAACATTTCTGCGATGGTTATATGGTCTCCTAGGGCAAGTGAAAGAATGTTCCCACCTGTCTCCTCCACCCTACCTCTCCGATACATACACATCGAACAACAAGTCGCCCCAGTCAGCAACTCCGGCGCTCTCAGTGTTCACCAATTTGGACCATTGCATATCATGCACTTGATATCATGCCCCACTCGAGAAATGTGTAAATAAATGTTCACGGCTACTTCTACATCGGAAAGCGGAGCTAACACAGAAAGCGGACTTGATGTATGGCAAATTTCTCCACTCAGATGTGACTGTGTCATGAGCGGTGCACTTATCATCACAATTTCCTGGTAATACTTACAGTTGACGACCTTACTGCCGGTTGCAAGGAGTAGATCGATATCATAATTGATTCCGAGGATGCAACGGGCCGGCAGAAACTGAAACCCATCAAGCTGTGGGACAACACACAAAATTCGAACTTACGGGATGACACAAAATGAGGGCAGTAAGGCCTTGAAGGATGTCCCCACAGGACGTAGCATTCTTTTTGACAACACAGAAAAGGCGGAAGAAAATGAGTGATCACAGGCTCAAGATCACCTTGATGGGAAATTGAACTCAGTTTCAACTCCGCGACCGGAGCCTTCGCTAGCAACCACCGCCGCCAGCTGTGCATGGCACCAATTCGTCCGCACCGTAAGTCACGAAAAGGATGCAAAATATGCAAGCAACGTAAAGTCAAGGTGTGTATCTACTGTCAGCTCTCGTACAGCTGACTTAAATGTTGAAATGGCTCAGTGTGACGAGGAACATCCTATATGCAAGAACTGTACAAAGAGGGGCATCGAGTGTGTTTGGAACGATGTCAATACCTTACGACATGATTCGGTGCTAGGGGCATCTACCTACGCTGTTACAGGCCCAACTGGAAATCTTCCTTCCACAGTATCGACCTGGACTAGTAGTTCACTCGACGTGCTGACTCTCGAACTAATTCACCACTACGCTACCACCACTTCACACACGCTCTCTTTTGATCCTGTTGCAACAAATGCATGGAAAAATGTCATTCCCAAACTCGCGTTCGCTCCCGAAAACCGATTTCTCCTCTACGCTGTTCTCGCGGTGTCCGCGCTCCATGTTTACTATACTGATCCCACGGCAGGTCGATATGCTGCAGCCGCTAGTACTTACCACTGGCAGGCCAAGTCGGGGTTACACAGGGCGCAAGTCGAAGGGAAGGAGGATACTGGTGCTGTCTTTATCGCCTTGTCCCTTCTCGCGATGTATCAGTTCGCTACATCATCCGTAGTCTCCTTATCCGCGAACAATTGGAATCTTACGGTCCATAATATCACCTGCGAGGTTGCAAAAATCTGGCCACAGCTTCGAGCAGGTGTTCTACGTCCCCTGTTGGACGTAATGGCTCCAACAATTGCACCTACGCGAGAAGAACCCTTTTCATCATCCTTGTCGACACTTCTGAGCACGGCACTCTCTTCGCCAGATGTTGAGGAGCTTCATGACGTATCGGTATATGATGCGTATAAGGAATCAATACGTATCCTCGAGATGTCATGGATAGCCTCATATCAGAGTTGGTCCGCATCGGGTTTGTGGTGGGCACTGGCACCCAATAGGTTCTTCCGTCTCTTGGCAGAAGAGAAACCGCGTGCGCTCATCATTTTGGCCCATTATTGTGTTATGATGAAGCGGATGGCGCAAGAGGGCCCGTGGTGGGCGAAAAAACAGTGGGGGATCGAGGCTGTGAAAATTCTCTCTGGGCTTGACGCAAGATGGACCCCATTGCTGGGATGGCTATCAAGCCAGTTAGATGAGGATCAGGCAATTAATTTTGCGGATAACGATTTCATGAATTGGTTGAGCGATGTGGCATCATTACTCAATACCCCTTGACCTGGGTGCTCCGTTCATAACCGGACGTTAGTGGTATCTTCGCGAATCAGAATTGAGCCAGGAAGAGGGGGAATATCGAGTCCGAGTCACTGGTATAGTTGAGCGGGGGTGGACGCCGCCGGAATATTGAGACATCGAATTCCGGGGTACGGGAAACGAAAGATGCCACGGAGCGGGCGATGGACAAGGATGGACATGAGAAGAAGATGTAGACCAAGTCTGGGGTATGTGCGGGGATGGAAGCTGAGTAATAGATCAGGTATGACCACTCAATAATAAGCATTACGTACCCGGAGCCAAAGGTGAACCATTTAATACTTGTTACTTCGGACGTCGCTGGTACTACGAGTAAGAAATGTCATTGGAAGATAGACATGAAAATACGGCCTTGGGCGCGATTTTGGTAACAAAGATAAACCAAAGATCTAAACGTAACTCACCCTTGATAGCTCAGCACTCAGCGCCCCAACATCGGAACTTAACTTTGGCTCACGAGGTCAAGAACTAGCCCTGCATTTTCCCGCTTTTCTCAAGCTGTTGCGTATGCATCAAGCTTCCCTCGTACATCAGAAGACTGGCTGCGTATCTCCTTGCAGTCTCAAGTGCCCAGGTTATTAATGCCGATGTTCTCTCCATGTTCGCTAAGCTGAAATATGCGTTATCAGATTCCGCTCGAGAAGTATCTCGGCTTAACGATAACATAAATGTCTCCACTGCCTCAAACCCGGTCCACCTCGACTCTATTGGTGGCAACGTCTTCAAAAAGTTCAATCAAGAAGTCAAGGAATGGAAGTGTTTACAGACCAGACCCCCCAAAATTCGGATTTATTAAAGAAGATATGATTACTAAACGGCTCCTCCGCAGTCCAGTAGTGATCGGGGCTATGATCGGTACGTCATGGTTCATGATCGTTCTTTTTCCTTTCTTATTTTCCAACCACCATCCTCACTACTATGAAGCACACCAGAACATTTTCTAATCCTTTCACGCCCGTTCGAAAATTATTTCTCAGACTAGATCTATTCAAATCTTCTTCTGTGGCTCTTGAAGAAGAAGATAATCGCGGACATTCAGACTCCGGCCCTGTTGTCGACACACAGCCCGCCCAGAGCGAGATTAGGCATCCACATTCTTTGTCAACGTCAAGAAGCATTGCTCTACAGAATGAAGATTCCTGTGAAGATGCTATCGTGATCACTACGCTTGACACTGTTCCGTTTTGCTGTCACGAGGACCTTCTCACTATGTCGCGTCCCCAACTGGTTCAGGTTGCTACCACTCTCAATGCCAGACTTCCTTTCCTGCTTCGTATCGACACAAACCTCAACCGCTCCGACAGTTTTATCCGTAACTCCATCGAAGTCATCGTTGGTCTACGCCGAGATGCTCCCCCCGCCCCGAAAGCTGTGAGAATGAGGTCGGGCGAATTACGGATAGACGACGACGGAGGGATATCAGGAAACTGTAGCCCTCCTACAAGCCCTTTAGCTCGCCTCTCCGCGCGGGGAACGCCAAGGCTCACAAGGCTGGAGGAAGAGGACGAGGAGGAAAAGGACAGGCCGTCGAAGAGGCGTAGGGTAACGTGTGGACCTACCACACCGACCCCACTTCCTCGTGCTCTGCGGAGCTATTCACATCACATCCCGCGAGCATCGCCGACGCCTAAGCGTGTCATTCGTTCACAGAGCCAGAAGCTCCAGGAAAGAATGGATAACATGAAGATCGACACCCGGTTTGTCACGATTACGAGACCCAGATATGGCAAGCCGCGCGCGACCAGATTATCAACCCCCACGAAGTTCCGGCGGGAGACCATTTCCGCCATGACCCCAATTCATCGCATTACACCTACTTCTTTGGGTAACAAATTTGGTGGAATTGAACACAGAAGCTTAGCTACAGACTTAAACCAGTGCCCGGATACTCTTGGGGATGATGAAGACGTGGATTCGGATGTGGTCATGGAGTTATGAGCGCTGCAGATGATTCCGGGTGTGATATGTTGTTCGTTTGCAATTGTTATCGATTTCCGCAGTGATCTTCACCCCACATCAATCTTACTCTGGTCTAGGCCATTCTTGCAATAAGATGTTCAGAAGATCATCCAAAAGGCGGAGTGTTTTGCTCTTGGCAACGGCCTTTCCAAACTGCTCCGTACCGAAGGGACCGGAGATGCGCATACTTCCGAACTGCAATGTGTTATTATCTAAATGATAATCAAAATACAAAGAGATACCAGTCGTCTATAGCTAGGTGTACAATCTATCAATAAGCCCAATGATTAAGCATAACCAAAAGATTCCACGTGAAGCGTTACACTTGCGCCGCCCCTCAGAACAGTAGCTGCATTTCGCAGCGGGAACTGGAGAGCCGATCTGCACGATTGAGCAACGGCCCGCGAGCCACAGACTAAATTTATCTTTAGCGCAGAGTAGTAGAGACAGAGAATACAAACGCACCCGTAACAGCCATACGACCGCCCCTGGTCGCCTCTGCTTGTTCGGGTAGCAGTTGCAAGAGATCTGGACGTCCCTGATATACATTTATCGATTCAAGGCCAAGGAAGGACGGAGGCCCGTTACGAGACGTAGTAGAGGAGGAAGAGGAGGAATTTTTATCGGAATCAACGGATGTACTGTCCCACTGAACAGACTCGGTATTGCCACCAGTGACGTAGATCCGTATTTCCACATGCAACGATGGCGGTACCCGAAGTAATGCGTTAGAAATTGCATTTGATATCCAACACACATGGGCTAAACAAAAATAAGCACCAAGTTCGTTAGAAGCCGACATCATAGAAGCTCAAAGGAACATACTCGTATCTCTGATGGCCCAGATGAAAACCGCTTTGGTACATATGCTCTTTCCTTCGCGGACGCGCCTATCGGAGGGATTAGTTAGATATTGAGAAGTGGTTACGTGACTTACTCTATAGTATCCAATAGCAACGGAAGTGTGTATGACACTCCAGTACCACCTAAAACCCAGCAATGAGTAAGGAAAGATACACGTCCGGATTAAATGTACCTACCAGCGACGAAAACTGAGGTATTGAATGAGCTGAGATCCGGTGATGGCCCATATGGACCATCGACAAAAACCTTCACGGTTCCTTTCTCCGTTCCGATGGTAGCCAATCGATGCGTAAAGCCCTCTCTAACGTTCACCAGGAACACTAGCTCCTTCCAGTATTTCTCTCCTCCAGGGGTGAAAGACTTGGACGATTTATCAAGCACGGAATTCGACGCCTTCTCAACATCGGCGGATTTCTCGGTGGGGTCGCAGCTGGAATCATAGCTCGCGATGGTGAAGGGATGGGCTTCGAACGGCAAGCGAGAAACTCCTGGCGTGATGAGGTAAGCGGTTTGGCCAGGACGCCAGTGGAAGTGAGGGGGACGCTTCAGAGTCAAGCGAACAAAGTGCTCAGACAGGCGCTCCACGCTAGCATCGAAAGTACCGTGTCCAGTCTTGAACCCAAAGTAGGAATGGTTGAAAACAACTACACGTAACATCCGAATAGCGCGATCAAGGCCCCAGATAACGAAAGAAGGCCATACGTAGGTGTCGAATCTATGAGGGAGATAAATAACACTGGCCAACAATGTCAGGAGCAAAGGACATACCCTTCAAAGTTCCTAGCGTGGTGATATGCTCCGATGAGGAAGATCCTAGACAGAGATACGTCAATGTGACAGATACACCAAGAGAATAACCGACACTTACAAGACCATAAGAAAGTGGGCATAGAAGAAAAACTCATATGCTCCCGCCCTGACTGGCCGCAGAGACACCAAAATCAAGAGTGAGAAGGCAGAGATGGCCAGTAATGCCATTCGGACCCAAAGGAGCTCATATTTACCTTCCACACTATAATATAGTCAGTTTTACGATCCAAAGGGTTCACGACGAGGGCTGACCGTTGAAACTGGGATATAACACTAGTGTCAGTAATTTGCTCCTAAGAGTATAGGAAGCCACTAACCTTGTAACCCCCATGAATCCAAAGCATTATGAAACAGACCCTAGCTGTCATACGATGAACGTAGTTGAGCTATAGTACCTCAGCGTCAGTGTCGATACAGGGGGCACTAGCGCGAACCTTGTCATAACTGACGCCCGTAATTACTGCGTGGAGAAATGAGCAATGGGTCTTGGCTAACGGTCATCGGAACAAGGACACGTACGTGATACAATGTTATTCTTCGTTCCAAGCGCAGTCACAAGCGGGAACTGAGATGTAGCAAGACTCCCGGCGCGGCCGGCGAGGTAAGTGGCACTGAACTTAACTCCAGTAACGCTAGTGCCTATTGAAAGAGAACATTGAAGATAAGTCGCCGGTCCATATAAGTGAAAGTGAAAGGATAAATCCTTACTATTAATAAACTCCCAAGTAAAAAGCGCAAGGATATAAGTGCAAGTAAGAAAAACCTCCGCCAAATTCAACGTGTACGATCCAATGCCAATGTTGACACGGTACGATATGACACGCCAGTAGTTGATCAAGGCTAGTGGCAACCTGCTAAGCTGGATCTTGTTGCTTTCCGTCGCGACCGGTGTGCTCTTAGAACGAGCTTGGTATTTGCCAACGACGAAGGATATGAACTGGCAAACGGCAACGAAAGCAATGAATGATGACACCAGCCACCATAGCTGATGAGGGTACTCTTCGGCGTAGTAGGCTCGCCATTTGTTGTCTTCTGCTCCAGAGGAGGCGGTGGCCAAAGTAGTAGAGACAACGTCCATGGGAGGAGAATGGAGGAAGGATGACACTCTTGGAAGGGCCTGACAAAGAGCTTTCGTATTTAAACATTTGGCTTATCGCTGACCTAAACTCTTGGAAGCGACACCATAACGCACGAGGTAGGCCAAAGAATTGACTCCGGCCAGGCGGACTTCCAGATATGTAGTTACCAAGGTCAAAGCAGAAGGAAACCTACATGCGGAAAAGATATGTCGCCTTCCATGTAGCAAAAATAGCCAAAGAGACATTTTTTTTCGCATGTCCTCGGTGAAGCACCGGGACGCACACGATGTATACCTCGCAAGCAGACCAGATCTGGAAAGGTGCCTCAGGTTCGCGAATGAGATCAAAAATTGAAGACAAATCACGGACCTGCACAAGTTCATACTAGCGAGTCTATAGAAGCATATGGGAGAAGCACCAAGCGAGCTTTCGACCAACATGGATCGATCGGAGTGATGGTATCTAATTACTCGGGTGTGGCCCTATTCGCAAAACCAATTAAACGCCGCATGTCCTTTCTAGGTGCTTTTTTACTCACAACGTACTGTCCGAGATAGTTCCAGCCACACAGCACAGGAGTGGTCTGGTAGCTGTCTCATGTGGCAATTGTCATTTCTGAGGCCCATCGTGATAAATTCTTGGAGGATAACGGGTAGAAGCACCTCGCAACGTTTGCGTCATTCTCGTCATTCTGAGAAACTGCTCTGCCCTTACGGAACATAAAAATGAGTATGGACGGAAAAAAGTCGATAATGATCGTCGTAAGCCAGGAACTGATTGTTACGAGCGCTCGTGGAATCTCTACGCGAGTACTCCGTATTCATGCGTATTTGAAGTCTGGCATCGACCACGGCTATCCCAGTTCTAGGGCGACTCGGCACCGATAGAAACCGAAACACAGGGTAACGCGACTGGATTGCAACGCGCGGAGAGGCGTCGGCATCTATACCGTTTAAATGTGGTTCAGCGCACCAAGGTGTTATCCTAGTGTGCTTTTCGCCGATCGGAATTTCTTGCGCATGCGGTTGTTTAGCGGGTGTTCGTCGGTGTCAGAGAAACAAAAATTGTATACTGCCACCGCCGGCGCATCGCACCAGAAATGACTTCAAATTGTGGACCTGAAGGGAGAGGTATGTGTTTTTTGACACGGCCTACCGGAGATGTTCAGTCCGTAGATTGTGAAAGGAAGGGCCCATATGCCTGTTACCATCAAATGACGATACTAGGGCCATGCGTAGACGTGATAAGGAGTCCCTCACCAGCAGGCCACTCACTGTACGGGTTCAGATGAATATGCCGGGAGCACATGGGTGAGATGATCTCATTATCTTATCAGATGAAGTTCATCAGTAAGGGTCTACGGGTGTAGCATTGTGCAGCAAACCTGTTCAATCCGTCCTGACATTGGCATGGCTTCTGCCGCAACAGTGGACAAAGCATTAATATCAATCCGAGACCGGCTCTTCACATTAGGAGCTGCACGGCGGACTCATCAAATTGGCGTGTCGGTACAATGCCTATTTAGAGATTCAGCGTTCTATCGGAGCGCGGTAAGTATGTATGTTGAGACATTTGCCGTCGTACTCTGTCGGCGGCCGGTAAATCATTCAACAGCAGATAGATCGCAGATAGCACCGCTTGGCGAGAAAAGTGAATCTATGGTCAATTATGGAGTAGGAATTATGTCAGTGATGTTATCTTTGTGAAAGGAAGAAGAATAGACTGACAGTAAGGGTAGGTGCTGCGCATTGGCAGGTTTCGCGCGCGAGTAGTGTTGTCTTGCCGATTGGCGTTCTGAGTCACTTAGAGGATCAGACTGCTGCGAAGGGTAAGAAACCAGGTCCCTATCCGCTACCAACAGGGATGCCTTACAAACTCTTACAAATGCCTTCATATTAGTGTCCCTGGCGACACGCCAGCTTCATTTTCGGCTGTTCCTTTGCGCAGTCAAGGGAAGGCGAAAAGAATTTTTTTCTTAGCGACGGGGACGTACTCAAGGTACCTGTATACGTACCGATCGTTATCTGCAACGCTAAAATCTCGCCCTCGACGGAAAAAGAAGACATGCAACTCACCAGACTACTGGTCAGAAATGCCGTTTTGGTCTTGGCCGAACCATATACGAGAAGTGAGTAAGGGCACCTGTGCAACACTGAGTTATCTGTCTAAAACCGCCTCCGAGTGACTTGAACCCTGTTGGAAACTTATTGTTATGACATTTTGTGGAAAGGTGCCGATGTGCAAAATGTGTAACGCACAAAACAAAGAAACCGGGGTCGGGCCTGGACAACGTCATTGGCCGAACGAGTTCCAATTATACTGCGAAGGATGATAGATGAAAGTTTAAAGTGAGAGAAGGTGCTGCGCTCGAGGACTCAGGTAGGTGAAGAGACAGATGACTACACTGGTGGGTCGACGCACAGTAGACTGTCCCAATCATCTCGGGAACTTGCGGATCTCGGCACAACTTGTGGGTGTTGGTGGGCGCCAAGGGCTCGGCGTCATACGAGAGGACCGTACACAAGATCTGCACCGCTAATTCTTGTTGAAATTCGTGATCATCTAGTGATGGCGCCTTACAACAGTAAGAAGACAAGAACGAACGATAGTCGGAACCGCTTACAGATACGAAAACCTGGGAGGTTTCTAAGGTGTAGTCACCGCTGCTAGCTTGACGGCTGAACGAATATCCTCGCCAATTAAAGGTCCTCCGATCTCCAACATATTCAAGGGGGATGACAGTCTATTGGAGCTAGGTGGTCTGTGGACGAGGCTATGTACTTCGTCTCATTCATCATGACGCTCTGTAATGACTGTTAATCAACAAGGACGAAAAGATCCAAAAGCAAGCGAATTGGCGTAAACGAGTCACGGAAAACAAACCTTTATCTGTGTGCGGCCCTGTGAGATTATGTCCAGAAGTGAAGCTAGTGAAGGTCCAAAAACTCACCAGTCACCTGGTCTCTTCAGCTGTCATGCTGCAAAGACGACATCGCCTTGCCAATATCTAGAAAATGCCGAAGGAAAAGATCAGAACGAGCCCCAAAAGATAATCTTGGGTGGAAACGAGATTAGTAGTCCCCCAAGCCCAAAGGGCTGACTTTTGACAGCCACACGGTGGATGAAGGCAAACCGAACAAGATACATCTTACCAGAATAAACTTATCGACGGCCTTAGTACTACTTGACGGACAGCCTATCCTGGTCATTCATTCGGCCTCAGAAGCCAAGATCTAATTGAAGGACCGACAAGGGTTCTAGCATCACCCGTCATCACAGAAGGCCAGATTCTAATTCCGCACGGACTGCCGGCTTGCATATGCACATTGGGTTAAAGGAGAAGGACACGTCGCTTGCCAGTGCCATGCAATGATAGATAGATACAGTGTCTACAAGCACATTCCCTGAAAAAGATTAGATTGACGATACTAAGACAGGAGAATTTGAATACATCGTGCGCAGCCTGCTGCTGCGAGCAAGATGTATGTGCATCGTGGTGTTCTTGGTGTTCTTGGTGGTCGAGTAGGAAGAAGCTTTGGTCACAGCCACAGTCACGATTTCGCGGATCCACGGCCCGACTTGCCAGCATGCTGACCCACTTTGCTTCCGACCAATCTTAACTTTCGACTTAGCTAGCAATCTTTGCTCCACAATATCAAAACTTGATCAAGTGGCGATTCCGTGTCTTCTCTTTGTTGTTGATTGCCGGCATGAATATTCAGAGAGGTTTATGGTGAAAAATTTGGTGCACTTGCATCGTCATCATCAGCATCTTCAATCGGGACAAGAAAGTTAGTTGGCATCTTCTGGCAACAGATATAACGGGAACGACGACTTTAACTTTAGAATAAGCTTTCCAGTAACATCGGGATCTGAACGTTGACCTTGGTAAGTATTCCTCCGGCGACGTGAGTCAGCGGGGTGCGTTATTATTGCCTCCGCAGTCAGCCCCACCTGCGCTTGCTAAATTCTCGACCCTGATAATCCAAGTGCTTCTATCAGCGTGCGCTGTGTAAAATAGGTTTAATGACCCAAATCCGGATAAGATCTAATACATACCGCTGGTTGTGTGGCTGCATTTGTCCTGCTCGTTGCTTGACCTGATCAGACTAATAATTCGCAATGCATCGAACCTTCATGCTCTTCACCGCTTCTGTCATTATTCCGAATGAAATGCTTTTAGGGCTTGGCTTTACTGCGATCATAGCGCGGGTCAAGTGGTAAAGAACGCATATTGCGCAGATGATACAAAGCGGTAGTACACGTTAACGACACTTCTATTGATTCACGTTCAGAGTTTGGAGAGAACGGCATCAGCTCCAGAAACAGTGACTCCCGGAGCTGGTTCGAGCTATACAGATACCATAACGTCAGCGATCATTACTGACTACACTCATATCGTACCTCTACATATTTCACCACCAGATCGTCGATGATCATAGCGTAGCGGGCAGTACGAGTACCAAAGCCAGGCCGCGCGGAGAGATCCACAGAAAGTCCCATACTCCCGGACCATTTGGCATCTGTATCAGACAGCATTAGCAACTATAAGAACTCTTTAGTTAGTCTGTCGTAAACGTGGGAATGGGAGCAGCTGTACTTTGTCTTGAACATCTTCGAATCTTCCCCATCCGCTCAGAACGAAAGCATCATTGGCGGCAACGACGGCGATGGCATCAACGCCTTTCGCTTTGAACTCATCGTACTTCTCGATGTATGGGGGAAGGTGATTCGCATGGCACGTAGGCTGATTCGAAATGTCAGAAATATACATAAATCGGAAGCAAATAGCCCACAGTGAAGGCTCCTGGAACGGAGAAAAGTACAACCTTCTTTCCCTTCCACGAGTTGGTGTTGAGCTTGGTGGCTATAATATATCCTCATTATTATGACATTTAATCAGTCTCTGCTGGAACTTACGAATACCGCAAGCAAGCTGACATGTGATCAATGGGTTGGTTTTCAGTATGAATCGACGTGACATACTTTGGCTTCCAGCTCGGGGGTATATGGAATATAGGTAAAAGTTGCTTCAGGTATCGTATCATCAACCTTGATTGTCGGGGCCATGGTTGTCCAGATAAGTATGGGAGAAAAGAAAGTCGGTAGCCACTACTTTACCTTTAGCCGAGATATTAGGGGGCCTTGCTATCGGCTATTACCGAGCACGTGAGGACTGACTAACTAAGTTCAAGGAAAATCAATAATCATCGATGCCATTTGCTCCTGAATCCAGGACCTGAGAATGCCCTTGATGCTGTGAAAATCTCAACAAGGTTAGCGTTCGCCATTGACGTTAGGTCTTGCTGGGGGACGTGAGAGCGATTGGCCTGATAAGTTCTCGGCAATCACGGCCATCATTTCAAGATAAGATAATTTTGCGTGCTCGAGTAATAAGGCTTGCGCAATAACGGTCTTGCTCTCTTACAGCATCCTTCTCCTTCAAGTGTTTCAAGTTTTCGAGCTCAACGTGGAGCAAACCATCTCCGTTCCAAAAATCCGTAGATTCTTCAGTCATCATGACTCTTTAATGACAGCGGCGCAGTTTTCAGCACTGGTGATGCGCTGCCAACGGTTCACTCGGCGGGCCGCCCTGGTCAGTTGTGACGGGTCAAAAAGCCTTTATTCTCCATGTCTTCCCTGAAACCCGTTTTGACGCTCTTCTTGGCCACATTATTCCTTGCTTCCCCTGGGATTCGCGTGGTCATTTGCATCGAAGAACCTGAACATTGTCTGCGGGCGCTGTATCCCAGTCCAACGGCATGCGTAACTCAACGCTGAGCTGCCAAACTTGACGTCAAAACGCAAATTATATATATCCAGACACTCAGCCAGTGCTTAGCAGTCGACGCCGTCGTTAGGTCGCTGAGAGACATTCTTCGAGCGACCTCTATGACGACTTCACTTCGACTTTTGCTGTGGAATTTTTTTGGCAGCCAGAACAGTTGCCATCACGGAACGGCCGCGTTTGGGATATACTACTCCTTCATCGGTGGTGCCATCACGCCCTTCGGCAATACGTGGCAACCTCCCCCATGGGTTTCGTCCGTCGCGTTTCATCCTTCTGCTTCGGGCAGCACCCATTCTCTCGCTGCGCTATGAGCCCCAGGCCCCCCGGTGTATTCTCCGCCCCTCGAGGCCTTTACAAACGCTCCTCAAGGCCTACACCGTTCGACCTTTATATCCGAAACCCTCCGTTCAATGACTATTTGCTTGGTCATCGTCGAACGCGTTGTCTTCCAATCAAGGGGGTTGACATCTCGCCTACGTTGACAAGGTGCTTTCATTACTCTCAGGTATTCTCTGTTCTCCGATTCGACAGATCAATCTTCGATCATCTGTTGCCTTACAGTATCTACCCTTTAGCTTTACATCACTAGCGAATTGATGTGCTCCTGGCACATAAGAGGCGACCAGGTTCATCATCACTCTCTCCACCTCCACCATCGGCTGCTGTTGTGCAGGGTTCGACGACGATGTAGGCACCTCTGTCCATCCCTTTCAATATCTCACCCACGCTACCTAGGTCTTTCTGCTTACCGACAGTGCGGATTATTGTCACCTCCAACGCAGAGCGGTATCAGGTGGTCGAAATTACGGGTGCAACCAATGGCTCGTCTATACGAGAACGTATTCTGTCAAAGGTGACTTTAGCCGTTAAGGTTTCTTCGACAATGTTAACGCGTCCCCTCTCCGTCAGCTATGTATTCCGGACGATCGATATTCACGGTTTCGTGTCTATCAAGCCCAAGTAGGCACATATGCCCTTGGTAGTGCTCTGTCAGACGCGATGCTGTTTGAAATATGCCTCCAGCAAGGCGACCCGTCAGGGTCATTGACATTCTTTGTGTCTACGGCGCCAGATCGACCGCCTAAAACCATGGAGCCGGATTATTCAGACACTTACCTATACTCTCAATCGTAAGTATCCTATTATTCCTTACCTCCGAACACTGACGGAATGCAGAAGCCGTAGTCGTCGTCGAGTATGTGATATAACTGTCATCCTGTGATGCTGTACTGATGTTTTACAGGGTTGAACTCCACTCAATTTCAGATCGCTCGGTTTGGACATCTCTTTCGTTACTGTATATTGCCGCGCGTGTATGATAGGTCTGTAGGATCTGCAAAGCTTGTACCACTAGCTCAATTCCAACCATGCGTCCTGTCGGAACACGGCTCTTATGCTCTACGACTTCTCTGCTTCTGATTGGGAGACGCGGATCTCGCTGTCTTCGATACCATGTTGCCTCCCAATCCTGAGCGTCAAATTTCCGTGCCGTGTTCCGTGCATCAATATACAAAGATGCTTCCGAATCGGTCCTTCTTTCTACAGGGTCGTACGCTGTTCGAACTTGAAACCCGAAAGTCGTGCTTCTTCCACGGGAAGTACTATCCTTGCACGGCCATATATGATCAACATGAGGATGGTGTGATTCACTTTCGGTGTTAGCACCCACACCGATGTGTTTTCGTACTCTCATAGATGCTATGTATAGTCTTGATACTTCCCTGGAGTTCGGGAAATGGGGGTGGTGTGCAGCGGAAGCGGAGTCGAGTTGTTGCGAATGCAGTGTCAGTGGGAAGATATCTTTGATCTACGGCTGGAACGGTGGAACAGTATTCAATCCAATGAGTTAAGATGACATGTGAATTATGTACTAGGTGTATCACCCTCGAATGCCCGGCTGGTCAACGGGTCATCATCTGGACCCCCTAGTCCTTGGAGCGCTTCCTTTAGATGATCAAGCCTCGGCGAGCCACCATCAGCGAAGGAGAGCTATGAACTCACGGGCAGCTCGTGTATCATCGAAGGCTTCATCAATCCGACATAATATCGGAGCTTTGCAATGGTCATACGGGTGATTATGCCTCGTTGTATCAAGAAAAATTGACGATCTTTAAGGTCGTGTTTATTTTGGGTTGAGGTCACATCAAAATGCCTCGATCGATCACTACACTTCCAGTGACGCCGTAGTATAATCAACAAAACGACAGGCGTACTCACATCCTCTCAGGCCTCAGATTCCTTTAGGGTACATGTCTGATTCCACCATGATGCTGATCTGCACGTGTATATTAGAGTTTGGGAGAAGGTTGAGTATTCAGGTTATGTCCCTAGATCACTGTCATCCGCATTGTCAACATTTAATAGCAGCTACTAACAGAAGTGCACATGCAGGAACTCGGATTGACAAAATCCGAGTCAAAAATCATAACAGTTGTAGCTACACATACATACGATCATTGCGGATCCGTCGGGCATGCAGCTGATATCTTTTCGGCGGGTAGATATATAGTGGCCCGCGGAAGTGGGATGATTCGAGACGTTAGATATTACTACTTGTTATGACACCAGGCTTTGGGTCGGCAACTTGCCTCCCCGGAGGGGTTTCCATTAGCTTGGCAACTTAGCCGGCCTTTCCAAATGAGCGTCGACCTTCTCAAACAGTGATTCAGTCTTTGACCGTTGTCGCACAGCCCTCGATTCTGTCGCCCAAAGTTATATGACTGTCCGTCTTATACCTAGGCTCTGATGGGGATGAACTACTATATCCTTTTCTCTTGGTTGTGGTACTTGCCATCGAGTTGCTTTTGATCATCTTCCAGTATACATGGCATGCGTCATTCCAACGGCCGATTTTTGCTGTTCTCCAATATTAGATTGACCTGGAGAATGGAATGTTGCAATTGTAAACCAACCCAAAACGAATACGTGTACGTTTGTGGCGGCGGAATTTTAAGAAATAACCGTTACACGTTACACGGTTACACCTCAGTTACTTGTACACTTTCCAAGCCACACAACATATATAATGGTTAATTAGAATATTTGGAGACTCATCACTCAAGCCAGGGGCCCTGAGACGGTCTATAGACAGATATCATCAAAGAGCCTTTTTACATATACTAAATTTCCTTAAGAGCACTAGAGCTGTCGTGAAATGCACAGATGCGCAACACCATTGATTAATAGTGCTGCTACTCGTTACTCCAATAAGAGGCTTCAAGCCGAAAGATTTCATGATGCCAATCATCAATGATTGATCACAGTGGGGCTTGAACCCATGCCTCGAAGCAAAAATTATGAGCACCTTACACCACTCAACCAGCGAGTACTTTATTATTCACTTGGGAAAAACCAGAATATATATTCAAAGCACAGGAAACTACTTTGATGTATGTTTTATACAACCGTACGAATGACGATTCCGTTAAATCTTTTAGAGAGATTTCTGCCTTCAAGGACTCCAATGTCGCTCCGACTATCAGCGTGGTTCAATACATCATCTAGATTTGCGGACACTTAGACTTACTACTGATGACTGCTACCATCCAGGTCGATGTGACTGGGGGCAGTAATACTTGTTTCCTGGTCGCTTATCACCTGCCAGACTGGAGCGGCTGTAGACTGAACCTGAAATGAGTCGGCGGATACTTCCCCCGAGGTATGCTGCACAGCAACCTTCTAAGTTCTCATAAATGTTTCGATCAGTGGCCCACTTCAAACCGAGCTTTAAAAGATACCATGTGTACCAATACAATCAGATCGTCTAAACGAATGCGCTAGAAGCTGAATGTAACATTCATTTTCCGCAATCCTTAATGGTAATGATCCCTCGGTACAGATTTAAGTCACTGAATTACCTATGTGTGCCGACAGCGTCCATAAGCAACATATATCCGTCCCTCCATATGGCCTACCTGTGACCCCTCGTTCGCAGTGCCATTCTTGAGGTTGGAAATTAGTAGTACATTGAACCTCCGCTGTACTAGTGCCACCAACTAGTATGTTTGTCAAATGAGTTGTTGCCCAGTATGATTGTTCCGCGTGAAGAGCATGCTCGCTCCAGACCCACTTTAAAGTTTGAATCAGAAGTCTTATTCAACAGCTCACCTCAGTGTTCGCAAGGGGTGATGAACAAGCATATGGCAGCTTGTCCGATGTGGCTATTGATAAACGAAATAGAGTAACAGCGGAAGCAGATAAAATGACCCTGCACAATTTCCAAGCTACTTTCTACCAGAAGGCTCTCGAGGCCGGCTATCTGATTAACTGATTTATTAACAACAACGGACACCGGGGACCTACGCCGTTCATTGGACATCGGATCAACCACGACGGTAAGGTACCAGCCAGGTTAATCCCACAGCGTGTGCAATTACGTCATCTGGGATTCAATGTTTCAGTACCTAGCCCAAGTCATTCGTCAGCGATGAGAGATAGTTATCACCTACCATAGGATTCCGACTATCATCCTCAACAGAGGGACATGATCACGGGTCAAGCGCATCCTGAATAAAGCCGCTACCCCAAGTCCATGTCCATCTGTTTGAAATGGAACTAATAAGGACGCCAATGTCATCTTGAGGCTCGACGGGGACCATACTAGAAAGGTGCTATTCTCAAATGTTTGTACCATTACAAAAATAATATGTAAAATACGGTGAGAGAATGTACCTCCCTCCAGAAAATAGCGCGCCTCTTTGTTCCGCTTGTGCAATATTAATGTACGATGGGTCTGTATTTGAATCTTACGTTATCAGCCTCCAGCACCACTTCGACGTGCACACAGGGAGCGAGCAAGATGCACACAATACTAATATAACGTCAGAATGTTAGAGATAGTCATTGAAACCCTTGCTTACTTTTTCATCGTGTCCCAAGCTCAAGTAAAAAAGATACAATGTTTTCCAAGAAATGGTGCTGCTTTTTGCGGTTCTTGATAGGATCAATGTCAAGGAAATCAGACATAGGGTTTCATGACACATATTATATCGCGAACAAAGGAGGTATCTCCGACTTATTCCTACGGTGCGATAGAGCAAAAGAGACGCACAAAGATGCGAGAATAAAGTTGCAGACGAGTAAGAAAGATGCGATGATGACTTATCTGCTTCGGAGGGTATTTCCGATAAGATTGGGGTGTAGCCAGTATGTTTAATGGTCACTGGGCGATATGCCTTCCGGTCGTGTACAGAGATCTCCGTTTGTGCGTTCTTTGACATTCCAAAGCGTATCAGTGGGGTCGACAAATACCGTCCGCCCACACCGCCGACAAGTTGACGACAGAAGGACTGCCGCCGTTTGTTTTGCGAACATGCTTGCAAAGACTTGAGGAGACAAGCTGGAAACTCGGACCATACGAGGCTGATTTCGTCGGAACATGACGCTAAATCAAGTGCCTAAGGACATCTGAGCATCGAAAACTGGTATGAAAGTATAATCACATAGTCGCTGTCATTCCGTCCTACAAGACTCATTCATTCGTCAGCCACCCAAAAGAAACCTTTACGTCTTCCCATTATACAAAAAGCCCGACGGCAATGGAGGAGCGGAGAAGATGAAACAATATATAAACAGGAATGGGAATTGATGAAAAATGATATCAGGAAGGAGTTTTCTGATGGAATGGAGGCGTTGAAGATGGAGATCGTAAGGCTGAGAAGGAAGGTGAAGGGTTGTGGGAAGGAACCACGAAGCCAGAGCAAGAGAACGCCGAGCTGGAGAGTAGAGTTGAAGGGCTAGAATCCGAGGCGGCAAAATTGAGCGCCTTCTGCATGCCCTAGAGTGGGCAAGTTGGTGATGTCGCTGATGAGGCGGCGACTATGGAATGCAGGGGTGCGTCGCTCGTTTCTTTCTGACCGTCGCCTCTTCCTAATGCAGACCGAGGTCGCCATGCCCTCGATCGTGCTCGGCTCAGCTCGTCAATCCTGGTCATCTCCGTCGTTCCGAACAATGCTTCCAGAAGTGAACATTCTCGAGCTTAGTAATATTTGACCACACGAAACACTCGAAGCGATGTGAATGCAGCACACATCAACACTGCTCGAGTGCTTATCTGCTAAACACGGTGCTCACAGTCCGACATTCCTTCTGATCTGCTCTTTGCCGAGTTGTGGTTGAGGAAGAGCAAACATCGGGCAGAAAGTCAGTGAGAAAACACACTTCCGTTAAGTGGTGAGGCGGAAATGCCCCGCCTTTTTGAACCACCTGCACATGGACGATGAATCTAAAATTGAGATGTGCATATGGAATGGAAGAGATGTTGCCCTACGCGATACCATAATACATATCAGATTGTGAAAATGTTCTTTAAAACCTCTGCTTACTTGTATTGTATCCTAGGTTCGGGTATTGAGAATATCGTAATGCCTTGCGATGAGATTGTATTGTAGTTTACTCGGTCAGGAGGAAAGCAAAAGATGTGGCTCTCGAAATAGAAAGAAGCAGGGAAATCACTCATCGGTTCCAAGGACACATTTTGGTGACAGGTTGTGAACACCCTAGACTTTAATGATAGTATTGTTCCGTAACGGGATAGCGCGCAAGAGACTCATGCAAGTGCGAAGGTAGAATTGCAGATTAATGAAGGAAGGCACATGTCTGTTATGTCATCCTGAAAGCAGTCGCGATATAATGATAAGCCCATTACCGTCTATAGTATACAGAGATTCTCGTTTTCCCGCTTTTCGTTGCTCCAAAACGGCGGTAGAGTAGTAACTTCCGAGGAAAGATGGTGAAGTACAAATGAAGTGAGGCATACGGATACAAAACCCTAGGGTCATCCGAGCGTGAGTAGTGCTGATTGAAGGTATAATGAAGTCCGGATAGAGCATCAAGAAACATTGGTGCCAACGACAAAACGATCATTCTCCGCGAACGGTGGAACCCCTCGACTTGGTCCGCGCCAGCCCGAAGCCCACGCTGCTCGCAGGCCTACTCGGCATTCTTCCCAAATCGACCTGACTCTCCCCGCCCCCGATGATGGCAGGGTCGACGTAGCTTTGCCGGTCAAAATGCTCAAACTTGCCGTGGGAGCGCTGCGAGAGGTTAGAGGGCACACGGCGGAGCGAAGGAAGGGGGCTCATGCCCATATCGGGGGTAAGGAAGTTTTGGGAACGCATGCTCGATGTGCGCTGGTGTGAAGGTAGGGGATTAGAGATCATCTCAGGTGTAACAGCCCCGGTTGATTTAGGTCGGGACTGAGAACTTGCGGCACGTGGGGGTGGAGGGAAGGGGTTGGGCAAGGGAGGTGATTCTTCAGGAACAGGAGTTTGTTGTCTGGATGGCGCCTGCCATGTAGGATTAGAATACGCAGAAGGAGGCCGACCATGTTGTTGGTGAGATTGAGAGGAAGGCAGTCTTGCTGGGGCCCAGTTTGGCGCTGCTTGATCCCATTCATGGTCTGTCGAAAGCTGGACCTGGTCAGGAGGAGGTAATGGCTGTTGTCGGGGCGGAGGCCTGTCGCCTGATAAGCTGTCTTGTCTCCGGCTAGAGGATCTCTTTGCAGACGAGGGCGTATGCGAAGACTATGATAAAAATTAGAGAAAAATGAAGTGACGTAGACCATTAAACTTACCGGAGGCTGGACATTGATACCCACCGGCGAACTGTTACCAGCTGAGGCAATATTAGGGCTCTTCAGATGCGATTGCACAGAAGACGGGCGCCCTTGCATTGGAGAAAGTGGCTCATCAACGCTCACCGAGCTCTCTCGTATCGGATCCAGATTTCCAAACTTTCCTCTACCATCAGGCTCCAGGATCCCTAGACCAGTCAATGTGTCCACCGATGCATTATAAGAGGTTGCCCGTCCCGGGGCTGTGTAGCTATATTCAGACATATCGTCGTCAGTCCTCGCTCTACCCTTGCCCTTCCTGTCTGGCTCCTCCGGTTGTGGGGACGCTGCTCGCATTGAGCTATTCCACTCATGTGGCGGAGGCATACTGATGATACCACTGGCATCTAATGTTGGTATGAAATTATCGGGAGCGGTGGCATACTGAGGATGATGACTCTGCAATGGTTCTTCTGCAGGGGGAACTTCAACGTGGAATTCGTGAACAGAAGGCGAAGGAGGGAGTGGCTCTTCCGTGTCAGTTGGAGATAGTGTATGAGCAGAAGGAACCGATGGAGGCGCCGCATGGACAGCAGGACGTGATGGTGTAGGGAGATCGTACGTTTCCACGGTATCGGTCCTCGGTACCGGCTGGGGATGCTCCTCATATTCCTCCTCCTCCTCCTCCTCCTCCTCGAGATCTTCTTCTTCCCCTTCGGATTCATATTCTTCTGTACCCACAATTTGGGGTGGCCGGAAGTCTCCGATCTCCCGCTGAGCTTGGGCGTATCCAGACATCATGCCCATCCGTCTGCCCTCTATCAAAGCCTCAAGCACAGCACGCTTCTGCTCTGTCTTGTGGGCTTGTGACCTTGCGCGTACAGCATCTCTCTCCGCATTCTGCAGCTGCTCAGACACGTTCTCCAACACCTCTTCTCCCCTCTTAATCTCCGATCGAGCATGGTTATACTGAACACGGTACATTTCCAACTGTTTCTTGACCTCAATGAGCTCCTCGTGCATTTTCAGTCGACCCTCATTCAATAATTGAAATCGTTGCACGAGTTGCGCTGAAAAATCCTCGGCGGCAGATGCACGCTGCGTTTCCTGCTCGAGTCGCTCCAGTACGACGACCATGGCCTTGCGCATCTTGTTCGCCTCATATTCTTGATCGATTACGAGGCGCAACAGCTGTTTGTGGGATGATTGACCATGGATTAGCTCGCGCTCCCTACGAAATCGCTCGGACGGTCCGTTTCGTCGTCGCCTGTGGCGTTGAACGGCACCCGTGTCTTGCGACGGCGACGATAGAAGCTCGGACCTTGTAGACGACTCATTGCTCGCAAAGGTTTCGTTAACGAATTCCTGGACAACACCACTGTAAAATATACGCTCGACGCGGCAATGTTGACCAAGTGATTTTTACTCACCTGTTCCCTTGAGGACGTGCGAGATGAGGGTAGGAGCCACTGGCATCTTCCATGGCACCGAGCGTGATGTACAGACTGTCCTTGAAAGAAGAGAATCTGTTCAGGACAAGGACATGATCGCCGGATGAGTACAAGGAACTTCCGAGACACAGCCACATAGTACTCCGGATTAAGTTCGTTGAATTTCACTCCAGCGAAATCGAGTGATAGAAATAATAATATTCTACATGGGTCGTGGTATAAGTAGTTGTTTGCATCATGATCATTGTTAGAGGTAATTAGAGTATATAACAAAAGTCCAAATTCCGTGTGAGAGGATTGCAATGGGAGGAAAAATGAGAAAGACACAAGATGAGATAATGTAAGTACGTATGGAGAGTACCGAAGGTACATCGTAAAAATATAAGACAAGAAAGGACTATAGCGCTCGGCCGCCCTGCCAAGATACAGTGCTAGCACGTCGATCATCGTACTGCGGATCAGATGGTTGCTCTTGTTGCTGTTGCTGGAACGTAGGAGACTGAAGGTATTGCCCAGAATGATACCCGTCTTCACCTGATCGCGGACCAGGCGCAAGATGGCCGACAGAAGACGCAGGAGGGCTGCCAACCACAGTCTCATCCGAAGTATGGAAACCATCATACGCCATAGCATAGGACGCTTCACTCGCCGTTGATCTGTCGACATGGTGATGACTGTGGCTTGACATAGATGGTGGATTCCGTACATCCATCTCGTAGGCGTCTCCGGGATCGTACGGCGTTGATCGTCCATGGCTAGCAGGCACATTGATGATGGGTGGTGACAGGGGTGGTGGACTAAAGGCACGAGTGGTCCGATGGGTCGTGGCAATGCTCGTTCTCCTGCTGGGCGGTGTGCTCGTGATCGAGCCGTCAGTATAACGGTATTTGGGTGATGGTAGTGGTGAGGGCAGGAGGGATGTCGGAAACGGAATAGTATGATGCTGGAGTTTCGTTCTGCCGATTGTAACCACGGGGAGAAAGATTGGCGTCCAGCGGAGGTGTATCTAGATCTGTTCGTCGAGGTTGATTCCCAGGACCAGGACTTGATGTCATTGCGGGCTCATATGGTGTGTTGCTGAGAGACATCTCCGACTGGCTACGACCGTGTCCAAACATAGGCGCAGCTTCCAGCGTGTCTCCATTGCGATTCTTAGCCCTCCGATGTCGAATCCCGAGCTGATCCTTGAGATCGCCTTTGACCCACATTTCACGGACAATTTCTTTATCCAAAGGAAAGTACGCGGAAGAAAAGAATTTGCACACGAAGCGGGGACCTGACGAATAACATGGCATGAATGAGATGGCTTCTTCGAGGAAATACAAACACACCAAGGGAAACAACGGTGGAGAACACAACTGTTGCCCAGAAAGGAATGCCGCCAAATAAGATCTGCATCTCGTTGATGAAGTCGGAACTGAAGAAGAACGAATACACTATGATCCATAGCAACATGACAATGCTAGAGCCGAAGACCACAATCCATGTTATTACAGTCCAGCTACACGCAAGCTTTAGTGATAAAATTGTTGTCCACAAAAGAAGGACGTACTAGTGAGTGTTCATTCCAACATAAGTATTCGCAGAGAAAATGGCGGAAACGGCGACTGTTGTTCCAAAGTCGGCCAAAGAGTTCATGTCTTTCCCGCTCCATGACACCGAGAGACCAAGCGTCCAGACCAAGTATGCCATGAAGAATACAACCGCAGACTGATACAAACCATCTAACATGTAGACCCAAAATTTTCCCCGGGTGTACTCCAAACCGCGGATTCCTCGAACATAGAGCTGCGGGAAGGCAAGCGCAGCCTGGGCGTTAATGTCCTGGTCGAATGCTAAAGAAAATCATCATCAATAAGGCACAAATTAACTACAGATCCATGATCATACCTCCGAGGATGATAACGGGGAGTGATGTGAATACAAGATTGTACAACAAGATGAATGTGTACTGATACAGATAGGTCCCATAGAAACTAGAAATCTTGTTGGGCATACATCAAAGGATACGCTGCATGAACTTACTTGTTGAAGGGCAGGTACCAAAACAAAGCGAAGGTCCAGATGACGTTCTGGAATGCGTATGTCAGAGTTTTCGCTTGCAGCACAGAGCTTCCGTACCTTGTAAAAAAAGTTGCTGTGCATGTCTGCCACACGTTGATACGACCAACGGCCGTGGACAATCAACAATTTGGTCAAGAATCGGAACTGCCCAAAAGCATAATCCGCCGACATAGCTGCCTGTGAGCCCTCCAGACCGAAGAGTCCGCAGCCAATATTAGCCTCTTGAATCATTGCAACATCGTTAGCGCCATCACCAATAGGACAGTGTCATGGCATTGCGTCCTTCCTTGACCTGCAATCCAGGGTAAGCTCGTATGCAAACGTCAAAACGGAAAGCATGAAAGTTGCGCGCACCAATTTGACAGTCAACGCCTTTTGAGCAGGAGAAACACGACAGCAGACAACAGTTTCACATTGTGTACCAAGGTTGAGGAATAAGGGCTTGAGCTCGTGAGTTAGCGCATGTCGAAGAGTGTCCCCGTCGATGACTACAGCAAACGACGCCTTCGACCCAGGAAGGAAACCCCGCTTCCGAGGATCAAACGACGGTGGCCCTAAAACAGACGCTATCTTATTGAGACCGGCCTCTATCTGCGAGCGCGCTTGTTCATATGAATCGGCGGAAAGAATCATCAAGTCCATGTCGTTTTTGAGAAGGTTGCAACTGTAGCCGATTTCAATAGCGGTCTGAAGTTTGTCACCTAGGGTTACAGGTCTTCAGGGAAAGGTACCCTTGATGTAAATGCGATCTTACCTGTCAAAATCCATAGCTTGATCCCAGCGCGATGTAGGGTCTCGATGGCCTCTGGAACACCTTCTTGTAACTTATCCTCCAGGGCGGTAGCCCCGAGTATCTGCAACGAATGCTCGATAAGCTCGTTCGCCTTATCAATCTCCTCGTCCCGGTTTTCGATGGCGTTGGTGGCAGCGTCGTATGTTCTAGACCATGTCAGATACTCTTCCTCCGTGAGCCAGCGGTATGAGATACACAACGTCCGGAGTCCATTATTAGCAAACATCTCCATGTCCTTGCTCGTCTGTTCTTTCAAGACAGGGTCATGGTCTTTTGCAAGGCGTGCGTAAACAACACTATCCGCCCCTTTGCAGTAAAGTATCAACCGCCCATCCGGACATCGGAAAACTGCGCTCATGCGTTTCCTGGTACTGTTGAACTCGAGTACCTTTAAAAGCGTGTACTTCTCGGATTGGCCCATGACTTCTATGTCAAACGTCTCCTTTGATTTCTTGACAAAGGGGAACCCAACATCTCGAGCGGCAGCAACTAAAGCGGCCTCGTCCGGCGATTCAGCCTTGTAATCCAAGTAATATGGCAACTCCTGTGGTTCAGGTTTGTCGGAAAGGACTGTGTGACATAGTGCGAGCGCTCGGAAGAAGGCGATGAGGTGACCCCGTTGGTCAGACGAACGATCAGCTAAATCCTGTGCGAGTTTAGGCGACACCAGTGTTAGTTTTTCCGGCTGCAGATACCGGTTCTTGAAGGTGCGTTCCATAACACTCAGCATCTGCTGTTTAAGAGCTGCGAGTTTTTCCGCCAAGTCGCGGGGGTCGAGAGAGTCTGCATTACCTTCTCGGGTTGCAGCTCCGCGCTGTGCCTCCGTGATACCCTCTCCATATGCGACACCATGGACCGAGCACTTCTGAAACTCCATGATGTTTTGCGTGAGTGTACCGGTCTTGTCGGAAAATACATACTCGATCTGTCCCCAAGTCATCGGAGATGTTCCATGTTTTAGGGACGCAAGGCGTGTCGTAAGGTTGATAGTACATATCCACGTCCTGGGAAATGAAATAGGCCTGTATAGTCTTGACGATTTCGATAGAGATGTACAGTGATATTGGTACAATGTTTTGGAAAGCGATGAGACATGACCTTTACGCGGTAGAATGAGTAGCCATCCATCTACAAGAAGAATGCTACATACACAAAGGTTATTATGGCGTTCACGACTGGTGAATCCGTCGCATCCGAATCGATCTCAAAGAACTCAGCACTAGTGCCCGTCTGCGCGTCCTGGAGTCCGTTGAAAATAGCCGCAATGGTACACATAAAAATCAGAACACCGAAGTTGACGATAACGTTGAAATTTGTCTCCTTCTCTATTTTGGAACGTTTCGACGGAGTAGCGCCTCCGTTCAACATGATCTTGGTGTCCGCGCCAGTAAAAACGACCAAGCCGATGATCCAAGTGGTATTACGGATGGCACACCCACGAAGGAGCATCTCATTGATCGTGACCGGTTCCTGCTTCTTTTCACTCGTGGTGGTGTCCTTGTAGCGAAGAACGCCGTGGTAAAGATACAGGTTCTGGTGGGGCGGCTCGGAGTCAAGATAAAACGACGAACGTTCGATATCGTCTTCAGAGGCTATAGAGGAAGTGGCCTTGATGGATTTTCGGGGCTTTAGATTAGTCTCGCCGTCCAGATTCTTCGTCTCCAAATAGCACATGCCATCAGGATCTGACGTCGATAGAACAACAATATCAGCGGGTACTTGATCGTTCTCCCGTAAGCAGAACGATGTCTCCGACTTCCAGCTTCTTCCAGAGTGTCCTTTCCCAACGAGCGGAGCCTCCGGGTCGCCGTTTCCAGTCAATCACACCTAGAGTGGACTGGGAACCATCATTTTGCTTGAATTGCCGGAAATCCGTGGTAGAGTTGCGCTGAGTTGATGTATCAGAGAGTGATGATGCGTCCGGGGGGTAACTATGGGAATCAATGCTCTGGATATCATCCAACTGCCGACCAGCACCCGTGCGTACATGATCAAGATCAAAACTTGTGGTGGACGGTTCTTCATGTGAAAGCACGGATGTATCGCCGGTTTTACTAAGCATGACGCGCACGCCCTGGCCTGCTTCGCTGGCCTCTCGGTCGCGAAGTTTACGCACGCCTTTAGTTACCTTCCCCGGCGGATTAATGCCCAACATCTTCTCGAACCAGTGCCGGGGATCTATGGGTTGGTTGACATTACGCCAAGAGCCTAATTTTGTTGCCGCCGACGTGTTGACCTCTTCGTCAAGAGTCGCACGACGATAGTCTTCTACGGCATCTTTGATGGCGGTTACTGTGAGAATAAAAGCAAGCGGCAGGACTGAAATGGCGCCCGATGCTGCGTCGAATACGGGGAAAACTGCGGAGCGTCGTTAGAGGTGACCAGCATAAGACGTGAACGCGAGCGCTCACGTTGAAGCACGACGAGGGTAAGGAAAAATAAGTTTGCCACCCTGGATTAATAGATAAACATGACAGAAGGCATGAAGAATATGATGGCGCACCGCCTAAATTGCTCGTATAGATTCTTGGGAATAAAAGTTAGGATGGTATATTCTACACATTGGCATGAGATTGACTGAAGAATGATGATTCAAGCACTCACTGGTGGTCCGGACCTTATTTCTCTCATAACGAGCAATAGGTTCCCCGTGAACATCGACTTCCAGCACTCCCAAAGGATAATTCACGTAGACATTCCTGCGCTCGCCGGGTATCTCTGTCGAAGGCGCCGCATCGACAGGTGTTGGTTCAGCCTTTTTCTTCTCAGCACTCTTTCGAAAGAACCTGGACCGTTTCCTCTTCCTCCTCTTCTCAGCTCTCTGTTCGGACCGTATCGACTCTGCTATCGCCGACGCTGCTGTACGAACAGTTCGAAGACGAAGTTCTGGGTCAATAGTCTCGTCATTGTCTTCGTCGTATTCGGTTTCTCGCTGAGTAGAACGCCTGAGAAAAGACATATGGTCGCCTCTCTGCGGCGGTTTGCTAAAGTACGACCTCGAATGTGGCGTCAGTAATACCGCGTATGTATTCGCCCTAGGTACACCGAGAACCAGCACGGAAAACGAGGACGGATAGAAGGAAATGAGGGTGCCAAATGAAGGTAAAGGAGAAAGTAATGTCAGACCGCACCGCTCGGCGCTCGCAGTGATTGCCATTTTCGGTGCTGACTCATCATGAAACGTTCTCGGTCAGCCAAGAATTCTTGGAAAGTTGAAGTAAAATCTCTTTTTTTTTAACAACCCGCAAGTCCGACATGCCCACCATTTACCTTCCACCTGCAAACTGTCGTTGTGTCACAAGTTCAAAAATTTCAAGCCCTCGGTAGACTCTTGAAATTACATTGCTTTCAAATCACTTTAGCTGCGTATCAATACAGCTGACGTTGAAAGGCAGTGACGACGCCCCCCTGCGGACCCCGAATTCTATACTTGGCAGTCTACCAAGGGTTGTGTTGTTCGATTGGCGGTCAGCAACAGGAGTATATGGGGCCCTTCTTGCAGAAGATCCTTTGATGACGGTCCTTACCTTTTCCCCTTGCTGCCTCTGGATACTAACCAATGATTGCGTAGGCGCCGCAGATACGGGTCAATATTTACTGCACAGCGCGTCGCGACCGCTCAATATCCCCTAAGTTAAACTTGCCCTGGAATTCATTGCCGACGTCGTACGATGGATCAGTCAGCTTCGGGTCTACAGGATTATCACTGTCTCTAATAACGATAGAGAGGGAAAGCGCACTCTGGTGCTATATGATATTGATCCCATACATACATGTGTTGGCCGATGATTAATACAATTTCTCATATCGACGGACGTACAGTACAAAAATGAAGCCGTGTTGTCAAATGCGCCTCGTCAGCCCAGTTGATTCATGCATAATGGTGACATAATTCACAGGTACAAAGGGGCGGGGGAAAATCGTAAGGAGCACCCACAAACACCTACATCAGGGATTTCTGAGGCTGTTTAAAAATCGTGACTCATGCTGATAAGTATACGCATATCATTCAAGCATTGATTTATACCAACAGTGGTCATGGCAGCTGTCGGCATCGCAGCAGTACAGGTGAGCAGCCGTCCGACAGTGGCGGCACATTCGCAGCAGAATCATCAAATGCTTTAGTTGTCTGTTGATGTCCAGGAGGGATGTTGCGTGATACAACAAGATTTCTTTCTTCCTCCACCTGGCACTCATAGTCGACGAGGTAGCGCGAGAGGCTCCTCTAATGCTTGAATTTCCTCCAAAATTCAATGACTATGAGGTTCATACAAGATGTGGCCCCACTCCGAAGTCTAATAGAAGTCTCGCGTTAAGTCAGGAGAGAAATGTGCTAACATTCTTTCAGAACACAAAAAAAAGCGGACGTCAACCGTGAGATCAATATTTGAAGTTCTTTCCTCTAATTCATTGCATTGTCCCAACCAGAGTCCAGATAAACGCGGAATCTCAAAATCGACGCGAACTATAATTGCCCCAGTGGATCCCACATCCCATCATCTCCATTAGACATACCACCTGCCAATGTTCTCAAAAAGTCACAGCTCTTTCTTTGATCTACTTGACATATCGTCTCTTGTGATCTGTTTTCGTGTTATAGTGGTCCGGACAAGGTCGAGTACTTAATGGCGCGCGCCACAATCAGTCGGAAAAATAAAGATGCTTGGCAGCACTTCCCCAAGCAACCTCGGCGCTCGGATCCTCCAACACAAAGGTGGAGGAAGAGAGCAAATCGCCCAGTGATTTTCCGGAATTTTGTTCGTTGATCCTGTCATGACGCTCTGTTCTACCATTCCCCGGCAGAATTGGCAGTGGCTAGATGTATGTTCTGCGGCCACGCTTCTCGGTCTTGGCAAGCCAACGGCTTACGAAGTCTTGACTAGTCATCTGACAAGCTTGACCTATCGACTTTATTGACTTCATCCTGTGGCGGTTATTATCAAACTTGTAAAGTCAAAAGTATTATGCAAATGATCAACCATGACTTACCCTTTGATGTGCATCAACCAAGTAAGTCATAAGAAAGTCGTCTTCCCCTTTCTCCAACACCTCCGCACATCCGTCAGTGAAGGGTCACCCTTTTATAGGTCCGAGGGGTTTCTGCAGGCGATCGGCGTGACCGCGTCTTACAGGGGGACCGGTCCGTGCCGGACGTGATCCTTAAGATTCGGAGTCTCTTTCTTTTCTTCTTCCAGGCACATGGAACGCCAAGGCGCTCACTTGCCCAGAGCAAGCTAACCTCGCGGCAAGATTGTTTGCTTCAAGTTTTCTCCTTTCCTCTTCCTTTGTTTCTAGGGTCGGAGGTGGACACCATCCTTTTTGCTCTCTCCGACATGTACTATCGAAGCTTGCTGGTCTTATTGTTTCAACCTGTTTCAGTTCTAGTGTCTGCGAATATTCAATCGGGGAGACGAACAAATGGTGGAATACACGTGCCTATATTCAGAAAAGAGTCGCCTCGGTCCCTGTTGAAAAGTCGTGGTGAACTTTCCAGTGCCATTGGTTTGGGTGATTTTTTTTGACGTGTAAGTATTTCCTATCTCATTTCTCGTTCCCATACTGATATCTCTCCCCAGAACATACCATGTACTTGTGACTATTGGAAACACTTCTATTCCCTGGTACTCGGTACATCTCTGTTCATCATGGACATTGGTGTATTTTTACCTATTTTCGAATCTTTAGATACTGGCTCCTCCGACTTGTGGGCTATCTCGGATGTTTGCGATTCCGAAAGCTGTACGACAGACGTATCCCTATACCCTCAGAAGAGCTTTACATCGACAGGTCTCGAAGCTCAGTTATTCTATGGTGATTCACGATCTGCAACCTATGCTCTTGGTACTATCGGACAGGACACAGTTTCACTTGCCGAATTGCACCTCGATGGCCAGTATTTTGCTTCAATAAATGAAACTAATACGAGCGTGCTCGATTCTGGAGCAGCAGGGATTTTGGGTCTTGGATTTCCTGGCAACAGGTTCGTGATTTACAGCCTGCATTTTTACTTGTTTCTAACAATATCCCTAACAGTTTCATCTGGTCAGATGTGTTCTTCAACAGACATCCGTCACTTTCCCTGCGTCGGCGAAGCGATGAGCCGCCTGCTAACAGTCGTCGCCGACGCCAAGGAAATTCTGGAACATCTTTTCTTCCACCTGTATTTCCTGTCATCGCAAACCGCATTGGGTCCCAGCGCCGGCAATCACATTCAAACTCGTCCGCTGCCGCACGGACATCCGTCATTACTGATTCGTATGCGTCCATGGGCCCATTCGTTACTCGGCTCGTTGCCAACGCAGAACTAAACGCTCCAATGTTCACCGTCACATTGCAACGGAATACTATAGCTCGAGGCGGTAACGTCGGACAGCTAAGTATTGGGGAGCTACCCGCCGGTGTCAAGAACGAGACTCTTACTTGGGTTCCCATTCGCTCATATTCCAGCGAAGAGGGCGGTCTGGCCGGGCCCACAGATTCTCCGAATGAAGTATGTCAAACTTAGAAGCCTCTGCTGTTGCCACTTTTCACACACACACACAGAAATATCCGATTAACTGGGAAATCTTCATTGATGCAGTATATTTGGATGGGCAGAAATTGAATCGTTCTTCCCTCGCTTCTTCGGATATCGCGGTTTCTGGTCTTATTGACACCGTAAGTGTATTGGATTGTGATACAAGTTTGCCTTGGCTCAAACGTGTTCCAGGGAAACTCTCTTGTCCGCGGCCCTTCAGATGTCATAGACGCGATTTCCACCCAGCTAGGTGGGACAGAATTCCCTTGCTCCACTCCTCATACGCTCGCCTTTCAGATCGGAGGCAAAATGTTCCCTATTGATCCACGCGACTTCATCAATCAAGCATTTGCGGATAATGTTGACGTCTGTGCAGCAAACATCGCAGTCACCGACACGCCCGTTCTCGGTGGTGGAGGCCCTCTCTACAGTTGGTGTCTTGGAGATCCATTTTTGAAGAGGTGGGTCTTCCGGTGTTTGTCGCTCATCGCGGCTCAATGTACTCGCCGGATGTAGCGTCTTGTCTTCGTTCCATTATGGCAATCTGTCATATCCGTCTACAGATTCCCCCCGGATAGGATTGCTCTCCACAGTACCGGAAGATGCCTCGGACAAACTTATCGAGGCTGTAATGGCAGCTTCTGACAGTGGTAATTTATATGGTGCGATTCTGCAAGCTCACACTACCTATGAGTAGCAGGCTCATTGATTTTGACTATAGGAACGGCCGAATCGGCTCCCACCGGTCTTCCTGACATCGGTTCAACTAACTCGCTTGGAGTTCCGAAGGTCGCAGAAACACAGACTTCAACGTCCTCAAACGGTGATGTGGTTTCATTCCACCAAATGCAAGGATGGCTAGCACTGCTGCTTGTTACCGGTCTAGTCTTTCTACGCCCTTAAAACATGGGAGGACTGCAGCTATAATTCTTTGCGTTGTGACGTACTCACTAGCCTTTCCTTTGTGTAGGCTCAACGACTGATGTTCATGAAAAATGCATATTTTGTATGATTACATCCCATATACCAATTCAATAATTCCAAGAGAAAACTCATATCTAGATGGCAGCATGCTCACTTCCAAAAATAACACTCTTCGCGATCTCTCCTCGACACCGTTAACAATCCCTGCTTTTTAACCTCCGCGAAATATCCTGTATATTTCTTCATCAGGATCTGCAAATCACCGTCCCACGGCCAATTTGCTTCTTCATATTCGCATATCTCCCATACATCCGGGGTTGCACTGAACACGAGCTCAACCTTCTTTAATTCCATTTTCGCAAGAAATTGGTCGAGCTCTGCGAATTTATCCGGACTTCCAGATATATGATGCAAAGAGTATTCCAATTGGACCTCCTTTAAGCAGCCACCTTGGGCTTTGTACAGAAGGTGTATGAGCCAATCAATCAATTCGTCGCAGGCTTTGCACGCATCTGTTGGATCCCAGCGCTGAGGAGAAATCACAAACAGGCGTAACTTGGTAACATTCCGGATATCAGGGACAGGGACATCGGTGTTGTTGGCCCCCTCTAAGAACAGGTCGTCGAGGTGTGTATAAGGAACAATGTCGTGTTGTGGTATCTCATACTCCGGATTAAGAAACGGGTAAGTGAGTCGTCGAATTCGAAATGGCTGGGGGAAGAGGGGGAGAAGGCACTGGACCGCATTTGCTGCGTTAGTGCCTGAGATCACCAGCTCTTCAAGGTCAACAGAAACCCCGGGCGGCGGAGATGTCTCTTCATCTAGTATAGATACTCCCCGCATCTTTAGCTTGCGTAATTTGTGGAAGCCTCCAAGGAAGGTGCCAAGCTTCCTCACAAAACAGTCGTTGATTTCCAGCTCCTCGACTCCTGGCCAGGTGATATCAATGTCAACTATTTTCACTTTGACTAGACGCAAGGAAGTCAAGTTCACCATCAAGCCCAAGGCTATAGGCAGCTGCGGTTCGGAGGCCACCCATGGTGTTGGCTCGGGGCCTGAGTACCATAGGCATTCTTCGCTAAGGGTAAGACTCTTTACAAGTGGCGCTGCACCGTGGCACTTCTTCGGGAAGGTTTCGCAGCGATTATACGACTTATACCAGTGCCAGAAGAATCTGAAACGTATCGCGCGGAAGAGGTGATATCGGCTACGGTTGGCGAGTTGGCGAGAGGCGATTGTGCACTGAGTGAGAGATTTAACGTCGTCGGAAAGAGCGTCGATTATTTGGTCCGTGAGTTCTGGAGGTAATATAGGCACACATTGTGTAGATTGTGAGTTAGGATGTTCACTCATGATGGTGGATGAATGGTTCCAATTGGTGGCGTTGGTGGTAGTCTGTGTTTATGAACAGGAGCTCATAAACTGGATATTTATAATGCCCCTATGTTTCATAAGTACCGTGACCGTGCCACAGTAATTGTTGGGCATTAGGTTTGAAGTAGTGGTTTTATTGGTTCCCTTATTGTTCCTACATCCGAGACAATGGCAGGACAATGGCCACCTAGAGTTCACTGTCGTAAATGGCCCACCGCACCCGCTCTCCTAATTTTGAGGCCAGTCGAGGCCAGCTGGCCTTAGGCTCTCGTGACGGTTCGAATTCATGAACAAGACGAACAAGTTGGAAGTCAATATAGATCTTGGAATCTTTCTTAGGAAACACTCAAACGCTGAACTCATGATAAAATCTATGCCTATGCACTGGGTCAGTACAATTTCGGCGCAGGAATTGAATTGTATAGATGGCCATGGGTGAAAGGGTTGCGCACAGGTTGAACAAACTTGCGAAGTCGTTCATCACTTCATAGGGACGAATCCATCGTTCATTTCGGTATATGTCACTAATACTATTACACCCCGCCTCCACTATCGAGCCTTACAAAAATGTATAGCCTTGGCTCCTTGAATAATTGACCCCATTCCTCAGCTGTTCCAACGTCAAGAAGATGAGGATCGTCGTCGGTTGCAAACGAGTCCAAGCTGGCAGCCAGCCCTTGAACATGAACATTGCACCTTCGTTCTTTAACGAAGTCTTAATGACGGCAAGAGTAGACTAATCACGAATAACTTAGCTTCGCTAGAGAAACAGGGGAGGGAACTTACATTCGATCCTGGTCCTGATGCGTTCATGATACGACTCTGACGACGACCCCGTTAGACTTGGTCACGTGAACTCAAAAGAGTGCAGACCTTCAATACATCAGCAGGAGAGCAGACAGTTGTCGCCACGGTGCCCTATGTGATAATTAAGACGCAGAACGTTCAATATAAGGGTCTACTAACAGCAGCAAAACTTGCAGCGAAATGGCAAGCAATGTTGTCGTGGAAATATGGAGTCTTCAAGAGCTCCGCCTTGAAGAAGTCATATCTTATGACGTGTTTAGAGCGTGTTTGATGCGAGTAAAAATATAACTGTACGAAGCAAGCTGACTGGCGTTCATCAAAACGGACCGGAACACGTTCGGTCCCACTCCACGAGCAAGCGAAGAAACTCCTTCTTCACGGACCATCTAATGAGGTCCGATAAGTTGAGTGTGAACAAGGGATTATGGGCAAATTCACCCTAAACAATGCATTGATACAGTGTTTGTAATTGAACCTCTTCTCCGGTGGCTTCGCGAAATCTCCCTGGAGCCGCACCATGACGATCTCTGAAAACACGTTAAAGACGCGTGGACTTCGGTAAACATGCAACACGCACCTCCAGGATTCCCAACGAAACCAGCAATTCCACCAGCTAGAACAACGTAAGATATCTATGACTGGCTTCGAACGATTGAATATCCGCACCCATGGAGCCGGCGAGGGCCAACTTGTACGCTGGTGCATCTTTCCCCGCACCAACAATCTTCTTACTTTCGTCGTATGCCCAGAACCGGCACATCGAATAGGACATCTGACGTAACCACGTTCCAGAGATACCATCGAAGAGACCGCGAACGCCTGACTAAGAAGTTATGAGATGTTACGGAAGAGGCAGGAGTTGGAACGGACCTGCTGTGCGTACAGTCTTCTTTATGCTCTCTATCATACGCTTGTCCCCCGATGCCTGCAGTCGGACTTTTGTTAGATCTAGAGGACTGGAAGGGTATGCCATTAAGGATGACGGATCTGCGTAGCGTGGCAGACGGGCGTTACGCACTGTGTAATAGAAGCTGCGATGGTAGCAGCGACGCCTATCCGCGTGTCAGCATCGACGGATAATCAATGATCGTCGACGTACCACCAAGCCAGAACGGATACGGCTGTTTCTTAATAGACACAGGTGCAGGCGACACGGGAGGGGACGACATAGTTGAAAGCGAAGTACTTCACGGGGAGAGTACGTGTATCGATATCAAGACTGCGCGAGACCATGAGAATATGGTGTGTGAAACCGGTAATTGGAAGACCCACGAAGCTGTAAGGTCGCAAGGCACCTTCAACGGATCGTGACCACGTAAATTCACCTGGAAATGAATAAGCGCGGTAATATATAGAGATATTGTTGGCCTCACGGTTGTGATGATGAACGTAGGGATAAGAAGTAGGAAACCCACTGATCTCTGAGGTCATCTTTTGAATTGGGCCGGTGGTTCACATGTGACCCATCCATTCCTGCGAATTCGCGGAACACAAGGCAGGAGCCAGCTGAGCGCTTCTTATGCCTAATGGACATATGATCACTACCCCGCATTTTCCCAGACACAGATCAGCTGCTTTTGACCCCGCATCTCATTCCCAAGATGGTTACAGCACAGAGTTTTGGGCATGAACCTACGGCAACGATGCGTTACCGACCCGATAAAATGAAAGTCGAGGATGCGGCAGGGAGATACTTGAAGCAAGGGATAAGTTTGAAGCCATGGGCACTAGTTTGAGGCACTAAGTGTCAGTCTTGGAGATCTTGGGAAGTACTCGTGGCTTAATCTAGCCAGATATCGCATCTAATGCGGATAGACTTACATAGACTCTCAAAGCCAGGTTCTCTAATTTGTTTCAAAATTTTGCGCTCGAGCAGGGTATGATAAGACAGCACCTTTGGTCTCAGTCAAACGGGCACTTGAAGGCGACAAGCGAAAATCCTGTTGGACGAAGGAAGAATTCTGTTAAACCAGTCGTCAGCGGATTTCCACAAAAAAGATAAGATACGCGCCCAACGGTAGCCCAAATTTACACTTTGCCGACCAGGGCTCGGTCGAAGCCGATATCAATTATGCCAGTACGGGGATCACAGCCTCCACGTCGTGTTGCGATGTGGGGAGATAGGAGCAAATATGGAAACAACAAATGTCCGCGTTTACGATGAGGAGGTAACGGTGTAGAGGGAATACATGTTTGGCCCGGAAAATGAAGTGGACAAATTATATCATTTCGGGAATGTCTGGGGAGAATCGAGTGTCGTCATCGCTTGCGATTTACAGCCAATGGCAGGACCTGGATTGCTTTTCCGCGGCGCGGTCAGATGATCAGCTTGGGCTGTCGCAAAATTAGTTCTCAGAGATTTTCCCAAGCACAAAACAAGTATATGATCAGCACATGGTCACTTACTGTGCAAAAGCTACTGTTATCTGATATCGTGCAGCGACCTTCGGACTCTAGACTTGACTATTGAAGTCGAGAAAGAGGTGAAAGATTGCGATTAGGAAAGAGAAGTTACATAAAATAAAACGCGACCATGGAAGATACCGTGAAAAAGCCCGCATTTTCACAGCTTAAAGATGAGGGTGATGAATCCGCGGCTGGTGCCGGTCGATTTCTCGGAATGTAGGAGGGCCTAGCTTAAGAAAACCAGAATGGACATCCTCTCCGTCACTCGGAAATAGAAGCAGAAAACAATAGACGGTCTTTCCTGCCGACTCTCGCGAGCCTAACAATTTTGTTTCTTGACAAGCTGATAAACATTCGAGAGACAAAGCCAGGTATAAGCAACGTTGAGCTGTACCTCGTATCTGTGGCCAGAAAGCATTCTCCGTGGAAGACCAACTTATCAACGAAACGGAGCCGACCGGCACGCAACTATCAGGGCTACAGGGCCCTTCCGTCGCTGAACTTCAGTGATAGATGTCAGCAGGTCTTGAAATGCTTCCAATGCAGGGTCAGGAAACAAGTGCAGGCGTCTCTCTGGTCTAGTCTCTTCCAAAAGCTTCGCTGACTGTTAATTAGTCAACATATATGTTCAATTGGCTTTCGAATGATACGTACGCCAAAATAGAAGCTGGAGCTAAGACCTCAACACCAAAACTTTGCCGGCCGGCGCAGTATCTTCACCCGACAATGCTCAGCGCAGTACAGAAGGTTGTCGAATTCGTCAGACGGTGATCGGCCGAGTAGGAACGCTATACAGGTCGCAGACAATGAGGCGTCGGACAGGAGCTCCATCAAGGATATTGACTGAGGGGGCAAAGAGCTTGTATAATGTCAGCCGAAGCTTGAAAAGCCCCTGCACGGGCGTATGTGTGCGTGGTAAAGAATAACGAAAAATCCATTGAAGTCAATAAATATAGGAGATATCTGGCAACATAATCGCGGTTAGAACAGGACTAGGAAAAAGAAGAAAGAAACGCTACGCACATGTAACCGAAACACCTTCACCCAGACCGCCACCACCAAAAGATTTTCAGAGACAGCCACAGCCCAATGAATCCCAGGACAACGTACATGGCTACTCGCCATGACTTCAGCCCTCCTTGACCGATACCGAATGCTTGTCCTGCCCGCCGTGATGTCTGCGCTAGCGTAGCACCAAATGAGGAGAACGAATTGCCCTGTAAATGATAACAAATAAGGTCCAGTGACAGAAAAGGCACAATATTCATACAGTATCGTCAAGGATCAAATTCTGCCGCTCAACGTCGTCGTTAATGTCGGTGGTAATCTGCGAACTGAGCGTCGGTATTGTGAATTTTGAAATGCAACAGACAAGTCTTGACTGACGCCACGCAATGTACGTATCTTGGAGTGCAGTTCATCTAGTCGCTGGTCGTTTTGCGCTTCATAGGTGTCTTCGACCCGACCTCTTGATGTCGACATCGCTGTTGTGGAGTAGAGCGCCAGGCGCCGAGCAACGTGTCACACCGGCGGTGTGACGGTGTGACGACTGCCGGAGCAAAGGGCCCGAGATGGGCCGACCGGGCCGTCGATCACTAGTTTCTGCGCCTTTTTATCTCACATCTCATCTTTCTGACCGTTTGCTTACTATCAGTACTCACATCAAGCTTCCACGTAAAACAGTTCGCATTTATCTACCGGTCAATCAGGTTTTCCTGCCAAGACATATCGCTAAATTGTAACGACATCCTACAATTAGAAACTAGCAACTACAATGCAGCAAACACTTCCTGTATTTGCATCACCTGATACTCTATCATTTATATAGTTAGCATTGAAAATCTCATGCCAACTCCCACTCACTTAATAGAATGCAGCTTTCTGCCAAGAGGCACATATCCTGAATTCTGGCATTCAAGACACTCATAAGTTCTGTTTCCCTGGCACTGGCAGGGCTATGCCCCAAGCGAGATGCCCTCAACACAACCAATTCCTCAAGTAAGACTTGACCCGCGGATACCCAGATTGTCTGGTCAAGGAGAGATTAGATCTACAAACATTTACGACAGCAAGTCGGACTTACCCCAATAATTGGATTGATGGGCGATCCATGCGACACGGAACCGGTCATTCGAAATACAGCTTGAGCGGCCATGAGAACTTTATCCTGAGACTGGGGGTCGATCCTCGCGAAGAGACCATACAATTGTATGATCGTGGCATAGGTCAAGTTATGGGCAACGAACAGAGTGTTCCTTTTGGAAGATGTCGAGTTGGCTAGTTCATTTGGTGATGGAAGGGCGCTTCGCAAATTCTCAAGCAGGCCGTCCAAGGCCGCAAACGACGCGTAAAAGTCAATCGACTCCTCTTGGGTCATGTCTACATTGATGTTGGGATTATCGTTTAGAGATGATGGAAGGACGAGGGCAGCCCACATACCGGATTTCCAGTTCCTTATCAAATCGGTTGCACGCTCCCATAAGAGCGATGCTTTGGCATGGAGCGCCTTTGCTGACATCTCATCTCCGCCTGAAGTAGGCGTACCCTTAAGGTACTTCTGGACGGTATAACTACACAACATATTCGATGGAAACCCCCCCTAAAGAAGTTCTACGTCAGAAAAGAGACATACGAGTTAGAAGTTGGATGTACACGCTCGTAATCTTGCACTTCAAGAGGCCACGGGGTATCAATTTGGATTCCAACGAGATCGGAAGGGCACGTAGAACATGGTTCAGACGCCAAAGCGACTGCCCAACATTTATCAAGAATGAAAACTACCCAGCAAGCGTCGACGCGCTCGCCTTCTTCGATAGCATCTTGCGGCGCTGGAAGAATTGTCACTGGACCGGAGGAGGTATTTCGGTCGGATCGTATTCTGTTCAATCCAATACTGAGACCGAGGGAAAGGGCTGTTGTGATATGGTACTTTCCTTCTAAGAAGCGTCCGGACGCTAAGAAGTACGATGCCAATAGGACTTCCGCCTGTATGGTTTGTAAAACTTTCTGGGGATGATGATTGGTGAGTGCACCAGATACATCTGTCAATGCTCGCTCAAGGAAGGTCTTTTCGTGGAGGGTCAAAGACGGCGTGTGCGAGAGGAAGATTCCCAATAGGTAGATAGTCGTCATGAGTGCTGGTAATGGCCGGTAGTAGTATGCAGAAGGATCAAGGGCCGCTGATCGAAAGCGGGAAACGTTCATAAAGAATCCGTACTCTGAGGCACAATCGAGAAATCTATCGATCCTATACGCCGTGGATAGCGTTTTTAGACTTGATGTCAGTATCAAGGGCAAAAGAACTAACAGAACGGATTTGAGTTCTAGAGGAGGCTCTGGTAATGTCCACCAGCCATAAACTAATGGGGGAACCGACTCTGAGTACCAGGTCATATATCTATACATTAGCTAAGCTTGAGGATGAAGGAGACAGAGGACATACCGGCATTCGAAGAGGAACCATCAACTGAGTAAGGATTACTTAGAAGGACAGGCAGGCCCTGTTCCTGTGGGCTTTCAAGCTCGCGAATTCGGGCCTCAACGCGAATTATATTTTCTTCTAAAACCTCCATTTTCGTACGGCCTTGACTGTCTCTATATTGACAATCTTCGGATCGATTTCCTCGAGTGCACTGTCCGCAAATGGGGCGAGCACCGTCGCATCGCTGCAAGGAACGAATTCAGACTAGGTGCGACACGGTCAACAACAAAAGGACTAACCATTTTTCGTCGGCGGCAATGAATGCAGGCTTGACCCCAGTGGAGAGGCACCGAGTTACGAGTAGAGGAAGGAGAAGACATAGCAATAGCGTTCGTGCAGAGCCGAAAGGGGTCGGTTGATAGGCGGTACCTTCCGATTTATACCTTTGTCGAAGGACGTAAGCCGAAATTTACTCATGATACAACCCATAAATAAAATGTGAGTACGGAGGAGGAACGTCAAAAGCAAATTGTGTCAATGGTTCCCCCCTGGGACTGTGGTTGCGGTAAGTGCCCGAGCCGAATATGGATAGCATACAGAGCGATAGAACGTAGGGGCTATTTTGTACATTGGACAACGTTCGAGTCGGTCGATTTGAACCTCAGCGGCACGGTGCAGACTTCTGTGAAGATATAAACCTGAAATGCACTCTCGTCACCCAGTTCTAATCACCGAGGGACTTTCCTGAAATAGAACATCAACTTGGTCAAGTATTACACGCTAGTCACCGCCGCAACCCGTTGATGCGTAAACACTTTAGTGAATCGACTTCAAGTTATATGAATTTTCAAGTTATATGAATTCCAAAGTAAAGGCAGGTGAAGTCCACTATCGCAGACTGTAAACGCCGTGGACCTTGAGTGCTTGCGCATGAGCGATTGAACATATACTAGTAGCTCGCACAGATCCAGAGCTTTCGTATGTTGCCCGCTCAGGCCCACTCTGGTAGCTCGGGGACAGGAAATTTAGCCGACCCGGCTTGCCACGGAATTCGGCAGGTCCAGCCGTTGAGTTACCGTGACAATACCTTGCGTATTTGTATGCTTCGTCCTAGGTACCGGTGATCAATCGATTAACTGGACGCGAAGATATCAAATTACGCGATGGTTTCGGCTTTGGCTAAACAGAACGAGAAAGCCTAGCGAACTTCGTTGAAGTGCCCTGAGTGACGCCGGCAAGATCGGGTAGACTGCACCTTCGGCCTATGGTTCCAGGCACTTAGTCGATTCCATCTGATTCGGTGGTGAAAGGTTGACTTGCTCTATCTCGAGTAGAGTGCACAGGATGATGGTTACCCCGTAGATAGTGATCGATTTTCGAGAATTTATGTCTACAGAATACGATTAGATAAAAAGACACGGAAACGGTAGTTTGGCAAATGTTCGCACCTCCGCTAAAGATGATGAGAGCACTCCAGGGTAGTGAAGCTTTTAACGTGAGGACTCATCATCGTCATCCCTGGGCCTATTGAACACTGGCCTGGACACGATTACAATTTTTTCTTCAAAGTTTTCTATTTGAGAACGCCCGTGGATGCGGTAGATGAGTAGACAATTTTCACCGTCATCGTGAAATACCCAACGCCTCGCATTCTGCACGAGCTGGATCTATTTTTTCATCCATCAACCGAGTTCTCCCAAGGTGGCACAATATGTACCACTAATCCTTCCTCTTCCATCGCCCACAAACGCACAAATCGCGGGTCTTTAAGCTTGAGGTCATGGTATTCCAAACGTCGGAGCACTAAAGTCAATACTTCTAGACGTGAAACGGGAGCGGGAGGGGTTCGCCTGGATTGCACCATTTCATAGAACTCTGGACACGCAAATGGTGACGAATTTTTGCTGTTGTATCCACTGAATTCCTTCAGGACAAGTTCGCGTAGACAAGGTAAAAGAGATGGACGCGTTTCTGAAATCAAAAGAGCTGCGTAAATGGCGAGATAAGCCATGGAGTTGTTCGAAACGTTCCATCCTCCCATCGTCATACTGAGGACAGTCAAGGATGATCTGATCGATGGTAGAGTAGCAAACCGGGTGAAAGACAGAATGGATCCAGCATGAAAGGTACGGATGGAACAACACGATCGCTCTGCAATATAGTTCACCGTGTTTATCACTTCATCATCCCATTTACTCTCTTTCCCGTCGATTTCTTCAAGAGCCGGAAATGTCCCAGCAGACAAAATCTTCAGCTCATGAGATGTACATGTTAAGCTGCGCAGATTTTCATGGATTATCGGCGATGGACTGCTGTCCCGCGAACTGACCATACTCGAGAAAGCAAATTTCACGAGATTGGGTGCCTGTCTGAGGAGATCGTGTACTTCGCCAGGATTGCGAAAGTAACCGTCAAAGACCTGTAGTTGGGGAAGTGGAACTGGAAGGTCGAATACTGGGATGCAATGGATCTTTGCTTCCACGAGAGAAGGTGCGATGGAAAAGAATGAATAAGGCTCAGGTACGATGGCTCCATCTCCGTAGTAATTCATGACAAACACTGCCAGGTAGCGAAGCCGAGGGAGACGATCGCTCACAAGGGAGAACATTGACAACGTACTCGGTGACAGTGTGATTTTCAGGGTCTCCCACCGAAGCGAGTGACGAACAATCAATGCTACAACTTGGCGGATTGTATCGTTGTCAGCATTGCGATACAGATCAATATCCAGGTGGAGGGGACACTCAGATGAAAGGTCTAGATGCCGTTGAAGAGCCAGAGGTATTTTGCAGGGATGGATTTGAAGGTCAAGATGTGTACGGATGGTGGACCATAGCACAGGAGACGTGGTAGCGACTGTCCTCCAGAAGTAACATACATGCCCGAACACCCAGGGAGCATTTGCGGCATTGAGCATGCATGTTTCATCCATGGACACCAGTACGAAGATATGTAGAAGGATCTCTGATGGAATGCGGCGAACAGGAGCCATGAGAGATCGTTGCGCATCGAGCTCAGATTGGATTTGGCACTGTTCGGCACGGAGACAGTCTGCCGCAGCCTCAAGTTCCAACAATCTGGAATTAAGAGTAGAGAGGCGACGCTCTAAGCACTGAGAACTGCCATCTAATGACGGTAGATCAACAGTAAGCGACGACCCCCCCGACCGCAATAGGTCAACGACATGAGCTCCACTCGGGCTCAGATGGCAGCTGGCTGAGAATGGGATAGGATTTTCGGTGAATCCATACCGAGAACATTTTTCGTTCATCTGAAGCAACTACATTGTCAGCACACCACTTTCGACTTGTAAAACTACTTGAATCATACCGCATCGAGGTTATACTGCGGGAGGAAACTTTATCAGAATACGCAACAACAGATATATAGTCAAGATATACATACTAGTAGACGCTCAACTGCAAAATCCAGATATTCTCTTGAATGCCTTGTTCAGAATCGTACCACAAGGTTAAGTTGGTAATCACGGTTGGAGAAGTGTCGAAAATCCCACGCCACAACGTTCTGTCTTCTGGAAAACTTTCAAACCTTAGTAGGACGTAGGCTATCCAAACGTCACAGAAACTTTTCCACTTCTCTCAAATTTCAGCCTTCATAACTGCAACGACGCAAATACTTAGTTAGTGAGTCATCCCTAAGCTGACCATTCGCGCAGTGAGACTTAGAATTTTCATAGATATCTGTCTCTTGAATGCCCATTTCTAATAGTCAATTAGACGAAACGTGTCTACGGTTTGGCTTCCATTATTCCTAACGTCAAAGCGTATTGCGCAAAGGAATCTGCTCTAAATACATATCATCCCACTCATTCGGTTGAAGGCTATTTGACTTGAAGACTGGGAATTCAGTAATACGTAGCTTTGTCGCCTGCGAGCAAATCAACAATGACAAGACACAAGCAGCACGAAACCACGTACCCCAAATGGTGACAGCACGATCACCGTCTCAGGCCCGACACAGTCTGGATTCTCCGGCGGACTGGCAGCAAACATATCGCCATCTACAGGCCAATCAACGAAGCAGGCCGTCGCCGTAATCGCCACTGGAGGCAGGCCGTAATCCCAAATCGGTGAAGATAAATTAGAAACCTGACACTGGTGGAATTTCAGTGTCGAAGGATCGATAGCGTATTCCCAATCTTCCTTGGCATCATATTGGAGATCCACAGCAAGGCTTTGGCGTGGGTTGGTCTTAAGAACCGTCTCTGAACGCTGGACTAATGGAAAATATGGGGGTAGCGTCAGCGAAGTGCCTGTCGAACTACACAGGGACGTACTATCAAAGGCATAATTCAGGGGACCTCTGTGGACTGCTATGGAACCGTGAGGCCTGTTCTCTGAGACCGTATTTATGAGGAACTGGTTACTACCGCGGTGAAGGGAAAGGGTAAATACCAATGGTTATATCCGCAGGAAGTTCAAGTACAATTTCAGTGGTACCTGCACTAATATCGATAGACTGCAACCCGTTTTCGTTGGGTGTCAAGGCTTTAGGAGCGCCACCGTTGATCGAAATCGTTCCGCCAATAACCCACCTCGGGATACGAACAAAGTAAGTAAATGCCTTCGTTGCACTAACCGTCGTCACGAGCGTGTCACTGAATGGATACTGTGTATCCACGTCAATCGATACTGCATTATCTATGGAGAGGGAAGACCAAAAATCTTAAATGCCTAGAATTGAAGTCACGTACCCTTCGCCAAGACAGTAGATGTACTGAAAGGGCCAAGGAAGAGATGAACTAGCGACTCCCCATCCCCGGTTGTTAAAAATGCATTGGTGATGTACTTTGGCCATCCCTGAGGGAAATTGACTGTACAGCACCTAACGAAAATGAAATAAAGTGTGGATGCAGTTAGGAGAATTCTCCTACGGATAATTGGGCTCTAGACCAAAGATATTTGATTCAGGTCTTGAAGATTTAGAATTAAAGACTATGCTTGGAAATACCGATACTTACCCATCTTCTGGGAATGGATTCCTATAAATAGGTCAGCCGGGGACAACCATATCAATTGCATAGCTCACGGTGTCATATTCTTTGCAGCTATCTGATTCGACTGTGCCAGGTACTGCCTGCCCCACATATCTGTGTTACATATCAGCACCTGCAACGGCACCAGACACAGGGACTTACTTGCAGTTATTGTTGCAGGCAAGGCATTATAAGCCACCCGCTCGACCTAATTACAACGGTAATTTACAAAACTAATGATGCGAGTAAACCAACATACCCGATCAGCATACTTCGGATCTCCTGAAACTTGGTAGAGGTAGGAACCTCTGCGAAGAGACACGTCTGCTTAAAGTGATGACCATGGTAATGAAAACATACGAGAACATTAGTTCCTACGCAAGTCTTTAGAAAGGTCATCACGACAAGATAGGAATACAAACCACGACCAGGCAGAGCTCCGTCCTACAAAATGATAAGTCAGTACCAACAAGAGAACGGTGACTAGTGAATTTCACCCTCGAACCGCTTCTAGCCCCGCCAGCATCTCATCTGCAGCGTATGCTCCAGACGGCCTTCCATGATAGCGGAACATCAAATCCCACCCCTCGCTTGCTGCCCGTAGATCCGACACGTTGTGCGTAAACCGATAAGTAGAAGGCAACGCTTTCATGCCTTCTGCCATATTAACACCGTGCCACTGCGACAAGATGACACGATTTAGACAATTTTTGTGCATAAAATAACAGTTTTACTGAAAGTTCAAGGCCGAACGGGTTTTCAAGCGTCTCCACTTGATATCAGTCATAGGAAGGTCAAGCAATCTTACTTCAAAGATGAAAGGAATCTTACCTGCCACTGTAGGGAAGTACTAACGCAAATTATCAAAGTTAATCAAGTTAATCAAACACATGTTAAAATGCGGAAAGTTCACCTCTTCGGAAAACACCTTCTCCCAAGGAACACCGCTCCATTTGAGTCTCACCATGGTGTCCACAAGAAGATCCTCCTGCCCTTGTGGATGGTAGTCGTGCAGCCTGAGAGCGTGTTTGACAAATCTGCAACATAAGTGGTACGCGTATTCAATGACATACCACTGTAGCACTATAACAAAGTCTTCCCAGCGTGTCTGTGCCCAATCATCTACTCCAAGTCCTTCCCGAAGCATCTTATTCGCAACTACAACAAACTTATGGAGTGCAGTTACGACGCGGTCAGTCAGTGCGGGATTGTATTCAACCATTTGAATTGCGCCGAAAAAAAATGGATACCTGAGGCAAGATTTTCAGTAAAGTCATCGGCTTCGAGGCAAACAGAGTATACCTTCCCCACAAGAAACGTGGCTTGTCTGTTCCAACCTCGGGACCTAACCATCCAGTCTCATCCTGATGATCCAAAACGTAATCGAGAAACTCTTGAGTCTTGTGCATGATGATGGTATGGTTAACGAGGACACCATTTGGCACCATTGCGTTCTATTTCTCAGCATCTGGTGGGTGTCTCATTGGATAGTCGTAATTCGACTTACGAACCAATAGCTCCCGGCTGCAGAATTATCGATAAGTGTAAGGATAACATATTCAAAGCCGCACCTTCCTCCAAGTATGAGTAGTATGAATGTCCTCCGATCCAGTCGGTTTTTGAAACTCTAAAAACGATAAGTCTGATCAAACTTATAGTTGGGGAGTGTACTCGACTTACAGATCGTAGAATTCATGCATATGCCCAGCAACGCCATTTGTTTGTACAACAAGCTTCAAGGAATTCCGTTATCGACGTAAAATCTGACGAATGCCCTAAGTCGCCTACCTGGTCGTAGAGCCATCCCGTAGGTCTGATCTCGCCCAGAGGGAGCGTCAAAAACTTTTTCGAAACCACTACTTCCCTATGAGCACGTTCAAAGATGACAATAGACGGAACATACAACTGCAAGAACCGCGTATAATGAAAGTCAGAGCTACAAAAGCCTTGAAGACATACATCACGATGAGTTGGGGGCAAAGAGATAAGAAGCCATTTCAAACTCGTGCACCAAAATTTAGAAGCCGTGGGCCGATCCGGGCGGGCCGTTGTAGTAAGGATCATGCGTCAGAGTTATCGAAACGATACACACGATAGTAACCCTTATCAGTTCCGAAGCCGCGGTTGGTCGACGCACGGTGAAATTTCGGCAAGTGCATAGATATATCTATTAGCTCACATCCGTATTGCAGCTTTCGTGTTAAAAAGATAACACTTTAGAACGCAGATATATCTAGACCATGGTTGATGGTAGCAGGAAGATGACAAGGTGTGGGAAACGCGAAATGACCTGCCCTTAATTAGAGTCCGATCACGAGTCTTCAAAGCTCCAGCCGCCATCCAATCTAAACTCATCATGAAATGATACCTGCCATTGCCAAGGGACGTCGCGTTTGAAATAACTCTGCACTGTGTCTGCTAGAACATATTCTAAAGTCCATGGGCTTATGACTACCCGGAACCAGTTTTGCAGGCGGGAATCTGTCAAATGTCTTCATCAGTCACCGCAATTATGGTTTCGATTACAGTTGAATCCCTCTTAACTCATAGCAGTTGGTGCCAGACACTCCGAGCTCTGGAGTATTGGAGTATGGGGTTGGAGAGAGCTTATTATAGGTCAATTTCGGAATCAGTGGACCTCAAAAACTATGGGGTATCGCGGATTGTGAGTTATGAGGGCTATGGGTTAAGAGGGATTCGACTGCATCCTTGACGTCAAAAGCCTAGTAGCCACTTTGTGACATAATGATTATTAGAATCGTGGTCAGAATCGTGGGCGAGCCAAGGGTGGTCAGAGTTCGATCATAGAACTATGATCAACATCTTGGCGAGGATCGCTTCAGAATCGCGACCCTGACCGCCCCTACTAATGTTTGATCATTGTACCGTTGTCGCTGCTCGGATTATACTCTAGGATCGATTTGAGTACATAAACTATGCTATCCTTTACCCTTCAAGAGGCTTCGGACGGGTTGTATCCTAGTCAATAAATGCCATCACTTCCGTCTCGTTTTGCGTCAAGCTGTGGCCATCGTTTTGACGGCCTGCATGTCGTGAACATCTATTCATATCTTCGTCTCGGGCTCATCCGACGCTCTGTGGGCGCTATGTGGCCCATCAGACGAAGGTTCCCACTGTATGAATGCCCGTCGCTGTATTCAATATTACAATCACGTCCTACATATGTCAGTCCAATCTTCGTCCCATGGTGTGTCAAAACGTGACGCATATTTTACACACGCGAGAAAAGCTCCAGTTCCTTCTCGACCCTAGGGGCGAGTTCTTCGCTAAAATTCATGTTGCCAGCTGAGCTCTCATGATCTTTCAACATCCTTGAGGCGCGATAATTGTCTTTTCAACGTTTTTCCTTAAAAAAGGTCAAGCCTACCTCCTTCTCTGTCCCACTAAATCTTCAACGCCTGTTAGTTGTGTCCTTTCTTCGCGGTATCTATACACGTCGCTCTGCTCCTCTTAGGGATGGGCTTCCCCGCACCCCACTCTTCGACATTGTAACAATTTCATGATAATTCTAACGCCGTCATTGGAGACTGATCTGCCAGAAGACACTTGTAGGTAGCTTAAGAGCCTGGACACCATGATATTTGTTCGTTACCCTCTCCTTAATGGGCTTAGAACTATACGGGGGATTAGTTGGCTAATGACTGCTATCGGTGTGCGAAGTTCTTGCTTCTGTCAGTCGGTTTCCAAAAATTGCTAATCGGTATGCTGTGTGAACCTCCAATTCTCAATCAAACTATCTGAAGTTTAACGAAAATAAAACATCAATTAATTCTGCTACCGAATACGAAACGAAATACAAAACTCGAAGAAAGTCCACACTCGAGAAGATCAGAATTGCATGGACTATCACTAACTATCGCGTCGTCACCGTATCAAATCCGGATTGGCTCCTAAACAGCGCATCAAAAATCGGATCATTAAAAGTACCCCCTAACCCATATGCGTCTTCCTCAGACAAGTCGCTGCTCTCGGATTCTGTATCTGAGAAGTCATCATCCCCAAATATCTTCACCTGCGGCATACCCACCTCCATCTCCGTAAGATAGTCGACACAAGTGTTCGCATTAGCGCTAGTGACATGGACATCGACCTCTCGGAGAGCACTCGTCCCCCGTACTCGAAGGACACCCAATATCATATCAATCCCCATGCTATTAATTCCCTCTATGTCGAAGCTGCGCAAACATAGCGTCTGGAGTTTCGGGCAGGGGCATGAACCATCTGGCAACGGGAGAAGGCATTTTACCGCCGTCCACTCTATCTCCAAATGCCGGACGTTCATGAGGAATCGGTGCATCGACTCCAGAGAAGCGGATATATCCTTCAGTACCACCCTTTCCATCAGAGGGAAGGCAAGACCAGTAAGGACATCGCCAGGGTCAATGGCAAGCGCATCTCCCGGATATCTATCATTCTCCAGTGTCACCTGCCGCACATTGGGCCCACTGAACAGCTTCGCCAGTCCATGGTATGCCGTGTCCAGCGGCGTGTCGGCACGGTAGCCTATAGAAACGTCTTCTAGCACTGGAAGAGTGACTGGACGAACTGCGACGTCGTCGCGGCTAGAAGGCCCAGCATCATTCATTAAACGCAACTTTCTCAGACTTGAAGCACACGCGGAGAGGATCCCATGCATGTCTGCCGATGAAGGGCGTACATCCGGTGAGAGTGAAGTGATTTCGAGAATTTCCAGATCGCGAAGCACAGTGAGAGAGGACCACTCTGCGTAGACGCCCCGGAGGGTGAGAGTGCGAAGGCGATTGGTGCGGGGATCTAGCACGAAAGGCGTGTTAAGAGCGGCCGGCTGGAATCGAGAAGCATGGCTGATATAGTCGTTACATCGCATTATCGTGAGGCTCTCGAGTAGAGGCGCGGGGGCATTACTTAAATAGAAAAGGGCGACATGCATGGGGAACCAAGTATCCGTGAGTATGGAAAAGGACCGCCAACGGTGTATGTGCGGGTGTAGCATGGACATGACAGTCATCATGTGTTGATAAGAGAAGGGTGGAGTGTAACGACACTCGGGTTCGACACTGATGACGATCGTCAGTGAACCAATAGAAGAAAACATGAAAGATAGGAACATACCTCGGCTCTGAGAAGTCCCAGTCGGGGTCTCTGGCATCGATAATTATGTCGAGAGTATGGTTACGAGAGAGTGAGAGATGGGAGGAGAGATGAGATGTGTGGAAGAGAGATAGCCTCTGTCCGTGGTGACATATTTTATGGATTGAAGCAATCGTAGCACAGATACTCGACCACAGTGCTGGCGTATTACGAGCAACCAGACACCAGTGTTTGCTAACAGCAGACAGGCGGGTGGGCATCTTGACGCTCTCCGAGTCGAACAATGGGCCTTCCTTCCCTTCCGTCGCCACTGGAATGCCATGGGTCGCCAAAGAGAATATGTACGTGAGAAGCTCGACGGGAAGAGTGTCGATCGGGGCGCAAGCTCTCAAATCGTACTTTGGCCAAAAGGGAGACATTGTCTGGCGGGCGCGCTTTGATGCAGGCGGGGGGGAAAGTAATTACGTCGGTCAAGACGGGCCTTAAATATACCTGTATCCAATAAATTCGTTCCTTTGTTTCATTGGATCCGCTAGAACAAAAAGAACTGAACCATAATCAGGAAATTGCAATCAAAAGTTAATATCAACAGGACATGCCTTGTGCGCTTGTCTTATTGTTCTGTCGCGACCGTGCGATATTGTTAGCAAGGCTAGAAGCCGAGCTGAATTGAAGAGGGAAGGATGGAAAGCAAAACGAAAGGCTAGAAGAGGATGGAAAAAAGGGAATGGAATGGAGAACGGGGTATCGGTGGCCTTTTTCTCGAGGACTTTGTAATAAGTTTCACTCTACCTTCCATAACATGACTGAACAAAGGGAAGTCGAAATGGGTACGTGACAGATCTGAGATCTGCTACTAAGCGTGACTTCGGACACAGCTTCCGATGTGAAAATGTGAATAAAGTTGAAAGAACTGCCCTAATATAGCAAGTCGCAGGAGCAGCATTCTGCGCTTTCATATGGCGCTTTCTTTGGACCTGAGAGCAACGAGGCTCGTATCAATCGATATCCGACATACAGAAAACATAAGAATATTATACACATATCCTCAGAGCTACATAGTACATATTGCCTTCGTTGATTATGATCTGCAGCGTGCACTGATTCGTCCCTTCCACATAAGAAAATGAGAAAATGCGCCACGCATTCAATGTCGCTATGGGGAAGTGACGATACCGGTCATTTTCAGGTACGGCTCTCCTCCCCCTCCAATATTATTCCCATCCGAAGAACTAGGTGGCTGGATAAACTCAGGACTGAAGATTTGCCCGAGGTCGACCGAGCCGTCGTTGAACAGCGACATGACATCAGACGGTGACATATACAGTTGCTCGTTGCCTATGATGTCCATATTCATGTTCCCAGAGCCGTCAGCAAACGAGGGCTGCTCGAATTTCGTTACGGGCGTTCCTGAAGACGGGGGTGCCGAAGGAAATGACGATGATGGCCCCGCTGCTTTTTGGGCGTCTAAGAAGTCAGACGGTGAAAAGGCTTCTGGACTGGGTGATTCTCCGCTGCAATTCGAGCGCGCAATGGATGGCGCCTTCTTGCGCACTGGTCGGATCCAAGGCGGCCGTCTGTCATTTTGAACGTTATCCTGTTGCGGGGTGGCCTCCAAAGGAATTTGAGTTACTGTTGAGTATGAGTATAAATGAAGGGATCTAGGCGCTATGGGAAACTCACATCGGCAGAACTCTTCCATGAGATCCCCCGAACGAAGCCCACAGATGTAACGACCACTAAATCTTCTCAGGAGGCCAATGCAAGACCGCAGTGCGTCGAGACCGGACGGTATCAGATGTTGCAATGCGTCAGATTTGCAGTTGAGTAGAACGGCGACGAGGGTCCGCCCAGCTTGGGTAAGTTGGTGGATAACGTGAACACCGTCTAAAAACATTCCATCAGTAAACGCCTATCACAAAGCAAGCGCCGGAAAGCCTCACAGTAGGTCATCAACCCCTTCCTAGCAATATGTAAATGCGCAGCTGCTATCTGCAATGCCGAATTATGCGCAGCGACCATAGCTTCCTTCTCAGCTTCGGTCTGCTGCTCATCATCCCCGCCCGCTGCATGCCGTTCAGCGACCATTTGCGAAAAGCGATGGCGATGTATCAAGAGCCGTACAAAATGCTCCGCACAGTGTAACCGCTCCGCCTGCGTCAGCCGAATCGTGTCCTCCGTACCCAAAGTCTCTGCAGACTGCGACCAAAGGGGAGGTATACTCCGATGGATCTCATCTAGCAACATCTCCTCGTCCTTCAACAGCTTGCAGCCAGAGGACCCAGTCAACAGCGCCGCTGCTTTCGCCATAAACGGCGACGAGGACTGCCTCGCCGGTGGTACATCCAGCACCGACTCGGCCACCACGAAAATCCGCAACGAGAATATGAAAGCGCTCAGGCGGCATTCGGTACCCGGAGGTGGTACACCAACACCGTCATGCGTGATATACTCATCGTCAACAGGCGCCGGCTCTCCCACATCGCAATCCCTCAATCGGATCATTGGCGGTCGTCCAAAATGTGCACTGAGTTGCTTATCCCAGATATACACACACCAAAAAGTGCGTTTCCGCACCTCGTCCTCAATGGGGTCGAAAAGATCATATGTGTCAGCTGAACGGTGGAGACCAGCATCGACAGAAACGGTTATGGCTTCTGATAGGAGGGCGGCGCCTTTTGAGAGCCGTCCAAGACCGATAGCATATACAGCAGCGATAAGGTTGGCTTGTATGGTATATAGGGTAGGTCGGTCCGCGGTGGGGAGGGTGCGTAGTCGTCCAAGAAGCTCAAACCAATGTGTACCAGCAGAAATACTGTCATTCGGATCGGCACGAACACGAGGGTCATCCATATGCCGAGACGCTAGACAACAAATGGAGACAATGAACGCTGCAAATCCGGGTTCACCCCATTTTTGTGGGTTGCCGTAGTCTGCAAGGAAAGTGGGGACGTGTATGAAGGGGAGAATATAATAAGATGTCGAGAGATAACATTGTACGAGACTGCCATAGAATGTCAGTTATCGTCCTCTCGGTGATCAACCTATTTACCTATCCATAAGCTCCGGTTCGATATATGTCGTTATCATCGACCAGAGCGTCTGGGGATTAATGTGCGTTCTCCGGGGTGTTCGGTTGGGAAACCATTGCGGCTCCTGAGAATTGGCAATTTTCTTGGCAGCCGATGCAGTTTCGTTTGATGGCGTGCCTTCGCTCGCCGTCTCGGAGGGATTGTGTCGTTCGACCAGAAGGTCCAACAGGGGCAGGCCGGACGTTTCACCCTGCCATCGCGTGTACCCCTCGTCGTCGAAATACAGATATGAAGCAGTGAGCGACATCCGTGAGGTGTCGTCCACGAGGGTATCTGGGCCACTCCCTGTGAAGAGATTTCCCATGAGAGACTGGAAAGACGAACTAGGACTGCGTTGTCGGCCGTCGGCAGATTGAGGAGGTGGTGAGAAATGCGTTGAAGGATTAGTGAGTGGAAATACATGCAAGGAAGGTGGGGGGATTCCTGAGGGAAATGCAGGAAATGCAAAGGCAGGGCTGTTGATGTCGGTGGGAGAAGACTGCTTAGCTGGATTCACTGCAGCCGCGCCACCAGCAGCAAAAACTGCAGGTGGTATTGCTTGTATTAGAGTTTCGAGGTGATGCATCCGGTCCTCCAGCGTTGCAGTTCGTCTGGGATATCCATTAGTTACTAGTAAGAGCCATACTGCAGAAGCTGCTTACTTGGATTTGTGTGGGTGGGTCCTTTTCCCAGGCTCTTCGAACGTACATGCTGAATTAGCAGTAAGACAGGCCTGACAGGGATGGCCTTCATCACACTTGATTCTCCTCCGCCTGATCCAAGTCAGATTCGGGCGTGAAACGAAGAAAAAGAACGACACATACCGACAACGGTCGCATGCCCTGTTATCAGTAACAATGAGCGCCGTTCCGAAGATCCGCACATGAGGTAGGACGTACCTGCTCAACTTGAACCGACGCTCCTTGAGAATCGAAGACGTCTGGGTCTCCTGCTGGGTATCCGAGGTCGTTACTGGAGGCATACTGTGGGGTGGTGAGAACGAGAAAATGCGGGGTAGTTATCCGGTTTGTTACTCCTGGGGTACCGAAAGTTCCCGCAAATGATCGATCGTCTGGTTGGTTAGGAGTCTCTTCGAAAAAGGGAGGTGTCGAGGTCGCGGTCAGTGGACGACAACTCAATTCCTTCTTGCTCAAGGGAGACGTCCTCGAGGTACAAGGTCAAGAGAATGCGAGTCGTCTGACTCCCGATGATGTCGATTGGAATTTCGAATCCTAGTAATACTTTTACCCACAAACTGTGCCGAAGCCGCCGATTTTCCTGGAAAAGGACTTATTTTGGAAATTAGGAGTAGATACCTTCTTTTTTGCTGCTCCATTCTACGGGCATCGACATGCAGTGCATTCAGAGCCTCAAGGGCCCGGGAGAATGCTACGTGTTGGCAGAAAGCAATGTCAACTTTGAAGATCGGAGCTCCCAGAATGGCAATGCCAAATCTAATCATCACGGCCTGGACGAAACAGTGTGCGCATTGCTGTTGCGTCCTATTCCGTAAAACGAAAGTCTTCGAAAGGCTGGAAGTAGCTCGCTGTAGGCGGTTGTAAAAATAATGAGCGATGCCACAGGGACCAAGTGGCGTGCGGGGAAACTGAGATTGAAATAGAATTGGTTATTAAAAGCGTGGAGAAGTATTGAACCAAAAAAAGTAGAAACAACCATGGAAGACGAGGAATTCAGTTCTGGCAAGCGAGAGAAAAATGAAAGAGAAACTCCGTTATGCGGGACCGAAACTTGAATTGCTTGACGTACCAACACCGATAAGCCAAATGAAGAGAACCCCATGACATCACTTCAAAACAAGGGGTGAAATTGTCTGCGGGGAAATTCGGAACACATGAACTTTGACAAAGGGGTGATGTTTGCACACCTCGCAGTCGCTAACAAATGTTACCATGCGGCAACAATCGTAGAAAGAAAGGGAACAAAACCTGTCCATTCAGAGTAGTCAGGGCGATCGGCACAGCCGAGACAGAAAAAATATGGTTCCGCAGTGATCAACACCGCTACCAAGATCACCATTGCAACGCTATTCAATAGGCAGGTGGATTCTCAGACATGGGTCCAAGCGTGGTGCAAAATATTCAATTGGACCCTTTCCTCAACCCCACTTGTGGGGAAGAATACCGGTCGAGGAAGGGCATTCAGCGGCTGTTTCAGCGCGAATGATATTCCAGACCATTTGGTGGCGCGGCCGTTGGCGTCAGAAGACGAGTTGATAAAAAAGGAGCAATCAGATTGGGCATTTTGAATTGGAAATAAGGAAAAATAAGCGCATTTATCCCCAAAAGGCTCGGCACTCGGCAGCTTGTCAGGCAAAAGTTTCTCCCGAGGCCGTTCTCTGTGCCGAAGTTGCCGCCTAAACTTTGCTCAAAAGTCATGGTTTAATTAGGAATCCGCCCAGACGCGTCCATACGTCATAGGCAGAAAGCTGAAGTTGAAACTTCAAGAAATGCCCATTCCAGCCCGTTTGCTTCTGTCGGCTCCTGGAGATTACGACCCATTGTACAAATGCTGGTCCGTCTTCTCACAATGGGCAATTTTCCCCAGGTCTCTAGGCTCAATCTAGCCTTGTATTGACATCGGATTCCCGAAACACAACCCGCTTGAAGTTCCTATGTCGAAGCTGGAACCTGGCTTATCGCATGGGTATTTTCGTTGTGGAGGCGTTGTAGCAAGCATCTGTTCTGGGGTCGTGTGCTCGTATCGCCGGGACGGCACAACCGTAATTTTTTTTTGCAAGGATCCCATCTCGCTCCAAACGGCTGCCTTGAGTCACACCGGAAACCATTACCTGGACATAAAACTCAGCGGATCTTTTGACACCGACTGACCTCTATCTTTGAAAGCGGAACTATTGATATTTCGATGATCCACTCCGACGGCGACGGAATGTGCTGGTTTTCATCCCAAGTCCTTTGGCTGCACACTTGTTAGAGGTGCGGGGCAGACTGAATTCGCTTTCGCACATCACGATATTTTGCCAGGATGACTCCGACGCTCTCAATGTCTTCGATCATGGGCCGACGTTGATTGGTGTATACATCGGTGTACGGCATCCTCGCCAGTCATTTCTCTTGAGCCAGCTTGTTTCTTACTCTAATAGTATCGAATACGAAGAAGATGAAACAAAGACCGTCTTCCTCCATATAATCCAGGAGTCCCCGTGGCTTTGTGACCTTCGCATCCCCTACAACGCTGACCCAGATAATCCTGCAACACCTTAGATGACTGTCTCCCCAATCACCCATGTAAATTTAAATGTTTTACACGCAGCTGAGCCGAACCATCTCGCAGCATTGACATTGCTGACGCTTACAGATACGAAGCTCGGCTCTCCCTCTGAGCTGGACTGTCCATCAAGTCTGCTTACAGAGCTTCATTCCCTCATCCTGCGATCCCGATGTTCCCTCACCAAACTGACTCTGGAAAATGTCGAGATAACTCAGGTCGTTTTCGGCATCTTGGATGTTGTGCCACAATTAGACGTGCTTGACATCGAATCCGGTGCACCGATACCGGAGTGCGATCGCATTCTTAAGACTCTATTCTAACGCCTTGCTTGTCCATCCACAGATTTCTAACACGGACCCTTTCTTGCTCAGCTTGCACATATCAGAATTTTCATAATGGCCACTCTGTCCTCAGTAATCATTCCTATTTATCGATGGAGTAGTCACACCCTCAAGTTCGTTTCCACATCTACTGTTGCCCCGGCACTGAGCCCTGGCTGTGGATTGAGCGGACAGCATATTAAGTCTTTAATTAGATTCAAGAAGGACTCGATATTAAGATGGCCGTTTCGCACTGCATGGGTCCCATATTTAGACGACGTCACTCCTGAGTATATTGTGTTCCCGAGGTCTCTACAATACATGTTTCTTTGTCAACCCACTATAAGATAATTTATCCACGAAAGTCATACACATTTGTATTTCCAGAAATTTCTGCGGAGGCTAAACCTATCTGTTAAAATCTCTCGAGATCTAGCTCTGAGCAGCGATCAATGGTGACGCCTCGATTCGTTACTATCGAGTTCGCCAGTTTGACAACAGACAAGACCTTGATGGGACTTGCATTGTGATTTTTGTTCTAGAGATGAAGCTTGAAAGAGACAAATATCTTTGAGTGTAAATTATGCTATTCAAGCTATCACCATCCCTAAGAAATTCCTGTTGGTTTCCTAGCACAATTTATGTGTCTAAGCATTCGCATTGAACTGGTCAGAAAAACACAGGTTGACGCCCAACGGCGTCATAGTCGTCGTCAGGGCCGAGACGGGCCGATCATCCGGATGCTGTTGCGTCAACTTCAACTTTGTTTCCTCCTTTCACAGGCCTCATGTCTTTCCGCGTGTACAGACCTCACGGCAAGTTCAATGAAGGCCGAAAGCGTTCTCCGAGGAACTTCGTGCGTGAAACCACCGTTAACTTACAAGTTTGACCATTGACAGCTCATTAGTTTATCGTGCTTGCTGCAGCATCAGCGCTGTACCTTTTCGCGAGAGAGATGGTAGAAAGGAGGAAAGTATTGAACTTAACGTGTTATGAAAACTGTGAGTACCGCATTGACACGTGTGGGTTTCGGAGGGATTGACTGCGTTGTCCAGCGATACAAAAACGAGTCAACGGGGAGAAGAAGGGGGAGTGAGAGATTGACCACAAGGAAGCGTGGCATGACCTCGTAGCAGCCGACGTCACGAGTGCACCACCGCCCAAAAAAACGCACCAAGAAACTTGGACTCGCAATCCACGTTACTCTTTGGGCCATTGACAAGGTTCAAAATGGAATTGGTCGCTAGATCTACATCCGCTTCCTACATTATACGGCAAAGTACAAACTGGATTTCGTATCCACCAACCCCGCTCCCTAGCGCCAGGCTCGTGGATGTACCAGATATGCGTCGCATCACTACCTGTGTAACTCCCCTCCTGCATGTACACCAGCCGTACTATCATCCTCGCCGTTGTCCGAGTGTATTATTCGAAAATCTAACGTACTCGTGCCAATTCCATCACGTGAAAATCTATTCAAGTTCATGCAAAGTGCAAGACTACTTTGACGATGTGGGCTTCTTGGTGTATCGGCTCTTCATTCTCACGGCTTTACCGTACTTCCAGAATAAGAAAGGTCTGCAAGAGTGGGTCAACAACACGCGAAGAACCACATCAGTTTTACGTACGCTGGGCATCCGAGAACAATGGCGACTACAGCAAGAATAGTGTCACCCTTTCCGTATCCAAGTTTGGCATACATGGACGGTGCAAAGAGAGGGAACCCGAACCCTGCTAGAGAACGGAGACACGAGACCGCAGCGAGCCCTAGAGTTCGTCAGCATCGACCGAGCCACAGTTCAATAGGCTCACCTGAGGCCGCGTAAAGCGTGAACGTATCCACGACATACGTCTGCATAGCCTGGAAATTTAATATCATCCCCGCTCCGACAAACGCAATGCCAACGTCAGTTACTGCCCAGTGGATGCCATTCTGTGCACACCATCCAGTCAAGAGTAGTCCGATAGGGAATATAATCGATCCCGGTACCATCGAAGCTACGTTGACCGAGTCAACCTACACTGAACTGGAGGTAATTAAAAAAGGCACTCACGAACACGGAATTCAGGCTCTCCAACGCCTCCATTCCTTTCCTTCAAATACTTGTAGATGCGGTCCATATATCTCGCGTTGGTTTGCGAGGATATGCCCAGGCCTATGCCGAGCGCGATGTAGTGCAGTCCTGCGATACCCGTACCTTGGTGGTATATTTCTCTGAATATCGTCGGGATTGTCGTCAAGTACACTGAATAAAATCCCGCTTGTCAGGTCCACGGTTGCGACAGTGGCACTAATTAGCTTACGATAAAAGACTCCGTATATGAACGCCATGTACAGAGCGACTATCTGGACGATGGGCTCCCGAACGAACAAAGTAAAGGGTCGAACAAGAGCTTTTCCAAAGATGTGTTGCCAACTAGAGGGAGAAAGTCATCTGAATTTGACCTTGATCAGGAGAATAAATGCTTACCTTCGAATGCCAGATTTCTCAAACACAGTGCGCACATTCCGTCCTCCTTTCTCGGGATCTGTGCTCTTCCTTATCTTCTGAGCTTTCCACTCCAAAAGCACAGGCGCGAAACCTGTCAAGCGAAGGGTTTATTTAGTATGTATCTCGACAGCTTCCATGGTCAGAACTTACTTTCTCGGAGGAAGACAAGTCCCAAGCCTTGAACGAAGATATCGAAAATGCATGTGGAGAAGAACTAGCGGGCAGCACATCAGAAACAGAACACAAAAGGGTAAGTGGATAAGACTCTTACAACCCATCTCCACGTTGACTTTTCGGCAATCCAGGCGCCAGCGACAGGACCAATGACTGGACCCATCAAGGGCGCTAGAGAATACACAGCGATGGCCTTCCCTCTCTCTTCTGCTTTCCATATATCAGCGAGAACGCCAGCGCCAACTGCCAAAGGCGTGCTTCCGCCCAGACCAGCGAGAAACCGGAATACTATCAACTGTGTTTTGGTCTGGGCGAATCCACATGCGAGATTCCACACTGACAAAACCATTAGCTCCGATGAAACTACCGGAGGTTAAGACGTACCGAAGAAGAACATGTTTGAAACCTGTGTCACTTTTGACCGTCCGTATATTTCGCTGAGCGGGCCGAGAAACTGGATCAGAGGTACGTGAGTTGTCATCGGGGCTCCTACTTTAATTTCTAGCTCACCAGAGGTCCAACAGCTGGCATACATTTTCAGCGACCCCTCTTCCTGGAAATAGTAATAAAACACTCACCATACGCCAAAACAAAAACCGACACGGTCATTGCTAGTTCCACCGAACTCGTGATTCCCAAATCCTTTGCTACTTGTTGCATCGCCGGAGACACCATTGACGACGACACAGGGCTAATAAATGTGAACATCGACACAATGAGCGTCGCTCTCCATTTCTTCGCAAAAGTCCAGCTAAATTTAATTTGATCAACACCAAGGACCTAAAAACGGTTCTTGGACGCACTTTTTTGGGTTTTCTGGATCGTCAGGTCCATCCCAGTCTATCACCAAATCATCTTCCTCGGAGATGTCTACGTTTATCGTCCCAGACCTTGCATCACTGTCGTCCTGGCCTCTCAATTCATGTCGCGTATCGTTCGTGATGGTGTCATTCATATTGCCGGAGGAGAAAGTTAGGAAAAAACATGAGTTGGAGTGGCGCTTTATATATCTTTGGCCATGGGAGAATTGGAACGCTGTTTACATGCTTCGTGTGATCGCAAAAATTTACGGCCGTCGGGATGCGATCGGCATCGGACCTCGGAATTCCTATCTTTCGAGAACTATGACGCATGGCGCATGATAGGGGAGCTCAGAATAGACTTAATCACTTATCGAGATTCTATTTGCCTCTAGGTTCAGTCATACAAGCGCTAGAGCACTTTCTTCAAATTATAAGGAAACAGAATCATGCAGTTCCTGCGTAGTCGATGATCCATCTAAGGTCCGTGTAAACATGCGTACTAGCGCTTACTCATTTCGGATGACAGGTACGAATTCCACTGGAGTTCTTCATGGTGTCGTAGGACGAAATAACGGTGGAAAACTTACCATGTCCCAAGTGCCTGACTTACTCATGCCTCCTGCTTAGTCCCACCCCAATTTCCTCGCCACTTACTCACCGAAACGAAGTCACACGCACTGTCTTGCACTGACTCATTTAACTTCCGTGCATCCACAGCCTGCCGCTTGATCGGGGGTTGGTGATTATTCAGCTACTCCAGACTCGTAGACTAATAGACCATTAGGTTTCAATGAGGAGTAAGAGGGACACTTCGTGTCTTTCGATCTAACTTCATCATCCTGTCCTGTCAAGTGATTTGCCATGATGGGGAAGGAGCCATCACCGCGGTCATTGAAACAGTCTTGTTATTCGCCTATAAATACTATTTCTTCCCCCCGAGGAATGTCCCTGCTTCTTTTCATTCGATCATATACCCTGCGAAGAGTCTATTGTAAGACGACAGTCGCGGTTCTGGTTCTTATACAGATTTATTTCTGTTCATAAGTAAGTATATGTAGTTTTCCCATTCACGTTCATTTTGAATGGGGCCCCGTGATTCCAACATTTATTCTAAAAGACGCAAACAGCACCACCCAAGCATCGGTTGCGGTACGACTTCAGCCGGCGGCAAGTTTTGTGTAGCGAGACCCCAAAATCAAAGGCAATGACGTGTAGTAGCGTCTCCCAATCATGATCCTAGTTCGAACAACTCAAAGACAATCAGTGATTCTAGCCTCTGATGCTCCACGCTGGGATTTTATTTGCAGAACTTAAGTCTTTCCTTCCCATAGAAAGTAACGCCATGCAACCCATTTCGCTTAACATTTGAATGCTCTCACTAGTGAAATACACCTGAGACCCTTAACTCTGCGAGAAGTTGCATTTCAGAATACTAGTCGTCATAAACCTACCTGAGGGTCGGTATGGCGGCTTAGATATCACACCCATCTCGTACCAGTCTTCATCAAATTGTGATTCATTTGGCGTTAACAATAAGTAGCAGGAAACAAGCGTCCGTCCATAACCTTACACGCCCAAAAGCTTCTGAACGCTCCCCGCAACCACACTAGGAAGCGTAACCCTAAACACCAAAAACTGGGTATCAACATCCTGACCAGCATCATACGGCTGTCCCAATGAGATCCCATTCGTAGTGAGGAAATCATTGTCCGACTATACTCGCACATCAGCGTCTATTCAACCAAGCCGCATCAAGAATACTCACAGCTGTGAACAGGAAATAATCATTTGGGTTATCCGAGTCATTGACGGGAGCAATCGAGAATGACTCCCATTTGGCGTCGATGTGGGTGTCGTTCTCGTCGTCATCGTCGTCGCCTGAAAAGTCAGTAAACTTCAGTCAGATAAGTATACGCGAAGACAGCACACACCATTCTGTAACCCAAACCTCGCTAACTGGTCGTCGTCAAGGTAATCAACGAACGACACATACGTAGCCGGGACAATACTGCTATCCAGTACTCCTCCAACCGCAACAGGGTTTTCAGGCTCGTCAAACTTGGTATCATGAATATCCGTGGCGTTGGAGATATCAAACAAATCTGCTTGTCTACGCCCATTAATTAGCACACCCTCTCCAGAATTCACTTGAAATAATACCCACTTGTAACTAGACTGGAGATCACTCCCGCCTTCTCCATCCCCGTCCCTAGACAGCGCGAAGAACACACCAGGGCTCACGAACGCGATCTCGCTGCATGCCCTCGTCCTGTTTTTCTTGCTCTGCGGTAACGGCACGACCCATTCGCCGACAAGTTCAGGTCGGACACTGGGGTTGGACACATCGTACGCGACGAGGCGGGTATACCTCGACGTGGTCTTGGCGTCTCCACCGTCCTGGATAGTTGCGGACTGCAGCATCGCATAAACAACATCATTCTCGACGTCGAGCGTGAGGCCCTCGAAGCCTATATGACAAAAGGTTATAATGATTCTATGGTTAGACCTCAACAGAATCCTCACCTTGGTTGCCAGCCCGTCCAGTCGTCGGATCCGAGTCAGACGTGAAGTTCAGGTTCCCTTCAGCATCACGAGGGAGAATCGCCGAAGGCGGTTGGATAGTCTGAATTAACTGTCCATCCCCCGAGAAGCGGTAGATATACGGCCCATACTCATCGCTCACCCAATACCTATCCAACCCCAGCACCCAAAAGTCAGCCGAATCTAAACGAAATGACACGCATCAATTCCACTTACGTCCCATCAGGGTTCGCGATGATTCCCTCCGCATCAACCGACAGGTTCGGTATCGTTATGGGCACGGGCATCTCTGGATCCGCGAGTGGATCCGAGGGGTACCCCGCCATCGCAGGACGCACGCCAAGGCTGTCAAGACCCGTAGTCTTGTTATGGTCCCTCTCAAACTGTAGCGTCGTGTTCTTATACACCACCGCAAGCGTCTCTTGTGCATCCTCGAAGCTCAGATCATCCGTGCCGTAATACGGCGTCAACACAAAATCAATATCATGCTGGCGCGCCTGGTAGTTGATCGTCCCATCCCTACGAACACACATCAACGACGACAAAACGCAAGCAAGCAAGCTCGAAGACTTACACATTGAACCCTCGGTCTGGGTGCATGACCAGCGTACCCGAGAAGCTCCCGTTCCCAATATCCTTCCATGTCGCATACTTGATCGCCATGGCACTTCCTATACCACCAAGGGTGTCGCCTGTCGACTCCACCGCATCTGACGGGATCCTGCCAAATGCGACGATCCCCTTGTTAATGTAAGTCTGCCCATTGAGCACCACAGACGTATCACTGCTCGCTTTCCTCACAGGCGACGCCCGGAGGAGAGCAAACTGAAGTGCCCACACGACCGCTTGCAGAAGACCCATTGAACGTCTACGTGTTTCGACACCCCAAGTATTTATAGTACTCCCATCTGATTCTTGAACGTGCGCTAAAAATAATTACCAATTACTTGATAGACACATGTGCAATGTGCTGCGAGTAGGTACTGGGAAATTTGCGGCCAAAAGATGCCCCGCGGGTGAAAGCCAGCACTGATGACCCCCCAAGCGAACGGAAACCGACAATTCCGATGTGCAAGTCAGGATCCACGTGGTTGCGCTACTCGAGGTTAAGCAGTCCATTCTAGTCGAGTAAAATGGTTAAAAACTGACGAACATCGGGGAATGATAGATGAAATTTCATTATGGAATGTTGGACATTAGGCAGATTGATCGACCGAAAGTATCATTCCTTTGGCATTTTGGCCGGTGCGAGTCAGTCAGCTGCCAGGAATCAGCTGTGGAGCTTTTGATTCGGAGATACCATCCATATACATGGAGATACTGGCGTAAATACCTGCGGCGTTTTACTTGACGGCGTCCCATGCGCGCAGAGGCAAAAAGAATCCACAAAATCAATGTCTTGTCTGGTTGTCGCGTTGGCGTCATTCTGCGATCCAGCTTCCAAATTGTAGGGGAATTTCAATGGTGACCAGCTAACATGGGCCAAGTTACTTTCAGTTAGTGATGCGAGCGTGATAGCACGTACGAAGGAGCTCCTTTCTTATTCCGTCGCACGTCAGCTTGACAAATCTGCATGTGAATAGCAAATCCTCATGCAATGTGGTTCCGTCAGCGAGCCGCGACGTTGACTCAATTCCTATGAAAGCGTCGGCTACCCACGCTCTGATCCTGGGCACCGCATGGCAGATGACGTACCAATGAGCATTCCTTATTCTCCTGGTGTCGTTCAGCAACCATATACCACTCTTGGTGCCAGTGAGGCTCAAAGTCTACAGAACGTCTCGTGTCAGTCAGGTATTCGGGAACGATGAAAGGCGGGCTCACAGTGTGAAGGCCTTATTCATTGTGACTGAATGCCTTGAGGTAAACAGAAAGAGCGGAGGCCGCAAAAGAAGGTTTATTGACTTCTCGAATCCCATGTTCGGTGCTGCAAGAGAGGTTACGGGAAATGCCGAAAACCCGCGGCCTCTGAAGCGAAGTCTAAGGCTATCCAGCCAGAGCGATTTCAGTTGAGATTACTTATAATATTCAGGAATTTCTGCATGACATCTCATCGACTCTAAACTTGAAAAACTACTTGCACGAACACAACCGAGTGTCGTTTCGTTCTGAAATCTTATACAAACTCGGCATGTATCATTAGAATCTTCTGACGTAAAACATGGGGAGCAGTAGAGACGAATGTAACTCTGCACATGTAATCGACGCCAGAAGTTAAATCCAGCGCCTGTGCCGTAGTCACGGCTGCAATGTAAGCAGCACCTCGGGCCATACCCCGACGTCGATGTGCGGGATCCGTCAATGGCGCCGCGTCCCACGAAGCTTCGATACCCTGATCATCGCTCTCCCCAGCCTGTCGCTTACGTTTACGACTCCTCTGCTGCTTCCCGCCTTCTCTCAATCCATTCGCTGCGACTCGTTCTGCTTCATCGACAGTAGGGTGCATAGCGAGTACGTCTTCCTTATCCGTTGGCCATTCCTCGAGTTTCTTCTCCGACAGCTGCAGTAGTTCGACATCGTACTGAATGACCGGCGCGCGCTGTTCGCCCGACACGATGGACGAAATCTTGACAGTATGTCGAAGTCGATGACGGGATCCACGAGTGGGATATCCACAGCCCACTTGTAAGTCGAGCAAGTCATGAGCTGCGGATAGATGGATGAACCGACTTGCGACATCTGTTGCCACCAAAATCTTTGTGTCGCCGTTGGTGAAATTTCGCTTAAGCCCCCCTCGGGTAAGATCGCCGTGAAGAGGAATAACGCTGAAGCTGCGTAGGTAGAATAACGCCGATCCTACAGCGAAAGAGCGAAAGAATGAGGGGTGGTACGGTAGAAGGGTAGGGTGTCTGGAAGCAGCCGTTGGATGATTCGCACTATGAGGACTAAAAGTACGCACGATGACGTCTCCACACGCACTGGATGAACCAACTGGTGAACTGTAGCTTTGAAACTTTAGTTGTCTTTGTAGCAGAAACGAGGTGCGTTGTCCGGCGTTCGCTGCTTTGAGATAGCTTTGAGCATATCATCCAGTGTACCAAAATCAAGATCCAATAGCCGACCAGCTTCGTCGAGGACCTAGAGAACAATGATTATTGACTCGTGAATGCGGTTCCAGAAGAAAACTGACCAAGAATTTGAGAGTATGCAAGCTAAACCCTTTTGTATTTCTGAGATGGTCTGCAATCCGACCAGGCATCGTGAGGCCGTTTAGCGAGCGCTACATCCTGCGCAACTCAGGGGCGCACCGGACACCCATCCCAGCCCGAAAGCTTCCCACCGAGTTGCGACTTGATGCGCTAATTCATGTGCGGGGAACAATACGCGTGCAAAAAGACCTCAGTGCGGTGCATTCTCGAGTGCCCGTGCGATTGGGATGGCGAAAGCGGCCGTTCTACTGGAACCAGTTGGAGCAAGACCGATGATGTCTTTCCCCTCTAGAGCGGGGTATATGCACTGCTGTTGTACTGGCGTGGGTCGCTTGCATCCAATTTCATGGACAGCATCGAGGAGCTGTTCACTGAGGCCGTCGATTCTGTTTCCGTTTCCATCATAGTAGTTGTCAGGTGAAGGAGTTCGGCATTTCCCATTTACGTACCCTCAAGCTGTCCCCTCACGAAAACCAAAGCCTCGTAAAATTAAAATACGTGAAGGCGAAGCATGCAGAGTTTTTGCCATGGCGATGAGAAATGCCATGGATCGACCATTTCAATTGCCTCCTATCGATCGGACCCTCCAACGCTGCAGCCCTGCCGTTCCATTTTCTTGAATTTAACCGATTCCGCGGCGGCGCATCTCAGGCTGACATAGCTCAACCACTCACCCGCACGGCCCAACGCTTTATCCGCAAGCGCACATCCACACACCATCAAGTCGAAGAAAGAGCCCAAGCCGCCACAGTAAATACATTCTTAGATATCTGGAGCTAAAGCCGACTACATAATAGTTATAATCTTCAACATACAGAACGAGCCAAACAAAAAAAAAGGGATGTACAGAGATTTTATAACATGTACAAAGAAACAAAAAAAAGATGTACGATGGGAACGATACGAGCTACATTTTGAACGAAGACGGACCGTACACACACACACACAATACGAGGGGAGGGGGAATAAAATACGAAAACAACACACTAAAAGAGTTTAGTGGTGCGTAGGCGCAATAAGAAAGGAAAGCAGACAACGATAGCACGATGGGGAAAAAAAGATATTTAAACAAGGGGAATGTGGTCGTTCGGCGCATCCGGGTCGTCAGATTGATACACATTCCCGCTGTGCATCGTCTCCCATCTATTATGTGGAAGGAGGAACGAACGCGCAGCGGGCAGAATAGTGGTGAATGGCGTGGTGATAAGGGAAAGCGCTGTTGGACGCCGGACAGCTAAGCCTCAGCAGGTGCGGCTTCCTCCTCCTCCTCCGCCTGTATCTAGGTTAGCAAAAGGTAAGCATCGCAGTGGAAAGCAACACACCTTCTCCTTCTCATTCTCCTTCTCTTCAGCTGCCACATCGCCATTAGCAGCAGTAGCCTCAGCTTCCGCCTCTGGCTCCTCTTCAATCGTCTCTTCAACCGGGGCTGCAGGTGCAGCAGGCTCTTGAGCACCAACCTATACATCAAACAAGCAAAGAAAAAAAGACCATAAAGGCTCGGATCAGCGCCGCGTTCACCAACGAGTTGAAAAGAAGATCGGTAGCAGCTACGCAAAGACAGACACTACACCGGGCTGATAACCGCAGAACACCACCAGGGGAGACGAGAGAAGCAATTCAACATGCCTTGGAGGATGGTTTCTTGGATCCGGCCCTGGAGGCGGGTTTCTTGGACGCAGCGCGGGAGGGCGGCTTGGCGGAGGCCCGCGAGGGGGGCTTGGACGCAGGCTTAGCAGGAGCAGCAGCCTTGGATGCGGGCTTCGCCTTGGACGTAGGCTTGACCTGCACACATAAACATCAGGGCGTGGTCGACCGCACCAGAAGAGGGGCCATACCTTCTTCGCAGGGGGCTCTTTCTCGCTCTCCTCCGCTGCCTCGTCCTCGCCGTTCACCTCTTCAGCAGTCTTACGCTTCCTACCCCTAGGAGCCTTCGGCTTCTCCCCAGCCTCAGCATCAGCCTTATCCACCTTGACCTCCTTATCCGCTTTTTTAACCCTCGGTTTCGCAGCAGCCTTCTTCACCGGTAGGGCCGACTTTGGTTGCTCCTTGATACGCGATGAGCGACGAGGCTCGACGGTGTCTTTGGCTACAGCGGCTTTACGAGGCATCGTAGGAAAAAAACAGGGGAGGGAAAAAACGAGGTTGGTGGGCAAGGGCAAGGGCGAAAGTAAAAGACGCGTTCACGGTTCACGTTTGGTTTGTTTACTCCGGAGTTTGACAGAAGTTCCCATCACGTGGGGCGCGCACGCACCTGATGCGTTCCTGGGCCTTTGATCTGGGATTTCAGCGGTTTGCGCTGAATCGGGAACAGACGTTGATGGAGGGGTGGAATTGTGCAGTTTTTTGGGATGCCTAGAGATTTTAGGCGATTTCTGACGGTTTGGAGATGTGAACGCGACTTGATTGAAGGGTATCTAGCTATCGACTTGAAGGAATGTTCATACACTACTGATGTTTGTTAGCATAGAGTCCAAGCGTAGACCTCAAAATCCACGCGGGTTGATCTGAGTGGCATTCTTTCCGCGGTTGCGCCATAGAACATCAGACCGCATCTCAGGCAACAACGACTCCAACAAACATGTAACAAACATCATAGAAATTAGCTGCTGGGGCAGAAATGCTCATCAGCACTCTTCGACAGAATCCCTGTGAAACGCGCTGACCACAAAAGAACCCGGAATCCAAACCTGCTTACCTTCCACGTTCAGGTCCTCCGCAACCGTCGAAGTCCATTTCGAACTCAGCGTCGATAGCCTGCCTCATCATTAACATTCCCCAATCCAATATACCGTTCATTAAAGCCCGAGCGCTAAAACATATATAATCGCGTGGTTTTTGTAAGGCCTGCATGTTGTGGTAAATATGGAAGTCGAAAGCAGACACCGATTCCTGCGGGTTACTGTGGCGCGTGTCGCACAAGCTTTGAACTAAAGACAATATAAGGAAATGGTCGTTCCTCCAAAGAGCACTAAGCACCCGCGCGGCGGTGGTAGTACAAGAGTTGTCGTAGGACGAAAGACTGCACGGTTGATCCCATAATCGGCGTTGCGTGTTGCGTTATCGGTGCTACTATTCAAATTTTAGGTTTGGCGCTGATTGATTAAATCAAGGGAGGTCTACCCCGTTCCATAGGATACGTTCGAACATCCCCAAATACTTCGGATAGCGCACTATGACTGGCTAGGAAGCTTTTGGACGGTGACGGCCGGTGATCATTAAGCTCGGACAGATATTACTCTTGGTCACCAGAATCCGAAACTCGGCCGAATCCCACAAAAAGAAACAAAAACGTTATGCGATTTTCGAGCGCGCAGGTGATACAGGATAATCAGTTAGTCTCTCCAAAATAATACAATTTCTGTCTTTTTCCCTCTTTCTTCTGGCACAGATTCACACCACGCTCAGAGCTTCGAAGCAACCCCCTCATCATATCGCTTTTGGGCTTCCTCAAAGTTGATAACAGACCAAATAGCCTTCAAATACTGCGGGTATTTTTACTTTAGTCAGCCATTGGGTCATACAAAATACGTGAAACACATACGTCAACTTTGACGTTGAGGTACTGCAAGTAAAACGCGTGCTCCCAAATATCGACGCCGATGATGGGAACATGCGTAAGAAGAGGGTCCTGATTGGCGGTAGTGACGATCTCAAGACGCTTAGTAGTAGGGTTGAGTCCCTAGGAATTGCAAAGGAATGTCGTGAGTGACGCCATTCACACGAAAGCACCACCAAACATGGATTACTCACGAGCCAACCCCAGCCAGATCCCTGGATACCAGCGGTAGTCGCGTTAAATTCCTTCTTGAGGACATCAAGGCTGCCAAAGTTCTTCTCAATGGCATCCTTCAAAGATCCATGGGGCAAGACTCCTCCGTTTCCCTTGCCCTCAGAATGAGCAGGAGCAAGGTTCTTCCAGAAGAGCGAATGGTTGATGTGTCCTGATAAGACAATCAGATCATCGCAGTCGCAGCCCAGCAATCCACACATCAAACATACCACCGCCGTTAAACTTGAGCGCAGCCTGGAGCGCGATACGCTCCTTCGCAGACGACGCCTTCGCATACGCAGCCTCAGCCGCGTTCAGCGCATTCACATACGTCTGGTGGTGCTTCTTATGGTGCAGCTCCATGATTTGACGAGAAATGAAGGGCTCGAGGGCATCGTAGCCGTATGGGAGGTCGGGGAGAGTGTTGGCCATGGGTGGGAATTCGATGTTTATGGAGGAGATGGAGGTAGGAAAGTAGGAAGGATAGGTGTCTCTTTATATGTCTTCCTTGAGACGATCATTATTAATTCTGATGTCAGGTCATGTGATGGGAGTGTGGCGTCATTCAATCTTCCAACTTCGTCGTTGAACGTGCCGCCGATGCTCCGAAACGTGCTCGAGTCTGCGGATGATCTGTTGATCTTTTTTTTTTCAAAAAGGTTCGCGCGAAAGAAATATTTGATTGATGAATAAATTTTCGTAGGCTCTTTTCAACGGCCTCGCATTCCTCAGTGACGGACCAGAGCATGAACGGAATCGCACTCGCTTCAGATCTTATCCGGCTTACCACACTTAGTACTTGTCGTGAGTGCTTATTTTTCCGATTCACCCGTCTAATCATTATTCGTAGATCTACAGTGCCTGAAAGCGATCATTTCATTGTCAGTCCGAGAACAAAAAGATCGACTACTTACCCCGGGATGCCACCGTCTATCAATGGCGTCTATCTCAGTTGAACACTATTCATGATCCTGTTCAGTTATGCATTCATCGTTCAATATCAATGCCGATACTGGCATCGCGCTGCCACATTCAAGTGCAGTAGCACAATGAAGAGTACTTTCTATAAAGACCCACGAAATATCTCACTCATCTCCCCAACAGTACCCCATACTTACTTACCAGGCGCCCACCAACAGAAGATGTCCCTCACTCCCTCCCAAAGGCAAGTCAAAAGATCCACCGCATTGCCATCCATGACCAAACCTCATCCCTTCCACAGCCCTGCGCAACCTTCAACCATCCCTCGTTACGGACTCCACCACGCGCCCCAGACGTGCATCGACCCCAAACTGATCGACCCTGGTTTTCTCTACGGCGAGCGCTCGTCGTCGTCGTCGTCGTCGTCGGAGGAGGAGGAGGAACCTGTCCTCTCGCCATCCAAGAAGCGCAAAACCATAACAAAGAAGAAGACGAACACCCAAAGCCCCAAGAAGAAAGCCAGGAGCAACACCGCAAAACCTAGGGCTAGTACCGCGGTCGCTAGTCCTCAGAAGAAGAAGGGCCGCAAGTGAATTCTCAGTGGCTGGGGTAGCATATCCACGTTCTTTTAAACTGTATCTCTCTCGGGGCGTCTTATATGTGCTGGACACGATATCGATAAACCGCTGTTTTTCGTCTGCGCGTTGGAGGCTATCATGTCGGGACAATCTTCGTCTTCGTTTTTCCTGTTAACTTTCTACACTCTCCCGATCACTGATTCTCTAAAGACTAAGCAGCTTCTTGGCAATCCCACCCGGCAGGCAAGCGTTGAAAATGGTTGATAGTACCGGCTTTTGGGCTGATTGCATGTCACATTGAATTGTAAGTTTATTCATTGACTCGGACAGAGTCATTTCAAACTTCTCAATTGGAATAAAGCGTCATACAACACTGCCTTCACAAGTATGCTCCGAGCTTCCACCGGTCTAATTTCCAGACTTGGTTGTCAAATCACCAGGAAATCAAGACTGTGATGACTTCGCCCCACTGGTAGTTAAATCAGACAAGTACATCGCAAATTAGAATATCAGGTCGGGACGATGTCCGTCTTCGTTTGTTTTGTTAATCTCCTGGCTGTATGAGTTATGCCAAAGCCTCTTTAGTTAAGGTTTCTGATGGTCATTGCTTTAGATTACAGTCGTAATACATTTCAAGAGTTTAGCCAACTGGAATTAATCCGTAGTTGAACTGCAGGAGAAATAGTTGTTCAAAGCTCTGAGTCGGATGTTGCTTGGGCCCAGTCTGAGGACAACTAAATTCAGATTTCTTTCAGTCGAAACTTAGTTGTCTACAAGACCTTTATGAGCTCAAGCATTTTCTATTCTGAATATTGACACAGACGTATGCGGAGCATAGTGTTAAATTAATTGTCCTGACAATCACAGAAATCTACGATTCTACAACACTCCTTCTACTTGTCTAAATTCTAATGTCCACCGGCAGACATGGATGTCGACACCGAAAAATAAAGACGATGATGCTTCTCCCCACCGGTATGTAAAATCAGAGGAGTATAAAGCGACATCGTTCTATGAAGCCTCCCATTCCGTCTTTGCAATCAGTGGCAATCACTGACACCTTCTCGAATCTCTGATTTGGTAGTTGTCTCCCTACGGCCCAATCATTGGTCACGTATTTATCTCCCCTATTAAGCAGAGTATACATATCTTCAGGTATCGGAAGTCCATGGGTGATGTGGATTTCGAATGTGTGGACAATCCCATCTGCGGCTTGGACGACCAACTCTCCGCAGTGATCCTGCTCTTCTGCCAATCCCGAGTCCAATCCTCGCACATATCCCTTTTGAATGCAAAACCCATAATACGAGTCCTCATCCATCTCGTCATTACGCAGAAGATTGATGTCAGCACCCAGGGGATGCCCAGATTGTGGCAGAAGCTCCTTCATGACCTGGTCCCATGTTGGTCTCCATTTTTTGCATCCGAGTCCAACTCCAGGATACATAAAGAGGAGTTCCCCACGTTTCCAAGGATGCATTGCATTCACCAGTGCCGTCCATGCATCCTCAAGAGTCTCACTCTCATAGTAGGCAGGTACTGTTTTGGTCCATAGAGGGAATGCGAGTCCAGCCACTCTGTCGACCGGATTGGTCGACACACGTTTCTGCATGCTTGCCATCATAGCAAACAAATCAAGTTCGATACTCTTCACTGAATTCCGCTCCTCGTGAAACCTGGTCAGGAGTGTAGTCTCGTAGTTGCTGCCATTTACCTGCTGTGCATGCATCGGTCCATCTGGTGTATCACCAGCAATGATATGTGAAGATCCGATCTCCTGGAGTGTCCATGCACGTTGAAACCAGCTCCGATTGCTGTCCAAGTCGCTGTCCTTCAACCGTAACGGCTGCCCCAGCCCATTCAGGTAGATCACCACCTCTTGATGCCGATACACACGTCCAATTGTAGGCACGTCCAGCATCCACTCCTTTACGCGCAGATCCTCCCTTGGCACACCTTCCTCTTTCTGTCTCAAACAGAGCACATCCAGCCACACATACTCTGCCATGTAGTGGACCAAATCATCAGACTCTGTCTTGTACCTTTCCGCGATCTCTGCTGCCAGATTCAGCATTTCGATCCGGATGAGGTTGAGATCCGTGTCCTTTGGTATAGGCACAGGCCATTCCTTCCCATTGATAGAGGTCCACACATCGACACGATCCTTCTCATCAACCCAAGCGTGCGAAGTTGGCGTTGGATTGTATTTGCAAGTAACCCACGATGGCACCACACGATTGCTGCATAGGTCCCATACACGTCGAGAGCTCAATTTCGGATTGACAATCCGGTTTCCTACCAGTGCTTCTTGTCTGCGCTTCTTGTCTGCCTCTTCACGTCTGCGTAGTTTGTCTAGGATACTGCTTGGATTCACTTTTTTCCATATCGGGCGAAGGAGAGCATAAGCTGTGCCAAAGTCATAGTTCTTTTGAATGTATTCTTCAAGAATGGACAACAGCGATAGTTGGTCTTGGACGGAGGTAGCAGATAAAGGGACGGGAGAGGCAGTGGAGGTGGAGGAAGAAGGGGCTGTGGGAAGAGTGTGTGATGTTCCGAGGGTGGCGTTCAGTCTATCCAAGACCCCTTGAGCGCCAAGCGTAGCGCACGGAGTGTCCGCGAGGGAGCGCGATATAACAGGACTTGAACCCTTGTACGACCGCTGCTTTGGAACCTCAATAGACAATTCCGCTCGGCCGGTCTCTGTGAATGCGGAAAGGGTGAATTCGTCCTGAAAATACATTTCAATTTCTTCTCTCTCTATCTTACCAACTGACATACCGGTTGATATCTATGGCGATGACGACGACGACTCCAGTCAACGTCCACATGTTCTATTTTTCTGTTCAACTCCATGATTATGTCTATATTCTGGTCTGAAACAGCAAAGCTGAATGCTTTGATCTTTGCGGGGTTGTAAATACGCAATGCAAATGTTTCCAAATCGATTTGATGCGAATCGAAAGCGGACGTCCTATAATGCTTTGGAGCGCTGTGTAAGTAAGCCTTAAACTGCGATAGATTAACTGTACTCACAATTTCCGCCGCCTTTCAAAGATGCGCGCTTGAGGGAGTGTTACTAGAGTCAATCAGGTCAAGAACTGCCAGTTAAGTACGAAACCCTGGGAGCTGTACAAACAGCATGGTCTAGTCTGTACTGATTGGATACAAGGCGCATGTGATGATCATACCGCACCATTTCTGTCGCTCGACAAGGTGGACTGTCTCTCAATATCAATTCCGACAACGATGAGTCGCCATACAATTGAGTTTGAGGAAAGAAAGGACATTCTTTCCTCCGAAGTCAGATATTTCACCGTCTTCGTTTTTCACTCTCGGACTGAGTATCTGTCGTCGCTCCTTCGAAAACACCGGTCGTTCAGGACACCAACAACATCCCAAATTAGTAGTCTAAAATTATCTTTCTGTCGCCGTGACGGTCAACCTTCGCAGTGGCAGATTCAACAGCGGCTGGAAGGAACTACAGCGACAAACGTACCACTGGAATCCGTTCATTACACACTCTCGTTCGCAGATCCCCCGAAGCAATGTAGCAGCTCATCCTTCCCTGACTTGCTCAGAAAGCTGGTGGTCTGATAACTAATCTTCAACATCATAAATAGACGCCCATGTTCGAGTTCTAAAGTCCAAATATTAGCCTGTTCTTCCCGGCTGTCCAAACACAACAGCCACCGAAAGCAGATAGACGTCCAAACTTCTCGAAACCAAGTCTCTCAGTGGTCTTTGAATAATACTAGATCTCACTGTGAATACACTAATTTCATTGAACGAGAACGAGAATGAGAACGGACCATTTAGCAATTTACTGGGGACACTCGTAGTACCCTTCCGGATGCCCAGAAGCCCCTCAGCTATGTTCGGGAGCAATGAAAATGTCATTTTCATATCAAAACCCACTGAGGTATCAGCTGATATAGAAGATGCTCTACGAATGCTGTACAAAGTTCGCAGTTGAACCCGTTGTATTCAGTACACTGCAGGAACTGATGAGAGTCCCAGTGCCCTGTCAATCCGGTGAGGAATGTTGGAATACAAGCTGAAAGTCAGTACGAAGCTGACTTGATCGATTGATGGATTGGCATCCCGATATGGTAACTAGGTTCAAGCTGTGTTGTACTCACTCGTACTCTTGAGTACAGCTTCGTTTGTACTCATAGCAATTATTCCTTAGATACTTATGTTCCTATGATACTTACCTATGCATTAGACTACGCAGTTTTATTTAAATAGGACTGTATTTTGGTACATAGAATAACATCTTCATTCACTATACTTGTGCTCAAGTGCCTGCTATACTAAGGATTTCAATAGGTTATGGGCCCCGACCGTACCTAAAAATCCATCGAAGCACACCTAGTATCATCTCGTCTCACTGATAAACGCTGGTCGTTTATTACATCCTATCTAAACACAAAACCTCGAGCTACCATCCCCAATCATGTCTGCTGCTAATAGCAAACTCGGCGAGTATTTCGTCCGTCTACCACACTGCAAGGCCGATGGAACGAACTGGATCTTCTACCGAGATCGCCTGGTATTTGCTGCTGAAGCTGCTGGCCTTGGAGACCATTTGGACAAGGATCACAAGGCACCGGATCCACCAGTCCCTGCAGATCCACAGAATCCTACAACGGAGGAGACTGCATCTATAGTTCGTCACCCAGGGGTGGTGAGGCTGTGGAAATCGGAAGAAGCAATAGTAAAGCAGGGAATCGCATCGACGATTCCAGATTCCCTTTTCTTGAAGGTCAAGGGAGAGGCAACAGCAGGGAAGATGTGGGGGAAGGTGAAGGATGAATTCGAGAAGAAATCAAAGATGATGACGGTGGATTTACGCCGCAAGCTCCAAGACGAGCGTTGCGCAGAGAATGGAGACGTCAAGGCTCACCTAACAACGCTCCAATCCTTGCGCGAGGATCTCATTGCAATGGGAGCAGATCCAGGAGATGAAAACTTCGTTGCAATACTCCTAGGATCGTTGCCACCCTCGTACGACCCATATCTAGCAGCGTTAACAGCAACGTCTGCTCTCCTCAATAAAACTCTCGACCCAGACACTTACCTTCGTGGTATTGGCGATGAGGCTGACCGACGTGCCCTAAAAACCCGGACCAAAGAGGCGAAAGAAGTCGCATTTAATGTGAATGCAAGCTCGTCTAAAGGTGGCCGGAAAGGAAAGGGAAAGAAGTCCAATGTGGAGTGTTATAACTGCCACAAGAAGGGACATATCAGCGCAGATTGCTGGGCGAAAGGAGGAGGAAAGGAAGGGCAGGGTCCGAGGCAGAAAGGCAAAGGGAAGGCTTCTGCAAATACTGCTGCAGATAGCGACGATGACGGCGTTTGGGCAGCCGCATACAACTCTGAATCGGAGGAAGATGATTCCAGATGGTTGGAAATGGTAGAACAAAATGTGGCTGAGTACTTGGCTGCTGAGTCTTTGAGAGGGGAGGAGAACAGTCATTTGGAAAGGCCAGAAGTCGAATATGTGGACGAGGAAATTGCCTGGCTAACAGACGATGGAAATATCAGTCTGGATGAGATGGAAAGCAGCAAACTCGACACAGAAATGGACGACTCACTTCCTAATTATTCCCCCCATGAAATCGACACTGAAAGCGACTATGGATCGATGCCAGACCTTGAGGATGTCACAGACTCCTCAGACAATGAAGACTTCGATGTCAGCGACTGTAATTCGATGCCAGACTTGGAGAGTGTATCCAGTTCGGAAAGCGACTTGGAATACGATGAATACACATCCTGGACATCAGATATCGATGAAATATTCAGTGAAGTCGATGAAGAAGATATTCCTGACCTAGAAAGTATCGCAGACTCGTCGGAAGCTTTGGAAGACGATGTGGACTCACTGGATTCGTTCCAAATGGATGGATACTTCAGTGACATCGAAGATTCGTTTGAAGTCATCTCAGATGTACGGATCGACTCAGAAGTGGATTCAAGTGGTCCTGCTGGTCAAGAGACAGTATCTGATGAAGGAGACGAAGCATATACATACACCTTCGATAGTGCATTCCTTGCTGGCACAGGAAACTCGTCACTGGTTGAAACAGAGCTCTATGACTCTGGAGCCTCGCGTCATATGTCCCCATATCGCCACAGATTCATTAATTTCGTCTCCATCAACCCCAAGGACATAACAGCTGCGGATAACGGAAAATTCAGTGCGCTAGGACGAGGGGACATGAAAATTACGATCCCAGGGAAGGGGAAAGACAAGACAACCATTCTTTTGAAAGATGTGTTGTATGCCCCGAGTCTAGGCATTACACTCGTGTCTGTGAGCAAGATTGCTGCATCAGGACATGCTGTATTGTTCCGAGGGACCAAATGCCGAATATACGACCCCAAGAACAAGTTACTGGCTGAAATTCCGGTCAAGCATGGTCTATATCGAGTGGAGAATGACTCACCGAAGGCAATGGCTGTAGATGGAAAAGATGGTCCTCCAATAACCGTAACAATCGATAAATTACATCGGTTGATGGGCCATATTTCTCCTGAGGCTGCAAAACGATTGGTGAAGGAAAACCTCGTCGAAGGAATCGTTCTGGATGAAACAGAGTCACAGAAGTCTTGTGATTCATGTGAATATGGGAAGAAGACTCGGAAACCTATCAAAAAGGTTAGAGAGCGAGAGAGGGCGAAGAATTTTGGGGATGAAGTCCATTCTGACCTTTGGGGACCCTCACCAGTTGAGACACAGCAACACAAGGAGTATTACATCTCCTACACCGACGACCACACCCATTTCTCGACTATATTCCTTGTCAGAGCGAAAAGTGAAACCTTCGAGACCTACAAGCAGTATGAGGCTTGGGTTAGGACACATTCCGATGCCAAAATCAAGGTCTTACACATGGATCGAGGTGGAGAATATCTGAGCAAAGAATTCTCTGCTTACTTGGCTGAAAAGGGCACCAGACGAAATTTGACTGTGCATGACACCCCCGAGCACAATGGAATTGCGGAGAGACTGAACCGTACTTTAGTCGAGAAGGTTCGTGCCATGCTACACGCTTCAGGACTGCCGAAGTTTTTGTGGGGAGAGGCTTTAAAGCATGCAGTTTGGCTTAAAAACCGAACTTCAACTCGAGCTTTGAAGGGAAAGACCCCATATGAGATGATATATGGTACCAAACCGAATCTCAGGGACCTACACAAGTTCGGAACCAAAGTCTGGGTGCATGATGACAGGAATTCAAAGCTGGAAGGCCGATCTCGAGTTGGAAGGTGGTTAGGATTTGACACTGTGAGCAGTGGTCACAGGATTTACTGGCCAGAAAATCGTTCCATCAGCATTGAAAGGAGTGTAAAATTCGACGAATTGGCAGAGGTATTCATGCAGAAACCTGGAGATGTGCAGAATGAGGGGGAGAATAGAAAGGAAAGCATTCTGCCCACCTCTCAGCCTCAGAATTCGAATTTCGCAACTGGAAACGAGCCTGTAACGACGCAAACACTGCCTACATCATCCCAAGATCATCCTGTAACAACGACACCAGATACAAGCTCGAATCAATCTGCACAGCCAAACTACCTTGGAAATCTGTTGCAGCGCCAAGGTCTAGATCCCTCAAGTATTGTGGAAGGGAAACGAGCACGAAAGGAGTCTCAGAAGCTACAAGACATTCGTTCAGGTGTTGGGATGTCAAGCTCAAAGCCAGGAGATCCGAAATTCACAAGAGGATTGCAACCGGCAGCAGGAATGGCAGATACTGCTGGATACGTCGATTTTCCGAACCAGTGGACAGAAATTGCGATGTTTGCAGCCATGGCAGAGTCTGAGGCTATTGAGCCATCATATGAAGAAGCCAAGCGACGTGCAGACTGGCCCAAGTGGGAAGAAGCAATAAAACTCGAGCTCAAGACCCTAATCGAAGCAGGTACATGGGAGATTGTACCCAGACCGGAAAATCGCAATGTTATTGGCAGCAAATGGGTACTCCGCATCAAGAAGAAGTCTGGTGGAGTAATTGACAAGTACAAGGCTCGATTTGTTGGCAAGGGATTCACACAGGCAGAAGGAGTTGATTATTTCGAAACCTTTGCTCCTGTTGCAAAGCTAGCTTCACTCCGAACAATCCTTGCTATTGCTGCCCGAAACGATTGGGAAATCGAAGTATTTGACTTCCATGGAGCATTTCTGAATGGGGAATTCGACGATGATGAAGAGATATATATGGAACAGCCTCCGGATCATGAATTTGCGGATCGACACAAGTTTGTACTTCGACTTCGCAAGACTATCTATGGCCTCAAGCAAAGCAGTCGAAAATGGTATGAGAAGCTTACTGGAGCTCTCGGATCTCTCGGATTTTCACCACTGGAAAAGGACCATGGTGTATTTCGACTTGCAATGCAGGAAGAATTAATCATTCTGGCTATACACGTGGATGACTGCACCATCACTGGCAGTTCTACATCATTGATCAAGGAAATTCAGGCTCGCATCTCCAAATTGTTCAAGGTTACCTTGCTAGGCCCCATCAATTGGTTACTAGGCATGGAGATAGCTCGAAACCGTGCTGAAAGGACCATTTCACTCAGTCAAGAATCGTATATTGACTCAGTGTTGCAGAGATTCAATATGGCAGATTGTAAACCTGCTGCAACACCCATGGATCCAAATATTCAGCTCTCTCGAGACCAATGTCCCACAGATACATTTGAAATCACAGAAATGCGTCGTGTACCTTACAGGGGACTTGTCGGATCAGCAATCTGGATCGCAACAGGCACGCGGCCTGATATAGCCTACCCTGCAACAATCCTATCTCGTTTCAGTGATAATCCTGGAAGACCACATTGGGAAGCTACCAAGCGAGTTCTGCGCTATCTCAAGGCTACAAAATCATGGAGACTTACCTTTGGAGCCATTGGAAGGAACCGAGGCTTGGAAGGATTTGTAGATGCAGATGGTATGTCTTTGGAGAACAGAAAAGCCATTTCAGGCTATGTCTTTCTCATTGATGGAGGAGCAATTTCTTGGAGCTCAAAGCAGCAAGAAATCGTCGCACTTTCGACCACCGAGGCAGAATATATTGCACTCACATATGCTGCCAAGGAAGCACTATGGCTCCGACAATTCATTTCGGAGTTATTTCAACCTATCAAGGAACCCATCACCATGCACGATGATAATCAATCAGCACTGGCACTTGCTCATGCCGAACTAGGACAGTTCCATGCACGCACGAAGCATATTGATATCCGTTACCATTTCATCCGATACACGATCCAAGATGGACAAATTAAATTGATCTATTGTCCTACAAAAGACATGATTGCAGATATCCTCACCAAGGCTTTACCATCCTCAAAGGCAAAGCACTTTGCTACTAGCCTTGGACTTCTTCCAGCTTGAGGGGGAGTGTTGGAATACAAGCTGAAAGTCAGTACGAAGCTGACTTGATCGATTGATGGATTGGCATCCCGATATGGTAACTAGGTTCAAGCTGTGTTGTACTCACTCGTACTCTTGAGTACAGCTTCGTTTGTACTCATAGCAATTATTCCTTAGATACTTATGTTCCTATGATACTTACCTATGCATTAGACTACGCAGTTTTATTTAAATAGGACTGTATTTTGGTACATAGAATAACATCTTCATTCACTATACTTGTGCTCAAGTGCCTGCTATACTAAGGATTTCAATAAGGAAGGGATGAGAAGCGTGAGAGTGAGCATGAGGTACTGCATGGACGATCTGGAATATTAGGAGGGAGGGGGATACAGCCATCTCGCGGGTCCAACACTGAAGATGACAAACTACGGACGTGTTGCGCAGGACGACGAGGGGGAAAAAACAAGGATGTGATCAAGCTCTCCGAGTCTGATACACTCCCGCGCACAGAAGTTCTGTAGCAAGCCGTTAGATGGAATCCATAGAAACTATCAAGATACTCACAGGATTCGTGATAAATTGAGCGCACAGTTGACGTTGTGCCTCGCTAACGAGCACTGGTCTAGTAGAACTCGATCAGTAGTGCCATAGCATGACGGCCAACTGACTTACCGCAGGCGTTCACTCTCGTCCATTGTTCTCCGCACATCCTCCTACTATCTCCCGCGTGCACGTTTCAGTTTGTTGACCTACGGAGGTGGTAGTGTTGAGTGCAGTGCTAGACCGTTGGATGGCTCAGATAAGGAACCGGAAGGCTTATACAAACCAAGCTTGAAGGATCAACATTTGGTGGAGACGGAACCTATAAACAGCCCTAGCCTGGACGAAGTCTTAGATTAGCATTGTCTTGTGTATCATGCATAGAAGGGCATACGATCTTTTCTTCGCTGTGCATCACCACCCTTGTCGTGCACCAGAAAGGATTGAGGTTGATACACGCCGCAGGCGTATGTCAGAAACGACCGTAGCTGCACAAATCAATGCTAAGTTGGATGAAAATACCTGTTGGTTGAGTGTCGGCCATCATCCGTGGAAGGGCTTACCCAGAAAAAACTTGGACCAAGAGTTTGGCTCTGTCGCCTGCCTTCGCTTGAATACAGCGTCAATAAGGTAATCGAACAGGAAGCTATTGCGTACCTTGCTGCAAGTTACCAGGATCACTGCGTTCGCGGGGACAGGCAGTCACTGGATCCATGAGGGGACGCCATGTATATGTTGTGGGATAAACACAGGAAGGTGCCAAAGTCACGATTATCTTCAGTTTTGGTCTCATTGTATCTATCTTCTTCACTTCTGTGTCTCCACATTTCGACCTCGTTGCATTGTCCTAGATGCTAATGTCAATATATTAATTTTATTGATATATGAGCACACATGAGCACTGGAGGATGAGCTGGAGGGTACCAATGTGATCCGTAGTGAATGGCAGGACTTCTGCTACCAGGTCAGAAAATGAAGGTGCACAACAAATGAGGCTCACAGAAGCTCCAAATCTCACTACCGATGATTCCATCTCAGATACGATGGTTTGCCATCCACATCCCTCTCAAATTATTGATGTTGAAGAGTTGCGTCAGCCATAGTGCAGCACTGCAGTCGAGGAACTCGAACAAAGGCTGTGAAACAATCTTGGTAAGTACCAAGTGCAGGCTCAGCTCACGAGTACAGACGATGAAACTTACCTTGGATATTCCAGCTCCATCTTTCGAGCCGATATATGTGGGGCAATGACAATAGTGTTCTGTCGAAGATGCGCCTTGCCGCATATGGCAATCCGGCAATTGTGCCAGATCCTTCGTGTATCTTCTACTTATTTCTTTCGTGCTCGCTCAGCAAATTAGTCAGACACAGACACTGGTAGGTAGTAGTAAGTTCTAGAAGTACATACCTTGTAGTATATATACCGGGCAGCTCAGCCCAATAATACAACGATTTTACATCCGAAGATTCCCTGTTCTATCTCACATGGCCAAGTCTCGTCATTTACCACTGTGTTCATTACCTCTATTGTACTCTATTTTACAACAGGTTATGGGCCCCAGCCTTAACTAAACTACAGAAGACTCACCATAATTAACCACCTCACCGAATTACAATCCATCCCCAATAGATCATGTCTGACACCACACCTTCATCACTATTCCATACTGAGCTACTCCAAGAGCACAACTGGGTCCCGTGGAAGCATCGTGTGACAGCTATCTTGCGAGAACGAAGTCTCTTGAAGTATGCCGAGGGCACGGAAGTAAAACCAGGGGTAGTAGACCCTAAGGCACCAACAGCTGAAGAGATTGTGAAGCTATGTAAGTGGGAGGAAATGGATGGGAAGGCGCAGACCCAAATTGAGCTCACGTTGAGTGACTCACAGATGATACATATTGCGGGGGCAAAGATGTCAGCCGAAATGTGGACACAGCTCAAATTAGTAAAGGAAGCTAGAGGAAAATTGGGAATACTTGCGCACCACCGCCATCTTTATTGTACTGTGGCTGATGAATCCACAGACATCGTCGAGCACACCACTGAAATGCACCGGATCCAGGAAGAGCTTGGCATGTTGGGGAGTATCGTTACTGATGAAGACTTCCTAATGCTACTCGTATCATCACTACCAGAATCCTGGGACCAATTCACATCAGCATACCTTGGATCAACCGGAAACAACCCAACAGTCACATTGCATGAGTTTATTGCCATCATTCTAGAAGAGAACCATCGACGGATTGAGAAATCTGGGGGAAGTGAAGCCACCATGTATGGACGCAGTAATGGAAGGACAGGTAGTGGAAGCGGTCGAGGGAACTCCACATCGGGGAAGGTCTCTGATGATGTCGAGTGCTGGAACTGCCACAAACGAGGCCACACATCAGCACAGTGTTGGTCCAAGGGTGGCGGTCAAGAAGGGAAAGGCCCAGGCAGGAAGCAGGGGAAGAAGAAGAGGGAAAGATCTAATCAGGCAAAGGAGTCAGGAAATGCGAAGGACGATGTCACCGAAGCGGCTTACCATGTAGAGACTAAACCCCAATTTGACTCACACCTCTCTACTTACAGCTGGCTATCCGACTCCGGAACAACTTTGCACATCTCTAATTGCCGAGAAGCTTTCATAGATTTCAAACCACTTGAGGCCATGTCCATTGCAGGCATCGGAAATGTATCCATTCAGGCGCTAGGCCGAGGAACAGTTCTGTTAGACTGCAAAGTCAATGGAAAAATTGTTACCCACCATCTTAAGGACACACTCTATGCACCCAATGCTGTGAACAACCTTGTATCCATCAGCAGGCTTGATGATGCCGGCATGGAGGCATCATTCAAGAATGGAATGGTCCAGTTCCTCCATAAGGATGGGAAGATCCTGGCAGAAGGAAAGAAGACACATCGTTTGTACTTGATGAATGCCCAAGCACACAATACCATACCTGAGCAGTCCAATATTGCCGATACCGAAGGTGGAGACACATGGGATACCTGGCATAGACGCATGGGACATCTGGGAAAGTCTGGATTAGAAAGATTGAAGAGAGACAGATTGGTAGAAGGATTCATAGTTGACAACAACTCACCTCCGCTCAGTCAATGCAAAGCTTGTATCCAAGCTAAAATGACCCTTCGTCTGTTCCCAAAGGAAGCAAAACATCGAAGTGAGAATCCAGGGGAAACTACACATGGTGATATCTGGGGACCGGCCTGAGTTGAGTCCCTGCAGAAGTCTAAATACAACATCACACTCATGGATGATGCGACCCGGCGATGTACACCCAAATTCATGAAATTGAAGTCAGAAGCATTCCAGAAGATCAAAGAATACATCACCTTCATTGAAACACAAAACGGGTTCACGCCAAAGACACTACATGTCGACAATGCAAAGGAACTCACTAGCGGGGAGGTCAAACAATGGCTGAAGAAGAAAGGGATCTGACTACTCACACCGGCACCATATGCACACTCATCAAATGGTGTAGCTGAATGCTTTAATCGCACACTTGTTGAGCTTGCGCGAGCCATGATGATTGCCAAAGGCGTACCTTCATTCCTGTGGGAAACGGCTATAGAATATGCTGCATACATCAGAAACCGTGCACCAACAAGAGCCCTTGATGGTAAAACACCAGAGGAAGCATGGATGGGAAAGAAACCCGATGTTTCCCATCTCCGTGAGTTTGGATGTGATGTCTGGATCAAAAGGGAAGGGCAGAACCTGTCAAAACTCGGCGGAAACTCGAGCAAGGCAAGAAAACATACCTTCATGGGATTCACAGAGGATCCAGCAGTCATCAAATACTACGATGCTGACCTCCGTAAAATCCGAGAGTCCCGAAACTACGAGTTTGTTGAACCCAAGGCAGTGGAGCAGACGACCTACAATGAGCGGCTTGAGGGGGAGGCAGTGAAGACGGACAATCCGCCATTGCCGAAGGGAGTTGAAGAAGGAAATGAACAAACCGTATTACCACCACAACTCAAACCTATCGAAACAACTCCTCAGCCAACAGTACTATGACGTACCTCACATATCACTGGTGATCATGACTACCATAAGCTCAATAACCCCAATGCTCGAAAAACAGCACCATCAAGAACTCCATCAGTCCTATCTGAGCACCCACGAGAATCAGCCAATGTTGCCATGATCTGAAGATATCTCACTGGCAACGGTGAGCACATGAACCTAGATGGCTTCCCACACAGCCCTGCAGAGGCACAAGCCTCGGTGGAGTGGCCCAAATGGAAGAAGGCCATGGATGAGGAGATGTCAATGATTGGAGACATGGGGACATACAAGCTGGAAGATCTACCAGAGGGACACGAAACTGTAGGCTGTAGATGGACATACACAAAAAAGTACGACGAGTATGGGAATGTATCACGCTATAAAGCTTGTCTCGTAGCACAAGGCTACTCACAGATCCCTGGCATTGATTTCACCAAGACTTTTGTGCCAGTCATTCGTCTTGAATCTGTCCGTGCCGCATTAGGTATAGCTGCCATCAAAAACCTCGAAATTGGTCAGATGGATATCAAAGGAGCATACCTAAATGGTGAACTCGAGGAGGAAATCTACATGCGACAGCCCCCAGGGTATGACGACAGATCAGGCCACGTATGCAGACTATACAAGACTCTGTATGGGTTAAAGCAGTCAGGACGCAAGTGGAACAGAGAATTTGATAGGAAACTTACCTCCATTGGGTTCTCAAAGCTCGAAGTTGACCACTGCATTTATAAACACATCCGAGATGACAGGACAGTGTTCCTGACAGTATGGGTTGATGACTTGTTGATCTTTGCAGAAACAGTTGAGGATCTAGACGAAATAAAAAGGGAGTTAGCAGGGCTGTTCGACATTAAGGACATGGGAAAGCCAAAGAAGATCATCAGAATCGAAATAGAAAGGGACCGTGACAACGGCATGATCTCATTATCCCAGCAACAATACATCGATGGGATACTCACCTGCTTTGGTCTCCATAATGCATCACCTGTAACTACTCCGCTTGATCCCAACATCATCCTACACAAGCGACAGGCTGACGAACGCATTGAGCCTGCCATCAAAGGTACATATCAATCTGCCATTGGATCGTTGATGTATGCTGCGATCTGCATGCGTCCTGATATTGCCTATGTGGTGCAGTCGTTGAGTCAGTTCTCAAACAATCCAGGTCCTGAACACTGGTCAGCTGTAAAGCGAGTATTCAAGTATCTATCCAGAACCAACAATCTCAAACTCACCTTCCGAGCCAATGAAGAACACGAGGTTCTCAGTGCCGGATACACAGATGCCGACTATGCATCAAATCCGGATGACCGGTGTGGTAGTGCGGACTGGACATCATGTGGAATACACGTCACGGACGTTCCAGCTGCTTACCTCCATTCCTATTCCTTTCTTTTCACTCCGTTCTCTCTACACTTACCTCTGCTCAGTTCTTCTCTGTCGCCGGGCATACAAGCTGCCACAAATTTCAACACTCCTTAACAAATCTAGCCGATGATCAAAGATCAACACGACGTCACAGAAATTGCTTGAGGGGTTCGTACTACCCTGGTGATTAGTTGGAAGGATGGGTTCATTGGAGAGAGGAAGGGTACGATTTCAATTTTGATTCATCACTTAATTTTTCATATGACAGACAATTTTCATTCATACTATCACAACACTATCCCATACACACCGGACGCGAGACTCAGAGGAGGGGCAGGATGTCTTTGGACGGCAACGGGGATTGAGCAGTGACGGAGTGGCGACCCGTACACTGACGCTGAGGGCGACAGCGTTACTCTCCCTATACGTGCTTGTGCCTATCCCGAGACGTTCTAGCCCCGCTGATGAGTCTAGCTATGGACTTTTTCTACTCCTTTTCGTTCGATCTTCCTTTTCTTCGACAAATATTGACTGGCTGGGGCCCTGGCGACACAAGAGCACGCGTACGGCTACCCCCTGTACGATGTATAAAAACGAAGTAAAGGGGAATAGAACACCACCTTCTGTGTCAACACGAGCGAGCTACAACTGAGCTTAACGAGAGCGAGCATTGAAGGTATCATCACTTGAACACACTAATATTTCATTCTCTAGGTACATCTCTATATTCCTACGAAGTACTACCCTCCACAAGCGACGACTGACATGCTCTCGCTCACTCGCTATCAAATGTTCAACGTCAGCCCGACATTTACTGCGACAGTGGAGCCCACCGCGAGGGGGCATAAAGAGAGGCTACTTGCAGTCAAGCTGAGTGGAATTTCCGTGCCGAAATTACTGATTATTCTCTAGAGATACATTGCCATTGATATCCCCCTGACTGGTTCGAACAACGATGATGAACCCTACTCCAACCATAAATCCTGCGTCGAACACGAATCCGACCTCAACCACGAATCCTGTGCTCACGATGAATACCATGCCGCAATACACTACGTTGCATGTACCAATGCCCATTCCGGGTACTGCTAACGCCCCAAGATTTAAAGGTAGATTCACTAGAGACTTCCTGAGTCTTATTCGACAACACGGTGCCAATGTGGGCTTGACGGACGAAGACGACTTGGTCGATTATATATACAGGTATTCTACTGACGAGGTCAAGGAAGTTATTCGCTATGTCCTGGAATTCGACGTCGAACTGGTAAACAAGACATGGAACATAGCTGAAGCGCGCCTTCTCCAACTCTACAAGGCCGAGGATGAAGATACAGAAGCTACCGAAGAATCGTTAAAGGAGTTTTGTCGTAAATCATCCGCTAAGTCTTCATTTACCACTGCGCTTGAGGTGGAAACTTACCACAGAGAGTTTATTAGGCTAGCTGCACCGCTCGTTAAGAAGACAAAGATCACTAAACAGCTTCAAGAATTCTATTTCGTTAGCGGTATTCCCTCCTCCATGAAGGAGTGGTTCATGAACCAGGTGCCGACTGCGAAGCGCAAGAAGACTAACCCTCCAACTATAGCCGAATCCATGGAGATTTTGGGAAGACGATTTGACACCGACAGCCTAATCTACGAAGATTGGAGGTACGAAAAGGAGAGAGATGAGCGCAGGGTCAAGTTCGATGAGAACGGAGATCGCATTGATGCGAAAATGAAACCTACGACTACTGAGCTGCCTAACGCTAAGCCGATAACTTCTTCTAGTATGGATATTGACGCGCTGACGAAACAGCTTGAAGGACTCTCGTTAAACCAAGCACAATTGATGTCATTACTAGCGAACATGACAGGATCTACCGGAGGACACGAGCAACATCAGACTCAATTCAACCATCACGGCGCATACCCAGAGAACCCGCAATCCCAAGGACCACCAGGCCAACGTGCGCAATATTCGGCCTACCCCAAACGTTGCTTTATGTGCGGTAAGTTTGATACTCACATGTTACATCCCAGATGGTGCCCAGAAATGAAAGCATTAATGGCGGAGCAAAGAATCTCTTACAATACGGAGCGGGATAGGTACGTACTACCGGATGGAAAGGACTTACCAGTCACTCCTAGAGGCTTCGCGGGAGGAGTAGCCAATTGGATAAGGCAGCGAGACCAGCCAAACGCTACATCAACGAATCAAACGAATCCATCAGCAGCATCAGCAAGTACAAATGCAATGGGGATTTCCCTAGGACCACGAGACGCTTTGAAAGGCAACGTGTTTGCTATATCATCCTTGAACCCTGATGATTTTTACAGTGCGGAGCCTTCCCTTCGATCGGGGAAAGATACTAATGTGAGATTCGACCCCTTGAGATGGCCAGAAGACAAAGGGAAAGGTAAGGAGCGTGCGCCAGGCTTCACTAACCCTACGATTCCAGCTGCTACTACGGCGCCGAGACCAGTAGTTCCTACTAACACAAGTATACCACCCCCAACTAATCTGATTAATCGTGAAGAAGGATGGAAGGATTCGAGACCGTCGAATACGAAACCAAGAGAAGATGTAACCATGAAGGATGCTACGAAACGAGATAAGTCATCTACTGGACCTCAGTATCATTATACTTCCGATATACAGGACATGGCAGACCCAAAAGCGGTTCTCAAGCATATAATGAATCTTGACGTGACCCTGCCTTTGTACCAAGTTGTCGGGAATAGCCCAGCTTTGCAGAAATTATTCGGGGAGACGACACGAACAAAGAGAGAATATACAAACAAACAAGCTGAGTTTTTCTATGATGGATATTTCGACAAAGAAACTGTAGGTTATGATCAGGTACAGACGTTGGAGACAAGCTACGAGTCTACCAGCAAAGACATGAGTGTTGACCATCACTTGTACTGCCACGACTGTGAGCATCTTCTGGAGTTTTTGAGGCGATATGGGAACGCGGTACTAGACGCTGTACCTGAGAGCAGATATTATGCAATGACTACAGGTACGTTTCATCTCACGATTAATGGTATTGACTTTACAGCTATGATTGATACCGGATCCGAACTAAATTTGGTGTCGAACTCTGTCCCAGCCCGGTGCGGCATCCCAATAGACTTCGAAGGGATGAAATGGTCATTAAAGGGAGTACACGGCGATCCTGAACGACTGACTGGTTGCGCTACAGAGGTACCCATGAAGATTGGCGGCCACGACTTTGCACATCACCTTTTTATCTCACATCAAGAGTTGGGTAAGCATGATATGATTCTAGGACAGCCGTTCTTGCAATGGTTTGCCACGCGAATGGACTACGATCGATCAGGAAAGGTTAAGCTCGTGTTGTGGAAGGATGGAAACAGACAAAACCGTCCTACCTTGGCTGTTACAATCACTGATCCACAGAATCCCTGGAACGCAACAAAGATATCGCATCGAGTAAAGGTTACTGACGTTACGGATGATGGAGACGAGGATTTTCATCGCTAGGGAGGGAGGAGATGATCTTCCGTACCTCCCAGGCGACACTAGGAAGATCTTTTGAGGCATTGATGGGCAACGATGAGTTTTCCGATTTTGATTCTCTATTTAATGTTATACCTACTGAGTCGTACAACTCTATGATTCATTCCTATATTTCGCGAACTAATATGGACCCTGATTCTATTATTTCTACTCCATGGACTAAAAGAGCGATTGCTAACACATTTCTTTCCAGTGCTGCATCGAAGGGGAAAGCGCCACTAACCTCGAAAAAGAAGTATAAACCAGTACATGTGAAGCAGCAACCGGTACCGACTTACATGCCCAATCCTGAGGTGCAAGTTTTCCAAGAGATTCCACCTCCTATACCCATGGACTTGCCGAAATTTCCTAAAGACTACCACGACCTTGAATTTGGCAAACGTGTTACCCTTGAGAGGCTAGAAGCTATGTTGGCTAGAATCGAGCCAGGTACATTGACTGAACAAGAGACTAACCTCTTATCCTTTGTAGTGGTTTGGAGAGAGAAGGCTTTTGCCTTCAAGTATGCAGAAAAAGGTGCGTTTTCACGAGAATACTACCCTGACTACGAGATTCCTACTATCGAACATACGCCATGGCAACGACCTCCGATTCTGATACCCAGAGCTATAGTTGAGGACGTTAGGAACGAGATCATAGCCAACGAAATTGCAGGTAAGTACGAACCCACTACTTCGAGCTACTGCTCTGCTTTGTTTGCAGTAGCAAAGAAACCAGGATCTGTGCCACCAGTATGGCTAGTCGTAGACTTGCAAGACTTAAACAGTGTTACAATACGAGACTCGGCACTTCCACCGAATTTAGAGGAATTTGCTGAGTCATTTGTTGGATATTCCATGTATGGACTCTATGATCTTTTTTCAGGATTCGACGCTTGCTGGGTTGCGAAGGCCTCAAGACCGCTACTAGCATTTCATACACCAGCAGGAGCAAAGCAACAGTGCACATTATCGCAGGGATATATGAATGCAGTGCAGGAATTTCAACGACGTACGGCTCATGCTTTGAAACGGCCAAGAGAGGCAGGGTGGGCCGATAATTTCGTGGACGATTGCGGATTGAAAGGGCCAGACACGAGGTATAGCGATGAAGCCATCCTGGACAATCCTCAAATTCGCAGATTTGTGTGGGAGTATATTGAGCGACTGGATGCATTCTTGGGAGCTTTGATTATGGCAGGGATAACAGCTTCAGGTACGAAAGCAGTCCTAGCGGCACTGAACTTGAGGATTGTAGGTACGGTTGTCACCCTCAAAGGGTGGATATTGGCCCCAAGCACAGTTAAGAAGGTGCTCAACTGGCCTATTCCCGCATCAGTGACCGACGTGCGAAGTTTCCTGGGATTAGCAGGAGGCAGACGAAAATGAGTTAAAGGTTTTTCCATGATTGCTAAGCCACTTACTGTGTTGTTGTGTGTGACAGAGGAGCCTTTTCAAATGACGATTGAGGGGGTAGAGGCCCAAGAAGAGCTGAAATATAGGATGTCAACGGCGCCAGTCTTGATCAAGATAGATTATATAATAGCTAAGTCGATCTTACCTTCACCAAGAGAATCTGACGAAGGTATGCTTGTAGTGGGTATTGATGCATCATGGATGGGAGCAGGGTGGGCACTTTATCAGATTCGAGACGGTCAGAAACGAATAGCGTTGTATGGCTCATGCACCTTTAACCACACGCAACAAAACTATGGCCAACCGAAGACAGAAGTATTTGGTACATTCATGGGGCTCAAGGATTTGCGACACCGAGTTTGGGGAGTACACTTTCGTTTAGAGCATGATGCCATATCGCTTGCTAAAATGCTTAAAGAACCAGATGACGTACCAAATGCTCCGATGCTTCGCTGGGTTCAATGGATACGACTATTTGATTTCGAAACCAAGCATGTTCGAGCTGAGTCGTTTAAGATGGAAGACGCCTTATCAAGACGACCGCCCTCAGATCAAGATGTACCATACGATGAAGGAGACGTTGAGAAATTTCTAGACGAGTATGACAATGCAGCGGGAGATGGATACTTGGGTTTTGGTTGCCGAAACATGGACATATTAGCTAAGTTCACCTATGAGTCGTTGGTTATTTGCTATTCAAATCCATTCATCAGGAGCTGGAACGAGAAAGGGAGCAAGGTTCCCTTATATTCGACCTCAGAAGCGATGGCTACACCGGCGCAGTATGAATCTAACGCGATTCAAGCAGAGTACATAGAGCCTTCGGCGCCGTATTCGTTGTTTGCAGCAACATCACTACGGAATACGCAACCGTGGAACACTAGGCGACTGCCAGAGTTTTATAAACGTAAGTCGAGGATAATGCTAGCTGATCAGTTCTTGTTAGGCGATGAGCAAGTATATTTCGAATATACGGTGACGCTAGGCTTGGAACAAAGTATCCCCCTCATCAAGGACGAGCTGCAAGCCTCAGTAGGCCATAAGCATGGAACTCGAGACAGAGAGGACTCCAAATTTTGGACAGAGCTACGTACTTTCTTTGAGTTGGGCAATTATCCAGCGAGATTGACAACGGATAAAGATAGACTCCGATTCTTGAAGCGATCTAGGCGTTTCTTTTTGCATCAAGGCCGTCTATGGCTAGCACCCAAGCTTAGGTCGGGAGTAGCGCCAAGACTAACAATTGAGGTATCCGAAAAACGACAGGAATTGATCGCCCAAGTGCACAATGATTGTGGCCATCGAGGACGAGATGCAGTGTATCGACTGTTGAGGGATAGATTTTATTGGCCCAACATGTTTGATGACGTGACGTACTTTGTTCGCTCTTGCATTGAATGCCAGAAGTCTATTAAGATGAGTCCCATTATACCCTTCACTGAGTCATGGCAAGTGCCGCTTCTTCGACACTTTGATCTAGATTGTATAGCGATGCCAATGGGCTCTGATGGCTCGAAGTATGTCGTGCAGGCTATCGAAAGAACTATTCTGTGGCCCGAAGCGAAAACGATGAAGAAACAGACTTTGAAGGCCGTCGCAAAGTTCATTTACGAGGATATAATATGTAGGTTTGGATGTGTACCGATGTTTTCATTCGACGGGGGATCTGAGTTCAAAGGTGAAGTAACAGCCTTACTGAGAGATCTGTATAATTGCGTGGTCATTTTTTCTACCGCCTATCACCCACAGGGAATGGCACCAGTAGAGCGTCATCATCAAATGATAGTAGATCCCATATTCAAGTGCATGGGGGATGCCAAGGGCTTGTGGCCACGGTTCTTGTTTGCAGTCCTGTTTGCATTGCGCGTAACAGTCAGCAGAGCAACGGGTTTTGCTCCCTACTATTTATTGTATGGTGCGCAACCCGTGTTCTCCTTTGATGTTACTGAAGTTACTTGGCAAACACTGAACTGGCACGAGGTGAAGACTCACGAAGAATTGATCGCTATTAGGGCATTGCAGATCACAAGACGAGACGAGAAACTCAGGGAAGCGAACGAAACATTGAGGGAAACACGGAGACGGGCAATCGAGGACCTAGCGAAACGGGCACACTTCAAGTTTGGATTTTCAGAATACGAAGAGGGTATGTATGTTTGGCTGCGAGAATCGCAATTAGACGAAATCAAAGGGGGTAAAGGTGAGTGGACTTACGCAGGACCATTTATTATTCACGAGAAGAGGGCACACGACTCTTTCGTTCTACGAGAGTTGAGTGGAGCAATACTCAAAGGACACGTCAATATCCGGAGACTTCGACTATTCTACTACAGACCGGATCATCAGACTCTTCGCACCTCGTTACAATCAAAGCCCAAGCAAACGGTAGCCGAGGAGAACTCTATGTTTCGATTGGATGCGCAATGGGCGTAGCGAGTGTATTCGATCATTGCCGAAGCTATATACCCGATGAGACCTCCTTTTATTTTTTTTTGAATTGAACACTAATATAATGGAACGGGACATACTCCTATAGCTATATCTTCTTTCTTCCCTTCCACCATGCAGACGTATTCCCAATGTGCTGAGAACTGTCCTCTACACGACTTACACTCGCCGTTTCGCACCTGGTTGAACTTTCCGGATTCAACATTCGACCTTCGTACGCTGGACAACAACCCTGTGGGCGGATTTCATCGGTTGGACGACTTAAACAAAGGCGATCCGTTTGCGACATACCCACTTGTTAAGCAACACGATTTTAATAACAATTGTTCTCTGTTTATGGATGACGGTGAGTACTGTTCAGTTTTCAAAGGAGATTTGACGCTGCGCTATACATACGACATACCAATGGAATTCAAGTTGGGGGACGAGATTGTCACTTTGCCGGTGGTAGTACAGGTGTACAGGCGAGATAGAGCTCTCAAGTGGAGCGAGATATGGACTCAACACAAGCAATGGGGAACATACCCTCCAGCTCGCTATTGCATCCCTCCGGTAGAGCGTGAACGAGTCTATGTTCAGCAATATCCAAGGCACTCGAAGTGGTTCCGTTGTATGGTGCGTCGCTTTCGTTTAGATGAAGAGGGATTTTTAGTAGAGAAGGAAACGGGATTGCGAGTGAGTACTGACCCAACAGACTTCGAGTTCAAAGCTTTGCTGCTATACAATCCCAGGACGGTGGCTCTTCAATACGATGCCATTTCGTTGGCCTTGCATATTCAGAACGAGACTCAAACTTGGCACATCGACGCAATACCACGAGCTCAGGCCATCATTAATCACTTGAGAGAGGAATACCTTGGTCTACCGCATGGAGTCGAACCTAGGATGATCGACATCAACAGTAGGATCAGATGGGTGGCGGATTGGAGGAGTGTGGTGATGTAGTTGGTGCAACGAGACCGAGATTCCGAGGGCAAAATCTAAAGTATCCCCCTCTGTGGTAGTGCGGACTGGACGTCACGTGGAATACACGTCACGGACGTTCCAGCTGCTTACCTCCATTCCTATTCCTTTCTTTTCACTCCGTTCTCTCTACACTTACCTCTGCTCAGTTCTTCTCTGTCGCCGGGCATACAAGCTGCCACAAATTTCAACACTCCTTAACAAATCTAGCCGATGATCAAAGATCAACACGACGTCACAGAAATTGCTTGAGGGGTTCGTACTACCCTGGTGATTAGTTGGAAGGATGGGTTCATTGGAGAGAGGAAGGGTACGATTTCAATTTTGATTCATCACTTAATTTTTTATATGACAGACAATTTTCATTCATACTATCACAACACTATCCCATACACACCGGACGCGAGACTCAGAGGAGGGGCAGGATGTCTTTGGACGGCAACGGGGATTGAGCAGTGACGGAGTGGCGACCCGTACACTGACGCTGAGGGCGACAGCGTTACTCTCCCTATACGTGCTTGTGCCTATCCCGAGACGTTCTAGCCCCGCTGATGAGTCTAGCTATGGACTTTTTCTACTCCTTTTCGTTCGATCTTCCTTTTCTTCGACAAATATTGACTGGCTGGGGCCCTGGCGACACAAGAGCACGCGTACGGCTACCCCCTGTACGATGTATAAAAACGAAGTAAAGGGGAATAGAACACCACCTTCTGTGTCAACACGAGCGAGCTACAACTGAGCTTAACAAGAGCGAGCATTGAAGGTATCATCACTTGAACACACTAATATTTCATTCTCTAGGTACATCTCTATATTCCTACGAAGTACTACCCTCCACAAGCGATGACTGACACGCTCTCGCTCACTCGCTATCAAACGTTCAACGTCAGCCCGACATTTACTGCGACACCGGAAGTCAATCTCTGGCTATACGTACTTGCTGGGAGGTGGAGCGTTCGCATGGTCATCCAAGAAGCAGTCAACTGTAGCTTTGTCATCTACAGAAGCAGAATATACTGCGCTAGCACATGCAACACGCCAAGCAATCTGGAATTGCAACTTCTTATCAGAATTAGGGTACATACAAGAAGAACCTACTCTGATGTTTGAGGATAATCAATCTGCCATTGCTATCGCGAGAGATCCACAATACCATGCGAGATCCAAACATTTTGATGTCCAGAATCATTTTGTTCGCGAAAAAGTCGAGTCCGAGGTAATCAAATTATTGTATTGTCCTACAGACGAAATGGTGGCCGACATATTTACGAAAGCATTACCGAGGCCAAAGCATGAGAAGTTCATTCACGAATTGGGCCTGTTGCTGTCTTGAGGGGGAGTGTCGAAGATGCACCTTGCCGCATATGGCAATCCAGCAATTGTGCCAGATCCTTCGTGTATCTTCTACTTATTTCTTTCGTGCTCGCTCAGCAAATTAGTCAGACACAGACACTGGTAGGTAGTAGTAAGTTCTAGAAGTACATACCTTGTAGTATATATACCGGGCAGCTCAGCCCAATAATACAACGATTTTACATCCGAAGATTCCCTGTTCTATCTCACATGGCCGAGTCTCGTCGTTTACCACTGTGTTCATTACCTCTATTGTACTCTATTTTACAACATGTTCAAGTACTATTGAAATGGTCCAAGAGTTGGGGTACAGGGAGATTTATCACGATAAACGCATGGTACAGTCTTTGACGCGCACGCGAGAGAGTCGCTGCTTCGTCGTTGATTCAGCCACATTGTCATTCCCGTGATCAGATATCGGGCCGAGTACATGGCACCCCTTCTACCAACACCACCATTACTTGGCGAAACGAATATCCACCATCCACCATCCCCGACTTACGCGCACCATTGCCTGCTTTGTCGACCGTACAAGACACTCAACGAAATGCGTATTCGCCTACCTCTTCAAACTCCCAGCACCGTCATCCTAATCCAGTATTCAAATTTCACTTGGCTTAGCTTCGTACTTCTCTGCAAATATCTCCTATCCCCCGTCTCTCAGTTTTTGGGTGCAAAGCTTGACTCGGAGAGCAAGGCTCAAATATGAAAAAACAGTAGTATGGCTGGACCAGGACCTTTTCATTCCCGGGTGCGTTTCCCAGCGTGGTTTAATCGACTACATCGTTGCTTACCGTGTTTGATCTAAGATTGAATTTTGACCATCCGTTCAGACAAGCCAAATTTTCCAACTTCAAGACCTAAGAGCGAGGGAAGGCTGCAAGTCTGATGAATAGAACATCTAACGTTCTCTGCTTCTCCCCAATTCTATGTAAGTCTCTTTTGGCTAGTCCTTGCTTCCAGCTCACAGCTGTTGAAGACTCGCATTTTCCCGCTAGAGGAGTTCAAGGACCAACGAAAAGAGAATCAGACACGATCTGTTGGGAGCCTTTGTAAAATTGTACCCCACATATTGTCAGCGACACACGGGCCAGGTCTGTCGTGTTCGGTACATGGCAAAATTCTTGTCCTTCTGATAGTTACTACAGATCTATCCTACGAATTCCTCGCCGTCGTTCAGCCATATTCTTCGTTTGAATCAGAAGATTACGCCTATCTCTAATCATGACTCCCACATTCTGTACCATCTATTCCATTTCTTGCTTGACGCATTGGCCAACCACTCCGGTACATGCTTCATACCTGAATTTGAGGAGCGAAGCTGGCCTGGAGTGCTGCGGCACTGGATGGCGACTATGCTGTTCGCGATAGACATGGGAGAATTGGCCTCGTAACCGTGGCTTTCAGATGCCGCCTCGCGATACACCTACATACCAGCTACGCCGACAGTCAGGTCTTCAGTCGCTGGGAAGACCTTACTCTGTTTGGAGTGCCTTATCTTTCGACACGAGAAAAGAACAAAGTGGAGGTGCGGGCGGCGGGGTCAATGGTGGAGAGATGTTCTGAAATCGGAGAACTAGTATGTTTCTCTCCTGTGAGTAAGTCGCGTCCGTCGTGCACCAGCGCCAGCTGCTAGCACCAAATCTTTGTCAGCAATCATGAAAATGCTACGCAGGCCGATGACCATGATCAATGCAACCATACCGTCAACAATTCAGGCTCTCAGTCCTGCATCAACAGGATTTACGGAAGAAAGACGAAGCCGGAGGGAATTGAATGGAAGTCGAAGGCTTGAGGATCGCGTCGCGAGCTGTGCGCAGATCAAATTTCTCTGGAGTCCGCAACGCATTCGCCAGCTCCTCCATGAAGCTATGGCTATACGAGTCGCCCGACTCATTCAGCTTCTTTATCTTGCCCGTGAGATCGAACAACTTACTCACGTCTTCCTCGGATATTCTCATATTCGGTGATGGAGCCATGAAGACACAATGTACGAGTCGGGGGGGAAGAAAGGCCTGTCCGATTTTATGTGGGGCTGTACGAAGCGAATCGAAAGATTATCGTCGACTGTGTGCGATCTGAACCCTCAGCCACCTTTACCACACTTACAGCGAGTCAGCCACTGGGCAAGCTCGGCAATACAAGCAGCCAGCATTCCGCATTCCGATGCCGTGGGCGCTCGCCATTTATGCGAGATGCTTATCAGGTTCGAAGTACGTTGTCGAGTCTCTGAATTAACATCTTCCGTTAACCATACGATGCGCAGAATGGTCGGATCGCGTGTACAGGCCGAGCCTTCCGTCTCTGTGTGCTGATCTTTGCTCTTCATCGTGCTGCTTAGCATCTTTTCAGCTTTTCTTTGTGCGGGAGGGTAGAGTTATGGCCTCCTGAATCCAGCATATCGCAAGCCGTCATGCAAGTTTGCGGTGCAATCCATCGTAGGCGCAAGGTGCTTGGGCTTGAGGTACGTTTCTGATATGACCTTCTGTGTCTTCCTCCAATCGCTAATAACACAGAATGCAGGATTCTCGAGAACGTGGATTGTGCTCACCGACCCAAAGGTGAAGGTACATGCTATATTCCCTCCAATTTCAATCTCGTTCTCCAGTTGATGCTCCTTGATATCCTTTTTTCTCAAGTGAGTTTAACATCACAAAGGATGGCACCGAGTCCTTGTGCTGACGCGGACGTGTCAAGCTAACCGTTCCTGCACTCCATGTATTCTGATTTATGACCGTGTCAAGCTATTCAACTTCGGCTCCCTTTTCTACTGAAGTATTCTCGTGCTATCGATTATTTCTGAGTAATAAAGCCGACCTTCAAGATGTGAATAGCTGAACGCGACATCGTCCTTCAGCTTCATCTCATGTGGCTGAACAAACGGCCAGGGTATGGTGTTCAAAGTCGAGCAGTGCTTTGTGTATGGTACGTCGTTTCTCTCCTGGGTCTTCTCAGACTGATGGCCTTCAATTCTACGTCATCGTCAAGAATAATGTCATTCTTTTGGGCATATACAGCAGCTAGTTTCAATTCGGCACGACTGGGGAAAGAATCCGCCAGTGCACACCCTCGGAACGGGAAGTACCTTGGCTACTCACGATCTTGCGTAATTTTTTCCTTCTTGAATCACAAGTTCCTTCAGAACTTTGAACAACTTTTAATTCTTACCCGTCATGATTTGTAGTCTTTACTTTTTGTACGCCAGTAGTGTCATCAATATAATTCTCGGCGGAAGAGGGCATACACAGTCATCGTGCCTAGCACGACAGACCGTCGACCGTAGAAATCACTTCCTGTGCCGAACAGCACCAGCTGTTGGAGTAGTTAGCCGAGTAGTGAAAGGTGAGCACGCGGAAACGCACCCCGACCATGTACCCCAAGAGGAAAATAGTAACAAGAGCTGTTTCGGTGTCAATGTCGAACGCGGCAATTATACCAGAAGTAACAGATGCCAGTGCCGATGGTGAAAATGTACTAGACCGGGAAAGTGGAAGCATCAGAAAAGCAGAACTACCCTCAATGAAAATCACGTATATGTTGAAGGCGAGAAGAATGCGAAGGTCCATGATGGCCCATTTCTCCCTTTGGCTCCAGTTATGTGGATTGAGCTGATCGTTCACGTCAGTCCATATCATCATCATAGGGTCAAGAGGCGTCGTGTCGAATATTGAAGAGTCATTCTTGGCTTTGGGTTCTTGTGGGTCATTAGTGCCATATTTCTCGATCCTATATTCGTCAACAGCGACTTCTTGTTCCAAGGAAACGGAATGAATTTGAGATGAATGAGGTGGGAGGGTCGTTTCAGGAACAGTAACGGACGAGCGAGACGTTGGGGTCAATGTTGCTTCACGTCATGGCGTAAACTGGGGGTAACGCCGAATTTCTGTTCTAAAAATCACCTGTTGTTGACCCATCTTAGCCCTTTTGAGCGTGTTGTCAGAAATTAAGAACTTTTACTGAGTAATAAAGGGAATAAAGATTGCACGCGCATCTAACTACCGGCTTCATTACACAGAAATCAGGATCTGCAAAGTGAAGGAAACAGGATTTGACTCACTAGTTCTCGGAGAATAGCCTATTGCAGGCCCAATCACAACGATCTCTTCCTCATGTATCCCCAGGAGTGTCATTTTTCTCCGTTCGTGTCGATCAGCTCTGTAGCTGAGCTCCCATCCGGGCTCGTCCAGGTCTCTAGCGGTGGATATGGATTATCAACAGTCGAAACAAAGCACGCGAATGTGAGGGTATATTTCCCAGCATGGCGGCTTCGAGTCTACGGCTAGCCAGAACTTGAAGCTGAGCGCCGTCTCGAGTTCCATATTCGATGTTCCTTCTGTTGCAGGATATGCTCGTTGCTCGAGGATTATACGTTATCCCGGTGTCTTGACTCTTTCACATTGCCGCTGGCGACCAACGGCGAGTAGGATTTCAGGAAGTTTGTTCTGGTAATGGAGCCGGATGTGAACGAGGGATGCGGCAGAAGGGAATTTAAGTTGGGCGACGAAGAGGATTAAGCGGGAACTTATTGCCGAGTGCTGAAACCTGCCCTAAAGGACACGTGGTCGTGGAGGGATCGGACCGATACCGTATGTACGCACACAATCTTGTTCTCGCGTCCCCATAAGCTGAGAGCTCGTTGGAACGGTCATCTTCTTTGGCCAGAGGTGCGTATATTTCTTTTTTGAACATTTCTGCATTGATTATGTTGATCAGGTCCAGCCTCAGTGTACCAAGATTGCGCAGGATGACAGCTAATGAGTGATAGGATGGAGGGATTCGTATCGAAGGATGCCAGTTATCGGACTTGGTATGTTGTTCACGGTGCACCAAATTAATGCTCTACTACACTTTCTCTCCTAGATCGTCCTTTCCCTTGCCAACGCTGCGTAGTATCCTCATTTTTAGTGACGGAGCACAATGGAGAACAATTTTGGAGGTAAAAGGCGTGTCCTTCTGTGGAGCTCTTGAATCTGGTTGCTGACATTAATACGGTAGGCGTATACTCGTTCAATCGATGCTGGGAGGGCAGCCCGAACTTTGTGCCGACAAAGATGGCGGACGCCGAAGAGTTTAGGTAGAAGCTAGGTGGGAGGATCGTCGTCGACCAAGTTCTATCGGTGCGGTCCTCTGTGGTTGATAGGGAGAATCAGAGAGGGCTTCTGAGGTAGGTGTTCACAATCATGATTTTTTTCAGCTAAGACCTACGCCATCTGAACAGGATATCAGGCCTCAGAGGGCGATTTTGTGGGATGCATGCTTAAAGAAAGGTCTTTCCTGTTATGTGGAACCTTCCGCTTTGACCCCAACATCATTACGAAAGGTTGGTATGCATATCTATCGCCATATTCTCGTGCTAGACTGATGAAAAATTTCTTCAGTCTATGTCGTTCACCAGCGTCCTTGGTAGGGCAGCACCGACACCGTTTGAACACAACGTATCATGTTCCGGCGACCAAAACGCATGGATCGACTGTCGCAAGCTGTCACCCAGGAGGCTGCCGTGCAATGCAGGGAGGAGTACTAATCATCGTCGACCGCACCCTAAACCTCATCCATCGACATCTACCCATTCCTACATAAGCTCAGCACCTTCATCCAGACATGCGATCTCGGCTCTACATGCAAACTTCAGTGTTGTGATCATAGAGATATTCTCCAAAGTGGGATCACGACTAGAGGACCGCCGTCAAGTCTGTTCATCGCCATCTTTTGCTAATCATACTGCGCGAATAGCAGGCTGGCAGTGGCACCATCGCTCTCTGATCTCGTGTACGTTGCTTCGTATCCTTGAAGGTTTTTATTGTGCATAAGGGGTGCCACAAAGTATGTCGTAGGGTCTTCTCGTTCACGTGTTAGATTAATCTTTTCTTCAGTCTAGCAGCGCATACGGTGGGCACCTTGTACCTCAACCTCAAATCGTCGCATCGACTTTGTGCCAATACAACATCCCGCATTCTGGCGAGCTCAATTCAGGGACGGCGGCAAATCTAGGAAGTAGAGGACAATTCAGATAATTTGGGACCCCTGCTCGTACGTTGGGCGGTGCGTAAAAGAGTTATATGCCAAAACTTAGGTGAGATGTCGACGCTTACCTTGCTTTCTCTCTGTTTAACAAACACTTTCGCCATCCAGGAAGCGCAAGACTCCTTCAAGGAAGAAAGCGGGTACCCGAAGCCCCAACAAGAACACCGGGAGCAACCCCACAACACCTAGGGCTAGTACCGTGGTCGCTAGTCCTCAGAGGAAGAGCCGCAAGTAAATTCTGGGTGGCTGAGGTAGCATATCCCGCGTCCCTTCAACCTGTATTTCCCTCTGTGCCTCTTATACGTGCTGGACACAATATCAATGAATCACTGTTTTTCGTCTATGCGTTAGAGGCTATCAGGTCGGGACGATCTCCGTATCCGTTTGTTCTTTCAACTTCTGTTAATCTCCCTGCTGTATGAGTTAATCAATGTTTCTTGGGTCAAAGTTTCTGGTTTAGATTGGTTTAGATTGCGGTCATAATACATCTAAAGAGTTCGGCTAACGGGAGTTATTGTGTAGCCCCATGAGAAATGGTTCAGAGTTCCGAGTCGATGTCGCTTGGGCACAGCCTGAGGACAAGTAAACTCAGATTTCTTTCTGCCGGAACTTCTTTGCCTACAAGACCTTGATGCTTGAGCATTTTCCGTTCTGAATATTGACATGGACATATGCAGAGCGTATAGTGTTAAATTAATTGCCTTCACAATCGGAGATTTCTATGACTCTACAACGCTCCTTGTACCTGTCTAATGTCCACTGGCAGACCTGGATGTCGACACCGGAAAATCAAGATGGTGATACTTTTCCCCACCAGTAGGTAAAATCAGACAAGTACAAAGTAACGTCGTTCTGTGAATTCTGCTAGTCCGTCGCCGTTCATGTCGCTGTAAACACCGTCAATCACCGACACCTTCTCGAATCTCTGATCTGGTAGTTGTTTCCCTACAGCCCACTGATTGGTCAAGTATTCATCTCCCGAATTAAGCAGAGTGTACGTATCTTCAGGTATCGGAAGTCGGTGGGTGACCTTGATTTCGAATGTGTGCGCGATCCCGTCTGCAGCTTTGATAACCAACTCTCCGGAGCGAACATGGTTTTCTGCCGATCCCATGTCAAATCCCCGCACATACCCCTTTTCAATGCAAGACCCAGAATATGAGTCCTCATCCATCTCGTCATTATGCTCAACTTCAGCATATCCGGAGAACCCAGATTGTGACAGAGACTCTTTCATGACCTGGTCCCATGTCGGTCTCCATTTCTTGGATCCGAGTCCAACTCCAGGATACATAAAGAGGAAATCTGCACGTGTCGAAGGTGCCAGTGCATTCACCAGTGCCGTCCATGCATCCTCGAGAGTCTCACTCTCATGGTAGGCAGGTATTGTATAAGAAGATAGAGGGAATGCGAGTCCAGCCACTCTGTCGACCGGATTTGTTGACACACGCTTCTGCATGCTTGCCATCATAGCAAGAAAATTAAAACCGATATCCTCCAGTGAATTCAGCTCCTCGTGAAACCTGGTCAGGAGTGCAGTCTCGTAGTTACGGCTGTTTACCCGCTGTGCATGCATCGGTCCATCTGGTGTATCACCAGCAATGATACGAACCAATCCGACTTCCTGGAGTGTCCATGCACGTCGAAACCAGCTCCGATCGCTGTCTAAGTCGCCGTCCTTCAACCGTAATGGCCGCCCCAGTCCGTTCAGGTAGATCACCACCTTAGTATGCTGATACACCTCTCCAATTGTAGGCACGTCCAGCCTCCACTCCTCTACACGCAGATCCTCTCTTGGCCCCCTATCTGTCTTAAACAAAGCACATCCAGCCACACATACTCTGCTGCGTACTGCACCCAATTGTACCGTGTTCCGTAACCTTCTGCTGCCTCTGCTGCCAGATTCAGCATCTCGATCCGGATGAGGTTGAGATCCACGTCCTTTGGTATAGGCACAGGCCATTCCTTCCCATTGATAGGGGTTTGCACATCCACGCGATCCTTCTCATCAACCCACGCGTGCGAAATTGGTGTTGGCTTGTACCCTCTGACACGGTCAGTGCCAGTGATCCACGATGGCACCACGCGATTGCTGCACAAGTCCCAATCACGCCGAGGTCTCATATATGGGTCGACAATCCGGTTTCCTACCAGTGCTTTTTGTCTGCGCTCCCTGTCTCTCCTTTCACGTCTGCGTAGTTCATCTTGGATCTTGCTAGGGTTCACTGTATTCCAGACCGGGCGAAGGAAGGCATAAGCCGTGCCAAAGTCGTAGTTCTTTTGAATGCAGCCTTCGAGAATGGACAAGAGCGATACTTGGTCTTGGACAGAGGTAGCGGAGGAAGGGGCGGCAGAGGCGGCAGAGGTGGAGGAAGAAGGGGCTGTGGGAAGGGTGTATGATGTTCGCAGGGTGGCGTTCAGTCGATCCAAGATCCCCTGAATGCTAAGCGTAGCGCACGGAGTGTCCGCGAGAGCGCGCGGTATAACAGGACTTCGACCGGTGTACGACCGCTGCTTTGGAACCTCGATAGACAATTCCGCTCGGCCGGTCTCTGTGAATGCGGAAAGGGCGAATTCGTCCTGTAAATCCGTTTTAATTTCTTCTCTGTGTATCTTACCAGCTGACATACCGGTTCATATCTATAACCACGACGACGAGGATGATCCTCTAGGTCATTGCTCTCAACGTCCACATGTTCTATTTTTCTTTTCAGTGCCATGATTATGTTCGTATTCTGGTCCGAAACAGCGAAGCTGAATGCTTCGGTCTCTGCGGAGTTGACAATATTGAGCGCAAATACGTTCAAATCGACCTGGAGCGAATCGAAAGCGAACTTCCAGTAATGCCTGGGAGTGCCGTGTAAGTCCTTCGATCATCATAGATTAACTGTACTCACTGTAAGCTCCCGTGTCTTTTCGAATATACGCGTTCGAGGGAGTGCTACTCAAGTCGACGTGGGGAGAGAAGGTGAAGTACGAATCCCTGCGAGGTGTGCAAACAGCACAGTCTGGTTTGTGCATGCTGGAAACATGCTGTGCACGCGTGAAAGGTGTATTGAATCCTTCCTGTCCAAGCGGACTTTCGATTAACATGAATTCCGTGATGAGGAGGATTCCTGTCACATAGCGAAGTCTTCGGAAAAACAGGCATTCATCCCCTTGAACTCAACTATTTCACCGTCATCACATTTCGCTTTGGGATACTGACTTCACTGATAGTGTGAGTATCGATTGTTGCTCCTTCAAAAGCACACGTCGTTCTTTCCGTACACGACGACGTGCACATGACACCTAAAGAATACCACATCTGTAGTTCACCAAAATTGTGTCTCTGCCCATGCGACGGTCGTCCTTCTACGTGGCAGGTTCAGCAGTGACAACAAACACACCATTGAAGGCATAGGAAGTCGTCTTCTCGTTCGCCGAATCCAAGAGTAACAGAGGCGCTAATCGTTCACTAACATCCACGGAAAGCAGACGGTTTCATACGCCCTCTGACGACTATTCATCAATGGACGCCCATGTTTGATCGATAGGTTCCATGTCGCACCTACATTCTAATGTTAGCTTGCCGCAAGATTCTTCCCAGCGAAGTCAAACGTACAACGGCTGTATAGTTGTAATATATATCGCGGATCTGTAGAAGACGATAAACATCAATCGCAGCGATTTTGGTCTACCAACATACCTGTTAGCAGATCAGCTAAGGTCGAGGTGCCCAAACTTCTTGAAACAGTTATCCTCGCGATCTTCGAATCAGTGTAATCCTAGATCTCGATGTGAACACACTAATTTCATTGGTTGGACGAGAACGAACTATTGAACGACGTACTGGGGATAACCTCCGTAGTACCCATCGAAGGTAGTTACGGATGCCTTCTAACTCTCAGAAGCCGCGAAGCTATGGGAGAAATAAAGCGCCGCTTTCATTTCGGTGCTCGCTGCGGTATCCACCGATAGTAATGAAGATGCTCCGCGGATTCCGAGCACACACATGCATATGCCCCTCCCACGTGGACGTCCTTCTCCCCCACTCCATCCTCCCCTCCTCGCATGCGCCAAATCTCGACGGTGCTCCCTAAATCCTGCCCCGTAGCAAAGTCGTTAGATTGAACCGATAGTAATTATGGTAATACTCACCAGATGTGTGGTAAAACGTGTGCATCCAGTTAACGTCGTGCCTAGCCAACGAGCACTGGTCGAGAAACTAATCAGCAGGGCCATTAGGATGGCAGCCAAGTGACTTACCACGCGCGCTTACTCTCGTCTCACGCTCTCCGTATATCTTCCTAGCTCCTACGCGTACAAGTCCCAGTTCGTTAGCCTACGGAGGTGGTTTTGAGTGCGCTATTGGGCCAATGGGTGACTAAGATAAGGTGCTTGAAGGTGTATAGTAAAGAAAGCACGCTTGAGGGGTCAACACTCGACGGAGGTGCAACCTATGAACAGCCTAGCCTGGATGAAGTCTTGGGTTGGCGTTATCTCGTGTATCATGCATGGAAGGGCGTAGAATCGTTCTTCTTCGCTGTGTATTCCCACCCTCGTCGTGCATCGTGAAGGGTTGAGGTTGATACGCGTCGCAAGCGTCTACCGGAAACAACCGGAGCTCCACAAATCGATCCTAAATTGTACAAAAACACCTGTTAGTTGAGTCTCGGCCATCATCAGTGGAAGGGCCTACCTTGAGAAACATGGAAAAAGAACCGGAAAACTCGAGTCCAGTATTATCGCCTGTCATCGCTTGAATACGGCGTCAGTAAGGAAATGGGATAAAGGGCTATTGCGTACCTTGCAGTAAGATACCAGAATCGCTGCGTTCACGAGGATAGGCAGTCGTCGGACTCACGAGGGAATGCCATGGATGTGGTGTGGGATGAGCGCAGGAAAACGCCAATGTCACGAGGGAATATCAAGCGCAAGAGGGATGTGCTTGGCCCTTTCGTCATTTCTGAGGCACGCAGTAGTCTAGTAATGGCCTGGCACGAAGGTGAGCACACCAAGAAGTTATCGCAATGAGATCGATATATTGACGGGAGCATCTACAACAACACGGCGAGGTCGAAATGTGGTTAAACGGAATTGAGAAGATAGAGAAGACGAGACCGAAGCTGTTGGTAACCGTAGCTCGAACGATGACAACGATAACAGCTTGCAGGGCACCCATGAGCACCGAAGGATGGGCTGGAAGGCATGAACGTGATCTATAGTGAACGGCAGGTCGAAGAGGCAGCAGAGCGCCCTGCTACCGGGTCAGAATGCGAAGGTGCGCAACAAAGGGGACTCACTGTAGCTCCTAATTTCAGTACCGATTGTTCCATCTCAGATACAACAACAGTTTGCCGTTAGCATCCTTCTCGAATCATTGACATTGAAGACTTGCGTCAGTGCAGCCCATCAAAAAGGCTCGAATGTGGTAGCTCAAGCGAAAAATCTTCCACACTCCGAGGAGGCGGTAGTTCTGACACTGGTTCAAGGAGCTTAAGAGGGCACGATGAGCGAAACGAAGAAGGTAGACGATGAAGTGATGCCTACCTCGCTACACACTTCTCTCCAGCATACTCCCCTTCCACGTCTTCAGGTCCTAGAAGAACTGTTCCCTTGCAAAATACTTCTCCCTCCTCCTCGACCCAGATACGAGACCTGATCATAGACGTAAGTACGAGTGACAAAAGTGAGGTAAGAAGTGGTCTTTCTCGCCCTCACCTTCCTCTTCATCTCTCGCTTCGACAGAAAGAATGTTGGCCCTTCCCCATCTTTAGCATCATCCTCCGAACTCCGACATGAGGAATGCAGCGAGCACCTAAGTTTTCATGCACAGGCTGCGCACATCCTTACCCTTATCCACTCGCAGCGGGCCAATTCCCTCCACTTTTCCCTCACCTGTGGGCTCAGCGGGGGGTCATCATGAGGTGAGCCATCGACGGCGACAGATCCGACGTCGTTCGTCGCAGGTATCACCAGCCCAAGTCCAATAGGTCTACTGCGCACTTTGGCAAGTAGCTTGGTTCACTGATCACTGATACCGAACAGTTCTTCCATCCGTCCACCATCATCTTCTTCCTCTATCACTTGTGATAGCTCGTTTACCAAGGACCTGGTGCAAGCAGCAAGATCTGAGGCCGAATGCTTGATAGTAGAAGTCTGTGAGGAGGGTAGTGTGTATGAGGGGAAAAGTAGATGCGATGACAGCGGGGATGGGGTCGAAAGTGAGGGCGGGCTTAGGTGCACTGTATTCCGTAGTGATGGCTCTGCAGAGTTTAGCAGGCTCTGAAGCTGGGTGACGAAAACATGGATCAAGAACCAGAAACGCAAGCCTGGCTTTATCGTCTGCCATTGCTTAAATACGACAAATGGAATAGAAAGCTATTGCACATCTTGCCGCAAGCTATCAGAATCGTTGCGTTCACAGGGACAGGCAGTGGCCGCATTCATGAGGGGATGATGAAAGCCCTAGTATTCGTTAGTAAAGCATCACAGAGTTGATGTAAGACACCCTCTCCTGCGATGACGTTCCCTGCACAAATGTATCTACCGCCGTCTTCAAATTCAGCAGCACGCGAGAAGGCCCTTGAGGGATGGTAAACGTGTGTCGATGGTCGCAGACTGGGAAGGGAGGAAACTGTCGTCGTCGTCAAGCTTGATAGCAACATGTCTTCAGCGCTGGTAGACATTTTGAGAGCCGTAGGGGGATCGAGGTCGCCGTCGAGCTTGTCATCGTTCGGTTGTTTGATGTCTTTGTTGAGAAAATGACAGCGCCTTCTAATCTTGCAAGAATGGCATGCCTAAAAGGTTTAGATTGAGAGAGAAATATAGGCCATAAGCGACGAACCTCGCATGAAATCTAAGCCATTCGACGGTGTGTTGACTACGGCGATTAGAACATTGATAAGTAAAAGTTAGAATTAAGTGATAAATTGATATTTTACGCCGAAGACAAAGACTAGGCCTAAGCAATAGGATATTAGCTACGAAGGAACTGAGTACCAAAGCTATAAAACTTGCCTGTGTTTGCCGCACCTTCCTGAGTATACAGTCGCCTCTGCCTTAACCCATAGCAGTCGGTGGACCCCCAAAACTATGGGTTATTATAGAGTATGGGTTACAGCAATGTACGTAAAAGGATGTATTTTTAGCAATTTAACAAGACAATTGATTTATTTTATGTATATATCTATCATTTAGAGGCATGGCGACTTGGTAAAGGAAATAATCAGTAATAGTGGTCAATTCCATAGATCAAAATAATTGAAACTCTTCTAGGCATGACTCGCAACTGAAAGGGCTCATGAGAACTGTCTCAAGTTCATGCAGGCTAATGAGCCATGTTTTTACTCGCTCCTCAAATTCCATGAGGCCATCTTTGAGTACATCGAGCGGCTTTTCCCAGCACTGCATGACTGCCAGAACTCGGAGTTTGTACTCCATTTGGAGTGTCACGTGATATATTGGGGATGACCTCTCGTTTCGGACATTGACAGAGTGTTCTCGGCAATTTCCGGTCATCGGGGAGGCTCATATTACAACGCTTCAAGGGTTTAACTATGACTTTTGCAAATACTTTCGCTCAATATGTATCAAATACAACTAAAAATTCCCATTTTAGGCCAACTATGGAATATAGATCCCTCTCAAATCTATGGGTTATGGAGTATTGGAGGGACTCCTTGTTTAAGCAGGGAACCAAGTTGGTGGACGCCAAAATCTATGGGTTACAGTAGAGTATGGGTTATGGCAAGTATGGGTTAGGGCAGAGTCGACTGTATTGCCAACAAACTCGGCACACCCCAGCCCTTGCATGTGTTTGTTGTTGCGATTGGACACGTGTCATTGACGGATTATGGACTGTTTGTGAGGTAAAGAATCTTCACAAAACTAAATTAGCCTGCAAGGATCAAAGAAAGAATGGGCGTGTTACCTTAGTCAACCTTTGCATTCTTCGTCCTTCTACTTGTTGTCATCCTTGTCAAAGGCTGTCCTGGCAGCTTCGCTCGTGACATTTGGTCTTGGCACGACGGAGTTTGAGGCTACGACAGGAAAGATCCATCCTACTTGGCTTCAATGTTGTTGAGTGCGACAGCGGAGAATTAACTTGGGGCTGCTGTGCCGTGGGACACATGATCTTGCGCGTGTGGATTTGCATTCTCGCATGGTCCTAACAAGTCATTACTACTATTGAACGTCGATGGAGGAGGTCAAGTTCCTCTTTGGGCCACGACCAACATGGGTTCAGACCAAGATGGCAACTTCCGCATACTCCGTACCTTTCCTTTTTTTTTTTTTTTTTTTTTGGTTGGGGCTATAGCAGAGGCAGTCCAGCGACATAGTCGCTTCCAACATGCAGCCAGGACTTTTGCCAGGAATTAAAACCAAGCATTTGTAGTTAGTACCAAGAATATATGATGAATTTGTGTTACCACGGGGAAATGCGTTATGCACTAATTAGTGTGGGACTCGGATCTCATAGCCGGGAGTACATCTCCTTTCCACGTGCCGTCCCCATACTTACCTTGCGCTACCCGGCCATCGTCACTATCCTATATCCACTAAAACCCCATCAGCTTCCATCCAGTCTTGCGGAAGCTGGTGCTCATTTAGGATTGAGCCTGCCCATGTTTTTAACACTAGGTCTTTACTAAGTGCCTTTTTTCCGAAGCGGTCTCATGTCATCAGGCAATCTAGCTCCAGTCTTCTGTTGATTTTCTTTTTCCATTTGTTTATAATTTCTTCAGTGGAGAATGGTGCGTTGTCATGTTGGATCACCCTTTCACATCAGGCATTCCAGATGGTTTGTACAGAGGAGGAGACAACGATTCAGAAGAATCGTTCTTTCCTGCTCTCTCTGTGCCCACTTTGTGACTTAAAGACTGGAGCTGCGCATGCTAGTATGTTCGACATCTCTGGTTGATGCCATGGGATGTCCCTTAGCTCTAGGAGTTTTCTGGTGAGTCCCCATATCTCTTTTTGTCCCAGAGAGGAGCATCTCATCAAGATGTGGTCCATGCTTTCTAAGCTGTTGTTACAGTGGGTACAATACGCCCTTTCGTGGTATTGAGGGTCGAAGTGCAACCATTTTCCTCCAATCCTGTATGCATCGTGCATGGCCATCCACAGGAAGTATCTCGTGCTTCTGTCGATATCTCTGTGTCTTAACGATTTCCACAGAGCTTGTTCATTTGTTTTCGTTCCGAAACTGGCTTTAGCTCCTTCAATAGCAAGATTGATGTTTGAGGTAGTTTTGGCGTGCCACAGAAGAGACTGGGTTTTTTGTTCTCGGAGGGCCTGGTAGGCTCGTTTCTGAGTAAGCTTGCTCAGGGCAGCGCCTGTTATTTGCAGTTTAGGGTCTATGTCTAGGTCGATGTGATCATCTTGGTTTTTTCTAGCACTGTCGTTTGCCAGAGTTTTGGCTGTGGTGTTCCTTTGGTGCCCATCGGTGGTCTTTATCCACTGCATTGTTGTTGTTTGTTTTCTATTGCGCAGGTTTGCTATCATGGCTTGAATGAGTTCCCTGTTAGGTATGCCTATGTACCCGGCATCCTCGTTCTTTTTTAGTGAGGATGTCAATTGGTGTATCACATATTTTGAGCTAATTTCGTGGTACAGGGACATCCTTTTATTTGCCTTGGTTGCAAGCTCCTTTGTCGCCACTAACTGGCTTACATTCATTGTCTGAGGTAAGGACACGGGGATTTTTATTGAGATTTTTGGATTGTTTATCCCTGACATGTAGATTCCAGCGCCAGCATTTGTGATATTGTTGCTATTGTCTATGCAGCATCCACTCATGTTAGCATGAGTTGATTCATTTGATGGAGCACTAATGCGTAGGTCTGGTAGCTTGTTGGACACTTCACCTTCTGTGAATATCTGGAAGCTATTTGCTAATGGTCCTTCCACAGTCACTCAACGGTCAAATTCGAAGCCTTCATCCATCTTTTCAGGCCCTTCCTCGTAGTCTTCAGGGAGCATAAACCTGGGGTCCCATTTATTTGGGAGGGTGTCCAACAATTCTTTCGCCTGGAGCATGCAGTCGTTTGGCTTTTCACAGCTGAGGTTTTCTCTCATCGCAGTACATATATGGCACTCACATCTTGTGTTCCATAGCTTGCAGTTGTGGTTAGGGTCATCTAGGAGTTGGGAGATTTCCTCCGCTTCTCCGACTAGACGTAGGTTGTGTTTGTCTTGTAGGCATATGCTTGCTGATGACCGGGTTAGTAAACGTATTTTTGGGTCGGCTTCAGAATGGTACCAGATCGGACGACTACAGAGAATCTCTCTAGAGAAGGTGATCCCTTCTGCCCGCATGCCTGTTTCTTTTGCCAGGGACAGTATCCTGTGGAGGTCTGGGGGAAGTATGGATTTTTTCACATTGAAAGACTGTAAGAATATATTCATTTTTATGCTTTGATCTATGTTCTTCTCTGAGCTCAGGCTTGCCCGGGCTATGATGTCATGAGCATAGAATGTCCAGGTTGGTTTCTGATCGGATAATAATTCCTTTAACCACATCGCTTCGATTGCTTTGTTGCGGGCTTGTAAATCGAGAATTTCTAGACCTCCCTGGTCTCGCAGGGACTTCAGGGTTTCAAAGTCTACCAGGTTTTTTGTTCATCCTTCCCAGATAAACTTGCGTTCTCTCTTTTCTAGTCTGGCTTCAATTTGTTTCGGCATCCCTTGGACTGCTGTTAGGTATTGGGTTAGCCCACCAATTACTGTTTGAATTATGATACGTCGGCTCGGGACTGAGGGGTGAGCCATCTCCCAGCAATCAAGACTGCTGTCTATCTTCTCTAGGATTGGAGTCCAGGCTGTGTTTTCAGGAATATTATTGCCAAACCATGCTCCGAGGATGCGTATTGCTTCATGTTCCTTCACTATACGTATGTTGTCCGGAATTTGGTTGAAGGTTGATTTACTTCGCCGGTTGTTCTGTACCTCCGCTCTGAATTCCCTGTTCCCTATTGGGATAATTTGGGTTTTTGCTACATTGAATCGAGCTCCACTGGCCAGGCACCAGTCATCCAGAATCTTCATTAGTTCTTCAAAATCATCCTCTTCATTGAGGAATGTTGTGGTGTCATCTGCAAATAGTTTGGCAATTAGTCTTTCCTCTGATCCAGGGACTTCTAGTCCTCTGAGGTCTGACTTGCGGAGCAATTCGGTGAGAGGCTCAATGGCGAGATTGAACAGTAGGCAAGACAGGGGATCGCCTTGTTGTACCCCTCTAGTGACTTTGAATGGGGAGCTGAGGCATCCATTCACCATAACCCTTGTGTATGCACATTCATAGAGGGATTTTACTGTTGAGATAAATTGAGCTGGAATCTGAAACACTTCTAGAGCTCTCCAGAGATAGTCATGGCGAATTTTGTCATATGCTTTTTCTTGGTCGAGTGCCATGATCATCCCATTTTGTTGGGTTATGTCCGCATGGTCGATAATCATTCAAATGTGTTTGGTTTGGTTCGTGATCTGGCGTCCAGGGATAAAGCCTGCTTGGTCTATATGTATTAATTCTGGGGCAGAGCAAACTAGTTTTATAGAGAGGGCCTTTGTAAAAAGTTTATATTCTGAGTTCAAGAGAGTGATGGGGCAATAGTTTGACATCATATTCCGGTCGTTCTTCTTGTAAATAGGACACATCCAGCCTTCTGCAAAGTTTGTTGACTCATCTACACCATGGTCCTCAATGTCGTTGAATACCTCAGTGAGGATACCAACAATGTCAAAGCTTGGATCTCCTTTTCGTACATCTTCAGTGTATCTGTCATTGAAGATCTTGAAGAATTTGTTCGTCGCTCCATTTATGCCTGGGGCAGAGTCATTCTTTGAGAGGTGGAGGGGACTTAATATCTCATCTCGCTTTGTTTTTAAGGTAAAGTTAACCTTATTCTCTTCCGATGGTGCAGCATCTAGATTATCTAGTGTTTGTGTCATCACTGCTTCTCGTTTCTCCCAGTCAACTTCGTTGTCATCGTTTTGGAGATTGCCATGGTATTCTTTCATCATCTCTGCCATTCTGGGGGAGTATTTCTCATATCTGGGTAGCGGGACCACTGGTTCATCTGCCTGAGGTAGTTGTTGGGCTCTGCCATTAGTTATAGTGGGAGATTCTCGGTTGTCAGGTAAGCTAGGTTCGGGGATTATTAGTGCTTGGATCACGTCTCGAGGCTTTGCTTCCTTATTTGCTTGGAAGTAGTATTTAGAAACTGTCTCTCCTTCCAGCCGGTCTTTAGCTGCAATGAAGCGACGGGTAGATTGGTGCTCTTCTTGTTTTATGTTATGGAGTTCCTTCTTGAGCTTTGCGAGTTTCTCTGAGTGTGACACTTCATCTAGTTTGAGATTTTTGGATAGATTGCTTATAGCCTTGTTCAGGTCGGATTCCTTCTTATGGGCATTGCGTTTGATGGTACGTTCCCTTTCTTTCGTCAGGTCCATCGCTTTTGTGATGAATTTGTGGTAAGCTCGTTGGGGATTTGACTCGCTTGTTCTGCCGATGTTTTTGATCCTGTCAATTTCTTCCTGGGTTGCTATTCCCAGGTCTTTAATCTGTAATGCCAGTCTTTCATCTTTTAGGATGTAGTCTGGGCATGCCCAGCGGCCTTTTCCTATTAGAGGTGCATCTTCATGAGCGATTTGGACTGAAACCATGTCGTGGTCTACTCCTGTAATGCCCACGGGCTGAATTTTCCATTGTCGTGCTTGGTCTAGTAACTTGTCGGTTACATAGATGCAATCAATACGTGACTGGAATACTCATGTGGAAGTTACATTCGTATCTGGGTCCCGTGTAACTCTGTTACAGCAGTATGTGTAGTCTAGTTTGTCTGGGAAGGTATTGCACCATCCATCATGAAGTCCAAGTAGTTCTTTAAGATTGTCGAAGGTTGAACAGACTTCTGTATCGTCTGAGTGCATGGGGATGCGGTCGATTGCATCTTCAACAAAGTTTAGGTCTCCTCCCAAATAGTCAGGTCGCCACTCGGGGTGTTGATGAAAGAAGTTGTATAGGGATAAGAAGAAGTCAGCGCTCTCTCTAGAGTCGCTCGAGGAGACGTTTGGTGCGTATACTCCCAGGATTGTTATATCCTTATCGTCATGCCATCTTGTTCGAAGCAGAATGGCTCGGCCTGGTACTATTTCCTTGGTTTGGATATTATGCCAGTTCGTCAATTGCTTATTCAGAACGATTGCTACGCCCCCCTTACCCATAGGGTTATCTGGGTTAGCGGTGAAGATGACTTTCATTCTTCTTGCGAAGAGTTTCTCTATTTCTTCGCATCGTCGCTCCGTGAGGTGGGCTTCTGAGACTATGAGGATTCCTGTTCTCGAGGTACGTAGAAGTTGATTGATATGTCCCCATTTACTGTTGTGTACTCCATCTCCTGAGCCGGCTGAGCTGTACCCATTTATGTTGAGGCATGATACCAAGATTGCTGCTTTGGTCGCCTTCTTCGAAGCCTCTCTCCGTTGACGTCTGTTCGATGTGGGGGATCTAGGCTGACTCCCAAGGTTCGAAGGATTAGTTTCCTGTCGGGTGTGTCCCGTAAGGTCATTGAAATGACTAGATTGGTGGGAGCATGTCTCGCCTCCTCTCTGGGTCGTGGCATGGCCACTCTCACTTATTGATGGCTCGTCTATGGGGGGACTTGCTTCGCGTGAGTTTGTCAAGAAGCTCGACTGACGCCTTCGGCGTCTACCACTGCTGACTGGCGTGGATTCCCTCGAGTTCACATAGGATGTGCCTTGAGGGTCAGCTTGCATATTCCTTTCATTGTTTGGGGGACTGGGTGACGTCCAGTCAACCGCACCATTCTCTAGGAATTCCGGGGCTGGTTCCCCGCTGTCGCTACTCGCATTGTCGTCTTGTGATGAGGGATGATCAGCAGGTACATCAGAGCCTCGACGGGATAATGCGAGGCCAGTACCGTAAGAACCGCATTGATTTTGTGGAGTTTCCCTAGTTTCCAGACAGTTAGTAGCGCAGCAGATTCACGTACCGAGTTTGCCAAACCGCGGCACGCTAAGACGGATCCATTTAATAGTGACTTCTTCAGTGAGAAAGAAGGTTCCCAAACAGTAATGGCTCCATCAGCCCTTTCCGGAGTTGGTTGTATCGCCCCTCTCTGCTCAGCAGTCCACCTTACCTCCAATAAGTCGTCAGTAATCAAAACAGAAAGATGCTTCGATGAGTGTTATATAGTGCTAACGGACATCTCATCTTAACCAGACTCACCTCTGGCTTCGCTATCAAGCTTGGTGCTTGTCGAGATCAGTTTAGCGGTAAAAAGAAATCTCTGATGAATTAAATAAATCCTCTGACATTTATGTGGTATGCTGACTACTGCTTTTTACCACGTCTGACTTCCCTCCAGCCGTCGTCGTTCTTCTTTCCTCGTTTGGAACGACCGCTCGGGTTCGTGCTATCCTCCTTCCTCTTCTGGGATGCGGGCTTGGGGGTATCCGTCTTCAACAGACGTAGCCGTAGTTCGTCGGTGGAGGGGCCATACCAAGTAGAGTCCACTTCCAGGAATGGACAGGCGTGGCTCGGGTGGTTCTGATTCTTGCACCAGTCGCAGCCAATAATCTTATCGACGTTGATGAGCTGTTGAAAGTTGACCCGGATTCTCAGTCTGTGGATGTGGGCTGCGATGGCCCTGTGCATGTCGAGGTTGTTTGTGATGGGTGCTCCTGTCAGGAGGAAGACAGGTCCTTTGTCATCGTCAAAATTCTTCGTTTCGATGTACGATAGGCGCCATGACTGGGTCATCATTACTGTGAGTTCGGCGGGATTGCCGGAGCGGCCTTGGGACTGAGTTATGCGTTTAACTAGATTTTGGATAGACGTGTCATGCCAGGTGGCAGCTTTGATGCACGCGAGCGCCTCCGCAATCAGTTCTGGGTCGTCATTTACGACGTTGCCTTGGAAGGCGGTGATGGTCCAAGCGAGGGCTGATGGGTTGAACGAGACGAGGTTCCAGACCGAGTGCGATGCGGTTGCGAAACACTGGTGCCACAGGAGAAATTTGCCAAAGTCCTCTGAAAATCCTGTAACTATCAAGGGCCAGGGCTTGTCGAAAGCACTTCTCCTGCTGCGACCTTCATCTCTGCTCTTGCTCTTCTTGTCTTCTTTCGCCTCCAGCGGGAAGAAGACGGTCAGTTTGCCTTTGTCCGGAAAGTCAAGCCCTTCGAGGAAGGTTTTCAGCAGAAGGTCTGCTCTGCGATTATCAGTGTAAAATTTGGGGCCTGCTCCGAATGGGACCGCCGCGATGAAATTTTGGGGGGAGGCTGTTATGGCGTCGCGGATCTCCTCAGGGAAACCGGCCGAGATGTGGTTCCAGGGTATAAAGACTCGAGGGAAGGTAGCGTCCTAGAAGGGGGCTGCTGAACCTGCTGGGAGGGTTGCAGGTGTTTCGCCTGAGCGGGTGAATTTGTTGTAAGGGAAGTCGTCGGCTGCCATGGGCAGGTTTGCCGTTGCTCTGGGGTCTGGGAATTCATAGGGCATCGGGTGTGCGTGGTCAAGGTTCGTTTTCCTGCGCGCTTCTCTCTCTCTGTCGTCTGGGGGAGGGGGGTGTCTGTAGTACGGTCAGAGGGGGTCGATGTCGATGACTAGGGCTGGGACATATGTTTGGTTTGGCCCCGTTCACTGAGGTCTTTTGTTTTTTGTTTGGGTTCCCTATTCCTAGGGTGGACTCCTCGGACGATGTGGAAGACAGTTTGGCAGGTGGATGGGGTGAAGTGATAGGATGGATTTATCGCTTCACACCGTCTTTTTATCGTGGGTTGTACTTGTTCTTTGTTCGTCAAGAACAATGTTCGATCGTTCAGGTCCTGTTCTTGGGTGGCAAGGTAGGATTATTGTTCGGTAGCGTTAGACGGCTTGTCGTGGTTGATCGAAATAGGGTTTCGTTGTTCTCTTGGGTGATGAGTGGCTTAGGGAATAATGGGTGGCCACTCCCCGACATTCTGAGTGGCAGCTCGCTTGTCGGGGGGAGGGGGGCATTGGTGTTCATCTGCCTGGCGTTTTCGACGATGATAGGCAGGACTTGGTCGACTTCGGGACCTAAGAGGCCGTTGTGTGCAACGAGGGTTGAGCGTGACGTTACTTTGTTTCAGCGGGTCACAGGCTTTCTATGCCGTGTTGACTTGTCTTGTAAGCGCGTTTGCGGTCTACACCATTGCGTCGCGGGGGGGTTAAGAGAGGGAGTGGTGTGCTATTGACGTAGGCTCGTTTCACGCGGTTTGGAGACTTGGTGAAAGAGTTGGGGCTTTACTCTCTACTACATGTGGTAGCTAGTTGCCCTGCTCAGAATTACTGAGACGTCTCAAGACTACGAGACGTGTTTCCTGACCAGCGAAGGTGCAGGAACGACTTTTTATCTCTCTCGACGTCTTGACGAGAGAGATCCCTTGAGCCAGTTTTGAGGTGGCAAGACGCTGAACCCCACATGGTGGTGGTTCGTGATCAAGGGGTCCACTCCGTACCTTTCCCTCGTGTGCTCTTTCGTGCGCTCCAACTCACCATAGTACACGACATGCATGACCTGCATCACTAGAAATTCAGGATTTACGTGGAAAAGGCTTCCCCCAAGCTGGGAGTGACAATATTCGGTTACGGTATCAAGGCCAAAGACATCAAAGCCCACCCATCTGAGGAGTATTCTGGTACGCCATTTCTTTCTCCGTTGTTGCGTTTGCTAAGTGCCGCATACCACCAGCATTAGTATACCAAGAGTGTGCTAGTCCATTCTGGGGGGCGAGATGACGGGGTACAGGCAGTCGGATGGACGGATTTGTATTGAAGGACAGTTATCACACTTGGTATGTCGTTCAAGCTCCACCAAATCAATGCTCTAAAACACACACTCTCCTAGCTCATCCTCCGCCCTGCCAACACTGTGTGGTAGTTTCTTTTATAGTGACGGAGCAACATGGAGGACGATTTGGATGGAAAAAGGTGTGTCCTTTTCTGCAGAGTCCTTGGAGTTGCTGACATTAATACGACAGGTGCACACATGTTCAGTCGACGCCGGGACAGCAGCCCGAACTTTGTGCCAACAAAGCTAGCGGACGCGAAAGAATTTGCGTAGAGGCTGGGCGGGAAGATCGTCGTTGACCAGGCTCTATCAGTATCGTACTCTGTTGGTGAACCGTGATGGGGAGAATTGGGGAGGGCTTCTGAGGTACGTGTTTGCTATCATGATTTTTTTTTAGCTAAAACCTATGCCATCTGAACAGGATATCGCACCGTGGATGACGATTTTGTGGGTTGTGTTTATGTGAAGGCCTCTGCTTTGATCCCAACATACGAAAGGTTGTTATGTATATCTATACTAACATTCTTGTGCTAACTGGTCCTTCAGTCTATGTCGTTCACTAGCTCCTTGGTAGGGCAGTACCGACTCTGTTCCAACACAACGCACAACATATCATGTTCCGGCCTCCAAGACCCATGGAACGACTATCGCACGTCGCCACCCGGGCGGCAGCCGTGCGATGCAGGGAGGAGCATGAACCATCGTCGACCACCTCCTAAACCTCGCTCATCGACACCCCTATCCCCGCATAAGCTCATTGCAACTCTATTCGGACATGAACACTCGGCTGTACATGCAAAAATTTGGTGCTGTGATCGTCGAGATACAATCCCAAGTGGGATTGCAACTGGGGGACCGTCGTCGTCTATCACCGTCTTTTGTTAATCACACTGCGTATATAGAGGCCCAACGGCAAGGTGTATGGTAGCGGCTGCATTCTTGTCTGACCTCGTGTACTCTGAAGCTCAATTCTTCAACATTGTTTTGTAAACTGCTTTTTTTGGTCGGAAGGGACACCACAAAATAGGTTGTAGTGTCCTCATGGTGACATGTCAGATTAACCCTTCCTTCATCGAGCAGCGCAAAACGCATGCCAACTACGGCACATCGCACACTGTTCCTCGTTTGGCAATACCACCGTTGACCCTCGCCTGCTTAGTCCTTCTGGTCCACAATGCGTGCTAACCATGGCACACGGGACACATTGTTCGAAAATTCCACCGTTATCCTCTCCATCATCGCGTCACTCCATTCTCCTCGCTTCCTTGTCATCGTGTCCTCACACGCGCAGGGTGTAGCAGCGCACAGACCACCCAGACCCCTACCTGGGCGTAAAAGGCACGCGCATCCACGATACCACCGTTTAAACCTTCCTCGTTTCCTTCCACCATCATCTCTACTTTCTCTCCTTGCCATCATCGCGTCCTAGATGCCGTCAACTTCTGTCCTCTACTACCGGTACGAGGCAAGCATAAATTCATCCTTTACTGAGATAGCGATGCCGGGGATAGGTCAGACACTCTCAACAGAGTAAATTTATGCGTATCATGAGATTTAACGTCAAAGGCGGTGTCTTGAAGTCGTAATGAATCGCCTGCTATCCCTGAGGTCATCGATTCTACCAACTCTTGTCGGCCTCTGGGTGCTGCTGTAATGAGTTAGGCGACCATGATATATCGCAAGCTCGAGCATGAAGTGTGACCTTAAGAACGTGCATGAGATTCATGGCAGTGGGGGTTGGCGGTGGTAAGTGGAAAAGCAGGGTTTGTTGCCGTAGCCAAACAACCCCTTCGTCAAGACTCTCACGAAGAATCCCTTCCATCCAATACTCTTCATCATCCTTCCTCAGCAATCCGTTCTTTCTACTGTGTACCTTCCCTGTGTCAACAACGGGTACCTCGTACTTTAACCTCAAAATCGTCGCGTCGACTTTGTGCCAATATAACATACTGCATTCTGGCGAGCTCGATGCAGGGCCCAGTGGCGAATCTAGGAAGTAGAGGACAATTTAGACAATTCGGGACCCCTGCTCGAACGTTCGGCGGTGCGTAAAAGAGTTATATGCCAAAATCCAAATAAGATGTCGATACTTACCTTACTTTCTCTCTATTTAACGGACACTCTCGCCATCCAGGAGGCGCAAGACTCCATCTAGGAAGAAAACGGACACCCAAAACCCTAGAAGAAGGCCGGGAGCAACCCTGCAACGCCTAGGGCTAGTACCACAGTCGCTAGTCCTCAGAAAAAGGGTCGCAAGTAAGTTCTTGACGGCTGGGATCACATTTTAAAGTTCCTTTAAAGCTGTATCTTTCTCTGGGTATCTTATACGTCCTGGAAACAATATCAATAAACCGCTGCTTTTCGTCTACGCATCGGAAGCTATTAGGTCGAGACGATCTCCATCTTTGTTTGTCCTTTCAACTTCTGTCAATCTCCCAGATGTATGAGTTACGCCAATGCTTCCTTAGTCGAGGTTTCTGCTGGTTATTATTGGTTACTGCCTTAGAGTGCATGCGTAATACACTTCAAGATTTCGCCTAACGGAAATTATTGCATACCCACATGAGAAATTGTTGTTCAGAGCTCCGAGTCGATGTCGCTTGGGTATGGCCTGAGGACAACTAAACTCAGGTTTTTTTCAGTCGGAAGTTCTTTTGTCTACGAGACCTTCTTGAGCTCGAGCGTTTTCCATTCTTGATATTGACATGGACATATGCAGAACGTATCATGTTAGATTATTTGCTCTCACAATTACAGAATTCTTTGGTTCTACAGCGATCCTTCCATCTGTCCGATGTCCACTGGTAAACGTGGATGTCGACACCGGAACATCAAGACGGTGATGCTTCTCCCCACCGGTAGATAAAATCAGACAAGTACAAAGCGACATTGTTCTGCGAATTTTGCTAGTTCGTCGAGGTCCCAATAGAGGCTGTAAACAATGGTAATCACTGACACCTTCTCGAATCTCTGGTTTGGTAGTTGTCTCCCTACAGCCCAATGACTGTGACCTCCATCAAGCAGGGTGTACGTATCTTCAGGTATCGGAAGTCGGTGGGTGATGTGGATTTTGAATGTGTGCGCGATCTCTTCTGCATCTTTGATAACCAACTCTCCATAGCGATCATGGTTTTCTGTGGATCCTGTGTCCAATCCCCACACATATCCCTTTAGAATGCAACACCCAAAATACCAGTCCTGATCGAAGTCGTAATTATGCTCAACACCAGCATGTTCGGAATACCTATATGGTAGCAGAGGCTCCTTCATGAGCTGGTCCCATGTCGGTCTCCATTTCTTGCATCCGAGTCCAACTCCAGGATACATAAAGAGGAATGCTTCACGTGTCCAACATGACATTGCATTCACCAGTGCCGTCCATGCATCCTCGAGAGTCTCACTCTCATGGTAGGCAGGTATTGTATGGGGGAGCAGAGGGAATGCGAGTCCAGCCACTCTGTCGACCGGATTGGTTGAAACACGCTTCCGCATGTGTGTTATGGTAGTAGATAAATCATCTTTCATACTCTTCACTGAATTCAGCTCCTTGTGAAACCTGGTGAGGAGCGCAGTCTCGTACTTCCCACCGCATATCCGCTGTGCGTGCATTGGTCCATCTGGTGTATCACCAGCAATGATGCGCTGAGATCCGGCCTCCTGGAGTGTCCATGCACGTCGAAACCAGCTCCGATCGCTGTCCAAGTCGCCGTCTTTCAACTGTAATGGCCGCCCCAGTCCATTCAGGTAGATCATCACCTTCGCAGATAAAGTCCTATACACAGCTCCAATTGTAGGCACGTCCAGCCTCCACTCCCACATGCGCAGATCCTCCCTCGGCCCACCTTCCTCTTTCTGTCTTAAACAGAGCACATCCAGCCACACATACTCTGCCATGTACTGTACCTCATCATCGCACAGTGTCTTGTACCTTTCCACCATCTCTGCTGCCAGATTCAGCATCTCGATCCGAATGAGGTTGAGATCCGCGTCCTTTGGTATAGGCACAGGCCATCTATTTCCGTTGATAGGGATCCACACATCCACACGATCCTTCTCATCAACCCATGCGTGTGAAATAGGTGTTGGCGTGTAGAATATGGAATCGCTAGTGATCCAATATGGCACCACGCGATTGCTGCACAGGTCCCATACACGCCGAGGTTTCAAATCAGGCTCGACAATCCGGTTTCCTACCAGTGCATTTTGTCTGCGCTTCCTGTCTGCCTCTTCACGTCTGCTTAGTTCATCGTGGATCTTGCTAGGGTTCACTGTATTCCATACCGGGCGAAGGAGGGCATAAGCTAGGCCAAAGTCATAGTTCTTTTGAATGCAGTCTTTGAGAATGGCCAAGAGTGATAGTTGGTCTTGGACGGAGGTAGCGGAGGAAGGGGCGGCAGAGGCGGCAGAGGCGGAGGAAGAAGGGGCTGTGGGAAGAGTGTATGACGTTCGGAGGGTGGCATTCAGTCTATCCAAGACCCCCTGAACGCCAAGCGTAGCACATGGAGTGTCCGCGAGGGAGCGCGGTATGACAGGATCGGTGTACCACCGCTGCCTGTATGACCGCTGCTTTGGAACCTCGATAGACACTTCCGCTCGGCCGGTCTCTGTGAATGCGGAAAGGGCAAATTCGTCCTGGAAATACATTTCAATTTCTTCTCTGTCTATCTTACCAACTGACATACCTGCTGATATCTATTATGACGAGGACGATAACGATCCTCTAGGTCATTGCTCTCAACGTCCACATGTTCTATTTTTCTTTTCAACGCCATGGTTATGTTCGTATTCTGGTCCGAAACGACAGCTGAATGCTTTGGTCTCTGCGGAGTCGACAATATTGAGCGCAAATACGTTCAAATCGGCCTGGAGCGAATCGAAAGTGAACTTCCAGTAGTGCCTGCGAGCGCAGGGTAAGTAAATCCTTAGATCATCGTAGATTAACTGTACTCACTGCAAGTTCCCGTGTCCTTTCGAGGATGTGCGTTCGAGGGAGTTGATGCTCAAGTCGACGTAGGGAGAGAAGGTGAAGTACGACTCCCTGTGAGGTGTGCAAACAGCATCGCCTGGTCCGTACTCGACGGACATGGTGCACACGTGGTGATTATACTGAATTATTCCTATCACGGACTGCTGTTATTTCGACGATGAGTTGCATTCCTGTCATATAGTTGAGTCTGCGCAACGATAGGTCACTCATTCCCTTAATCGCCTTTAACTCTGAGATACTAATTGTTTGACGCATCGGACTTTGATTCGAGGTAGGAAGAAGTCGAAGAAGATGTGGATTTGGAGAAACTTCCTTTGAGCGGCGGCAGAAAGACGGAAAGAGGGGGGTAATGTCACTCTACAGCCACAGCACCCGACCGTTGAAGTCCCTTCCCGCATATAATTCCCTTTACACACACGCATATGTCCCTCCCGCATGTACGTCCTGCTCCATACTCCATCCTCACCTCCTACTCTATAACAAAATCATTAGATTGAATCGATGGAAATTACCACAATACTCACCAGATATGTGATAAATTGAGTGCATCCAGTTGACGGCGTGCCTAGCCAACGAGCACTGGCCAAAAAACTAATCAGTAGTGCCATTAGGATGACAGCCAAGTGGCTTACCACAGGCCTTTACTCTCATCCGACGTTCTCCGTATATCCTCCTAGCCCCCACGCGTGCCCGTCTCAGTTCGTTGGCCTACCGTGGAGGTGGTAGTGTTGAGGGCACTATTAGACCGTTGAATGACTGAGATAAGGATATTGAAGGCTTATACGGACCACGCTTGAGGATTTCGATCAATACTTGGCGGAGGTGGAACCTGTAAACAGCCCTAGCCTGGACGAAACATCGGATTAGCAATGCCTCGTGTATCGTACATGGAAGGGCGTACGACCTTTTCTTCGCTGTGCATCTCCACCCTCGTCGTCTTCCGGAAACGAATCGTAGCTCCCTACGAAAACTGCGCCATGGCCCATGCTCGACGTGGTGTGGTATGAACACAGGAAGGTGCCGCTGTCACGAGGAAAGAACATGAATAAGACGGAGGAGCTTGGCGCCCTCGTCATTTTTGAGATGCATAGTAGTCTAGTAGTCGCCTGGCACGAAGGTAAGCACACCAAGAAATTGTCGCACTGAAATCAATATCTTGATGGTAGTGTTTAAAACCATAGATCTAGAAGGCGATGAGGTCGAAATGTGAACGAACGAAATCGATGGGCAGCCCGACGATGTCCACTTGTCGTCTGGCACAGAGTGACACAGGGTCAAGAGTTCGTTGTCTAATTGATCGTCAACTTCTACATGCTGTCGGCATGCGTCTCGATCACTTTTCGATAATGCAATCGACCACAGGGAGTCAGACTGTCCACGTCAGCAATGACTGCCCTGTAGAAGAAAACCAGGGCGGGCCAAGGGAGCTGAGGGAACATGGTGATGGTAGTGTGTATTGGGAACAATGATCCTGAGCGTCAATGTTGTGGTTGTTGGTACAAAAGACGCGTACGTAGTCACGACCCCGTGATGGTAACTTAAAAGGGAATGGCTGAGAATGGTTTGTAAAAACCAAATTTCTTCCATATCGAACACCATGATGTTTATCCCGATGATTTCTCTCTATTCCTATCCGCTCCGCACGTGTTCAGCAATGCTAGAATAATAATTAGAGCGCGACCTCTAACCGCCAGTGGATATAACACTTACACCCCGCCGACGATGGGCCCAAGTACTGGTCCCATGAAGACATTTGCGGAGAATAAATTCATCACAGGACCTCGACCAAGTGCCGGCCATATACGTCTGCAATGATACCTACAGAGTACGCGTATGAGGCACGAGTACATGAAGAAAAGTCACAAAATGCTCACCTCCGTCGATCGTAAGCGGACCCACGGTGATGAAGCCTCTAAGAATCAACAGGATCATCAAGGTCTGTATGTTCTCGTCAGAAAGGTAGAACCACCCGTAATGAAAATCACGCACAAGTTAAGGGTGAGGAGAATGCAAAGGCCCGTGATGGCTCATTCTTCCTTTAGCCCCAATTCTGTGGATTGAGCTGGTCGTTCGCGTCAGTCCATGTCACTATGTTAGGATCGAGAGGCTTCGTGTCGAGTGTTGAAGAGTCGTTCTTGGGTTGGGGTTCTTGCGGGTCTTTAGCGCCGTATTTCTCGATTCTATGTTCATCAACAGTGATTTCGTGTTCCAAGGAAACAGAACGAATTCGAGGTGGGCAGGAGGGTCGTTTCAAGAGCAGTAACGGATAGCGACACGTTGGGGTTATGACGCTTCCCGCCATGGCGGAAACTGGGAGTAGCGTGGACTTTTTGTTCAAAGAGCACAAGGAAAGAAGATCGCCTATGTCATTGACTCATTGTCAGCTTTTTTGTCAAGCGTGCGGTCGGAAAATAGGAAGTTGCTGAAAAATAACGGAGATACAAATTGGGCATGCGTCTAGCTACCAGCCCATCTCGTTGCATAGAAATCAGGACCGAGAAAGTGAAGGAAACGGGATTCGGCTCACTAGCCCTCGGAGAGAAGCCTACTGCAGTTCAATCACGACGATCTCTTCCCCACGTCCCCACGGTTGTGTCGCTCGTCTTCGTTTTTATAAATCAGCTCCGTAGCGAAGCTCCCATCCAGGCTCATCTGGGTCTCTAGTGGTGGATATGGATCATTGATAGTGGAAATGAAGCACACAAACGTGAGCGTATATTTCCTGGCATGGCAGTTTTGAGTTGATGACTAGCTTGAATTTGAAACCAAGCGCTGTCTCGAGTTCTATATTTGATGTTCCTTCTAGGACATATTCGTCACTCGAGGATTATAGGTTACCCCGGTGTCTGAGCTCCTCCACATTGTCGCTGGCGACCAACAGCGAGTATGATTTCAGGAAGTTTGTTCTGGTAATGTAGTCGGATGTGAACGAGGGATGCGGCAGAAGAAAATTCGAGTTAGGCGACGAAGAGAATTAGAATTGAGAAACAGGAAATTGCCAACTGTCCTAGAGGGCACGTGGTCATGGAGGGATCGGACTAGTGTTGCCGCGACTCGGCTAAACTCGACTCGGCTAAGCTTATGCCGACTTTGGTAATTGCCTTGAGCCGAGTCGGCTTGAGTCTGTTGCCATTATATCAGCTAAGCTAGACTTCGGCTCAAGTCGGCTTGAGCTCAAACTAATGATCCAAAAAGGGAGTTTCTAGGTTAAGGTACTCTTTGTGAGGTGAGATGGTTTGTAAATTGTTCAGAATGAATACCTGACAGTATTTAGGTGTCCAAATTACAAATCTGTTAGTGCCTCCTCAGTATAGCCATGAACTGCAGCCTCTTCACCGTTTTAGGGAAAATGTAGGTTTGATCTCGGCATTTATAAGGCTCAAACCTCAGTTGTTCTGTTTTATGATTTTATGGAAATTTTGAGTGTTTTGTTGCCTATATACATTTTGTAAGCTTATTTACATTTACAGAGGAGGAGTTTATGTGGTCCTGGGGGACAATATAGGTCAAGAGCACACTGGCCAAATCAGGTGCTGTCATTCGGACTAAAGCGACTCAAGCCCGACTTTAGCCGGCTCCTATTTGAGCTTGAGCCTAGAATGAGTCTGAGCCAAATCAAGACTCAGACTCGGCTTATTAAGACTCGGCTCGTCGGCTAAGCGACTTTAAGCCGAGTCGCGGCAACACTAGATCGGACCGATGCCATACGCTCCCAGTCTTGTTCTCTCGTCGCCATACTTAAGCTCGTCGGAACGAACATCTTCCTTGACTAGAGGTGTGTGTATTTGTTTTTTTGTATGCTTCGGCCTTGCTCATGTTGATGAGTTCCAGCCTCAGTGTACCAAGATTGCGCAGTATGGAAGGATTCGTATCGGAGGACGATAATCGTACCCGGTATGTCGTTCACAGCTCACTAAATTGACGGTCTAGAATTCTTTCTCCCCTAGTTCACGTTCATCCCTCACCCTGCCGATGCTGCACGGTATTTTAATTTTCAGCAATGGAGTGGCACCGAGGACAGAGGAAAAGGCGCGTCCTTCTCTGTGGAACTCTTGACTTTGGTTGCTGACATTAATGCGGCAGGTGTACGCTCATTCAGTCGATGCTGTGGGAAGGCAGCCCTGCCTTTGTGTCGACACTGCATGGAACGACAAAGCTGGCGGAAAAGGCTGGGTGGGAAGTCCGTCATCGACCAGGCTCTGAACCCGCATCCGCCCCGCCCGCTCCCTCCGCAACTTGGAATGTCCGGAAAAATCGGTGTAACCATCTGTTGGGGAAAAGGGGAAATTGGGGAGGGCTTCTGAGGTACGTGTTCGCCATCATGACTTCCAGCAACCATCTGAACATGAATAGGATATCGCTCCGGAGGACGATTTCGTGGGATGCGTGCTTGAAGAAGGGTCCTGCATTTTATCCGGAGCCTTCTGCTTTGGTCCCAATATCAATGTAAAAGATTGTTATGCATATCTATGACAGCATCCTTGTGCTAACCTTTTCTTCAGTCTATCATTCACTGACACCCTTGGTAGGGCAGCACCCACTCCGTTTGGACACGATGTATCATGTTTAGCGACCAAGACTCATGGTGCAGCAAGGAGGTTACCGTGTGATGCATTCGTCGATCATGCCTTCAACCTCGTTTATCGGTTTTTTACCATTCATCCATAAGTGCATTGTAACTCCACGTCGTCGATACAGACGAGCGTTTCTTCTCCTTTGGCTCTTCAGCCACAGCCCACAAGTTCCTTGTCACTGTGAGCGCTACCCTCTGCCCTTGCGCTCCAGTCTTCTCCTTTGGTGCCTCTTGCATCTCAGTCGTATGAACTACTCATCAAAGCCATTCTCCGTCAACGGCTTCGCTGGAGAATTTTCTTGGGATCTATCACGTTTTGTTGGGTCTAGATGGTGACATGGATGATATTGTGCCTCGACGGTATTGAAAGATTGGGGATTGGCGGCGTGGCCATGGTTCCAGTGATGGCAGATGTGTGCCGGGTAGCGGTAGCTTTACCTATCGTGGTGCTAAGGAAAAGGCACCTCACAGGTCCGTCGACGCGTTCTCGCTGAATTTCATTGATTTAATTCAGTTTTCCTCAGGTTAACACTCGACATCAAAGACGTGAAGCCTTGAAAAACCTTGCAGAACGCTTTGGCGAAAACGAACATCAAAGTGATGCTACCCTCGACAATCCCTAAAGCTTCCTTTTCTTGGTATTCCGCAATTCCAGCGTGTTAGATGTGTCCTCCTAGTCTTCCCAACATGTCGAAGCATCCCGTGACGAAAATATGGGGCAAAAGCAACAGTAGAGGGTTCAACTATGACAAGAGGCACTGTCCTGAAATAGATTAGGCATCCATCGAGGATTTTCGGACTTGGCCGTTGAATGAACAGCGTGTTGACGGCATCGAGTTTATCGTGTTCACTAGCCTCAAGAATGTAGATCCTCTCAGGAAGCGTACATAGTTGGCAGAGCACATCTTTCTACTGCTCCTGTCACAAGCGATGCATGCCCCAATACGTCGGTCCTAACAAGTCTCTCAAAGACAACTGTTTCTGCTCTGTCAGAGTTTTGGAAAGACGTATTCGAACACCCTATTTGTTCAAGAATATTATAGTGATTACCATTCGCATCCTCTTGGCCAAGCAGATGCTACGCTCTCTGAGAGGTTACTCTCTTCTGTCCTTGCGAAGCTGAGTCCCGGTGCAAGCAGGCCAGATACTGCGCGTTACGTTTTCAAGGTGTGCAAGCAGGTCTAACTCGGCCTTCTTTCACAGTCTGTTCAAATCAATGATACCCGCGATGAATTTACGAAGGATTTCAATAGCAGTGTAATATTAACTTGGCGTCTGGAGAGCGCCTTATGTCTCGATGACCTGGATCCGTTCACCTCTATGTCGATAATCGATGTTCGCCCAAAGTACATATAGGACTAGCAGGAAGAATCGGAAGCGAGTGTACGTTCATTCATCCTCTTCCTAATGTCTGTTTCTGAACTCATCTATAAATGTCAGATATGGGATGTCTGAAGACTTCGGTGATTATGACAGTGCAGTTTCTCTTTTGAGCCGGCCTCTAGGGGATTTGTTTCTTAGGGTTTAAGTGCCAAGTAGCCTATAACGCCCTTTTAATTTCATCCATTGTTCATCACTTAGGTGGGAATTTAAACGCATGTTTGGCGGCCTTACCGACACTTCAAGATCACCACAGGGCAAATGTGCTGAGAAGACCGCACTAACAAACCGCTACAGTAACTAGTGAGTTAATTGGTCTTTTCTGATTTCATACCATAGTTGCATGTCAAGAGGTGCGCGGTTATTAAACGTCTAACAACCACCTGTCCGTTCGTCCATAACAAAACCGCCGTGTCGAAGATATCATCAAGACCTCGCAGAACTCGCCAGAAATGCTAGTGCGAGCATGATGTAGAAGTGAGGCCTAGGCATTTCGTAAGTTTACCGATTCGAAGCGTTGCCTCTTCATCAGGGCTCTGTTCCCAAGCTCGGTGATAGCAGATATCAGGTACTATGATTTTAACGTAAGGATCACACGAAGGAGTTAACCGACCTATTCTCAACCACTCCCAGCTCTTTCAACCGCTGCGATTCCCTCCGGTCGGGTTTTCTACACACTGACACTTTCTCGGTCCTTCGAAACAGCAGTCTTCATCCAACTATCCAATATTCCATTTCCGTTGATGCATCGCTGATCAATATATACGAGTCTTCAGGTATTGGATACTGGTGGGTGGCGACGACCTTGAATGTATGAGTCCGTCCAGTATCGTCTTCGGCACACATCTCCGCCCGTCGGCTAGCTCCTTTCGAGTCTTCCACAGTCAGTCTCCTCACATAGGTCTTTTCAACGCAAAATCCGTCGTGCCAGTCAGCGTCCATCTCCTCAAGTCGCATAATCTCCTCGTACAGATAGATATTGCCTGTTGACGGAAGCTCCATCTTTTGGAGCTGGTTCCAGGTGCAGGATACAAGGAGAGCATATCTCCTCGATATCGCACCCTCATCGCATTCACCAGTTCCACCCATGCGTCCTTCACAGTTTACGTCTCGTAATAAGCAGACATCGTCTTCAAAGTTCCCCTCCCCGTCAATTGGTACGGCTTTTAGCGGACCGTCATCCGTATCCCCGCCAATAATGCTATTCTCGCTGATCTCTTGTAACGTCCACGCCCGATTGAACCAACAACGACGATTATCCAAGTCGCCCGTCTTCAAACTCAAAGCTCTCCCCAGGCCCCTGTAATAGTTCACCACCATCTGGAATTGGGTGGTACACGTGTCCAATGGTGGGCACGTCGAGCCTCCATTCATCCGTACGCAGATCCTCTCTGGGCGCGCCTTGCGGTCTCAAACAGACCTCATCAAACCACGCATACTCTGCTCCTAGTTTCAACATTTCAATCCGAATGAGTTCCAAGCTGGTGTCTTTCGGAATGGGCACGGGCCATTTGTATGCGTTGATGGGTGTCTGCACGTTGATGCGTATTCGTAACATCCATCCAAGTATGCGATATCGCCCATGGATCCCGGCAGATCATCCACTGTGGCATCACCCGATTACTGTACAGTTTAAAAACACGTCGAGGTGGCAGGAGTAGGGTGAAGACCCATTTGTCAACCAATGCCTTTTTCCGCATCTGTCGATCCTGAGCTTCTAGGATGCACAATTCATCCTGGATAGTCTTCAGGTCCATTACCACCGTGGACAGAGTCGGGCACATGCAGTACCAAAATCGTAGTCATTCGAGATGCAAGATTCGAGATGAGAGGACAGGGATGGGATGTCCAACATGTATAAGGTTACAAAGAGTGGTGTTGAAGCGATCTAAGAGTTTAGTGGTGCCTAGGCTTGCACAAGAAATACACATCCCAAGACCCCTGTCGGTCTTTCCTTCACTGTATATCTCCACCCTCGCCGTGCACCGGAAAGGGTTGAGGTCGATATGTGCCGCCGGCGTCTGCTGAAAACGATCATAACTCACAAATTGATGCTAAATTGGACGAACACTTGTTAGTTGAGTCTTGGCCCTCATCAGTGGAAGGGCTTGCCTTGAGAAAACATGGACCAAGAGTCTGGCTTTATCACCTGCCATCGCTAGAATACGGCGTCGGTAAGGAAATGGAATAGGGAGCTATCGCGTACCTTGGGGCAAGCTACCGGAATTGCTGCGCTCACAGGGACAGGCAGTGGCCGCATTCATGAGTGGATCCATTTAAACCCTAGTATTCGTTAGTTAAACATTACAGAGTCGATGCAAGATACCCCCCCCTGCGACAACGTTCTCGCACGAATGTTTCTACCGCCGTCTTCAAATTCAGCAGCGCGCACAAAGACCTTGAGGGATTGTAGACGTGTGTCGAGGCTCGCAGACTGGGAAGGGAGGAAATCGTCGAGCTTGATAGCGACAGCCTGAGGTCTTGAGCACCGCTAGTCCTTTTGAGAGCCGGTAGACCCTTTAGGGGGATTGAGGTTGCCGTCGAGCTTGTCATCGTTCGGTTTTTAATGTCTTTGTTGAGAAAATAACACTGTCTTCTAGTCTTGCAAGAATGGCATGCCTAAAAGGGAGAAGATAGTTTAGATTGCGAGAGAAATATATGCCCTAAGCTACGAATCTTACGTGAAATCTAAACCATTCAACAGCGTGTTGACTACGGCAATTAGAACATCGACAAGGAACAATGAGAACCGAGTGATAAATCAATAGCTTAGGTTGAAGACGAAGGCCTAAGCCTAAGCGATAGCATATTAGCCACGAAGAAACTGAGTACGAAAGCTATAGGACTCGCCTGTATTTGCCACACCTTCCTGAGTATATTGCCAACCAACTCAGTACACCCCAGCCGTTACGCAGGTTAATTGTTGCGATTGGGCATGTGTCGCCTACAGATTACGGAGGAAGTGACCGTTTGCAGGGTAAAGAATCTTCACAAAACTAAATTAGCCTGCAAGGATCAAAGAAAGAATGGACACCTCACCTCGTCGACCTTTGCATTCTTTGCCCTTCTACTTGCCGTTGTCCTTCTCAGAAGCTATCCTGGCAGCTTCGCTTGCGATATTTGGCTTCGGCACGACGGAGTTTGAGGCTACCATAGGAAACGGTCTACCCTACTTGGCTTCAATGTTCTTGAGTGCGATATAGCGGAGAACTAACCTGTGACTGCTGTGCCACACGACGTATGTCCTTGCGCGTGGGGATTTGCATTCTCTCTTGGTCCTAAGAAGTCGTTACTACTGTTGAACGTCGATGGAGGAGGTCAAGTTCCTCTTTGGGCCAAGACCAGCACGGGTTCGGACCGAGACGGCAACTTCCGCATATACTGTATCTTTCCCTCCGTACACCCTAACTCGCCATGGTACATGGCATACGAGATTTGCGTCACTAAAAACTCAGGATTTACGTGGAAGCAGTTGTACGCAAGCTGGAAGTGACAAGGGCCAGTGTATTGAGACAGAAGAATCCATCTGTGTAATATTCTGGTATGCCATTTTTTTCTCTACTGCTGTGTATTCTAAGTGGTATATACCCAATTTTAGTGTACCAAGCTTGCTCCAAGAAGTTCTGGCATGCGGAGTAACTAGATACACGCACTGGGATGGAGGGATTCGTATCGAAGGATGGTTATCGTACTCGGTATATGTTCTTCAAGGTGCACTAAATCAACGCTCTGGACTCTATCTCTCCTAGCTCATTGACAGGCCGAGCAACGAGGTCTGCATGGTGTTTTCATTTTCAGTGATGGAGCGGCATGGAGGATGAGTTCTGAGGGAAAAGGGTGTGCCCTTTTCTGTGGAGCCCTTGACTTCAGTTGCTGACATGTACGGCAGGTGTACATTCGTTCAGTCGGTGTCGGGAGGCTAGACCGAACTTTGTGTCGATACTGCATGAAACGACTAAGCTGGTGGTGGCAGAAGAGACTACGTAGAGACTGGGTGGAAGGATGATCGTCAACCAGGTTCAGAACTCGTATCGGTGTAGCCCTCTGTTGGTGATAGGGAGAATTTGGGAGGGCTTCGAGGTACGTGTTCACTACCATAATTTCTGGCAGCTGAGACCTACGCCATCTAAACAGGATATTGCGCCCCGGAGGACAATTTCGTGGGATGTCTGCTTAAAGAAGGTCCTTAATATTATGTGAAGACAAGACTTGATGGCTAGCAACGAAAGGTTGTTATGTACATCTACCGCAGTATCCTTGTGCTAACCTTTTCTTCTGTCTATGTTGTTCACTAGCACCTTAGTAGGGTAGCACCGAGTCTGTTTCAACACAGTATATCATGTTCCGGCGACCGAGGCCCATAGCTCGACTGTCGCAAGCTTCCGCCCAGGAGGCTGCTGTGCGATGCGGGGGGGAGCATCAATCATCGTCGACTACACCTAAACCTCGTTCATCAACACCCCCCATCCCCACATAAGCTCATTGCAACTCCGTTCAGACATGCGATCTCGGCTGTAAATGCAAATTTGGATACTGTGATTATCATGATATTCACTGGAGGACCGTCGTCAAGTCTGTTCATCGCCATCTTTCCCTAATTCACACTACATAAATGACAGGCTTGACGGCAAGGTGCATGGCAGCAGCACCACCCTTTTCTGAACCTGTGTACATAGCTTCGTGTTTTTTTTCCGCGGAAGGGGCGTCAAAAAGTACGTCGTGGAGTCTTCTCGCTGATGTGTTAGATTAACCTTTCCTTCAGTCTTGATGCAAGCAGTGCAAAATGTGTGTCAAATACTGTACATCGCGCACTATCCCTCATTTAGTAATGCCGCTGTTTATCCTCGGCTTGCTTCTTCCTTCTGGTCCACAACGTGTGCTCACCATTGCACATGGGACACGTCGTTCAAAGATGCCATTGTTGTCCTCTCCACATCACTATTCACTTCGCTACCTCGTCATCATATCATCGTACGTGCATGATTCAGCGCACAGACCATCCAAACCCCTCCCCAGGTAAAAAAGGCGCACGCAATCATGATACCACCGTTGAACCGTCTTTCCTTCCTTCCTCATCATCTATGCTTTCTCTCTTTGCCATCATCGCACCCTAGATGCCGCCAACTTCTATTCTCTACTACCGGTGCATACGGATCCATCCTTTGTTGAGATAAATAACCAGCAATGTCGGGGATCGGTCAGACACTCTCAACAGAGTAAATACATGCCTATCATAAGATTTAACGTCAACGGCGGCGTCTTGAAATCGAAATGAATCGTCTACTAGCCTCCAGGTCTTCGACTCTACCGACTGTTGTCAGTCTCCGAGTGCCGCTGTAATGAGCTAGGCGACCATGATATGTCGCCAGCTCAGTGGGTCATTGAGGACATCCATGAGATTCGTGGCGGTGGCGGTAGTGAGAGGGAAGGCAGGGATTGTTTGTTACTGTGACCAAACAACCCTTCGTCGAAACTCTCATGTACATTCTCTTTCCTCCAATACTCGTCATTATCCTTCCTCAACAATATAGCCTTTCTACTGCGTGCCTTCCTTGTGTCAACAGCGGGTACATCGTTCCTCAACGTCAAATCATCGCATCGAATTTGTAGCGCGACAACATACCGCATTTGGCGGGCTCGATGCAAGAACGGCGGCGCATCTAGAAGAGGATGATTCAGATAACTCGGGGCCCTGCTCATATATTCGGCAGTGCATAAAAAAGTTTTATGCCAAATTTTCGGTGAGAGATCGACGCTTACCTTACTTTCTCTCTGTTTAACAGACACTCTCGCCTTCCAGGAAGCGCAAGGCAGAAAGCAGACAACCAAAGTGCAAAGAAGAAGCCTGAAGCATCGCCGCAAAACCTAGGGCTAGTGCCGCTGTCGCTGTTCCTCAGAAAAAGGGTCGCAAGTAAATTCTGGATGGCTGGGGCCACCTGTCCACGTTCCTTTATAGCTGTACATCTCTCTGGGTGTCTTATACATGCTGGACACGATATCAATGAAACACTGTTTTTTGTCTACGTGTCGGAGGCTATCCGGTCGGAACGATCTTCGTCTTTGTTTTTCCTCCTAACTTTCTCCTGGCTGTGTGAGTTATTCCAATGCTTCTCACAATTACAGAATTCTATGACTCTACGACGCTCCTACCTGTGTAATGTCCACTGGCAGACCTGGATGTCAACACCGGAAGATAGAAACGGGGATGCTTCTCCCCACCGGTAGGTAGAATCAGATAAGTATAAAGTAACATCGTTCTGCGAGGCTTGTTGGTCCGTCGCCGTTCATGCCGGGGTCAACAATGTCAATCACCGACACCTTCTCGAATCTCTGATTTGGTAGTTGTCGCCCTATGGCCCACTGATTGGTCAAGTATTCATCTCCCGAATTAAGCAGAGTGTACATATCTTCAGGTATCGGAAGTCGGTGGGTGATGCGGATTTTGAATGTGTGTGCGATCCCGTCTGCGGCTGTGACAACCAACTCTCCACAGCGATGCTGGTTTTCTGCCGATCCCATGTCAAATACCTGCACATGTCCCTTTGGAATGCAAAACCCAGAATACGAGTCCTCATCCATCTCGTCATTACGCGTAATATTAGCATATCCGGAATACCCAGATTGTGGCAGAGGCTCCTTCATGAGCTGGTCCCATGTCGGTCTCCATTTCTTGCATCCGAGTCCAACTCCAGGACACACAAAGAGTAAATCCCCACGTATCAAAGGTGACATTGCATTCACCAGTGCTGTCCATGCATCCTCGAGAGTCTCACTCTCATGATAAGCAGGTATTGTTTGGGGGAGGAGAAGGAATGCGAGTCCAGCCACTCTGTCGACCGGATTCGTCGACACACGCTTCTGCATGTGTGTCATCGTAGCAAATAAATCGTCTTCCATACTCTCCATTGAATTCAGCTCCTCGTGAAATCTGGTCAGGAGTGCAGTCTTGTAGTTACTGCTGTCTATCCGCCGTGCGTGCATCGGTCCATCTGGTGTATCACCAGCAATGATGTGTGAAGATCCAACCTCCTGGAGTGTCCATGCACGTCGGAACCAGCTCCGATCACTGTCCAAGTCGCCGTCCTTCAACAATAATGGCCGTCCCAGTCCGTTCAGGTAGACCAGCACCCCTTCATTGTGATACACAGCTCCAATTGTAGGCACGTCCAGCCTCCACTCCTCCGTGCGCAGATCCTCTCTTAGCCCCCCTTTCTGTCTTAAACAGAGCACATCCAGCCACGCATACTCTGCCGCATACTTTCCCCAATTGACCAGTGTCCCGTACTTGTCTGCTATCTCTGCTGCCAGATTGAGCATCTCAATCCGGATGAGGTTGAGATCCGCGTCTTTTGGTATAGGCACAGGCCATTCCTTCCCGTTGATAGGGGTCTGCACATCCACACGATCTTTGTCATCTACCCATGCATGCGCAGGTGATCCATAATGGCACCACACGATTGCTGCACAGGTCCCATACACATCGAGGTGGTAACTCTGGGTCGACAATCCGATTTCCTACCAATGCTTCTTGTCGGAGCTCCCTGTCTCTCCTTTCACGTCTGCGTAGTTCATCTTGGATCTTTCTGGGCTTCACTGTATTCCATACTGGGCGAAGGAGGGCATAAGCTGTGCCAAAGTCGTCCTTCCTTTGAATGAAGTCTTCGAGAATGGACAACAGCGATAGTTGATCTTGGTGTCAGTGGTAGTACAGGTAGTGGCCCCAATGTCCCAGTAAAGAACTTCCTTAGCCCAAATACGGATGCACCAGATGAAGAGGGGGGCGTGGGAAGAGTGTATGACGTTCCGAGGGTGGCATTCAGTCGATCCAAGACCCCCTGAGTGCCAAGTGTAGCGCAGGGAGTGTCTGCGAGGGAGCATGGTATGACACGACATCGACCGGTGTACGACCGTTGCTTTGGAACCTCGATAGACAATTCCACTTGGCCGGTCTCGGTGAATGCGGAAAGGGTGAATTCGTCCTGGAAATACATTTCAATGTCTTTCTGTCTGTCCTGCCAACTGACATATGACAGGTCTCCTTTTTCTTCTACTCCAAAACATAAGTAAACGTCCTGCAATTCTTGGGAGCGCTACTAGTATGCAAGTAAGCACTGAAACCACGAAAGATCAACTGTACCCACAATTCCCCATGTCCTTTCGAGGATGTCAACACTACCCCACAGACTGATATATCAAAGTCTACAGGATACCGTTAACCATGATACATTAAATGCCTGTTCCTGCAGTCACTGATTGATATATCATCTGCAGTCGCATCAGAAAAGAGTCCAAAAATAGGCCCCAGAGCAATATACTGTTGCTCACTGTCAGTGACGACGAGCTCCGCTCTTCCATGCCTTGGCTAGACCGACAGTTGCCGATGGGGTCCCAAAGTGGGTATCGGATCGCGCCAGATTTTATTAGGGATCACAGATCCTTACTAGTGATATATAACCGCCCAAATTGGTTACAGCCGCTTACCTCAGTGGGCTTCTTCCTCAATCTGAACCATCCGCATTTTGAATAAGATTCTATTTCCTATCCCTGCACATTTTCTATGCAATCTTATGTTTGTTATTTTATATGTAGGTGATAGAAAATATATTGAAATTACTACTATTTATGAATGAAAAATAAACTAAAGAGTAAGACGGTAAGAACATCTTAACCACCAGATGCATGGCAAAAAGAAAAAAAAGCAAAAATTGACGTGTGCGTTAGGGCAGTGAGATGTAGCAGTGAACGATTTCGGACTGATCGGAAGAAGCCAACAACTGATCCTATTGGTTCGGTAAACCGGGTATGAATTCAACCGAATGCTTGCACCGACATTTTCACTTGCTTTTATTCCTTTCTTCAGGTATTATGGGTGCTGAAAAGGTGCTAAGACCTTACATACATACTATTGACTGTAATTTTGAATCACAACAGGCTTTCCAGGAATATAATTGCCATGTTAATGCACAAATTCAGCATAATATGGTGCTATTGCTACTCTAGGTACTGTAGAAAAGCATTGACATGGAATTAATGCATTATTTTAGTGCAGTAATAGTCCTTAATCTTCACTGAACATATTATTCTCCATCCATGAATGTGCCAAAGCAAGGGATTAATTTCCATCAGATGAAGCTCTGAAAATCAGCAAATGCCGTTCAAATGCACACAAGGAACAACGATCTCAATGCTACATTGGGAATACAGTGTGAATATAATTGTTACTCTTGGCTTGTACTGCACTCTACAAGCCTCAAATTCGTTAAGAATAGTTGAAATATCACTACCTTTTACCAACTCTTCAGCCTGTTCTTGCAATCATTGATTCTGACATACAATGTGAGAAATGTTTTGAGCTCTATATTGAAACTGAGTTTACTAGAACTGATAACAACCAGTAGTTATAGTGATATACTTACTTGAAATTTGAAGTAGAAGCTATGACAACCTCCTTTACATCCTGTGCCAGAAGAAAACAGAACATGCTTTGGAAGAAGAAAGATCTTGAACCAGATCCTTGTTCTGTTTTTGGCCAAGTCCTTTTTAATTCGGATAAATGCTGAACAAATGGCTTACATTCTGTTACAGCACTAGCAGAAATAAAAATTTGCATGTCATAACAATGTTTTACTGCCTGAATATATATATTTTCTAATGTATTACAGAGATTATCGATCTAGGAACAAGGAAAAGACCTGTCACCTGGGAGAAGATGCTGTGCCAGTGCTCAGCGATCACTTTTGATGTCTGGGCTTGCATAGTATTAATAGGTGATTGTGATCACTTTATTTTTAGGCCAGGGCACACCCTGATGGGAGCACTTGGAGTGCTTGTCGATGGTGGCTGGCTGGGGGCCGACATTCATGAGCAAGGGATTCCACACATTGGGTGTGGTTATGGGATGCTTAAGCATTGTTGATATATCAAACAGTGACTGCAGGAACAGTGCATTGATGTATCATTGCTATGTATAATGTACAGTCCTTGATATATCAATACGTTGGGTAGCTCTGAGGATGTACGTTCGAGGGAACGGTGCTGCTCCAGGTGACATGAGGAGAGAAGGAGAAGTACAAATCCCAGTGAGGTATGCAAACAGGATCATATTCTTGATGCCAGAAACACAGCATGCACACGTTGAAGAGGCTGGCTGTGGGCAACTGTGGAATAGCGCTCGGAACAGTGTGCTATACACACTAAACCTCACACACACTCACACAACTACTCAATCTATACAATCACCCTCATAAGTATGTGGGGGGATGAGATTATATCACCTTGCAACTACTAGTACTTTAGAACTAGTAAAGCACCTTATTATCCCGATGCTATGCAGCGTTTTACTCATTTCAGACTGATCCTAAGGCTAGGAACTTTTACAAGAAGGTACACTTCAAGGCGCAACCTTCCAGGCAAAGTATAATATTCAAAACTACACTAGGACACTCATCCTACAACACAATTGGACACACTGCAGGTCACACGACACTGAGCTTGCTCTTTTAACCACTCCCCAAGTACAAACTTAGTGAGCTCACTACACGCAGGCACGTAGGGTTAATGGAACTGACTGCAATGACAAGAACAACCTCTAATCCTTCTATGGATCTCGGATTCGAAACGGAAGCAACTCAGAGAACAGAACAGAAACAGATTTCAGAAACAGACTGACAGAACAGAACAGACAGACAGATCAGATTTCAGAAACTTCACTTCAATTCATACTCTCACAGACTCCAAACAGTACTCAGATGGAACAGAACCGGAACACTGATTCTTATTCACTCAGAACTTAAGCACACTAGTCAGATTCTGCAGTTATCTCTATTCCTTGGAGTGAGCTCGCTATTTCTATACGATGCTCGAAGCTACAAACTAATCCTTTATCACAGCACTCGCTTTCTACGTGCACACTGACTACTTATACTACAACCGCTGTTAATTACAAACACCGCAGCTATACCCAGGTAAACTAGACTCCTACGTACATAGCCCGCCATTGCCGCAGCCTTACTTTGCGTCCGGCTCGGTATTTCCTCCTATAGCATCGTTTCCATAGTGAGCTCGCTAAGGCCCAATAGGCACACACCGATTTACAAGTCCGAGGGTGTATCACCTTTTGACCACATGTCAATACACGTCTAGCCCTTCGTGCTACATGTATAACCTTCTAGATTAGTGTCAAGCACACAGTGAGCTCGCTAATTCTGCACAGCAACGGATATCCTTGTCAACCAATCACTCGGTTTACCAGCACTCGGCCGAAGCTCCTATTCAGACCACGTGCTAGCCATATCATTTTATCTTATCTCTCGCGTGAGGTTTGGTCCGGCCTTCTCAGGTACGGTATGTCACTTTTAATTTAGTGAGCACACCAATCTTTTCAATTACGATCTTCTTTATTCTCTGCTTAAGGGAGTGAGCTCACTCAGTTTCCGCGACTACCCACGGCCGAACAGTGTTTTGTGAACTTTCTGTCAAGCATGCCTGTCAAGTACCTGCTGTAACTAAGCTCTGGTTTATGTCTGTTGCATCAGGTGTCACTGGTGCATACAATTATGATGCCCTTGCGTACTGGTTATGTATGCTCACTTATTCTTTAAGCACGCTCGCTCCCCTATACTGTATTACAAGTTATATTCAGAATAAATCGCAAAATTACATGGCTGGTACGTTTGCAGTCGCAACAACGTGGAGATTGCATCAATCCTTCCTATCCAAACGGACTATTGATAACATCAGTTCTGTGATGACCCGAGGTCAAACACACAACAGCAGCTGAAAGCAGATAAATGCTCAAACTTCTCGAAACCATATCTCCTAGTGGTATTTCTGTAACGCTAGATATCACTGTGGATACACTGATTTCATTGGTTGAACAAGAACAAACTATTCAGTGATTTACTGGGGGCAACTTCTGTAGTACCCATCATGGTTAATTATGGATGCTTTCCATCTCTCAGAAACCCCTCCACTATGTTCAGGAACAATGAAAGGGTCATTTTCATTTCGACACCCACTGAGGTATCAGCTGATAAAGATGATGCTCAACAAATTCTGTAGAATGTGTGCTTGAACCTGTCGTATACAACCCACTGCAGGAAGAGGGAGAGTCTATTGATGACACTCCCGTGCCCTTGCCGATCTGGCAAGGAAGGGATGAGGAGCGAATTTGAGGCTGTAACACTTGTCATCCCCATAAGCAAAATATAAAACCTGGGTACAGCAAATACTAATCTGGAGCTGAAATATGTAGTCATCTCCAAGGGTGAACAGGACAATCAGGTGGGAGGCAGTAAGGGAGACAATAGCCATGTCTTCTGACAGGCTCCTTTTACTGGATAGCACGTTCAATATAGCGACTAGCAATCGACTTTCAGAAATGGTACCGCAAGATAGTCTTAGCTCGCCATTGTTTTGGCTGTGAGCTGATAGTATGATGGTCCAAATTCAGACCGAAAATGAGGGATATGATTGGAATCTAGTGTCGAGTTATTGGTTGTGCTTTTTATGGGATGTAACACAGGAGCAGGGGGAAAAGCAGAAGTTGTTGTATTGATGTACAACGCCAGGTCAAGCTGAAGATGCTTGTCGACCACTTCTAATGAGTCTCTCTTGTCCAGCTTGTTTTGTTACCATCATCCCTTTGCACCTACTAGCCCATCTTTATTCATAGAAATCAGGATCTACAGAGTGGAAGGAACAAGATTTGACTCACTAGCTCTTGGAGAGAAGCCTACTGCAGTGCAATGACAACGATCTCTTCCCTAAATCCTTGCGAGGGGGCCGTTCTCCTTTGTTCGTATCTCTAGGCCTGTCAGGGTCTCCAGCGGTGGATATTGGAGCTAGGCCCTGTCTCGAGTTCCACATTTGATGTTCTTTCTGTTGCAGGACACATTTGTCGTTCAAGATTGTATATTACCCAAGTGATGTCTTGGCCGGCCTAACCATCCAAGAAGATTAAGAGTTCATGAGGTTCATTCTTGGAATGCAGTTGGATGCAAAACGAGGGATGCGGCAGAAGGTAATCCCAGTTGGGTGACAGAAAAAATTAGATTTGAGGAACGGGAAACGGGTGAGTCACAACTGCCAAAGCCTGCCCTAGAGGACATGTGGTCATGAAGGGATCAGACCAGTGCCCTACACTTCCCCAACCTTGTTCTGTGTCACTATCAATGTATAGGGAAGTGATGGCTTGCCAAAACGAGCCTCCCTCCTACATAGATGTGCCTAATGACCAAAAGTGCGTGTATTGTTTTTTGAACGTTTCGGCCTTGCTCATGTTGATCAGGTCCAGCCTGAATGTACTGGCATGACAGGATATGGACAATGTGATGGAGGGGTTCGTATTGAAGGACAGTCACCACAATCGGTAAGTTGTTCATGGTTCACCTGCAAGCATGAACAAGTTGTCATTAATAATTGTGCAGTAACTGAGCTTACATCGAAGATCATCCTCGGCTGCGCGTGTTATACGGGAGTCCAGATTGGCTCAGCCAGGTGCAGAGTGAAGAGGAGAGCATTAAGCAAATCAAGACAGTGTACGCGCCTGTTCCTCTCTGCCTTGGATCCTTATCTAACTCAATGTGATCTCCGTCAAGTTATAATGATGGAATCACCACTTTCGATATGTCCAATGTATGTCTGGCTTTTACCTGTGCTACTCTTAGAACTGATTGTCACTAGGCCTATTCCAACGAAGAATCTGTGGTCGTCTTGGGTAAGGCTATCAAGCAGGAAAATTTACCCCGAGACGGGATCACTGTTATGACAAAGGTACGTTTGTCCTCTTCGAGCGAGCTAGATTTATACGGTTGTAGGTGTTTCATCCTGTGAGTCTCAACATGGACAGGCAAGTTGATGGCAAAGCAACAGAATACACCGATACTCACCGATACATGAATCAGTACAGCCTTGCCCATGAAGTTTGTGCAGCTCTCTCTCTTTCAGCTGGCCCTCTATGCTCATCAATCCTAGTGCCCAGAACATTTTTGACCCTATCAAGAAGAGCCTGGAATGACTACAGCTGAATTATATTGACATCCTGCACTGTCAGGAATATGATACAAGTACCCTGACTCATGAGACGGTGAGAGTATCTATCAAAGCTAAACAGACATCCATGATAACTGAAGACAATGGCGGCTGATCTAATGTCACCATTCGGAGCAGCCCTCCAGGCCTTTGTCATTTGATCACTCTCTAGTCATCACCCCTCATGTCTATGCTCATTTGTGAATGACTGACTTGTGTTCGGCAGATGCAAGCTTTACATGATGCGGTTCAAGCAGGGTGGGTCTGATATGTTGGAATGTCAAACTGTCATGCCTGGCAATGTACGCTCGTCCTTGTCGCAGTATGATTATGTTCTTATAGCCATCGGTCTCTAGTCTATCCTATGCAAAGTGAGCCCTGCCCATATGCAAGAATGCAGAATGCTCATGAGCTGTAGTAGAGCATGCAGTCAACAATGGTCTCACGCCTTTTATCTTGATGCAGAATGACTATAACCTCCTCTATCACCAGGATGAGCACAAGATGATGCCCACCTTAGAAAGTTTTTTATCAATCAGATATACAACCCTTTTCTCCCCTTGAGCTCACTTGTTCATGACCATACCACCTGACCCGCAACTCGCACTGCCTTCTGATAATATGTGTGTTTCTTCTTCTCTTCTCCACATCCCAATTCACTTGGTAGCACAGGGTCCCAGGAGGACGTAAGGAATGGCACAATACCATCATTACTAGGTAACACGATGGTCTAGTCCGTTATCCAATGTTATGCTGATATTGACCCTCCAGGCTCGAAGAAATAGCCCTCCAAAAGAATATCACCATGACCCAGGTGGCCATCACATCGTCTATGAGTAAAGAACATCAGTACTGAGAAACGTGGTATTCTTTCCTCTTAAATCTCTTAGGTGTTCATGCTTTGATTATCAGTGGGCCCACAACTACCAGGCAACTTTTGGATGCTATCTGTATGACACCTTAATATCTTTATCTTTGTCTTTCCTCATTGAAGACATATTCTATGTAGGTGATGTGGATGTGCTGCTGATGCCAGCAGACATAAAGTACTTGGAAGAGCCGTATGTCCCTCAAAAGCTTTGCTACTGAATATGAGGTAGCCCTCCATCGAAGTGATCATCTCAACTATTTCAATGTAACGTTTCTTGTTCTTGTGTTTGTAGTTATCAGGAATATCAAATAGTGACTCATGCGCTGTCTTCCACAAAATCGTGATACTGCTGAAAACATCCAGTACGATCAGTTGAGTTTCCAGAATTATTGCTATCCCTCCACTGTGCTTGCAATCTGCAGTATAAAAAACGGCGAACTCGTCATCTGTGGGTATGTTGGGAAGCAGACTATGTGTATAGATCCCTAGCCAGCTAGATGCCACGACAGTGGTCGTATAAAATGATGACAATGAATGTGAGGGCCAATTGCAACATTATGCCATTTCAAAATTGGAAGAGCTTGGTGCATAGAAATGAGGAAAAAGTTCCTACTTTCTGTGTCAGGGTTAATAGGAAGTATTATTAAGATTAGCAAATTTCAGACCTGGCTAGTAATGTGTAATGTGATAAGGTAGGCGTCACTTGAATCCAGCACCCTTATGTAAGTGTTACATCACATCACATGTGATGCCAAATTCCAGAGCTGGAGTTTTTTTTTTCTTTTTTTAGCTCTATATTTCTAAACCGCAACCTGTAAACAATGTACAGGGATGTGGTGGCACTTGCCTGTGGCTAGCACCAGTAATTACTGTATGTAAATGAAGGGATTTTTGTACTATGAATGGTATAAGTTTCCTATAGTGTTGTATATAGAGTTTTGGAAAGCTGAGGAGAATGACACCACCACTGCTCAGGCTGTGGGGCACAGGAGTGAGTGCAGAGCATGTTCATCTGGTGTTTGTGAGCATCCGAGTTCTGGAGCCAGAGTCGTTCCACTCTTTTGCTTCCCACTACATCAGTTGTACTGCTGTTGTTCCATCTTATGAATACAATTCACTATATTTCCCACACTGTATTGATTGAGTAGCGAAAAGCGAATAGAGTAAAGCTTTTAGTACTTTCAGATGCCCAAAAACACGACAAAAAGAGTTGGTGTGCGATGGTTACATGGTCATGTGACATGATTACTAAGTGCCAAATTTGTCTGGAGGCAGAATCCTATATTGCTCCAGACTCCTACCCATTCTCCTTCATGGGAGGTCAAAGCTGCTTCACAGCTGAGCTCGGTACTGATTAATTAATATTATCTTATCTTATCAGCTTATGTAAATTTATAATCTTTCTGAACCTTATTTTTTTTGACCTCCCACTAAGGAGACTGGCAACAATTGTTGTGGCGTGTTGCATCTGTTTGGTTTCGCCATCTTTTGGTATGTGTCAGCAGCCATCGTTGTGGACCATTTTCTCACTTTGTCTTCATTTTGTTCATACAAGAGATCCCCAATCTCATTGAGTGATGCATGACAATGGATATTGAGATTGCTAGCAACATTCCCATAGCGTAGAATTTGTCCCAAGATATCAAACACAGTGAAGTTATTATGTGTGATGATTTCTTGGACTTCATTGAGCCACAATAATGCACCTGTATTTTGTCAAGGCATCTTCATTGATAATGCCAAAGCAGAAGGTATTTATGGTTATGGAAATTCACAATGAGCCTTGTAAGACAGTAATTATGGCTGCTGTAACACTATTCACAAGGGAAAGGAGACGACGAAGCCAAACAGATGCAACACACCACAACAATTGTTGCCAGTCTCCTTAGTGGGAGGTCAAAAAAAATAAGGTTCAGAAAGATTATAAATTTATGTAAGCTGATAAGATAAGATAATATTAATCAATCAGTACCGAGCTCAGCTGCGAAGCAGCTTTGACCTCCCACGAAGGAGAATGGGTAGGAGTCTGATATTGCTCTAAATGGCATAAAATGCATAGAGAAGCACTCAGAAACCGGAGTTTTTTTTTTCCCTTCAATTTTATATTTACAGGTATTTAGTATAGGTAATGCCATTCTGTCTGCAACATGTTTTAGATAGACATCTTATCCTTCGTTTGTTGCATTTATTTTAGATAGAAGTGCTGTGGTGGTGCAGCATTATGGGCACAAAGTCGGGTTCAAATGTGCTTACATAAGGGGTGCCGGATCCAAGTGACGCCTACCTTACCTATATGAACCTTTTCCGGAGTTAATGATGAGGGCAAAGGGGCCTGGGAGTCATTGGGAGCCCTGCCATCAACTTGTCACCATTTATGACAAATCTGGCTTTTGCAAGGGACCAGATGGTTGTGACATTGCCTCCAGTTCAGTGTTCGTCCAAGGACTCACGCCATCCGATTCGATTCCCGATCATTGGAGGAGCGTCAGAAGAAGAGTTTGGATCCCACAGCTGGACGGATGGACCAGTGGTGAGTAGCGCAATATTTTCCTTACCCTCTTCCTGCAAGGTACCCATGGCATTTTTCATCCATCCACGACCCAACAGCACGGCCGATTCTGAAACATGATTTATAACATTACGTTTATCGCCAAACAATATCGTCGAAGACTGGATAATGAGGCTCTTCACCATGACATCTGGGAATCCGAACCATCACGATGGAGCCAGGCTATCTGAGTGGCTTGGACCTCGAAAAGGTTAATCGTCCACAAGGTAGTGGGATTAGCGAAGTTACTATGTCCGGGAAGCGCTACGCAAAATGCATCCTAGGACGCCTCGCCCAGAAACATATATCTGCACTAGGTGAGAGCATTTTCCTCATTACTACCGGCCGAAGAAATGACTACACCTGAAGTTACTTAGAGCCTTATCTCGCCTGTAACGACGTCGAATGTATCGGTAGTATCGTGGATAATGGTCCAAAACTTGAAGCTTCGAGGGGGAACAGGCTGAGGAAATTACATCGTTTCAAAGGTACGCCCAAGAGTGATCCTCCCATCCTCGCCACTCAGGTGTAATCTGTCATCACCATGGCGTCTGAGTCGGATTGGTAAAGAATCGCATTTCTATCTTGCGCAACATTACGTCCTGGATATGCCACCTGGGTGCACGACCAGATCATGGTCATCGATGCCGTGGTCTACGACCCCATATTGGCATATTTTATAACGGAGCAAAATTACTTGCGGCGAGAAGAACGGCCATTAAGTCTGGCAACGAGCAGCCTCGCTAGTGGGCTACATTCCAGTCCTGCAGTACTTCCTGTCGTCTCATGGTCGTCATTTGCAAGCATCGTCCCAATGAAGATGCCCAGCTCCTTGGCTGTCTGTTTGCGTGGCTGGCTGGGAGGGGGCCGCAGAGTCTTTACTTTCCTCTCATCACCACCACTTAGGCCTCGCCTGCAAGCACAAACATGACGTACGGTTCGTCCCCAGCAATGGTGTTGCTCAGGATTCACACCATATCTGAAGTGACTCTTGGTTCCTCGGGGTTGAAAGTATCGAAGATTATTCTCGGTTGCGCCGTGTACAGGAGTCCAGATTGGTACAGCTGGGTGCAGAATGAAGAAGAGAGCATTAAACAGATCAAGGCAGCATACATGCCTATCCCCTCCTCTCCTTGATCCCTCATCTGATTTCTGCTAAGTTACGATATTGGAATCAACACTTTCGACACTGCTGATGCACGTCCGGGTTTAAACCTGTGCCTATGTGCGGGCTGATCATCACTAGGTCTACTTCAACGGACAATCCGAGGTCGTCTTGGGTAAGGCCATTAAGCAGGAGAATTTACCCCGAGATGGGATCGTTGTAATGACAAAGGTTCGTGTGTGCTCTCCGAGTGAGCTGCATCTATACCCGTTGCAGGTATTCCATCCTGTGAGCCGAGACATTCACGAGCACCTGGATGGAAAAGCAACAGAATATGCTGATACCCACCGATACGTGAATCAGTACGGACCCAGCCACAAGGTCAGTGGCCGCCCTTGGAGTTTATGTCAACCCGTTATGCTCATTAAAGACTGGAACACCCAGCATATCTTCGACGCCGTCAAGAAGAGCCTGGAGCGTCTACAGCTAGATTACATCGACGTCCTGCACTGCCAGGAGTATGATACGAGTACCCCGATACACGAGACGGTGAGAGCTTTTGTCAGGAGACATCTGTGACGAACAGTAACTCGGACGATGCTGCTCTGACGTCACCACAAAGAGCAGCCCTCCGGGCACAATTGCGATCTTTGGTTGCCCTTGAGCCACCAACACCTACATGCTTATGGCTGAACCTGTATTTGGTAGATGAAGGCTTTGCACGATGTGGTCCAATTGGGCTGGGTCCGATATGTTGGAATGTCAAACTGTTGTGCCTGGCAATGTAGGCTCGTCTTTATTGCAGTATGATTTTGCTCTGATAATCTTTGATCTCTAGTCCATGCTATGCAAAGTGAAACCTACCCGTGCTCAAAAAGACAGGACTGACGCTCAAGTGTAGACTATGCGATCGCCAATCACCTCACGCCATTCATTTCGATGCAAAACGACTATAATCTCCTCTATCGCGAGGACGAGAACGAGATGCTGCCTACTTTAAAAGTTCGTATCAATTGGATATGTGACTTTTTCTCTGATGATTTGTGTCAGTATCATGGTATTGGGTCTATTCCTTGGACCTCGCTTGCTCGTGGGGCGATGGTCATGACGCTTGATGAACAATTCACACAGCCTTATGATGGCAGGTATGTTTCCTCTCCTCTTCTCAGTGTTCCAATTCATTTGTCGCCACAGAATCCCAGGAGGACGCAAGGTTTGGCACAATACGATCATCAACAGGTAGCGCAGTGGTCAAAACTAGCCATCCCATCACACTGACTTTCTACATCCAGAGTTGAGGAGATAGCCCTCGAGAGGAATGTCACCGTGACCCAGGTGGCCATCGCATGGACTTTGGGTAAAGAATGTATGCACCGAGCCGCGTGATATTCTCTCGTCTTACATCTCTTAGGTGTTCGCGCTTTAATTATCAATGCGCCTGAGACTGGACAACTTTTGAATGTTCTTGGTGTGATACCTTTTTCTGTTCCTCTCATCCGAAATTCATTCTACGTAGGTGGTATGAATTTGGTGCTGACCGCAGGGGAGGTACAGTACCTGGAAGAGCCATATGAATCTCAAATGCTTCGCCACTGAGCTTGGTGGGCAATGTTGCCTGCTCAGTGATAGCCAGAGTTTTCCTCACAAAAAAAGGTTGATAGTTTCACGTAGTTCAGATTCCCATGAAACCTAGTTCATTGTCTCTTGTTCTTGTCTAGTTTCCATAGCTTTCTAATGAATATACGTCTCAGACCGTGCGTTTTACTTGCAGAAGTAGTGTGAACTTTTTGACGTTGTACATTCGAAATGCTACGATGAAAAGTGTGAACAAATGTTAAATGAATAGCAATATTCAGAAGACGAGATAAATTGGGTACATATTCCATAGTACCGCATGTCAGCGGATATATGGAGTTCTTTATAAGTAGTAGGTATACAAGTTTAGACCCAGGCCTTGAAGCTGTCGTTACGGCTCAGGGGTGGTGACACTGGGCACGTCAAATATTGCATTCATAATACATCTGTCGTCGAAAATTCAGAGTTTGACTAGCTGAAAGTATTGCGTAGACCAAAAGCCCAAAGTGCTGTCAACCATATGTTACAAGGAACCATTCTGGCAGAAATTAGCAGTTACATACACCTTTGAGAGTATGTCTTACGGTCAGTGTGGTGAGGATACCACGGGGCCAGGAAAAAACATTAGCCAGAGTACTTACACGCCCGCCGAAGGAAACTCTGGACCATGGAATGAAACAATGGCATGCGTGCAGTTGGCTATTAGTAGGCTATGAAAAGGTCACTTGAGTGGCTTGGGAACTGCTGTTGCACGTACTACAACCTCGGAAGGAACCCGACCCGCTAATCCTTTTACGTGTCAGGCCCAGGTTCCAGTCTAAGAATCAGTCATTCCATTGAAAGATATGGCTACAGATACAGTCATGTTATGCGGCGTGAGAGTCTATGTCTATCGTCATCTACTTTTCCGTGAGTCGTTAACAGTGGTATTATGATATATATTATAAACGTTCCTTGACAGTTTCTCGTCCATTAGAGCCGTCCGTCGGCTCGTGGGATAACCATTCTCCATTCCGTCCCATTTCCTTACACATAAGACGTTAGTCGTTCACTCATTACACACTCGAACTCGTCGAGCAATTATACAGCCTTGGCACCGCGCTGATCTTCAATCTCGAGTTGTTTCGCAATTTTGAGATCCTGGTTTATCCGTATGAAGGTCGCCTCATTGAAACAAGAAAAACTTCACTTACAATACACGGCGCAAATTTACTTCGACTGCGGATTTGCCCGCCGTACTTGTAGAAGAGGAAAGGGCTAGGCGCAAGGACCAATGCGATCAAACCGACCAACGTTGATGCCCAGTTAATACCCAGCTGTAAGCAGGTACATGTCAGTACCCGGTGGAAGTAAAAACCGCTGGGCGAGAAACTTACGTTATGGTACATCTGGACGGTAAACAGGGGAAAGGCAGCCGCTACTAGTGACCGTATGATCGTATTCGCGGCGAAAGCAGACGCCGCATACATGCTTAAAGCACAGTCAGCGCAAAGTCAGCGTAACAAGAAATGACATACAGATACGTATCGACAAGGTAACTCTATTCGTCTGTCAGCGGATGTTCGACACTTTTGTAATCATTACAATCACGTACCAGGAAAGACATGAAGATCAAGTTGATACCTGCTCCAATGAAGATGGTACTGATAGCCGGAACATACCACGGGATGCTTGCGTACTGGCCTGTCCATCCCAACCAAAAGGCTCCGATGACAAGGCAAGGACCCGCAATCATCGCACCATACAAACGTTCTTCGGGTGGTGGGAAGCCTTTCCACCTAGGGACGAGCTCAGGGTAGTGACGAGAGCAAAGGTGGTTGATGAGGGAACCTAGAGAGGTACCGATACCAACACCGATGAAGATGAGACCATTCTGCCAGATCGTGAAGCCTCGGGTCTCGACGAATATGACGGGGATTGCTTCGAATACTGCAGAGGAATGACATAAGTATTTGAAGGTATCTGGATAAGACGGACTTACGAGCGTATAGGACGCCATACACGATAGAAAGGTAAATAGTTACAAGAACGAGAATTGGCTCCATCATAAGCATTTGGAAAGGCCGATACAAGGTTCGGTGGAGAACCCCTCTGACGGACCAATCTTGCTTCTCATGTTCAGCATACAGGTCCGCATTCTTCTCAGGGCTTTCGTTCCTCAGGCGTTTAGCCTGAGAAGAACAGTTCAGCAAGAACCGACTAACCTCGCAAAGAAATACATACCTTCTTCAATAGAAGAACCGGCGCGTAAGTCTCTGGAAGAAAGACAAACCCTAGGATCGTACAAATCCCGGCGAATATCATCATTACCCAGAAAACCCATCTCCACGAGACTGGACTTGTAGCGATACTAGGATAACAGTCAGAGCGCGACCTCTAGCGGCGAGTAAATAAGACACTTACAATCCACCGACGATGGGCCCAAGTACTGGTCCCATGAAAACGCTCGCGGAGAACAAACTCGTCGCAGGACCTCGACCAAGCGCCGGCCATACGTCCGCAATAATACCTACAGAGTACGCATATGAGGACACGAGTACATAAAGCAAAGTGACGAAATGCTCACCTCCGTTGACCGTAAGGGGACCTACGGCAAAGAAGCCTCCAAAGAACCGACAGATCATTAGCGTCTGTATGTTCTGAGCCAGGGCCTGACCGAGATGGAAAAGGGTGTACACAGTCATCGTGCCTAGCATGACGGGCCGTCGTCCGTAGAGTTCGCTTCCTGGGCCCCACAGCACGGGCTATTGGAGTAGTTAGCCGAGTAGTAAAAGGCAAGCACGCGGAAAGCGGGAACATACCCCGACCATATAGCCCAAGAGGAAAACAGTAACAAGAGCATACGCAGTTTCGGTATTGATATCAAACGCAACGATTATGCTGGAAGTAACAGATGTCGGTGCCGATGATGAGAATGTCCTAGACCGGGAAAACGGAAGCGTCAGAAAAGCAGAACCACCCTTTTAATGAAAATCACGCACACGTTAAGGGCAAGGAGGATGCACAGGCCCGTGATGGCCCACTTCTTCCCATCGCTCCAGTTCTGTGGATTGAGCTGGTCATTCGCGTCAGCCCATGTCACCATGTTAGGGTCGAGAGGTTTCGTATCGAATATTGAGGAGTCGTTCTTGGGTTTGGGTTCTTGCGGGTCATTAGCGCCGTATTTCTCGATTCTGTGTTCGTCAACAGCGATCTCTTGTTCCAAGGACACGGAGCGAATTTGAGGTGAAAAATGAGGTGGTAGGGTCGTTTCAAGAGCAGTTACGGAAGAGCGAGGCGTTGGGGTCATGGTGCTTCCCGTCATGATGGAAACTGGGAGTAGCGTCGACTTTCTGTTCCAAGAGCAAATAAAAAGAAAATCGCCTGGGCTGTTGACTCATCTTGGCCCTTTATATGTCGAGCGTGTGGTCGGAAAATAGGAAGTTGTGCTGAAAAATAACGGAAATACAAATTCCCATGTTATTGCCGGCTGCTAGATACCGATGTCCGGACGCTTATCAAAAGCAATAACCGGAACTTGTTCGTTCTTCTTATATGATTTCGCACTGAGAGCATCGTGTTCGGGGTGATGGAGTAGGTAGTACGAGCGCTTCCGAAGGCATACGGAGGCAGGAATATTTTCCTTTCGATTTATCGCTATGAACGTGCCTGCGGTAGCGGCGCAAGTGCCGGTGGCATTTTCCGCGGCACTCGATCGTTGGAACATTCTTCAATCCGCTTGAAGCGCTCGAAGACCGGTGTGTCACTGCAGCAATGTAAGGAAGACTCAAAAATCATATTCATACTTAGTAAGCTGGCGAACCCTGTGTTTACGCAGCGATACTACGACTTACCGACCCCCGCCCAAGTCCAATGTACGCAAAAAGCTTGTCCTTCTCAGGGAGCAATTCGTATACTCCGCGAGTACGAGCCTGCCAATATCGCCTTACAGCCTGTCTCCGTTGAGACAACCGTGAATGATAGTAATTGTACGGCCGCCGAATAGCATGCGGGATCAACCGGGAACGCAGGGAAGTTGGGTCGGAGACATGTTCGTAATTATAGGCATGTTCGACTGTGATGACAGGCGGAGGTCGAGTAGTGCCTTCAACTGACGGAGGCAAAGCAGCACCGCTTCGGGCCTTGGTAGCCCGACGCACGAAGCCTTTAATGCAAGCGTAGAACCACATGGCGTGCAGGGGGAACACGAGGGTAAGAAGGATGAGAGGAATGAAGGAACCATTGGTGGCGTAGAGGCGGTTGTTGGGAAGATAATAGGAGATGCATAGCATTATGTGGAATAAGATACGGGTGGCGAAGAATGATACAGCGAAGAGAACGTTGGATCGCAAGGACGGGTACAATGACCCCAGCCCTAGAATGAAGGTAGGGAACTAAAGGACGATGTCATGACGTGCACAGATTGCTTATAAGGAACATACTGTACCTCCATGATACAACAGAGACAAAACACATGAGCTAACGATTGCCGGATGGCAATCTCTACAATCATAATATACAACATGTGGTGGAACCAGCCCGTCACGATCGATATCTGCGACCGATAATATATTGTGCCGGTCATCAGATCGCTGTAGATCATGTTCAATATAGAAGGCTAACAACTAAAGAAGACTGCCTCGCACCACACTAGATACGCCTGGAAAAACCTATTCGCAGGGACCGCCAGAAACGGCATACGTGCGACGTCTTTCGCACCGTGGTTCGTGAAATAGTTCCAGAGAAACGGGAGACTGATGAGGGTCATGATACAGCTAACGATGGTCGTCATGATCCACGATAGCTGTTTAGATGTCGTAAAGCGGGGAGCAAGCAGATGATAGGCGCAGAGCAGGGCGATGAAGGACTGGACTACGACGGAGTACCGCCTGGCTGGCACAGTATCCATCACAGGCTGCGCCCCCACCATCGAGGCCATGGTGGAAATGCGATGTGGGGAAGGGTAATCAACGGCTGGAAGTGTGCGTCCCTAAAAGGCGTCGGACATCAGCCTGATATCAGCAGGACCGCACGTTCGAGTCTGATATCGTACCAGACGACTAATCGAACAACAAAACCACGTTGACGGATGTTATGTGACGAAAGGAGATGCAAACTCCTTTCGGACCTTAAATGAACGATAGCGGCAGCGAACGTGCGAGAGTTGTGACCTTCGAACCGCTGATAACGCGAGACAGCAATCTGAAGCCCGGCTCATCTCAGATTCCTCGGAGAGACACATACAAGGAGATTGCCCAAAATCGTAGACGTCGGCGCCAGGTGGGATGCCGCAGCGGCCACTGTCGATGGAAGGAGCGCCTACAAAAAGTTGAGACTAGGGCATTTTAAGTTAAGAAGGAACACAGCCATTACATACTTGTAACGATACTAAACGTCATCTAGACCTAAAGGAAGATCGTCTTGTCAAAGATCGTCCAGCTGGAATACAGAGAAACACATTTTGAGCTGATTCAGTTGCTGGAATTGCCAAAGGCTCTGGATCGATCGCCGTGTTTAAATGGTGCGTCCTAAAAGAAGGAAACATAGAATCTGAGGCATTGGCAGCTGCCAAACAATAAATGAATTTCATCGAGTAGGTAGAAGCAAAAGAAGGGACAGGGTGGCTGTGCGCGCCGACCATCGTGCAAATAGAGACGGATAACAAGACCAAATAACGCGTTCTTTCTTCTGTTTGCTTCCACCTTTCTCTAAAGTGGTCAAACCTAACGTCAAGGGATTGAATATCATGAACTCTTTCAAGTGGTCCAGTGCGCGTCGCTCGGTCAAAACTGCTTTCCTCTAACTGACGTTCTCGGTAGCACCTGAACGCGAGAGTGGCAACCAGGAATTGACACTAATTCCAAGCGAGATTTACCTGGAGATCTTCAGCTACTTTGAACCTTCAGACGAGATAACTGAGGCTCAATGCAGGGCTGCATTCTCCCAGCTTGCCTTTGTATGCCGGTTTTTTTGCTCTGTTGCCTTGCCCCGCCTTTACAAGTCCGTGGTATTTCGGGGGCATAAATCCGAGAGCGGACAAGAGGAACCTGTTTCTTTCCTCAAGTTCTGCCTCGAAATCAACAAGGGCTCGTCTTGGGCTTGCGATCTGACGTGTCATGTCACAGACTGCTCTTTTGAGGATTGGATCCCGGATTCTCTTTCTCAGCGATCTCTATACACGGATTTCCTCAGAGTTTATTGCAAGGCAATGGTTAAGATGGAGGAAATCCAATCCATCACTCTTGATTCTGTGTTGATATCCCATCGCCTTCTCAAATCGATCGCGAAGCTGAAGAAATTAAAGCGCCTTGTCGTCAGAAGCTGCCAGCTGGACCAGAATTTTACACAAGTGGACATGTCCACATTTCGCTCTCTTCCAACGGAAGAATTTACTTTGGTCTTCGGTATGTTGCCTATCAGTTGCCCGTGCTTCTGCTAATCACAGCCTATGTGCAGCATATGACATGGCCCCGCCTTCAAGCTCCTTCAAGCTCCTTCAGGGTGTTCCTAAAGCGTCAGATATCGTATTGGATGTTCACACGTGGAATGACAGTTCCATGTCTCCCGTAATGAATTCGCAACTGACGCGATTGACACTCGGGACAGTACTCTACGAAACCAGTCTACCTCAGCTTGCCCGCGTTCTGAACCATCTCCCATCGCTGACTCATCTGAGTATTGCTTCACTAACCGTGGTGAGCGTGCGGAACTCTACCACTGATCCGGTTTTTCCATTGGCATCCTCTTCGTTGCCCCGTCTCCAGGTTTTGGCTTGTCCTCCATTACTGGCTATCCTTTTTCCTAAGCGAGCATTGATTGAGCTCGATATAACGGGTCATAATACTATAACCAGGATTGCGTTAAGCTACTTCCAATTCAAAGCCAACCACCACATCATGCAGACCTTGGCACGAACTACAGCGACGATCCATATGTTGTCGATATGTAGCGATATGGTGCCATACGGTGATACTATCATCCAAAGCTTTCCTTATTTGAGGAAGTTGCACATCACATACAAGATGAAGGAAGAGGAACTGACGAACGTTCTCGAAGTGAGGACTGTCCGAGCTAATTTCAACTCCCGGGCCTGTCTGACTCTTTACCATCATAGAACATTTCCACAGGTTTCCCCAACAGGGGCCAAGGATACCTCCCCATTCGCGAACTCAACGTAGATTTTGCCTTGATAAATCCTTGGATGGTGGATCTGCCGACGCAGCGTAAGGCTCTTGACGCGTATATCGATGGGATGTTTCCTCAGGTCACTCGCATCGACCTTGGGGCGGGAGTCCAGTGGCATCGGAGCGACATCCGGAGTGACTGGCAGGCTTATGTGCAGCCAGCTAGGATTGAGGGGAAGTTGCGCCAAGCTTTGGAGTGGTTCTCTAATAGTATCGTCGATTACAAGGGATGTTTTGCGAAGGCGGGTTTTCTTGATAGAGATTAGTCGTGATGTCAGTCCTCAAAGATCCTATGACCACAATGTACGATACGATACCCCGTCACAGCCGACATAAGTTCCAAGTAATTTATACCATCATACACCAATAATAGCTTCAACTAAACCGGGGACACTGTCGAAAAAGTCGAGCACTCAAAGTCGGTCAGCGTCGTTCTTTACGAAGCAGTAACACGACCAGACATACTTATAATGCCAAACCTCGATCCTTTCCTTTCCTGGAGCCAAGGAAGCAGCTTTTGGTTCACCCCTTGGATATCCGTCCCATTACCCAGAGCCATGATCTGCCGCATTGTGATCATGAGCTACTAATCGGATGTCAGGATCGCAAGACAAAGACTCACGCGGGGTGTTTCTGGAGGGGAGTCGAGATTATGTTCGGAGCTAGCGAAACTGATATATAGTTGATCCGAGCGATTGTCGATAGCATCCTGGAGATGCGCCGTGGTGGCATTAAACTTCCATTGGATATTCTCGGCGGCCCCAGCCCCGATATCTAACCCTATTTCGTAGTAATCCTACGCCCATAGATCATCGAGAGATGTTTCAAACTGCTAAAACCCAGCTTACCTCGATGTACGCGATCTGGTTCTTGGCCTCGTTATAGACAAGGGAGATATTAGCACCGTTATCAGTCCATTGATTCGGGTCGAGGTAGATCCCGATCCTTTTAGTATCGTAGTCCGGGAGGAGATCGTAGCTGAACCGTTGAAGGAGCGTCATCTTACCCCGAGCCTCGCCGAGAGTACCGAGCTACGAAAGTTAGAAAGCCACGCGCGTGTAGGTTAGTGTAACTCACCGTCCCGTTAGTCTGGACCCAATACTCCGTAGCCGGACTGCTGTTGAATAGATCGTACAAGTGCTCGTAGAATTCAGCATCGTTGGGTGTGCCAGTACCGCTTTCGTGATTGATAGAGATGAGGAGCGCCTCACTGGGGTGCTTGTCAAGCCAGCTGTAGAAACCAAAGAATACATCTTCGATCGTAGTTGTAGGGCTCAGCATAGCCTCTGCTACAAGTCGATTATCACCACCAGGTACCAAACGTGAAGGCGAAATCCTTACAATGATGAAATCCAATAGTATCCTGTTGGCGCTTAGATAAGTTCAAAATGTCGGAATCATAAACGTACATTTCCAGGATTATAAGCAACTCGCAGGTCAAACGCTCGAACACCGCCATTGAGCATCTGAAACAGTGAGTGTTCTTGACACTGGTAATATTTGGCTGCTGCAATCCTAGCAGACTAAGTATTAGTGACCTTCTCTTTAGCAAAACAAATACGATCCGCTCACTCTCCGGTATAACGGATTAACTCATCCTGTGTGTCCTGCGTATAGTTCCCTATAATTTAATCAGTCCTATATGTTCCCTGATGCCATCAAAAGACCTGCAGGTTGCCGCATCGTGGGTACCAGGAATGCTCATATGCACAATACTTGTATCGTCCGGATAGTTGGCCATCCAGTCACATGTTGCACTAGATTGAGAACATCCCCCGTCGTATCCTGCAAGACAGTATAGGAGATAGCTCACTTTCGAGTTAGCGAACTCGGACACACCTAAAATTGGAGCACCCCGCCTCAATATCTCAACAAGAGCACTCTCTGCGAGAAGAGCCTGGTTTCCGTGGCCTCCCCTACGCGAAATGGGGCTGCCAAACACGGCTAGGCTCAACGCAGCTGCTGTGAAGAACAACAGAGACATATACATTGTTGGGGTCCGGGGAATGTTCAGATCGACTCAGTTACTTAAAAATATCCGCCGCAGGGCGCACGTTGCGTACGGAGATTGATCTACCCCTTGGCTCGAAGGGACCTGAGCACACGTTTTGATGATGGTGGAAAATGCGAAGACAGAAGACTCGGACTCACTGGACCGTATTGAAACCGTACAAGGACCGTTCTCACTGCTGAGTTTGAAATGGGAGGGAATATTCACGCGGTTATTAATACGTACATAGGGGTATAAATACCTCAGTGCCCGATTATCGCAGAAATAATGCACGGCAATTGCGGCAATGACGTTTTCACACATGCATATGTACCGCCGGTTTTCAGATTTGGGACCGAAAGACTTGTACAAAAGGCACTGTTAGCCTCTGTGTCGTAAATCCAAGAGGAAGACCCTCTTCCAACAATTATTTTGGGAACAAAGCCGACATCCAAATCATTTGGAAACCCGGGCCCCGACTCGATAAAAAGGGGATTTGCATCAGAATTTGCCTCCTGCGGGAACGTCTGAAGCAACCCCGTAACCCGCCTGGCACCCCCATCACATTTCTGATAGTACTCGGTAAGCGCGATGAAAGATTGATGCAAGAAATCAGGCTCAGGACATCAATTGTACCTGAGGCTGCATATTATTACTCTCGAGTAATTATTTAATTACTTTACTTTCAGGCATGGTTTAAATATGCTCGTCATGAAATGGAATTAAAATACGTTCTACGCTAGGTCGTGCAATGTCATCCAGGAATACAACGATCATGATAGAATCACCGCTTGCGCTTTGCAGCAGGCCCTTCGCCATCGTCGCCTGTATCGGGGGTATCAACATCTACATGCATTCCTTCGCCAGCACTTCCCCCTTCGCCACTGCCCTCGCTCTCGACCTGTAACGCCTCGTGTTCATGTATGTGTTCATGGTCAATATCCATCTCTCCAGACCGTAGGTCACCATCGATCATCATCTCCTCGCCTGCCTCTTCCTCTTCCTCTTCGTCCATGAGATCCATGCTAGGTCCTCGGGACCGCCTGCGTGCCCGACTGCCAACAATATCACCTTCCACTTCCGTTTCAGCACCACAGGCATCAGCCGCCTCCTTTTCCCGTTTCCTGACACTGTCCTCTACGGCCGAGGAATCATCATTTTCGTCGTCCTCGGCTTCCGCATCCACCTCCACATCTTCTTCGAGATCGGCAAAAGTTCGGCAGAGGGGACAGGAAAAGGCAGGATGGTGCGATTCGAGAAGAGGCCGGATGCATTTGTAGTGGAAGGTGTGGGAGCATGGTGCAATGAAGAGGGCTTGACGGATCGTGACGCTGAAGAGGCCTGCCGAAGGATTAGTTAAGGTTCGAACAGAGAGAAGCTACAAACACGTACATATGCAACAGTCAGGAATAGTTGATTTGGTGGCGGGCTTGGTTCCAGCTGCTGGAGGTTTAGCAGGTGCAACGGTGGCAGAAAGAGACTTGAGATTTTTCAGCGCATTCGTGCTGAGAATACATGAGCCACTAAAACGATGAGAGAAGGATATCGACACACTTGAAGGCATTTGCTGCGGCTTGCCACTCCCTACCAAGCTCAATCCGGATCTTTACCGATTTGTAGATATCTTCTGCACCACCCTGGTAATCCACACCCAGCTGAAGGATATCACCATCCTTGATCTGGTGCGGCCGCGACTCTGTATTGGCTGGAGAAAGTCGGACGTGATTCAAGAACGTCCCTGACGATGACTTCGTGTCCTTCACGAAGAATCTGGCGTTTGAATCCACCCATATTTCTGCATGAGCCCTCGAGACGACCTTGCTCTTGAATGCGACCTTGTTATTATGCAGGGCATTGACAGCGGCGAGGCCTATCCCTGACCGATCCGTGAATCGACCAATACGCAGCGGGGTGTCTCCCTCCTTGACATCGCGGGATATGGCATCGAACCTAAGCGAACGGCGAGAGTCTAGATGGGGAACGAGACGTAGGCGGTGACTGGGGCCAGTAGTTGGTCGTGATGCTGGTGCTGTTATAGGTGTTGTCGGCTGTACGAGTGCTGCTGGCGACGGCAGTGCTGGCACGACCGGACTCGTCTGCGTCGATATCACGCCCCCGGAACGTCGTCGTCGTAGCATGTGGGATAGTCCAAGGCCACCAGTAGAGGTGGTGCTGGTTACTGACACAGATGGCTGTACTACGCCACCTGTCGGCGGCATGATTGCCGCTGCTGGCCGGCGTCTGTGGCTACCTTCTGCAGCCACTGGCGACGGTGGCTGACCTGTCGGTGACGGTGACAGCTCTCTAGCAACTTCGGTTTGGGACTGAGAGGTATTTCGAGGACGGCCTCGTAGGAAGGAGCTGAGTATGGTGGAACGTAATGGCGGTGATTCGCTTCCAGCGACAGCGTTGGGGTCCATGTGACCCAAAAAATAAGGAATAAAAAGGTGCTCGTCGTCGTCGCAGACAGCGAGCTCGACGCTATTAATGGCGTTTCCGTTGGGGACGGTGATGGTTGAAGTTTAAGTCAGGGTCCACAGTTTTGCCCGGCACGCCCAAAAAAAGTGTCTCACGCGATCTCGTTCCTGTTTTATGCAGCACTAACATTGCCACGGCCACGGGGTACCTTAGCATTACTACTAGCAATTGTCAGCCCTGTCAGTACGTATACATATTTCGTTCCTTTTGCCTATTTTTCTGCTCAAGGATTGAACAGCCACGTCGGTCGAGCTAAATATGTACCGCTAGCGCTTGGCGCAATATCAACGTGAAACCATCAATCAGTGGCGTTTGGAAGGAAGAATGCACTTACGCATATGTATCCACCAGCCCCGTGGACACTGCTGCTTCTCCAGTATCATCGGAACGGCCGAGACGGAATGAAATGGCGGCGCCTGCTATTACTTCCGACATTCAATGTTCGTGGAGAACTCTTGAAAAGTTCAAACATTGACTGTTCATTCACATACATGGTGGACAGCGGCAACGAGTTTGAACTTCTTGGATCTAGTGTCCCGCCAGTCCTAATATACTCAGCTCGCACAGCGTTTCGGATCCCCTTATCCTCACAATGCACTCTCAAGGTTGCCGCGAAACGTTGTCTCATTTCCAGAAACATCCCGGCGGCTGGTATACCAGGAAGGAAGGTGGCTTTGCTGCTCAGCTCCGCCACAACCTGGGTTTCGTATACCTGCAGCTTCTACGCCCAATTGCGCAGCGGTACAAGTGGGTGAACTGTGTTCGACTACATCCTATAAATTCCAACACGAGTTTTCATGTTCCTTTTATGCAAATGACCCACGTCGGCCGTAACTGCGGAATGCTGATCATGTCGTCAAGCAAGTGGGCCAGGTATTTGGCTTTCACAGCTTCGGATCATGATTTTCTCGGGTCAGGTCTCGATGGCGTTAAGCCGATACCATGGCTACTTGTCCTTCACCATTTGCAGAACACCCCAGCTCAATGACAAAGATTGGGGAGGACTACGAGTTCAGGAATTTGACGCTACCTTGTCCTCGAGACGACCTTCGCGCAACGATGAAGCTCGTATTCCTCCACGGGCACATTTCTAGGTCAGCCCTTCTTGCAATCGAATCCAGTGTACACGCCCTCTTCTCCACGAAATGGGTTTGCTGGTGATTCGTAGAGGCTTTACATTCAAGCCTCGGAGACAAGTCCAACAAACAGGGGAAAGAGGGTCAGAACTTGGATCGTGCGGCGATAAACTTCTTGACGGGGAGGAGACTTTACTGGATGTGGCAATAGTCATAGAGCGCTTCTTTTCGGGTGCTCTCTTCCCCTCAGATACGAGTCCCTCCAAGCGCAAAACATAACCGTCTCCGAGTGTGGCGTGTCTTGTGGAATGAACTTGGACTTCAGAAAAAGATTTCTTATCGTCTTCGACTTACGTCTTTCTTCTTCTCTCTACCCGTATATTCCGCTCTCCACTTCCCCAACCTCAACCCACCGCCACCCCACCGCAGCTCAAGAGCTTGGCAGTTTATTATTCTGTCACTTTGAATGCGGCGGCGGCATTTATATATTATTGCACCGCCTATCTATGCAAATCCGGGGCGGAGGTCAAAAACTCATACTATTCCTGATGGCTTCGCGGCTGCGGGATGGGAGCGCTATTCTTGAGGTAATGGACGGGCCCCGTCTAGATCTTTCTGACAAAGCTCGCATTGGACTTGGACTTGGACGCAGTAACGGACTCGATCCTCGGTGCTGGACCCGTTTCCCTCGAATGTGTCTTATGTTCGCACTCGGAGTGTCCCGCGCTACTTCAAGACGAAGTTAGGTTTTGGAGGGAAACCCGCGTCGTCTTCGGCCTACCTCTACCGGCATATACTCCCCACCTCCTACCGCAGCTGAAGAGCTTGGCAGTCTGTTATCTACTATCCTTGGTGACGCTGTTCTACTGCATTCATGATGGAGGAGAGTGACGAGTCATTCTTGGGCCATGGCAAAGGATCCGTTTTTGTGACGATCCTAAAGCCGAGCGAAACCACGAGTCGGTGCAGTAGGACTCAGAAATGCTCGCCAGGAACTTAACGATGTCCATACCACAGAGATCTATCTTCGCCGTCAGCAGGGTTGAGTTAGACTGTTACGGGACCGAGCCTGTTCTACCGCTTTGGCAGGTAAGTCGTCCCTCGCGACCTCGGCGATAGGGAGGAAGGAAAGAAAGAGAACAGAAAAGGATGTCATTATTGAAAGAGGCACCAATACAGAAAACTAGTACGTGCAGAGATTCCCAAAACTAGTCCAACTAAGGAGATCCGGTGTTGATAGTTGCATTCTACTCCCTTTCCTTCTGCAGACATTCCAAGGACTCAAGGATGGAAAATAGAGATGTCAGGCGATCAGTGAACCGACGCTTTCACTCAAAGTCTGTGTATGAATGAAAGCCTGACTGCTCTGCTAAGAAACGATCATCAAAAAAGGAGTTTTTTTTCTTCTTTTTGACAGCTACAAAATGGCCGTCTTCGAGAAGATTGTGGATGGCGATTGTGCATTCTACTACTATTCTCGCATCTTGCATCTCGCATCCACAGTCGGTACACTGTTCAGGCGAGTTTGTTCGTTTTACATGGGAAGGATAACCGAGTTGCGTTTGTCACTCACTTCAGTCAATGATGGTTCGAAAGAAAGAATTGCATACAAATTGCCCTTGCGTTGGACCCAGAGATGCAACGATGCGTAGTACATGGAAATCTGCTTTACAGGGACTTGATTTTATCTCCGCAGACTTAAAGGCTGTTGAGGATAATGGTTTCACAGCCACCAGGCCGACGGCTCGCCATCTTTTGTTTTACCTTATTTTGATTTTTGTACCGATCATCATCGTTTCTTGGCTTCGTACCACCACCACCTACGTATTCGACCGTCAATATACGTTCGTTCGAGTCATACCCCCAACGTTCATCATGCCTGCCGACATCTATTCCCAACAAAGGCAAAAGGCAGAAAAACCGTACACAATTTGACAATGAATGATCAAGTTCTAATAGAAGAGAGACCGTAGATAGGTAATAGGTACGTGGCTGGTGTTTAATTGGAGCGTCTCGCTGTATCTAACAAGAGATAACAAACAATGGGCCGTGAAAGGTGTGGATGTCGTCGAGAAAAAGAAAGTACAGATGTCTAGCCCTAGCCTGTGCCCTAGTATTCACATAATTACCGAGAGACTATATCAACGGTCCCATCGGCCCTCAGTCTGAGACCATCATAGGCAGGCAGCAGCTCAGTCTTCTTACCTGGGACATGGGCCTGTCCTATTCATTGTTCAGCCAAATTCAAAGAATTAGGTAGGACGCACGAGAGGTAACTTTGATGTTGCGAACATGAGGGCAAACCTCCGCCCATAAATCTTCAGGAACATCGACATATTGTCCGTCGCAAATCGGCAGCTCATTCGTTTGAATGATCATCGACTCGGTAGGGATGGTAGGAAAATGTTTGTGAAGGATAGAGAGTAGGTTCTAGGTGTATCATCAGTAACCTGTTGTCGTCTTCGTCAAATCTATGTACTTACCGTGTAGTAGCTACCTTCATTCCTGCGCACAAGAACAGTGCTTTTCTCGTACGTAGCAAGGATATAATCGTTTGATTCGGAGTTCTTTGACTCTGCAGCGCCCATGGTTGAACGAACGCTGAACGTTGATGGGGGTAAGGAAGGGCAAGGGCCGCGTAACTCCTACGTTATAAGTAGCTCGCGATGGGGCGCTTATTTCCAGTCTTGTGACTGGGACGGCGATCAGAGAATCCTGATAGACGCTTGACAGAGTCCGGAGTTGTCATCGTATGGATACGTGCAGGCAACCAGTGCGAGGAGCAGCAGTTATCCAAACGTTTCTTTACTACAGCTTCGATCTGATCAAAGTCAATATTCTGTTCAAATGTCCTTATTCATTAGCACAGCGATAGATGAGAAGAAACTAACCGAATGTATTCATAGCCATTAAGCGCGTTCGAGTTGTGCCAAAGCAATAATGGAGAGATACGTCTTCTTTGGCCTACTGTTCTGATGCCATAGTTGATTGTCTACGGAAATTTGTGACCTCTATATCACATCGCATATCGAGATAAGCCTCCTCATGCCAAGTAGGACGAGTCGGACACGCTCTGCGATCTCCTACCATCTCTGAAATGTACGCGTTCGAAGTTAGGGATCGTCGTGGAAGACTTGGCCTTGAAGACATCTGCATCGATGAGTTGTCAATGAGGACACAGAAAACTTTGAGGAAGCGGCGTCCGAATTACTCACGAGGTGGCTGTACACCCCGTCGCGACCGTGACCGTCGAGCGCCTTGGTCTCTTTCCACTAGCACTTTCCAACCGGGTCCACCATAATAAATCGGACACCCACACTAGTACTTGAAAAATACACCATTCACCCGAGTACTCGCACTAGGACCCAGAAACCTCAGACGCCTTCGCACCTTGTCAAACGCAACTATGAAAATACGCTCAGTCATAGTCCAGTCTCACGTTTTCTGTCAGTTACATATGGATGGGTCCCCCTGCATACTAGGGAATCGAGGCTCGCCAGTTCTCTCGTACCTTTTCTCGCAAACCACGAAGACCGAGGATTGTTATGTCTTGAACAACTCCCTACCGTGATCCGAATCTAACTCAAATTGTCTGCCGAGTTTATGTCCATATTCGCTCGACCTCACTCCCGGTGGTAATGTCTCGTCGTATTTTTCTCTCTTCGGTGAGCAAGAGTCTTATCAATCAATCGTTTTCCTGCAGCGTGCTGTATATGACAGCTTTTACCAGGCACTCTGTGCAGAATTTGTGGGCATCTTCATTATCAGGTAATTCCTCAGTAGGCGTCGAAATGAAAATGACTTCCAAACATAGCGGAGGGGCCGCTGAGAGATGGAAGGCGGAGTCCTGAATGACGGGTACTACGAGGAGGCAGTATGTCCCTAAATGGTTCGTTCTCGTCACTCATATGAAATTAGTACATTAAAAACGAGATCTAGCATTACAATGATTCCAAGACTCAGCATTAGGATAGCTGTTTCGAGAAGTTCGGGCGCCTATCCGCTGTCTGTAGCTGTTGTACGTTTGAATTTTCCGGGACCAACCTCAGGTAGGCTAACATTAGAATGCAGATACACAACAACGCGTTATGGAGCCTAGGAATCAAACATGGACGTCTATGGTGAAGAATAGTCACTAAAGCGCGTCTGCTTTCCGAGTATCACTGGCAGACGACGCTGCGAGAAAACTATCGAAGCGGTGCCGTTTTACTTGCGTAGTTGATGTCCACTGCAACATCAAATTCTGGTTTTTCATTGGCCTCCTTGACCCCGAATAACTCGAGTACACCCAGGAAGCTGAATTCTGTGTCGTTTCCAATCAAATACTCGGAATTCTACAACGACATATCGAATCCTGGTTGCGAGAAATCCTGTAAGTTCCGGCAGTTTTTCTCTGGTCTGATTGGTCTGCATTGCGCCCGGTATTGGAAACGTTGACTAGGCCTTTTGGTGTATAATAATGATATCCCAGGTTCGTTGTCGTTTGTGCTGTCTGTAAATCGCAGTGCTGAAGCTGTTTATACGGTCCGTACGATGGCTGTCTCTTCGAAACGACGGGGGATTAGACGCTACTCTACCTCATGACGATGGATATTCTTTCATTGAGTTAATACTATTACTTTATGTATGTTGAATAATTGACAGAAATAGCCTTACCGTTCAAGAAAGATGGGCTTTGAGCTAGTCTCGAACTCGTCCTTTGTGCTGCATCATCTCGATAAAATATATCTCAATGTTCAAATATCCAACGGCGAGGCGAAAAGGAGTGATACGCTTTTCAAGAAGCTGGAATTCTCAGGGACTATTGCAAAAAGATGCCCCCCCATGATGCGTGGATTTTGGAAAAGACAATTTCGGCAGCGTGATGCCAAGTCTTGGCTCTGAGATTCTACAGATCCGATACTTCGTACATGAGATCGATGGGTTTTAGTACAGAAAACTGATACAGTATTATTTGAATTTCTTCCTAGGCCTCGAGTGGTTGAAATGCCGGCTTCAATAGCAGGAGGCTTTATGCAGGAGGAAGTACTGTCGATGAATCAGATGGGTACTGGTTTCCATCCTCCCCACCTTCTAATCTGTATCATGTTGTCGTCAAACAGTGTGCCACATTTGTAACCAGCTGCTAAGAGCCTGAGCAAGTGTTCCCAAAAGTCGATGAAGACCTGCATCTGATGAAGTTTCAGCACATCCTTTCTCGTAAAAATATTCGCGCAACCACCATTGCAAGTGTGGGATCATTTCGGCGCACTTCCGATCGTTCTGACGGAACGATAGAGAGCACATGTCACAGTTAAATGCGCGAGGAAGAGGCATGGAGTATTCGAAGGAAAGGGAGGTGACGGGAACACGGACATATCGTATGTAGGAGTTTGCCTCGCAGCTTCACAGAGCCTTCTTCGTCCTCACTCACGAATCTACCACCTGAAAACGCTTGTTGAACTGTCTCCAAATGTCCATTTCATATTTTCACGACAAATGATTCAGTCTCAGTCCTCGAGACTTTGAACCGGAGGACCCAGTGCTAGCGGCCGACGATAACTGGAGATCCAACTTTATAGCAGCATTCCACGCGAACAGAGTTTTCCTTGGCGGGCTAGCATACAATAAGAAGCTGCTACCAGGGGGAAAGCATTTTGTTCCTTCAGGGAAGGGTGAGACGCATACTATTGCATTGTTTGAACTCTGCGGAGACCATCCCGATCAGATGGTCTTCTGTGTCGTTTCTTCCACGAACGTTCACCATCGGGCATTCCATCTCCAAGCTAGGTTCATGCCATACAACAAGGAGCCGTGCATATTCATGGGATATGTCGACCGAGCATACAACCTGGGGCCGAGTGATAACAGGTAACTTTTCCAACCTGGAAATGGAATGCAGAAGACCATGGTTGTTGATATGTTTCCGACGATGGTGTCGATTCGTCTGAAATCGGTTATAATTGCACGCCTGGTAACGCGTCTCTCCGGTTGATTTGGCAACGGTCGTACATCACAATGGACTAATTGAAGGACACCACAAACCTACCGCTGATATTGACGTGGGCTGATTGATACATGCGTCTATTTCCTCGGTGGTACTTAGATTTTTCCGGATGCAGGTAGATTAGAGTATTTACCGTCGCATCGCGTACTACACACAATGGTAGTCATAGGTACTTACATAACAGGCGAAGATGGAAATCTGTTGTTCAACACACTCAGTATGTCGTTAACGAGTAGATTTAACATCCACTCGACTCGGAGGCAATAGACCTCTAAAACAATCCCTGCTCGAACTTTAATGTTCACGGTTATCATATATTGATATATTAACAGTCTCGGAACGCTAGCCGACGAAGTTGGCTCTGCGCCACCATCTACAAATAATGATGCATACTGATTATAATAAATAGTAAATAGTAAATGCACTACAATATCAGTGGACTATCATGGGGAAACTGGTTCAAACTCAAGGTCGACTCCGATTTTGGCTCGAGGACGAAACCACGACGTTGATAGTTTGCCTCCTCTGTCATTTGGAGCTATAACGGGTGTGAGTTGGACGATTCAAGTCCATTTCTTTTTGGAAACTCACATATGCTTCACATCCAACGATGTGAATGATTAGGGCGAACCAGAGAGCCATACCCTGTACGACACGAGTAGCCGCGACATCATGAAGCTTATCGCTATGCGTATCAGCACTGACGGTAACAAACGTCTGCGAGAGGTCTACGTCCCCCCCGGCGGCACATGCTGGGAACTGCACCTCGACTGCGCTGATGTTGGTGAGGACGGAACGGAGCTCATCACACCGAAATACCTGATACCCAAGCTTCCATGAGCATGAATTGAGAAACATCAAAACATATTCACACGCACAGAGTGGTAGCTGCCTATGTCGGATACTATTTCTCGCGCGGCGAGGACGATCAGGCGCGTGGTGATGACGACGCTGAACATCACTACGCCACCTATTTATTAGTTGATCAGGGGATGAGTGATTGATTTCGAATAGATAAGTCTGGGGAAGTGTACGTACGGAGCATCCATTTGCGGTGTTCCCTGGTGTTTTTCTTGACATTGGATAATCCGATAAGCAGGCAGCCGGAGGAGAGTATGCCGAGGGTGTAGTACATGGACTGGGCGTTTATCTCTCCGCCGAATGCTCGGTAGCCTATAATGGCACCGCAGACGTTGGAAGGGATTAAGAGGATGAGGACGAAGTAGCCTGGATGGTGGAGAGGTAAGCGTATTCAGGACGATTCGGTGGGAATGAACGTACCATTTAGACGGTGCACGATTACAGCACGCTGCAAGTAGAGATGAGGGTGCGCAGCATTCAGAGTTCGTACAGAACTTACGCGTCGGATTGCTGGAAGGAACTGAAACACAGCGAAAATCCCTCCCACTTCAGGTGGACCTATTCAGATCGCTTGTTGATAAAGTATCCAGGTCGATAACTCACTGACGGCGGTATATATGTGAATTGCATAATTGGCTTTAAATGTTTTTTGATTGAACCAGAACCATTGCCCTAGGAACGGATCGGGGATCAATCGATAGAGTCCTATCTGTTATGTTATATATTACCTGCGGGTGCGTATTTCTGCATTAAAGTGAAATTCATAGTCCGTGCGCCATACAAGGAGAACCCTACAAGGGCGCCCGCGAAAATGATGACTGACGACGATCAGGATCGAAAGAGAGTAGTATAGATTGATAACGCTTACAGACTAAGAGGCTGAACCTCTCCTTAAACCCAACGATGCTGCTTATTGTACGATAAACCGCTCGACCCGGTATTTTTTGGTGAGATTTCGCTGGTGCATGCGGTGGAGGCACATCGAAGTAGGGTCGGTTAGCGTCATGAGATTCGTCAGTCGACTTTCCGTAAGGGCGGTCCATCGTAAAGACGTCTTCCGGATCCGGTGCTTCTGAAGCGATAGTCCTCGGTGAGTATACGGACATTGTGGGAGGTGGGGAAAGCGACTCCAAGCGTCACCCACGGCCATATCATGTAAATGACTCCCGGGATTCCGCTTTCAGTATAAGCGCTAAGATAGCGGGGTCAATCGCCTCGAGTTTAGAATAGTGCTCGAGATGAACCGATGCTATTCAGCTCGAATCACGCTCGGCGTTCCAGGAGGATGCCGGACGGAGATAGTTTCGGGCCGTAGAGCTGGTGCTATGGCGCCCAAGGATTTTCCGCTGCTTTGGGGCAAGGTCTACCCATGGTTGGAACGCGGGTAGTATTTTTAGTGGATGAGCCTCCGTGAAGCACGAAGTATCCTCAAACACTCCAGCGTTGTACAGCTGACAGCTTCCGTGTGGGGTTTCATGGTGGGAATTTTTGGAAGGGACTAGTGTGTGTGTGCGCGTGTGTACGGGGAGATCTCACGAAGAAGACCTATCCAGGTTAGTCGCACATCCCGGAGATCTTGGCGCGAAGACATATGAGCTGACCCGTGGATGGAGTGGATGCCAAAGATGACTCACATGAACTATACTATCAAAGCTGGTGCAACCAAGGCTGTCCCAAGCTAACGCGTATCCAAGGCTTAAATACGGTTCCGCAGTCGGACCGAGAATCCGAATGCTTCGAGCATAAGGTAGGCGTCACTTGAATCCAGCACCCTTATGTAAGCGTTACGTCATGTCACATGTGACGCCAAATTCCGGAGCTGGAGTTTTTTTTTCTTTTTTTTATCTCTATATTTCTAGACCGCAACCTGTAAACAATGTACAGGGACATGGCGGCACTTGCTCGTGGCTAGCACCAGTAATTACTGTATGTAAATGAAGGGATTTTTGTACTATGAATGGTATAAGTTTCATATAGTGTTGTATATAGAGTTTTGGAAAGCTGAGGAGAATGACACCACCACTGCTCAGGCTGTGGGGCACAGGAGTGAGTGCAGAGCATGTTCATTTGGTGTTTGTGAGTATCCAAGTTCTGGCACCCTTGGGTGTCCATTTTTTACAAAATTTCCTATAACTATAGGGGACCGCGTTATACATCATTCCCTATAGTTATAGGAAATCAAATTAGCATACCTGCTACGTATCCGCTACGACCAGGTATTATACGCAGAATAAAACCTTCATGTGGACTCTTTTTTTGGGCCCCCCCTCTCACGTGCAGAATCAACGTCGCTGCTCTTGCACTCTTCCCATCGGTGAGCACGACGAGCGCCATTCCTCCCGACGCCTTCCTAGTTTAGCTATGAAGCATCGAGATCTGGCCACCCAATCGAGATCTAATCCATCACTGAGATCCCAAGATTGCTGCATCCACTCGTCAGGTACAAGAATCTGTTCGCTGAGCGACTATTCATGGTCCCCTTCCCAGTGCACTGTCGAAACGTGTCTTTGCCCTCAGCAATCGTAACTCCCGGTCTGGTATATCAAAATATGTCTCACAATGTCCTCGAGTCCATCGTTTCTCCTCAGGAGGTATTTTTGATGAAAGATTGACTAGGACATGTATAGATCTTATGAGCTGTGATACGGTGTACTCGTGGCCCCGATGTATCTATTGTATTTTACCCACATTGCAATTTGTACATCGTTTGATGGTATTTTAAAAGACCCGGAATTCTCGGTGTAAGATACGCATCCGGCAGGGTGTAGGATACGTATCCTCGGTAGGGTATATGATGTGTATCGCTGTAGCGGCGCGTCCCGCGCCAGTCCCCGATTCTTCCCTAGGCTCGGTACCTTGCCTGATCTAGGTTGTATAATATGTAGTTAAATAATTACACTAAATATACAATATATACACGTTTTGCAGGCGAATACTACAGCCGCCGAAACCTAGCCTAGATGGATGTGAATGGGACGAGCGAGAGCGTTTTCCCTCGAGACACCAGACTGGGTACTCCCCGATGAACAGAATCGTAGTCGTAATCTGGCTGCCTGCGCAGCGTCGCAGCATAGTCTGCCAAGTCCAAGGCCCTCTACACTGGGCTCCCTCCTCTGCGTCGACGGTGTGTACGCCGGGAACCGAGAATAGTTCACTTCCAAATCATAGAGGTCAGACCATGGATTCAGGTCGAAAGGCTCAGGAGACCACGGCCGCCGGAATTGAGACAATTGAGACGGCGGCGGCGGCGAATCGTAGTCCCTGTGGGATGGTTCTCCAGCTCGTTGAACTCCGGCGATGACATAGGATTATATCAGAAAGGATATATGTTACGAAAGGTGTTGATCTACAAGTATGAGATATAAAACAATGTATGTATGTATGCAAACTTTGCCAAGAAATGTGGGGAACAAGCAAGAAATAGCTGAATGAATGGAAAGAGTGAAATTAGGGCCAATGGGGACAAGAAGTAACTAAATGAATGGAGTGAGTAAATGCTGTACGCAGGTATTCACGAGAACTTACCATCTATACGCCATCTAGCACCAATCCTGGTGAGCTTCTTAAATGCCCTGACTACCTCAGTGTGCCTTCGGACGCAGGAGTTTCGATAACATGCTTCGTTTCTTCCCTCCCGGAGTATCGATCTCGTTCTGAGGAACGAGAAGCGTGTGCCCCGTTTCGTTTACAGCGTCGGGATGCCCATCCTGAAGCGTAGATGGATCGGCGATTGGAGTGCTGGTCCCGGAATCAACGACGGTGGAGGCTGAGTTAGGCAACGACTCACGGATTTTCCGGGGTCGCGTTTGGATCTTTACACAAGTCGACCCGGTTGCGAGGCGATGGACGCCCAAGGAAACGACGAGATCCTCCTCCTGTGACGGGGCCCTGGACTTTTCCCATGAGAATGAAGAATAGTTGAAGAAGGAGGGAAAAGATGGGAACGACAATGCGTGCTGTGGAGTCAAATATGGAAGGAGTACGCACATGCAAACGAAAATACATTTAAGGGAGGATATTAGCTTTGGAATGGTCACACAAAGAAAAATCAGATGAACAGGCTCTTACAACCATCCTGCCGGAGGTTTTCTAGGGTACAATACATTGCATTGAAGTGTCTGGGTTCTGCGAAAGTTATAGCCATATACTACAGATAAGTCCCGGTGCAGCACTTATCGGCCTTTCATCTCATATCTCATTCAACTGTAGTCCTTTCGCCCAACGTCGGTACAAAGTACAATTACCATAATAGGGAAGACTCGGGGCGCTTGATTAGTCAGAGTGTGTCTGCTAAAGTGGTATGGTTTTCGCAGCTCCATGCTGAGGACGAACGCTTCACCGGCGCCGGTATTTGACAGATACAAAGACTGGTGGTCGACGTCGTTGAAGGACATGTATTGATTGAATGTCTTCGTATTGTGGTACGGCTCTGGGGGCTGACGGACATAAACGATACTGAACGGACACAACCGAAACTGTACGTGCGGACGGACACATACAATACTGACTGACAGAAACGAAACTGTAGGTTCTGACGGACAGAAATAATACTTAACGGACATAAACAAAACTATGGGTTCTGACGGGACATAATCAATAGGGAGCGGACCGAAACGAAACTGATAGGTGGCATAATGGCTTTCTGAGCGAAGAATATGTATTGATTGAATGTCATTGTATTGTGGGTACGACTCTGGGGGGCTGATGGACATAAACGATACTGAATGGACACAAACGAAACTGTACGTGCGGACGGACACATACGATACTGACTGACAGAAACGAAACTCTGGTGACATTGACGTCGATTTGGTGTGATTTTGCTGGTAATTAGATACACTGCTATAACTGCATAATAAAGTATGAAATTACTCTGAATCGGAGCGAATTACAATAACGTCGTCAAGTGGAGTACTCGTAAAGATGTCAGAGCTTGGCCTCGCTTTTTCCTTTCCCTTCTCCGTTTTGGGGATGCGCATGCGGCGAGGTTGGGTCTGGGATACCTCGAAGCAAAGATGCTTGTCGTGAGCTAGCCTCGTGAAAACTTTACCGCAATCCAGGCAGTAATCGGTTAGATATCGGAACTCTTGCAGGGATATCCCCCTTCCCGACGTATAAGCCTCTTCAAGAGCACGAAGGCTTGGGTGGGAGAAGGTCGCCGTACCCTGGAAGAACTCTTCAATGGTACTGGTACCCGCGTAAAGAGCCTGGAGGCGAGGTTTAGTCGGGATGGGTGTAAAACGAGAGGAGAAATAATATACCTTTTTGGAGGAAAGCTGCCTTGAACATCGTGTCCTGGGCTATTGAGACGAAGTGAGTGGGTGGTGGCAAAGGAAATAGTGAAAGCTAAGACTCACCGACGGCTTTTTTCGAGGCGAGAACGGATGGGGGGCGGGGAGAAGTCGGTGTCAGAGTCAGGTGCAAGGACCCGACTCTTTTTGGGAGAGCCTGTCGAGTATCGATAGCAGTCAGTATGCATTTATGGTAACGTAGTAGAACATGAACACCATACTGACCGTTTGGTTCAACCGCGAATTTGCGCTTGGAGCTGCCGACAAAGCTTTCGTCCAGTGCATGCAATAATGACGAGGCCGACTTAGTACGGCCTGGAGCAGGGATACGGAGGGGATTTCCGAGTGCACCCTGGCTCGTGAGCTGTTGTATAGGTACTAGAAAAAAAGATTTTGTCTTCGGGGTCGTCACCAGTGGAGGCAGATGTCACTCACTGAAAAATCCACACCCGAAGAGCCTGAGCTTTGGCTGCGACGCAGCGCAACGCAGAGCAAGTTTTCCCGGGTTCTCGTATTCGGCGTTGGCGAGGGGGCTCATCGTGAAGATAATGGTCTCGCAATACTCCCCAGTAAATGCTGCCGGGCACCAGCACGACGGAAACACGACGTTGGTGTTCGAGGCCTATGAGTATTAATGGAACGTAGCCTTCGGTCAGAAGGACCACTTACCGTACTTGGGCCAAGTCCTCTGCAAGAACGGGCCTCGAGACTCCGTTAGCGTCACTATAGGCAGGACTAGATGTTTTCGATAAATGTCAAGTGAATGAAACAACTGTAAAGACTCACTACTCATATAACACGAGGCTTTGGTTTTCCGGGTTGAAGGAAACCACCGCCTGGTGGGTACGGAAGTACGACAGTTGGATATTCTGGGCTTTGAGACTGGCCGCGTCGTAATTTCCATCGGAGAGGGAAAGACGATGCGGCAGTTTGACTTTCGCAAGGGGGGAGCTGGGAATTTGGGAGGAGCTCTTGGAGGGGGTTGTGAAAGACATTCTGGAGGGGGATGGAAGAGAGGTCGGGGACGGCTCCTCTTATAAGTGGCATGACGGTGGGAGACTTCTAGACATTCCTATGTCAGAGAGTTTTAGATAAAGGTAAAATACAAAACTCAAAAACAGAGATTGCGATTGGCTTTTGCGAGGGCAGCGGGCGAGCACTTGAAAAGAAGGACGAGAGCGGAAGAGGGGTAGAGCGTGCCGCTGAAGTCGGTTTTAGGTTTGGTGTGAAAGGCCGACGACTAGAAAAGAAGAAAAACAGCGGGAGGAGACGAGAATCTACGATGAAGTTGGTTGAAGGGGCAAGCACTATAAAAGAAGAATGATAGCGGATGAGGGGGAGGCGTCGGAAGCGGTTGCAAGGGGCGGGGAGTAGTTGAAAAGTTTATTTGGCACGGCACGTGATATCCCGCCTGGCGGAGGGCGCTCGGCGTGACCCGCCTAACGTTGCTAGTATTTACTTACAGCCTCATCAAGCCGAGGAACGGCATCTCGGGCGGATGTACGGTGCGGTATAATAACGTCACAGGTAAAAATAGGTACAATACGTAACGTTACGTAACAGGAACTCACTAGTACTCTACTGTGTACCGATAGATTACGGGTAGCGGTATAGAAATATAGAGTCAAAATATATATATATATACACACGTGATATGATTCAAACTGGAAAAACAAGCGTCATGTGTATGCATGCCGTCGGCACAGCAGAATGATCCGCCGGCGCGTCATAAATAGACGCGATCGCTGCAGCTCAAAACCAAGTGTTTAACTTCGTACCACAAGTAATATTACGCTATTTCTATTGAATTTAAAGGTTCTTACATTATTCTTTAGGTTCACCTTTCAATATAACAATGAAATACTACTATCTACGCGTCGGTCTTCAAGTCAGAGACGCCTTTTTCGGCAATCGTCAACAGATTTTCACCCGGTCAGCGTCGATATCGGATCCTTATCCGGGAAAAATCCTTCTGGAGGCCGAGAAGAGGTTCGCGAAGATATTGACGAGGCATGGAGTTGAAAAATTATCGCTATTGTGAGTACAAGTTCTCATTTTATTCTTGAATATTTATCTCTGTAGTTGCGGTTGGCATTCGTCGATTCAAAATCGTAACAATCATTACACATTGCGAGGCTACAATCGACGTGGGTGGATGTCAGTAACTCTCGAGATGGAGTTGGGAAATCGTAGTCCTGTGTATACTTACGGGCGTCGGGATTGGCGTCAGTGGGGATGGAAAGCGCGAGCGAATGGACAGGGTAAGCTCGATGCTAAGTTCTTTTTCGATCGAGGGGACCATGTTGAGGTGAGTCCTCTGCATATATGTTTCGTTTCATTTTACTGATCAGTTTTCCAGGTGATTTAGTTTGGATTTACAATGTACAAGCTTATATATACTAAGTCTAGTCGGATCTTTCTTTCTTCCATGAATCACCAGGGAGCGGCGGAAAAGGATTGATCTGTGAGTATCTGCATTACACACACTTTGATATTTATTGACGAGACATTACACCGGCACACAATGCCAAGATGTACAGATATTTGACCAAGGGATAAATGATACCGAAAGATATTTCAATGTAAGACGTTTACTTTTTGTATATCTATATATCTATTGTTCATGACATCTCAGATGGCCGAAGAGTGCGTCGATATCCTCTCAAACGGAATCGCCTCTGGTGGAAGAATCTGGCTCGTGGTTATATCTCCGGCATTGAAGAACTGGCCGCAATTTCTTATTTTGTCTGCATATCAAAATATCTCATATCCTCCGGAGCTATGAAAGGCTATCCAGCGCGTCGAGGCAGCGCGCACACACTTGAGTTGCTATCGCTAGCCCTGGGCATGTCATCGTCAACGTACGCGTTACTTCCATCTGTATTTCCTTCTACTAATCTTTCAGCAGAAAGTACAGCAAAGGATATGAGAACCTCAAGCGCACCTAACGAATTGATATATCAATGACTAGTGGGTGTGGGCCATCACATACGTGTGGCATAACCGAGTCCTATTTCTAAAATTATGTTATATTATACTGATTGAATTAACCAGACCTTTTTGTGTGGACATATTGTAATATTTGATTGAACCATACATCTATTTTGTCATCCACATACCAAGGCGCGGCTAAGTCAATACAACACGTCAAGAAGAAATTGCCAAAAGTTGATAACAATAAGCGAAACTCTCGTCTTGAGTGAATCAATCAGACGGCAATATATCGGAGGATGGTAAATTCTACCAAACCCTCCAACCAATTCAACGTTCTTGAGGAGGAGGTTTAGTATTGCCGGAAGAAATGAGTGTGTCAATTTCCCGGGTCCCCAAGGCACCTTCAAATCGTCATGGATCCCTGAAAAAAGTGTATACCCACAAAGCAACTTTGAGCGGGACCCTCTCATACTTCGAATTCCATCGGATAAAAGTTCGATGAAGAGGAATAAATGGGGTTTTCTTTGCAAAGCTGCAGATGTAACTGGGAGACGAAACTACAAGTGCTAGTGCAGGCGATAAGATATTTTCTGCTGCTGGCAATTTAAACACTCCGGCTTAGTGAGCCCGACCTGCCTGGGGTATATGCAATGCGTACACCGCCACGTCCACGGGCAACATTAAAAAGCATCATCACTGCACTTCTACGTTGAACTCTTTCCATGAACTTTCCAATCAAAACTGGATGAATCACGGGTGATTCTAGACATACCCACAGTGAGGTCTACCAAGATCTGTTTGTCGAAGCTATGAGCCCTGTGGTGACTATAATGCTGATGCAGACTCACCAATTTTACCGACCTTGAGTCAAGTCCGTGCAGTAACTTTTACCTTGTTCAGTTAGTTCCTGGTGCAACACTTCGTGCTCAGGCTGCAATTCAGTATCGCTTGGCAGCGCTACCAGCTTCGGCAACGGTGGCCTTGAAAGGAGTTTTTGTCTGCCGATACTTTTTCTCTCTATGGAATAGATTAGAATAACCAAGAAAGATCAGTGAATATCGAGCTGACCTTGCATCATGCACCGCTAACAGAGTTCGTTCGTTTACAAGAGCTTCCCGATGATCCGCAAGAAGTGCGGTGTATGCTTGAAGATAGGTCTCTGCCTCTCCTTGATCGTCGAGACTACGTTGATATTTTCCACCGTCCGCTTCGTTTTCAGAAGCCGACAACTTCCGTGTAAGTAGCTTGTGAAGGTGGGTCCTCCATTCCCATGGCAGGGTCGATTGAACGTTGAGTACATCTTCGATGATTTCACGGAGTTGGTCGACCTGTGAGGACAACTCAGTTGTCGAAGCTGAGGAAAAATGGAAAAATGGACGTACAATGTCTCTGGAACGTATTCCTCCTTCTTCTAAGTATGGAAGATGAATTGTCAACGTATTGTCGTCGATTCCATGCTTAGTGGCATCCACATCCAGCTGGGCCATGAGACCGCACCTAGAGCGAAGGTGCATATTCCGCCGAACCTCCCTTAGGCCCGGTTCTGTGGTTGCTTTCAGTAGGATCATCGCCGTGTCCCCGGATATCCCTCTCACGTTTGCGAACTCAAGATAAAACATGGGACACGACGGATGCACAGGGACAGGGCCGTGTGCAGTGCAGTCCTCCCGGGTATTGTAGTCAGGTGTGCAAAACCTCCGTAGACTGCATCTGAGGAGAATAAACTGGTGTAAGGGCCCTGTCCCGTCCTTGCACTCTACGCTGGAGGATGTATGCCTATGTGTTACGTCCTTGGATCTCCGGCTGTGTCGGTTCGCAGGGGGTCTTGTCTGGTATCCCACAGCTGAAGCACCTGTCAGTCGGTGGGAGCCTCACAGAGGACGACTCTAATTTCGTGGGTGTCAAGTTCAAGTAAGTTGGGAGACTCCGAGGACGAAGCGCCCTGACGAAGAGAGCCATGCTGGATAAGTTGAACGTGCACTTGATGGAGGGGTCAATGTTGTGAGCTTGGTTGTTTTGATGAGCAATCATCACGTATCTATGCTGAAGAGACTGAGGGTATTTTCCGAAGTGAGGCTGGAAGTGAGATTGGGACTGAAGTGATACTGTGTGTGCCAGTGCTCGTGCATGTCGGGGTTGTGGGTTCTAAGCCTCAGAGTCACCATGAACAAGTCGCCGAGTACTTCTACGTAGTTCATTAACTCTTGCTGTACGAGACTTTTACTTATAAGTGCCGTGCAGTTCGATATGGAATACGCACAATTTCCTCGGCCAGAACAATCGTCGTGCCAGATCGATCAGGCTATGGCTGGCACGTTTATTCATATCTAGGTTCTCGAACTCGCGTTCACTCCGTAGATTGCACTTGAGACGACTTCAAAATGGAAGTATCTCACAAAATAGGAAAAAACATCTAGCCCTGCTTGGCTTTACAGGACCCTGCGCAAGCGCGAAAGGGATGGAGGTGCCTGAAAAGGGTTATGACTGGTGTACCAATTCCTGTCTTGGTGCGGACGAGTCACTCGGGACCTCCAGGAAACGCACCTCGATGACAAGTCATGCTGATACAAAGAGGTTGAGAGGGTTAGGTGCTGAAATGCATAGTCTAGAATATGAATCAGAAAAGGAGAAGAAGACACGTAAAAAGAGGAAGTAACTGCCTAGTAATTCGGGATAGACTCGTTTTGGTTATGCAGAGTAGATAAACCAATGATCCACACATTCCCGCTACGTGTAAATAGTGCTATTTCGTACAGATATAATACCTGTTGGCCTACGGACGATTCGACCTCATCGTCTTTGTAATCTGTATATACACACAGGCCACGGACGAGCAAGTCTTCCCTGTTTGGTGGTCATCTCGCGCCTGGTAACTCAGACCACTGAGCCGGTAGGTCTATGCGCTCACTGCGGTGTTGGATTCATCGACGTAATTTGATTTCAGCTACAATCTTCAATTTCACCGTCGAGCAATCATGATTCCCTTGCGACATCTGACACTAATAAACAGGGTCAAAGGTAAGTTCTTTTGCTCAGATAGCATGCACTTGGCTGTTTTGCCGTTTTTCGGGCAGAATGTCACCAGTTCTGCAGGCAGAGATCGCAGCCTACAAACTGACAATGAGGCATGTGGAACATTTAGATGATATAGGCTGTCTATAAATACTGCGAGCCCTGGGATCGAAAACGATTGATGGACGTCGTCTCCTAAAGGTCTCCGCTCTGCTTCTCCTACTGCATGTGTACCTGGATCTGAATGATACTGCGCCAAAACCAGATCATGGCGGCAACAGATTTCGTGTATGTTCTTCCCCATGTCACAGCAATTTGTTTTACATAGTTGGAATAAACCTTTATTGTATTAGAAGTAGATGTATATTATCACTAGTACACATATAAACTCGTGGCGGTAGAACATTTATAAAAACAAAAGAGAAAATAATGATGGAAAACATAACACGAAGTAACTAGTCCGGTTTTGAAGCCATATGGTCGTAACGAACGTCTTGCACTCATTTGACCTGAACCCATATCAGTCCCGGTATATCAGAATGGGAGTCAAAAATGTACCTCTGTGTGAAGCGCACGCACACGATTTGCACCTTGACCCGAGATTAGTATCTGTGAAAGGACTACTGAGGGTAACTAACCTGTGGCAACCACCGCGCAGGGTACCGGCGGCTTTCGTGCACGTTTGCTCGTCCTCCTCTAAGTCTCTGCCATCATCATCCACAATCACTGACTCTTCTTCGCCTTGCCATCCTTCATTACCATCAACGGTTCTGTGTTATCAGTTCTTCAGTTTGCCAGTGCCATCCGAACTGGTGTGAGTTTGATGCCTGCTGAAAATGATTGGAGATGAGGGTCAATGTGAGTAGGTCAGTGTGAGGTCGTAGTAGAAGTCAACGAGGTCGACCGTTGGTTGGGATTGATCGGAAGGAGCCGAGGAATCCTATTGGTTCGGTCAGTCGGGTATTGCTTGGACCGGATGCTTGCTTGAACTCACCCCGACATATTCACTGGATTTTAGTCAATTCTCCAAGCATTACCATTATTAATTTGTATTTAAGCATTGTATGCAGGCTGCTGACCTAAAATTCTCTATTATAGCTCCGTTCAGTATATATTTCCTTTGTCAATACCCGAATCCTGTATGCCACAGAAATTTTCTTACTTTACATGCTGCAGAAAGACACCGATAGAATTAAATTGATGGAGGAACGACCATGCCAGGTAATGGGATCATTGTGGATCTTCCAGAACTTGGGGTGGAGATTGACGATATCGTGACGCACCAAGTCTTCCAGATAAGCTCTGCACGTAGGTACGCATTGTCAGAGAACGCGAGGGCATTGGAGTGGGTGCTGGCGTTGGCATCGGCTGCTTTGAGAGGCTCTCGCGAAAGGAGAATACCTTGTTAACCATTCTCCTCGAAGGAACTCTATCAAATGTATTTGTATGGTCCAGGGAGCAACAGTAAACAGTGTAACGAACTTACAGGGCTGACCACATATCAAGTCGAAAGTCGAGACATGAGGCACGGTCCCAAAAGTAGATAGCACGTCAATCAGGGTCCTACTGTAGTGTCAAAGATATAATATTATACATATATAATAAATATATACTATAATATAAATAATGCTCTCGCACTTCAATATTCTAGATTAGAAAATTTATAATTTTATACACGGCCGCACTTTTACGACCGAATGTCTCGAAGAGACTTGGGAAAAGAAGGGATATGCAATGTTTGGACCGAAAGGTCAAGCATGCGTAGGCCAATGGAGAACAAACACCCCCTACCCAGGGTCTACGGTGGGCAAACGGTCGCGGAGCACTTGATAAGGCCCTTTCTTCTCCTCACTACGTTCGAAAAGAATCGGGGATCCTCATAGGCTGATTCAAATGCCGATCGATCCACCGATACGGTGCCGCGGCTACTTACCGCTGTGCCGGCGGCAACTGCGGTAAGCCCGATCAACTTCGATCGGTGTCGCGTGCGTTTAAGGCTCCAGCCCGACTTCGTCGTCTCGCGAACTGGTGAGCCTCTCTCTGTTCTAATTTCGTCAACTCATCTCTTCAGATGTCTATCCGATACTATTATTTGCGCTCCGGACTTCAAAGGAGGGACCCTTTTTTCGGCGATCCACAACAAATATACACTCGCTCAGCTGCCAAAGCTGATCCCTTCCCGGCGAACGTACTTTTGGAGGCGGAGAGAAGATACGGGGCGAGACTGGTGCAGAACGGTGTCGAAAAGCTCTCTATCTTGTAAGTTGTCCCTTATTTTTTTTTTGAGTACTTATTGTTGTAGTTGTGGATGGCACCGGTCACGGAAGAATCCCCGATATCACTACACCCTTCGGGGATATAATGCAGCGGGATGGATGTCCTTCACAGTGGAGATGGAGGCAGGTAACCGGGGGAGGGAGTTTCCCTACGGGCAGCCTGAGTGGAATGATTGGTTGGCGCGCGCCGGAGGAAATCCGACTATGCTTCGAGCAAAGCATTTTTTTGACTCTGCGGATCATGTTGAGGTAAGTCTGTCTTAAATGTTTGTCTGTATATGACTAACGACTCTTTCAGGTGATTTAAATGGAAGTTTGATTGTACATATTTATGTTACCATACCTCTAGACTGGAATATCTTGGGAAGGGTCCGCTCCTGGTGCGGTTATTGTAAGTTTATCAGCCCAAATCATTCAAGGGCAGCTTAATGACATTGAAAAACTGTCTCAGGCTATCGAGGCCGTTCACGCCGTCCTGCCCAGTACTCGGACCCACCCCGAATCACCCTGCAGTGAAGATGGCCTAATTTTTGTCGGTGCTTGGCTTTATCGGTAACATCCATTTTGAATACAATGCCGTTCTGACTTTTCTTCTCTATAAAGGCGCAAAATGTTCGTATTCACGAGTCTTTTAGACATCATAACCGGTGAGTATCTTTTTCTTTGCCGCTTCATCTCTAGCTTCAGAATGACAAATCCTTTCCCCACTGTCGACGAGACATCAAACAAGCCAGGTGAACAAGCTTTTGAAGTGGGTCGTATTTACCATTACAAAGGTATCACAACTAAGTAGCCTTTGAACAGAAACTGATCTCTGGACGATATCTGGGAGAAATCCTACGATTGGTTATCTGTGAATTGATCGACGACGGTGTTCTTTTCCTCGGCCAAGAAACATACAAGCTCGAAATACCTTATGTGTTTGAGACCGCTTTTTTGTCGCTGATGGAAAGGTAAGGAATATCATTTCTATGGATCCATCTCATTGTCTTTCAAATTTCAGTGACCCAACCGATGAGCTTTTGATGATCATTGGAATCTTTACGCATTTTTTCGCCGTCGAGACGACTCTCGCAGAGCGTCAGTTCTTCCGTGCCCTTGCAAAACTCATTGGACGACGGGCTGCTCGTTTGAGTGCCTGTGGTATCGCTGCGATTGTAAGCAAGAGGGGATATCTAGATGAGGGCTGTTCAGTTGGTGCTGACGGTTCCTTGTACAACATCAGTACCCTAGTATATCTCGTCTTGTTAGTTCTAAACAGACCGTAGAAATATCCCGGCTTTGCAGATCGAGTTCACGAATGTCTGCAAGACATCTTCGGTGAGAAGGGAAAGTGCGTATAAATAGATCGTGTTGCACGACATCCTGCTAATTCCACGTAGGAATATTGTCACGTACTATGCTGAGGATGGAAGTGGTGTAGGAAGTGCAATCATTGCCGGTGAGCCCTAGTAGTAGCTGTCCATCTGACCCGTTTACTCAATTTCGCCTTGTAGCCATGACGAAGCTCAGAGAGGACGCTGGCCTATTTGCTCACGTGTAGGTCCAAGGCATTCAGGCACTTGGACACCTGGACTTTTGACAGAAAATCAAGTAGAAGAAACCATGTATGTGTTTTTTATGTACTTTACTAGTTTGTTCTTGTTCGTTCCTCTTTGAAGGAGTATAGATTGTGGTTGGTTATCACACACTTTCTTGTCCAACAGCCGCAGTCTTTGATCTTAAATGCACTTAAAATCGGTCTTTGATTCTCCGGACCGTGACGCGTGATGGAGCGGGCCAGTCTTCGGAGTTATAAGGACATACAGATGGTCAACGGTCCGATGTGGTTCAATCTTGTGCGTACTCTTCCACTTTGACTGCTCTAATCTGAAATTTCGTCAGGTCTACGAGAGCAACGATGTCACATACAGCAACATCAATATCACAGCTGTGTCGACTTCGAAAAACAAGATTGCGAATACAGATGGACGGGATATCTATCGCAGTGATACCGTCGTTATTCGGGAATCCTCTATTCTTAATGGGGATGACTGCGTGTCTTTCAAGCCCAGTAAGGTTTATACATATTCACCAGGTCATTAATTCAACTCTCTTTTAGATACTACCAATGTCTAGGAACTCGTCGTAGATCCCTGATTGAACAAACATTCTGGAGCCGGCACAAGTGACTTGCGTGGTTGGGCCCTATTGTCTTAGCCCAAAGTGACCTATGACATTTTTCTATGGTATACCGACAATAGCTTACGGAGCTTTGCCAGTTCCCCATGTTGCGTATTTAAGCGCTGCGGCGGGCCTGGGGGAAGGAAAAGAAGCGACGACGGCGATTGCCGACGCGTCGCATCACGTGCCATGGTCCCGTGTCATGGCACGGGACAGGGGTAGGAGCTTGATGAGGAAGGAGAGATGCTCCATGAATACGCAAATGCGCGATTGCACTGCGAAGATAACAGCAACTTAACCAATCCCAATGCTTTCAATGAAATCATTACTTGTACAATTCCCGACTGGTGTAGTGATGTCTAAGCTAACAAAGAAGATATATGAGTAATAGATAGCGTAGTAGCAAATTGCAATGAATAGTGACGAGACGAAGGGAATGTTGACTTTTAAGCTTTGTAGGGGAGATAAGAAAACACGAGAAACGACTGGCTCAGTGGAAGATACCCACTGTATGCTGCTTGAGGTTGTCCTTTCTACTGAAAGCTTTATTGCAGCCTTCGTGTAGACATTGGTAAGCTAAGAGGTCGTTAGTATAGACCCCAAGATAAGATCAAGTCATATACCCACGCTTCTCATACAGGTGTAGACTCCACATCGAAGGTTCACCATGTTTTGCCTCTGTCTTCCGTATGATAATTCCATATCCCAAGGATCGATAACAAAGCCTTTTTGTAGCGTCAGTAAAATTTCCCTTTTGGCTAGCGGTGCAGCATCATCGAGTCCCCCGTATGTCGCTCGCTATTGCCACGACTTTCCCTCGCCCTGCATAAGGTATACATTTCCATCCACAAAGTCGAGAAGCACCGTTATCTATACAATATAATGCTCACGGTCAGCCATTTTCCTCACGCTACGAGACTCGACACATATCTTGATTACCTTGAAGAAAAGCAGTTGTCCTGGGAGGTTTTGGAAGGAAGTCATCGAACGAGTATTGTCGGCAGATAGCAGAAAAAGTAACAGCAGCCCAAATAATGAGGGAAAAAGAAAAGCGATCCGCTGTCGCAGGATCATGGTGGTAGGAGGAAAGGTAAACGCAAAAGGCAGGAGACGCTGCGCTGCGCAACACGCCTGGCAATCTGGTCACGTGAACGGAACCTCCGGCCGTATTGCCCTGTATTGCCTCGCTTCCACCTCGACATCCTCTCCTTTTTAGGACCTTGTGCCGCCGCCGCCGCCGCTACCACCTACATTTTAACCGGTTGCAACTTCACATGCGTTGGTCATATGAAATTATACTGGATATTAAGTGTAAGTCAATTCGATTTTGTCTTTCAGTATCGTTTGTCCTCTTATCCTTCAATATCGTTTATGTCCGTCTGCACCCAGAGTGTCGTTTCTGTTTGTCCATATCATTTCCGTCCGAGGGCCCAAGAGTATCGTTTCTGTCTGTCCGTACTCAGAGTATCGTTATTGTCCGTCAATATCGCTTATGTCCATCTGCACCCATAGTTTCGTTTCTGTCTGTCAATATCGTTTCCGTCCGAGGGCCCAAGAGTATCGTTTTTATCCTTCAATATCGTTTATGTCCGTCCGCACCCAGAGTGTCCGTTTCTGTCTGTCAATATCATTTCCGTCCGAGGGCCCAAGAATATCGTTTTTGTCTGTCCGTACTCAGAGTATCGTTATTGTCCGTCAATATCGCTTATGTCCATCTGCACCCAGAGTATCGTTTCTGTCTGTCAATATCGTTTCCGTCCGAGGGCTCAAGAGTATCGTTTTTATCCTTCAATATCGTTTATGTCCGTCTGCACCCAGAGTTTCATTTCTGTCTATCAATTTCGTTTCTGTCCGAGGGCCCAAGAGTATCGTTTTTATCCTTCAATATCGTTTATGTCCGTCCGCACCCAGAGTGTCGTTTCTGTCTGTCAATATCATTTCCGTCCGAGGGCACAAGAGTATCGTTTATGTCCGTCCGCCCCCAGAGTTTCGTTTTGTCCTCTCAATATCGTTTCTGTCTCGTCATCTTTGGATTGTCTCTCACCCAATCTCCCAAGCTTCATGTCACTCCGTTTTTGGCAGACACACACCATGATTGGTAAAACTGCAGATGAAATGACATTGTAACTGTTGAAATAGGCTATAATTAATTTTTTTTCCGCTTTTTTGCCTTGCCTGCGACCACTGGCGCCTCTTTGATCGGCTTGTCTTCCTCTGCCTTCCGAGCTGCCCTCTGTTCCGACAAAATCTCCTTTAAGATGGGGGCAATGGAGATCTTCTCGCCTGGATCGGAGAACGCTGCACCTGTCTGCAAAAAATGCACAATCTCCTGATTAGAGAACCAACCGATAAATCCGGCCACCCTCTGGGCGTATTCTACCGCTTGATATGCCCAGGGACATTTCTTGACTGAGAGGAATGCCTCAGCCTTCCCTTGTTTGATCAACCCCTTTTCGTGTTTGTCAGGCTTATTCTTTTTAATCGCAATCCCATAAGCCCGAGCATGCTCCGGTATATATGAGGCTGGGTCCATTATCATTAACAAAAATGCCCCGAGGCTGCGTTTATATCGGACTGGGAATCTCATTAGGTGGGACCAAGGGAATATGTTCGGGAGTGCTTACGCTTGTCGGGATTCGTAGGGAGAGATAGCATCATCCGCACTAATCCCTCGTACACTCGTTCGGGAGCGTGGTCTAAGTTCGTCGAATAGAGCCCTGAAAGGCTGTCGTACCGTCGTGAGATCTCCACTTGATGCATCGTGTCCAGAGACCAAAAAGACGCTCCTCGCGTGAAGCTGGCTTCCGGGGTATATACGGCATGTATGGCCCCAGGCGGTTGAAAGCTGTAGATGCTGTATCAACACACAAATTTGGAAATAGCGAGAGAAACCAGTAGAACTTACTAGATATCTCCTGGCAGCAGAACCAGGGTGAAACTGACACATAATTGTTCGTCGGTTTCTGTGGGAGGAGCGGGTTGGAGGGCCTGGTCGAAATAAGTGTTGACCTGTTGGCGTTCAAGAGGTCCCTTTGGAAACGTCACCGCCCATAGTTTGCTTCCATGTTCCCCGATGATGAGAGTCATCTTGCCATCCGCGTCATGGTGCCCATCGGTGTACGTTGTTGCGTGATGAAGGAGACCCCAGTTCATGTCACTCCACTGCTCTCGCGACAGTCCGTGAGGCCAGTCATATTGCGATGAGGTGTTGTTCCATGCGTCATATCCATCATCCATGAGACTGGACCCATCTTAGCACAAAGTCATGGATTAAATGTTCTAACTCACCCAAAAGGTGGAGGTGCTCCTCGATGCGTCATGGGGACATCAAGAATTTTTTCGCTTCGTCCGGGGTCGGCAAGGCCATCTATAAATTCCGAGTGTAGCATTTTTTTGAAAGGGAAGACGGGAGTTTTCATCTGGCGGACAGTGTCTGAATCTTGGATCAGTGACTGTAAGAGATGCTTCCAAGGTGAGGGAATCGCGTACCATGGACTTCAACCACTCTGGCAGGCTGTACATTCCAGTGTGTAGCCATATATTCCGCCGTTAATTGCTCGACTACCTCTGGCGTACGAAATCCTTCTAATTTGACGCCCCGATGGTGAACCAAATGGTCCATAATGATATCGTTGAGCTCGGCATCCGGCGGGAAAGGTGCGCGCATGAAGACGACGTATTCATTGGTATCTTCGAGGATGGGTGATTGCCATGCATGCCTGCGGACCGCGTCGGCTTGCTACTCGTGCGCATGAGCTCCTGTATGGCTGAAAAGACAACGGAAACTCACCTCCTGGAGTAGATTACCATCCTCTTGAGGCAAATGAGGAAGGACGACTCGTGCAGGGGCCGGCGAAGACTCAGGTTGTCTAACGCGATTCCAGGTAATGGTGGGAGCTTCAGGGTGAACGCCTAGTGCGCCAACCCCAAAATCAGTTATACGACGACACTGGGACTGAATAGTGGCGTCGACGTTGGTTTGAGTCCCAGAATCACAGAGAATGCGGGAGGGAGCGGGAGGAGGAAGTTCGGGAGCCAACAATACCGGGTCAATGGGGGGAGAAGGGGGAACTGGTATCGGACCCACTTGGATGCGGTGGGAGGGAGCGGGAGGAGGTTGGGGACCCAGCAATATCGGGTCAATGGGGGGAGAAGGGGGGACAGGTACAGGGGAAGGTTGTGATTGAGAACGATCCTTTCTCGAAGGGCCAGGAGTTGGCATCTGTAATCTATGAAAATGTGAGAATAGTGAGGGAGATACACAAGAAGAACACGCACTTTAGAGCCGCTCTTCGTTGTCGCTTCTGCTCTGTGTTCCGCAGGCGTTTTGCAAAATGCTCTTCGCTTTCGCCCTCACGTCTTTGACTGGCCTCAATCTCCCGCTTAGTCTTCTTCCTGGGCGCCGCGACTGAAGGGTACTTGGCCTCGATTTCTTCCTTGGTCGCACTAGAGTAAAAATCAGAAAAGCAGGCGATAAATGAACGGCCATAACACGTACTCTGGATGCCTTTGCTTGTACGCATTGGCCTGTACTCGACGAGACTTGTGCAATCTACGTCTTGCTTCGCTGTCGTCGCTAGTATATTCCTTCTCTTGTTGGGGCGGTTGTACTTCGTTGTCGTGTTGCATCTGGTCGGCGTGCGGGGGTGGCTTCGGCGAATTTGTGATAGGGAGCACTGTGGGCGCGTGTTGAGGGGTATAGCTTAGAAGGGAACGCGTCTCTTACCAACAATGACAATGCTATTAGGTAGTTGACAGCCTATACTATAGGCTATTCTGTTCGCGTCGATAACGAGTGAAGTTAATTAGATTAATTGGTAAATTACACCAAGTACACTAAAATAGACTATAGACTAATCGTGGTTCGAAGTCAAGAGGGAAAAGTTTACGTAACAGATTGTTGCACGGCAATCTTTTCCGAGATGAAAGTCCGCCGGGCACAACCGACCATATCGGTTGTGCCCGGCGGACTTTCATCTCTGAGAATATCAAACATGGGTCAACATTACATAAGTCTTTCCTTTCTCTTTTCCGTACCACGAACGTTGTGGCTAAGAGAGAAAGTAAAATAAAAGGTAAGCCCCCAATTCCGCCTGTACTACTGTACTTGTTGTAGTTAGTAAAACGCGAAATATAATTGTATACTTTGAATGAAACTGTGAGAGGAAATCACAACTAATTGAAATTACAGTTTCAAACGCGTCGCGGAACAAACAGCGTCAAACCCCTGATGGTATGTTTTCCGTGATCCCCCTATCTAACCCACGACTCATTCCTACTCCAGTCAGCGTTCGTGGATTTAGAGGCCGGTGTTGACCGTCAAGAAGTGCTCGAGTCGAATGATGAAGAAGTCGATGATTTTATCGAAGACGCAGATAATGAAGACGATACCAGCGACGCAGTCGACGCTCCCACTACAGACCCTTCTGCGGTCACTCCTCTACTTGGCCAATCCGAGGTAGAAGACCCTTGGACAGAACTGTTGGACAGGGCGAGAATGCGTGCTATTAGAGGTCCGACGGTCGGAGAGAGACATGACGATGTCTCAATTCATGATGTCCCCCCCGAATTCTGGGTTCTGACCGTCTTTGTGAGTACTCATTGTGCTGGCTTCTATTGTTTTACTCATTTGGTGCTGAAGGCTGGCTGGGAGGACGTCGTCGTCTTTCATATCGGTCGTTGTGCACGACCCGAACACAGGATCAAGGCGGCTTTCATGATGCCGGTCCTCGAGAAGCAAGTATGGCTGGAGGCCGAAATGTCCGCCATGTTGAAGGAGTGGCTAAAAGAGATACCTGGAGTCTGTATCCGCAATCAGCAACCGCTGATTCACTCCGTTTCTCCTCAGGACGGGATTGGGACACCACTAACTACAAAGTCCCACAAACCGCTGGTCATTGGGTCCTGGGTCCGAATTCGACGAGGAAATCTTAAAGGTGACACAGGAGTGGTCAGCAAGGTGTACCCTTGGGGATGCAAGGTTCTCTTAGTGCCTAGGCTTGACCCAAGTGCCCGAAGCCAGAAGAATAGCAAACGACGAAGACTCGACAAGCTCGCCCCAAAACTGTTCGACCGCGGAGCCATAGAGCTAGATGGCACAGAGAAGGTGAAAGTAGTCAAGCAAAAAGAGGAACGGTATCTCTGGCGCGGCTTTGTATACGAGCACGATCTCCTGGTTCGCCGCGTCAACTTTTCTCAAGTCGAATTGGTCCGCGAGATTCCAGACATCCTGGCGGGTCTTTTTTGCCAGTCGCGCCATCCTCTAGTTCGGCGACACCGCAAACACCTTCCCAGAATTTCTGAGTGGTGTCTTGTCGTAGGTGACCCAGTCATGGATACCAGCAATGGGCGAGTAGGACTCGTCAGTAGTGTTGGGGACGAGAGACTGGAAATAGAATGCGAGGAAGGGTTGTTCCCTCTAGCATGGGCCCATTGCAGAAAAACCTTCGAAGTGGGACAATACGTGGAGATAACGGAGGAATTGATCGACCGATGGGCTGGATGGATAGACGCTATTGAGGATGGGATTGTTCATGTGGTATCTCATCAGACCCGAACGAAGGACGAAGTAAAGGTTCGTGTCTTGCACGATTGATTTTTATGTACATCTGATTTACACTAACAGATGCGCGAGGTCCATCCAAACCTTTTGATGGTCAGCACACCTCCCTCATCCCTACCCCCTGCTCCGAAAAAGGACCAAGAACTTATCCGTCCCACCAAGAATATTTCCTGGAAGGGAACTCTCGTCACTATTACTCGACCCCATCATCGTTGGCGCGGCAAGACCGGTTATGTAGAGGACGTCAACGTGTCGAATAATAGTTATGGCAGGCCAGGCTTGCGTGTACTCGTCCGTTTGGCTGCATACGATCCCAACATGCCTTACCCGGACGCCTGGTTTGACTACCTCGACGTTATCGATGAGGAGACACATTTGCCTCTCAATGAGGCGTTGCCATTAGCCGATAACGACGACAACTTGTATCACAAATATGTTCCTGTTACCCACTTTCTCGAGGAGAGAGGTAGACGTGTACGTCCAGAGCCGGAGCCACAATCAGAAGCCGATCCTGGCAATCGCACCCCCCTCCCCGACCCTTCCGAACGATGCTTATCGCCTGCTTGGGATCCGTCCGCCCCGGAACCGGGTTCTTCCATGGTTGTCTCATCACCGACATACTGGTGCACTGACCAGCGACTTCACGGTTATAAGTTTCGTGCAATATATCATGGACTCAAAATCTCCGCAGCAGTTCGTGCAAACAGTATTGGTGGTGGTGGGTTGAAATGCGTTAGAGACGATACGTCGGCACGTGAAGAATTGGATCCCGCTGCGGTCCTCCCTATCCATCCTACTTCCAGACACTATGACTTGTTCCTAGTAATTTCTGGGGAACATTGTGGCAAATGGGTGAGAGGCATCCAGTTCAAGAAAGGGACGTCTCAAGATCGCTCGGACCTGGAATGGACGGTCGCGGTTGTTATACCTAGAGCACCGTACCTACAGGACGACCTTACGGATGAAAGGCTGGTGCTACACAGCTCCTGTATGACCCTTGCCGACGAATCGGCGCAGGAACGGAAACTAAACGATAGTTTGAAAAGGCTGCTACGGAAACCTGCTCGGGAGCGTTAGTTTGGACTATGAATCGTGTCGAACTTCTTATGGGTTGTATTATAGATTCACTGTACATTGATGATACAATATCTTTAGATACCTTAGACAATACGAACTTTCTAAATCTGAATATTGATTATGACACAAATTTAATAACGCAAATTTTGTGACAAGAGACTTAAACGAAACTCTGGGTGCGGACGGACACAAGCGATGTTGACGGATAAAAACGATACTCTTGGGCCCTCGGACAGAAACGAAATTGATAGACAGAAATGAAACTCTGGGTGCAGACGGACATAAACGATATTGAAGGATAAAAACGATACTCTTGAGCCCTCGGACGGAAACGATATTGACAGACAGAAACGATACTCTGGGTGCAGATGGACATAAGCGATATTGACGGACAATAACGATACTCTGAGTACGGACAGACAAAAACGATATTCTTGGGCCCTCGGACGGAAATGATATTGACAGACAGAAACGAAACTATGGGTGCAGGCTGGACATAAACGATACTCTTGGGCCCTCGGACGGAAACGATATTGACAGACAGAAAACGATACTCTTGGGCCCTCGGACGGAAATGATGTTGACAGACAGAAACGACACTCTGGGTGCAGACGGACATAAACAATATTGAAGGATAAAAACGATACTCTTGGGCCCTCGGACGGAAACGATATTGACAGACAGAAACAATACAATGGGTACAGACGGACATATACGATAAAGTCCTAAGTTAAGTGTTCGAACTTCGACTCACTGATCAGGCCCTCCGATGTTACAAGAATAATAGCATGTTCCAAGATGTAACTTGGCTATACACAGTAATATACTAGTTATGCAATAGAGTAAGCTTTTGTCACAGTGGAAATCTGCAGGCTTCGTCAAGATATGTTAGAAATACGCACAATATATACAGTAAGAGATAAGGTGCAGATATCAGAACTCGCACCGCCAAGAAAGGGTATAGAAGGGGAAAGATGAAAAATCATGAACCGTTGCCTAACTTATATGGTTGTTCTTGGCTCGCTTTGAGGTTTTCCAGGAATTGATAAGGGTGTCGATGGCCTTTGTCACGTCATCTACCATTTCAGACCAAAGTCCCGACTCTCGACAAAGGCGACCCCACCAGTAAAGACCAAAGACCAAAGTGACAATGCCTTGCCGTCCTCCTCTGCGAATACTCGTTATTGGTTTCGAGTAATCGGGTTTCGGGAGCTCGTTCGTCGAGCGTCTCCACACCGGATTGATCTGGTTCCACCATTCAACCATCGCTGTTGTATAAACTGAAGATTCAGGGATGACAGGACCCGCCTCCAAAGAACGACTGCCATCGAGCCATGCAGCGAGTTCGAGAGGACGCTGTTTCGTCGTCAGTTTACCCTATTAATTGTCAATGATTGTCCTGTATTTGAGTATATACACACATACCACACCCGAATCGTTCCAAATACCCAGCTCCAACTCGCGCCACTTTGCTAGAAGGCTCAGCCATGATGGACCAAGCGACACGTCTTGCATTCCCTCAAAATCAACATTCAGCCACTCTGGTGGGCCATTCTCCCTCTTAGCACCACAAAGGGTCGTCACCTCTTTGGGAGGTGCGGGTTTGCGCTGCCTAGATCGCCGTCCAACGTCCATGGGAGGGGGAAGTTGAGGATTGGATCTGCAATCAGCGCCTGCTGATGTAGACGTGGCAGTTGTACCTGTCGTAATAGCCTGAGTAGGGGTATTAGTGTCCACCACGGCACTATTGTCTGATCTTTGGAAAAGTGACGGTGAGGTGGAGACGGTAGAGATAGTGGAGTTCACAGGAGCGAGGACGTTCGCATCATCCAGTGCACCGGAAGTAGAGGTTGTGGCGTTCACAGGAGTACTACCAATCGATTCCGGGGGAGCAGACATTGATGTTGAGGTACCGAAGCTAGACGAACAGCCCAGCTCCGCACCATCAGACCCGCTGCCGGCTGGCGACGGGATGTTGAAATAATGCCAAGGAAAATCTCCTGACGCGAAGTCAAAATCTTGCAGAGAGGTGGAGCTGATAGCGCTGTCACTCGACTCTGAGCCAACAGATATCGAGGCGCAGGCGCTGAGGTTACCCATCCAACCCAACCCCTCGCTATCAAACCCACTACTAGCCAGTGATGCAACGTTGGAAGAAGAGGAAGGAAAATCCCCCTGCGTCAAGCCTTGCTCAGGTAACAATCCTGGGAGTAATAACTCTACATCAAAGTCCACGTTGAAGGTCGAATTCGATGTACGCAGATCGCTGGAGACGTCATAGAGGCCTGGGAGGCCTGAAATTGCCGCCAATAGATCGTCATTAGATGGCGTCCCATGATATCCATTGAACGTCGGATTTACAAGAGAGGGCATTGGCCTAGTAGCACCTCCTGATGTTTTGCTGCCGTCATTGAGGATCATCTGAGAGGTCAATGAGTCTGGGACAGTGTTAGGGGTGGGTGGCGACTGGGAGCGTCCGTGTCCATGGTTTGTGGGGGCTGGCGGTGGTGGGATAGAGTCGGCCGTAGGTTGGGGACCAGGAGCAAAAGGAGATGCGACGGGATCAGCTGCTTGCGGGACCGGGGTAGAAACATTGACGGATGTCTCCGGCTCGGCATGGCTTGCGGGCCCGGGATCCGAATTGTTGTTCTGCTGTACCATCGCCCTGCACTCTGCGTAGCGTCGGTAAGTGTACAAGACAAGAGCATAACGCAACTCACGTGTAACTTCTTTCATATGACACAAAAATGGCCGACCGTAGTACTCCTTAAAATCTCGTGTCTCGCCTAGTGGGGTACCAGGAATGTACCCAGACGCCGCCGCCTCATCGAAAGTTTCGATGAACTCTTTTCCGTCGGGCAACTTGCATCCAAAACTATATCTGTGAGGGGTTCGTCATCTGTACAATATATATCAAGCAATGCAAATGTTACTCACCCAGCAGTCCGAACTACCCCTGTGTAGGGATCTGGTCCTCCTGCAATAAGCGTCACGCCCCAACCAGTCAACTGATGGAAATCCTCGAATATATTCTCGAATTCGAATGCAAGAGAATCGATGACCCTGTCAAAATGGTTTGTCTGAAAACGCTTGAAATAGGAAGCAAGAGGCTTACTCTTCTTTGTCTTCGTTCGATAACACTTTGGCATCTAAAGTACCATCCTTCCAGGCCTCTATTTTCTCCCTCTCTTTTTCGACTAGCCCATTGATCTGTTCTTTAATCTCGCTCGTCTCGTTCTTCCATGCATGTGCGGTCATTTCCTGGACCAGCCCGAGATCGTTCTTTGGAAGCCCTCGTTTCGTTGCCTCAACAGAAGTGCTGGGTTCAACTCTCTCGCCATAAAGCAACCGAGAGTACAGGTGGATGGCCTGTGGGACGCGCCCTTTCTTGAACTTGAGCCTGGCTTTCGACGTCCTTTTCTTGCCAATTGGATGATTATAGAACCAACGACGAAGTTGCTGCAAAAGCGACGTTAGTGGCGTGAAGCTGAAAAGCTCATGACTCACCACTTTGCGGTCGTTAGCAAGGCCGCCCAAAATATTCCGGATTGTATTTGCTGCCGGGAACTCCAGCTCGTTGATCAATTCGCAACCATCGAGGCAATGATCGGGTCCAAGGTCGAGAAAGCCCCCCGCCATTTTGGGGTAGCTAGCATCGGCTGGAGAGTCTCTAACGCTCCAAAGCTCAGCGGAGCTCCTGAGAAGCCGTTTTTCGCGGTCGAGGAAATATCCCTCGTACGTCTCTGGGTATCGTCGCATCCATTTTCCGTTGAAGGCGGCTGTAAACTTGGGCAAGTTACCTATAGCAACGTACTCCCTACGGCAATACCTCATACTCATCAGCATCCTGGTCTGCTCTGGGTTCGTCCACCTGTTCTTATCCGACCAAACCTCGTTGCTATCTGGAAGATCGACGTCCATAAGATCTGGGTCTAAGTTCGCAAGATCGATGTTCATAAGTTCGTCGGGATCGTTGTCCGCAGGATCAACGTCCATAGGATCAGTGCGAGACTGGACCACTACATTTTTTTTCCTTGAGGCTTTACGAGGTCCCTTCGGGCAAGCCTTTTGTCGCACCATCTACTCATCCAGTCAATCTCTGAATATCCCAAGAACAGATGCTCACCGTCTGACCTGTGTCTGATGATGCTCAGGGTCCAAGTATGAAAGAAGTCGTCTGCTATGTCAGACGTAAAAGATGCGTCGTCAGTCTAATTGAAGTTGGATGAAAGGAGAGTACTAACCTGAGGATTAGTAATTTTGGGAAGGACGAAAGCCAACAGAGGTGAGTCCGACGCTATAAAATAAATATCAATGCATAAGTTCTGAGTATGTGTGTCCAGAGTATGCGTATAATACCGGACAAATCTGAATGATGCGTATTATATTGATACCGATACGGTATGCATAACAAAATCCCGTCAGGATACGTATAATAATGATCCCGACAGGATACATATCACTGGGGTCCCTAATAGATACGTATAATCTATAACATGGTATAAAGACCCTGACATGTATCATCTTTTTTCCATCGCAGTTCACTGTCTCAAAACAACTCACTTTCGAACCCAACTACAATGACCCAAATCAACATCGACCAAGTCTCCACTCTCTTGGCGGGTCTAGGCTTACTACCTTCCACTAATAGTGGTAGGTCATCCTTTTTTTTTTTTTTGATTCCGTCGATATTTTTTGATTTTCTTACTTTTAGGCACTATCCAGCGTGACGGGCGTAACAACAGCTTGATTGAGTCTGTACAGGGTCCTCTCCACACATAACGTTCCTTCGAACGCTTCTCAGTCAGAACGCAGCAGTTCTTCTGGTGCTGCCACCGCCACCCAAAATGACGGTGTTCCCCCCGCTCTGGCTTCGACCCCTGATAGTGCTGTGCCTACGGCTGTTCCCCAAGATGCTCCCTCCGTCCCTGCCGCAGGGTCTTCAGTTGACGCCGCCGCCACTGCCACCACTGGCCCCGATGGACCCTGGTATAGCATTATCAAGGGACGAGCTGTAGGCGTTTTTAGAGGGTGGTACGGCTTCTTAATTTCTAGATTAATTATCATCTATCTAACTTTCTTTTTAGGCAAAATGTCACTCCTCTTGTCACTGGAGTCAGCCGATCCTGCTACTTGCGCCATCCCACCCAAGCCGCCGCTCAAGCCGCCTTCAAAGAGGCCATTATGAGTGGTTCCACCGAAGTACTCCAGTGAGTGGCAGAACAAGTACCTTCTTGAAATTTCTCGGACTTCTATAACCTTTCTTGGTCCTCTCTTGGCTGTGCCTCCATTACTCCTAAAGTCGCTCCTTTGATTATGATCATTACTTGTATTTTTGTACATACAACTTGTTCAAATTCTCGTACATATTTTTTTATCAAGTACGCGTATCTCACACCATGTGTTTCGTACGGCTATACCCTTTCTCAAATGTCGACGTGTTATTGAACCTTTCTCGAATTCCTTCGGTCCATCCGGAACCCCAATCCTAGATGCCTCCAATTAATCATTGTAGTCACTCTTTGGACGACATGGTCAAACTGTGTCAGTGGCAATCGAGCTGATGTGAACTAATCACAGTGAAGATGTGCTGCTCTCGACTCCCATAGTCTTCTATCCCTGCTGCGACTGCAGTGATCTCACGGTACGTCGGATAGGTAACCTCTATTCACCCTAATTTTCTTGATTCTATGACAACTTGCAGCAGATTCTCAGAAATTCCGTGGGAGTTTTAGGGCATGTCGGATATGTATCCTCTGGGCATAGTCTCCATGGACATTCTAGAGCCCATTGGATACATATCCTCTAGGTCTTTTTCTTATGAAAATTCTCACACTGATATAAGTTGGTCTGATACGCGCACATATGTTTAATTTATGATATCATGTTCAATTTTGCACGAATAACATACAAAATGAACTGTTTGAACACGTAGTAAATTGATGACACAATTACAGAATATCTGGACTAGTAACCTGACACGAAACCACCCTTTTTCAGATAGACATTTTGAGGCGGGGGTTCGTTGATGGCCGTATCACTCCGTCTTCCAACCGTCGTCGTCGTCGGACCGGGTGTCCCTTCTGGAGCGACCTCTCGCTTCATTTCAGGTATCTGTCAATGCTAATCTACAAGAGCTCATTTTGACATACCTCAGGTATCATTCGGGAGCCGTTGAAAGGCGTCGAGGCTATCTGCCCCGTCGGAAACCCCTTCCGTTCGCCAGAGCTCGAACTCGCTGCATGGCTTGTTGTCCCGAGAACGCAATCAAGAATTTTGTCCAAGCGAAAACATTCCCTGACCGAGAAGTTCTTGAAGCGTATCCGTGTGGTCCCAATGTTACTGAGAAGATCAATATTGCCTATGATGTTGTATATCAGGTAGATGCGGCTAGAGAAGTTAGAATCGTACCGCAGAGTCGAAGAGATACAGTGGGGGCCGCTAGTGATGGTGACGGCCATAGCTACGAACAAACGGGAAATGAATGTAAATACTACATGTTATTTAATTGAGAGAGCATGTACGATCTGGTATCCGTGGTTGATCACGTTTGTTCGAACTTACGAAAATTGTTTACGGTCCCTAGAGATACGAAACAATAACTTTGAAAACATGTACAGTGCATTGAAAGAGTATTACAAGGAGCAATATGCATGTGATGTGGATAGACACAGGATAGTTGGAGTTTTGGTGAGACAATCAGACGAAAGTCCCAAAGTGGAAGAAAGTAGTCTAATGACTTCGGTCATCCTCTTACTCTCAGTGCTTCATTTGGTCTTCCCCAGGAAATACAAAACATAAGAATAGTGCCAGCAGGCCTTAAGAGACAAGAGTAAGCGTTATTTTTTCTACGTGAGTGTTCTCAGGTGACAATTTTGCGACAAAAGTTACATCTGCCATCTGTAGACATAGACTTAAGATTTCTGAGAGGCATAAACGTGTCTATCGTGTACAGCATAGTGATAAAAAGTAAGTCAGAGCTAGTCTACAAGATTTCGAATCGCTAAACTGCCATCTGTATATAATTATGAAGGCATAACTTCGACACATCTCAATCCTGTTTCCTAATTCAACTCGAACAAGAAGTCTGCTGCAGAATATTCCACTTGCCTCAAAAGAGTGCGAAACATGAACCAGTATGAGGTACATGATAACCTCAAATACTTCGCTGCCATTAAGTCTGATCCTACTTCCAGCTCAATGACGGTGCCCAGTCCACTGCCGCCTCGCAATCCCTTCCCAAAGCTGAGTGCAGAGGGCAGAGCAATTGTCCAGGAGTTTAAAGACCACCATTTGCGTATTTCTTACAATAGACGGAAGCTCGCCAGGCAAAGGGATTCTAATTAGCCTATACAGTTCTATAATCTGAATCGGTAATATGCCTACAAATTTACATGTATCAAAGTGTCAGAAATGCCAGATCACCTCTGTCGTACTTATCCCGAAGTCCTTTAGGGCTAATCATCGCCTCGCACAACATCTCTTCTAACCAGCCTACTAGTTCACGAATAGGGCGCAGAGCCTTTTGCAAGTAACACATCTGCCATCCGACGCCAGCAGAGTTGAGAATGACATGCTCATATCCAAGAATATCTTGTTCAAGAGCCGATATAGGCAGGATGGCATCTTCGATGAGGCTACGCTGGCCCTTGGGTTGGTTCAGCGTTATTGTTTGCAGATACTCGTGGTACACGCTGTTGGCATATCCTCGTATGTTGTGCTGTGTGAGTATGGAAAATTTTGCAGAGATACGGTCGAGTCAGTCAATAACCTCAGCCAGTGGAGAGCAGCGCCTGGAGAAATAAGCCATGAATATAAGCGCAGCGATGCAGAAGAGATACGAACTCCTCATGAGACCGTCCGCTATTAACTTCGATCTCTGTAACACGGACAGCCCGACGAATGAGCGGTTCCAAACTATTGAAATGCTCAGAACTAGCCGCAGATGTAGATAAATGTGTTCGCACCTGCTCCTATGCTTCTGAGCCTTATTCTTCTGATACATATCTCGCCTGCGTTGGTTGATTATACTTCGGTTTCTACACTTTCCCTGTGGTCAATGTAGCATGGAGCAGCAAAATAAACGTACTTCGCGTAACTGCGGCGACTGCTTGCATTATGAGCTGCTCGTCGCTCCTCAGTAATAACGTCCTTGCGTACGGTAACCATCTCCATCGGGGTCTGGAAGAAAAGTTGTATTGATGCCGAGTACAGTACCAAGGTTGATCCGAGTCGCGAGGTCTGGATACGTATCAGAAAGGGGCGATGTTGATACAAATTATAGGCAGATTATGGGAAACATAGTGATACGCATACTATAAGACACGCAATGATGCGCATCGGAAGACTTGCATGTAGAAGAATGGTATAAAAGCCACAATCTGCAAAAGAAAGTACCAGACAGAAATTACAAGCGAAATGTAAGTCCCCTTCTGTTCTTCGACTTGATTACCTCTGACAAAAATCTAGGCGGATCACAAAAGAACAAAAAGACTTCCTCTGTCCATATCTTACGGACTATTGTCGTTTCAAGGCCAAAGCCCACACCAATCCCGGTGCTTATGCTCGGTTCCAAAGTTATCTATGGACGGTTTGGAAAGATCGGTTCCATACCGAGTTACAGCCGCCAGACCCTGCGGACAAGGAGGCAAGTCAACACTGGATTCAATGTCGGCAGAAGGTGAGATGATAGCTACTTTATTTGATGACTCGATTTACGCTCATGTTGCAGGACCTCTCCGAGATTGTTCGTACTCTGGAATTCTGGAAGCTGTTCTATATCGAGGGCAGGAAACGCAGATCACAGAGGACCAGAGAGCGAAGTGGAGGATTGCAAAGATGCGAGCAGATAGACATGCTGGAGAAGTGGAGAAGCAAGGCAGAGGGGAAGGAGATCAGTAACACTGGAGCAGATACGAAGGAATGGACTGATTCCAAAGCCATGGAAGCTTGTGGACGAAAGCGTTGAATCAAAGCTTTAAGTAGTAGTATTAATAGTTGCGGTAGTAATCTTATCAACGTCACGTCACCTGTTCTAATTACTCTGATCGCTTGTCAGATACCGCATAGGATTCGACTGTCCTCTATCCTTTTTCCATGCTGAAGTCGACAGCGACATTCGCATTCCGCAAGGATATCGTTTTGTCTCCGTTCGATGCTTTAAGCATACGACCTTGAAGCGAGGTCTAATGGTAGGTTAGATTGCAATTAATTGTGGCCCTTTCTGTATTTATCCTTTGTTGAACTGTTTAGTGGCAGAGGATAAATACAGAAAGTAGTTCATTTACTTCAGTATCCCTCGACCCAACTCCTGAAGCAATGTCAAGGAACCATAAATCCCACAAGAAAGCTAGCCGCCCTCGTATGGAACTGTACGACGAGGCCGATGGCTCTCAGACGGTTCCAACTACCGCCCGTCCTTCTGCCCCCTCTGCACCAGTATTTCACGTACACACAGATTATTACTCTCAGTCAATGCCGAAACCTTCAACACGCCGTACTGGCCAGAGTTCTCGTACTACTGTCACAGCTCTCCCTACAGAACTCCATCCCAACGGATCCGGGGCCTCTACCGATCCTCCTACGTCTATGTGTTTGGATCAGTCACAATCAACAATATTGGACGACTTTATCACTTCCAAGGTTTCAGAAATGTCCTTTCTGGATCCAGATTATGTCGCACCGGCAGAGGTTGTAACAGGTGGAGAGAAATCAACGCGTCGTCCGCGTCCATTAGGGGTGAATCACTTTCTTGATTTTACATTCTTTCTATTGACGATATTGCAGGATCACCCTCTCTTAGTGTGGAAGCTTGCACGCGAAGTCTTCCTTACTGAAATGTTGCAGCTGGAAGCGCTTCCATCCGACGCTCCCAAAAATTGCGCTACGTGCGGCTTGGATCTGGGCAGATTTCGGTGTCTCTCGTGTATGGATGCTCGGATGCTATGCAAGACCTGTATTGTTGACATGCACCAGGCCATGCCATTGCACAAAATAGAGGTGTGGCAGATGTTATTTCTTTTTCCTTGTCTAAAACGTGAGCTGCAGGAATGGACTGGTTCTTATTTTACGAAGATAACATTAGGTGCTCTTGGTCTGGTCATTCAGCTCGGTCATCGGCTAGGCGATACATGTAGTCTTCCAACTGTAGTCAAGTCATTCGTTATTATCGATGTCGACGGAATATTTACGGTGCAGATGGGGTTCTGTGACTGTATGCAAGCTACTGAGCGACATCGCCAGCTCCTTCAAAGTCGTCTCTGGCCTGCGACAACCATTTATCCTCAGACTGCGGCGACATTCCGCATTCTTCATCTATTTCAGGTGCTATCGTTCATGTCAAAGATATCCATCTATGAGTTTTATCACACCCTGGCACATTTGGCGGACAACACGGGCATGCACCCCCCTCCTGTAAGTAGTCCTTTACAAGTGGTACCCTTCTCAACTGACAACTTTACAGGATAGATATGGCGCTTTCCTACGAATTATTCGTGAATGGCGACACTTACGGGCCATGAAACGGTTTGGCCGAGGTCATGAGCCTGGGGGTATTGAAGCGACGCAGCCTGGAGAGTTAGCACTGCGCTGTCCAGCATGTCCCCATCCTCGTATCAATCTACCTGATGGATGGGCCAATAATACGTGAGTAAGAGTTAAGTAAATCGGCACACTCGTCTTACTGAAATGACCTAATATAGTAAAAATCCGTGGATATATCGCTTATTCCTCGCAATTGACGCCAATTTCCGCCTGCGTCGTTTGAATGTATCAAGTGAAGAAAGTGATCCCAGTCTCAACCACGGATATGCTTATTTCGTGGAGGAGAAAAAATTTAGATCGCATCTGGAGACCTACGGCGCAGTCATTCCGATAGAAGAAAAGAGTACATGCAACAATCATGATGCTGTGAAACTCGCGAACAGTCGGGGTGGTCAAGGTGCTGCAGCGACGGGTGTAGGCGCTGTGGTTTGTGGTCGCCACGATATGAAGCGTCCATTATCGGTGGGGGATCTACAGAAAGGAGAGAGGTGAGTTAATACATATTATTGCGGGTTTAATGGATTTAACTTTTACATAACACAGATATATAAACATGGACTATTTCGCTCTTTCGACGCTCGCATGCGACACTCCTCCTTGGCTGGTAATCTCCTACGACATAGCCTGTCAATGGCACAAGAATTTTTTTAGTCGAATCGGACAATATCCATATGAGCTCCGACCTCACCAATCTGAACGAAACGTCCTCTATCTAGTTCCGAAGTTCCATTTACCCGCACATATTCTACCATGTCGTAACAACTTCTCTTTCAACTACTCAGCGAAAGTTGGAAGAACTGATGGTGAAGCACCAGAGCGAGGCTGGGCTGCAACAAATGCTCTCGCAAACAGTACAAAGGAAATGGGACCTGGCTCTCATCGGGATACTTTGGACGATCATTTTGGGGATTATAATTGGCGAAAGATCATCATAATGGGTCAGTGACGTTGTTTTCCTATGAAGCCGCTATTCCCGAGGTCTCACACATACACGTAGCTCAAACTATCTGCCAGAGATATAAGGATGCATTCAGTGCGCGCGCGCAACATGTGGTCGAGTTCATCAGCTTCGAAGACGCTTTACGTCGAGAGCATTCGACAGCGATCGACGAATGGAGAAAGATAGTTCTTCTCTGGGAAAGTGATCACAGTCAAGTAAATCCCTTTGCTCCACTGCTTCGTCGTACGTCCCTAGTCCGTAGATTCGCTGCCTGCATTTACAAATAATCAACAGCTGTAACCGAAAATGCTGTGCGCCTAGAATTGGCCCAGGAAGAGAAAGAAGAAACAAGTATTGAGATATGCCATGATGTTAGTCCGAGCGAGTTCATCGCTCAGGGTCTGCAGTTAGAAGAGGCGCAGTATGTGGTTTTATGAGCCATTCATATCCTTATTTGCTAATTGTTCATACCTCAGAGTAAGGCTTACCGATGATATCAAAGAACTTGGTACACATTCGACAGACCTCCAGCGGATGCGAGTTCAACAACAGGCGAATCGTATTCTCCGTAAAATAGAGGCTTGGATTGAAGTCCAGAAAGTGTATATGCCCAAGACGAGCTTACTTCGTGCCAAGGACGATGACCAACTGCCCTCCCGGTACTGAAATTCATGCGACAAAAATTCCTTTGTATCTTCCCTCAGCAGCACTTCGACTTGGAGCCACTGACCCGGCTGCGCAGACTTCGGTCATCAAGGATGAACGCCGACTCCGACTCGCTCAGGCTCATGACACCCTGGCGACGCTTCGTGAACATCTACTCTTGAAGTCTTATCTTGTAATATGGCGGCAGCGATTTTCACAAGGTCAACAATACGGCACCAAGGCTAACACCCTGATGCATAGAGTGGAAATGAAAATTCGAGCTGACGCGGCGCGGTATCGACATGTATATGCGGCATTGGACGTAGTGTCAACCCATCTAAGTCGACATGAATGGAAAAATGGCCTGTCACCACTGAAGGCGGAGGATGTTCGTGGGCTCGATGATTACAACGAGTCACTCTCCGAAGGACAGCGTACATTATCTTGGATCTGGAAGACTCAACTGCAAGGCGGAAAGGAAGGACTGCAAGAGGGTGAGATAGTTTCATGTATTTAATCGTGCCTAATGCCATTCATTAAAGCATTACGCATCGAGTGGTGCAAGTCCCGTGCTTGTGCGCAGCGTTGGCAAGAGGAATGTGTACTTCTGACGGAAGAGATGCGTCGAGTGCAAACAACATTCCAGTACTACGCGGGTTTGTGGAAGGATCGAGGGAAGAATGTGGGCTTACCAGGAGCACGAGCATATGCCCTGAAGCAAGAGGCCCTCTGGAATGAACTCAATGCGAATGCACGCAAGCAGTGGAATTCCCTGAAGGAAATGTTACCTTCTGCATCTCCGGAAGCATTAGATTCGGAAATTGACCTCGACTCGCTTCCGCATTACAGCTCTTAAGTCTGTCTAATATATTGCATGTATTCACTCTCTGTTAATACTAAAGTTTACCGGTCACTATATTATCATTGTTCTCAGTCAAATACATGCGCGATCATCTCGTACTGCTGTGTGATCATTTCTTCAAGTTGATATAACCTTGTAAACACCATTTGTTGCGTCCACCCCTGCGGCAAAGTTCCATTGTCGACCCACTTATACCTAAGCGCCATGATGCATAGTGTATAAAGTTCCTGAAATTCAGATGTGTTAGCAAAGCAAATGCGAATATAAGGGAAAAAACATACAATCTTGCGTTGCTCCTCACTTGCTCTGTTTTCAGCAGGCCATTTCTTGAACCAGTGACTATAAAGCTCCTCGAAGAACAACCCAGCATGATCAGCAATTACAGCATATTCCAGGCAAAGGCCCTGATCCTCCAGCCAGATGCGTTGCTGGTTAGAATACTTGAGACGAATGGCGTACTGATACAACCCAGGGATGGGTAGTACCCCAATAATGGCGCTGTTAAATTAGACATAAGGAAAATATTAGATTTATATAGGACGAAGAAGCTCACCTGTCTAATGTGCCTATATCTCTGTAGGGATGGCACCCATGGAGACCACCACCATTAATCGTCACTGACCCAACATCATCGAAATCGAAGTCAAAGTACAACAAGGAAGGATCCGTGACGAAGGATAAGGATACAGTGGTAGGAGTGGTGTCGCTGACAGAAGCCACGGGCGGGTGAGGTCCGAAGACAATAGTAGGGTCAAAAGTAGACTCGGTGCGCATGATTGTGCTGGGGGTTGGCACTCACGGTACATATATATATATAATACAGTGGAGTACGTACCTGATAGGGACACCAATCATACAGTCACATACCGAGGATACGTATCCACCGGGTACAACTGGGATACGTATATCATAGGAATACGGTGTTTTGTGTAGCCAGGCAACTTCACGTGGCGATATTGCGTGTACGTATCCACTCGCAAGTGGTATCCGAGGCGCGTAACTAGGATGCGTAAAATTTGGATGTGCATAATTAGGATGCGTATAATGTCGGGATCGAGCCCAAATCGAGAATTGATGTAGCGAGGAACATGCCAGGGGAATGCCACCTATGGCTATTCGGCCGCATAGCTGCAATATGAACACTGAGAACATTATCTGTTCTTGAGATCTCTGGCGTATCTCGATCCCGCAGAAGGTCAGAGTGGCAGTATCAACATGAATTTTGAATACATGAACTGCAGGCGATACCAAGTCTTCAGTAGGAACAAACCTGTGGAAAGCGACTATCTAGATTGACCCAGAGCTAGTAGCAGACAAGTACAAGAGAACCTCCGTTGCAGTGGGTACCTGGTATAGGAATGGATGATGGATCTACAGTATGTGCAGGGTCGGCTAGTGAGCTTTGAGTGAGATCCATCAACGTAGATTGTACAGACAAGTAGAGAGATCCCATCAAGCCCTACCAGGACACCAGATCGATGGACGAATATGAGACATACAAAAAGGGCAAGACACAGCGCATCAGTCGGGTAACCTGAGGGAGCGGAGAGCCGGCGAGAGGGTCATAACACGATACCTATCCTATAGGGTTTGAGCGGATTCAAAGATTGATGGGGGCTTTTCTGAAAGATACGTAGAATTTGATTTTCCTATAGTTATAGGGAATGATGTATAACTCGGTCCCCTATAGTTATAGGGACTTTTTGTAAAATATGGACAGTATAGCCTCGTTCTGGAGCCAGAGTCGTTCCACTCTTTTGCTTCCCACTACATCGGTTGTACTGCTGTTGTTCCATCTTATGAATACAATTCACTATCTTTCCCATGCTGTATTGATTGAGTAGCGAAAAGAGAATAGAGTAAAGCTTTTAGTACTTTCAGATGCCCAAAAACACGACAAAAAGAGTTCATGCATGATGGTCACGTGGTCACGTGACACGCTTACTAAGCGCCAAATTTGTCTAGAGGCAGAACCCTATATTGCTCTAAACGGCATAAAATGCATAGAGAAGCACTCAGAAACCGGAGTTTTTTTTTTCCCTTCAATTTTATATTTACAGGTATTTAATATAGGTAATGCCATTCTGTCTGCAACATGTTTTAGATAGACATCTTATCCTTCGTTTGTTGCATTTATTTTAGGTAGAAGTGTTGTGGTGGTGCAGCATTATGGGCACGAAGTCGGGTTCAAATGTGCTTACATAAGGGGTGCCGGATCCAAGTGACGCCTACCTTAGTACACGTATGATCGTGATGTCATTTTGTTGAGAAGTTCAGAGCAGACTCCAGAGACGGTGGATCGGAGAAACCCTCTTATTGTGACGAGCTGCGCCCTGGTGAACATCGAACTGGGGAAGAATTATCCAGCGATGATTTTAGCTAAGAAGTGAAAGCGAGCGAGCGAGGACAAATTACGTACATGAGATGGTTGTGCTGACTCAGAAGCTGGTGACCATCGGACCCGCCGGACCCGGGGTAGATTCGTGCGTCCGACGCCAACTCAATCTCGCTCGAACTAGCGAGTTACTAAAGCTAGATCGACTATTTCGTGACTCGTCTCTCAGCAGAGCATGAGGAGCTTACCTGAAGGTCTGTATACTGCACGGCTATTTCCATAATTTTAGTATGTATACTATAATACAAGTCCCAACAAACGCCTGGAGGCGGAGCATGTCACTGAACGTTTGAACAGAAATCCGAAGTTCATTCAGGTCGAATTTAAGGAACAAGCGATCGAAATATTGATGATTGATTGATGGATCATGCATCATGGTTTACGGCAATTTGCAGGGACCGGTAGATATATTAGCTTGTACATAGCGAGGATAGGAGACATTGTCATTTGGTATCGCAGGTGAGAGGTATACAAGAATTGTGAGTAGTGCATGTACTGATACAATAGTAATAGGCTAATAGGATACATATCATTAATAGAAACGAAACACACAGTTTTGGGAAAGTTACAAAGCCATAGAAAATCCAACAATTGCCGGCCAGAGGACAAAGAGGAGCCTAGCATCGAAGCGACGCGAATGAGCAGCAGAGTACGGATGCGAGTCGCCAGAGGTCGTATCCAAGGGGCCTGCGTAAACAGTAGATCCTGGAGGCGATACCATGGTTGAGGAATACGAAGAACTACCACTAGCCTCAGATGTGGCGGTAGCCATTTCCGCGGACGTGTCAGAATAGGGAAAGGCGTCGTAGGAGATCGGAAGAGAAGAAAGAAGATCAGGTATGCCTGTAATTGTGAAATCGGCGGTGTAGACGATATTTTTCGGGTCGTATTCGGATATCCAACGCATAGTACTGTCAGAACAAGTTGGCATCTTCAGGATCACCAGGAATTGAGAGAAGGGATACCCACTAATCACTACCGCTATATCTTAGCCATGGGGAGAGATACACGGTGTACGTTTGTGACTGGGTCGGGACGTCTCTGGCGAGAGTTCCTACATATGTCTATCAACCCGGGAAAGAAGGATGTCAGTAAAGGCGATATCGCGGAGAACGTAGATCAACATACATGGTTCCCAGCAAAGAGCTCCACCTTGAACCTTCCCATCTCCCTCGCGTCCTTGACCGTCGAATGCCAATTCAGCACGGCGGGTTCGGCGACTTTGTATATGGTCGCTGCAACGGGCTGAGTTGGGTAGATAGACGCGTTCGTCGTTGGAAGGGAGCAGACGAAAACGTATAAAAAGATCCACATGAAAACGGTTTGGAGAACGACTGGCGTTACGAACAGAATGGACATTGTGGGTAATGGCAAGTTGGATTTCAACTGCAACGAGGCTGACGCGGTCACGGTCCTTACGCGTGATTTCCGGGCCGGGTGCCATCCTGAGCTGCCTGCCAGGTCGGTCTGTCAGCTCTGTCACAATGTGTGCTCTTCAGGAATGATTAGAGAAATCAACTTCGTTTCTTCGTGGTGGTGATAAGCCCAAGAGTAATATTCAGGATATATGAATGCTCTCGAAAATAGGTCAAATGTTAGAGGTAATCACTATCCACCCAATCAGCATAATCACTACCCAAAACGTCCGATATCGTGTAGCCACTAGTCGAAGTGAGCGTTGTGGCGAAAGATGCACGAGTGCCTGAAGCGCCGGGACCTGCAGGAACATCTTAGGCACAAAAACAAAAAAAAGGCCACGGTGTACGTACCGATACTTTCGTATTCAGCAAAGGTAACATGATCGGTATTGGGCGAGCTGCTAGACCACTGTTCCCAGCCAGCACTGTTGATTAAGTTTCCGAGTGAGCAGGACGTGTATACAACCCTGATTTATTTTTAATCAGCATTGGGCGCGCAATTAGGGGCGGAAAGGCAAGTGGCATACCGTGCGTAGTCTTCCCATGGGCGTCCAAGGTACACTTTCCCTTGGAGAGATGTCGTCGCCGAGTTGCTAGTGGTGATAGTTGATTTGTTAATGACAACTGAGATTAGGGGTAAGATTAATATACGACTCTTTGGATGGGGTCCAAATGACTTACATAGGCTTACTCCGGAAGACGATGAGCGTCCGTTAGCTGTGATTGCTCCAGCACCTACGGAAGCAATCATGTTCTTGTGGAAGTACGCCCGTGCATCTTGACCGAAGATGTAATCGACGGCTCCCTCGATGTAACACGACCCGTAGAACTGGTTACCCGTTTCGGCGAGCACGGTATCCTGATAGCTGTTTGTAATTGGTTAGATACCCGTCTCGGGTCGGGGGATGAAGGACGAGAATATCCTTATACCTGTAGAACCCCACGCCGTAATAGCCTTGGTTCGTTCCATATGCACTCAGAGCCAACGCCTGGCCGTTCGTACTCGCCTGACCGAACTGAAAGACACATGACCAAAAGATATTCCCATAGACAAGTCACAGGCTCACAGTATTTTTGACGTTAACGTTGTACAATGCAAAGTCGTCTTTGTGTACACGGAGGGTCCCAGTCAAGTCGTCAGTGCCTGCAGTACCGAGAGAGCTAGAGTGGGTGATCGTGACCGTGTTGCCCGTGTAGCTGCTGGTATCGGAAGTCTGGCCCATGATCTAGACATCGGACAATTAACCTTACGGGTCGAAGAGTACCGCCTGAGGAAAATACACGGACAGTCGTCTGACCATCCCGATCGATGTAGACTTGCTCAGAGTAGGTGCCTAAACAAATTAAATTCTCAGTCCCACCTCAGGCTCGGAAACCAATATATGGGCGGGCCGTTTGACTCGCCTGCATAAATAAAAATAACCTGTTCAGTACCATCATCAGGGAGCGAATCCACTGCGGCCTGAACAGTACTGTACTCTCCCGACTGGGTTCCACTGCCTCGCACGACCACAGCCCCGCTGGGCGCGGAGGTACGGCTGTCGCGTTTCACAGTCTGAGCGGGAGTCGCATCCACGCTGTGAACCGCGAAAAGGAGTAGTAGATAAAAGAACGATAGGACCCGGAAGGAAAGGATTGAAGCCATGGTCTGTGATCTAGTTCCATTCCACTATCATGCTTTAATACTGGCATGAATGTTGATGAAATTTCCGAGGGCAGGGCAGAGGTTTCTATGCGAAGATTCCGTCCGAGGTTCAGCCGGGGAGACCAGGTGTTCGTAACGTTCGAATTTTTTGGCGGTACGCGTAGCCAAGCAGTGACGGTCCGGACGCAAGTCTATTTATAGCACATTCCAAAATGACCATTTTGGACAAATAAGTATCAAAAAATTGGTCGAGTGGGCGTTGTACCTGACTGTGATATTCCGGATTTTGACAGATATTGTTCCTAATTTTGCATTCGTCGAGTCCTGACTTCGTAAATGAGCTTGCAACATCGAAGTTGAACTGTCACTCCAATAATGTGTATAAGTACGACGCGAAAACATATTTAGATAGTAGTACACTTCTCACCTTCACATTCTGTACCTGGCGTAGTAGTCATCGTTGGTAACAACGTACTCTATCTTGAGTACGCGTTCCATTACGACGCTTACCAGATCGGGGATCTATTTCAAGGTCTCGGATGATCTTCTTTGATGCGAACAATATGTCTACCTCTCATGTAGTCTCTAGTAGACAGACGGACGGCATTCGCCTATGGAGGGTGAGTGTCTGCGTGCATGTGCATTGCGTATCATATTCTCCCTGGCGTATATGGTCGCTGGCGAGGCACTGCACTCCTTTCCGCCAATTCGTTACAAGAGCTTGAATTTCTGGGAATCCGAGGATAGTTTGGGGCAAAGTTTCCAGTGTCGTATTTTTAGCTGAATACAAGGCTGGCTAGTAAAACAACGCTGCTATTGTACATGTTGAACCTTGATATAAACTATTATCAACTTACTACAGGTAAGGTACATTCGCTACGACGGATCATGGTGAATCTTGACAGTTGCTTAAGTCCAAAGATGGATCTGATTTTGGTTCGAGGACGTATCCGCGTCGCTGGTAGTTCGCTTCTTCCGTCAGTTTGAGCTACAATCGGGTGTGAGCTATACTCGTTGAAGTACATACTGGAAAGTACTTGCATATGCCTCGCATGCAAAGACGTGAATGAAGAGGGCGAACCAGAGAGCCATACCCACGACGACACGTGTGGCCGCGGCGCTCTGAAGCTTATTGCCCTTGGCGTCAGCGTGCACAGTAACATAAGTCGCGGAGAGGTCAACACCGTCACCAGCACATTGGGGGTACTGCTGCTCGACTGCGGTGATGTTGGTAAGGACGGAGCGGAGGTCATCACATCGGAATACCTGATAGGGTTATATAAATCGAGAAGACTAAAAGGTGTTCGCACGCACAGCGTAGTAGTTGCCAATGTCGGTGATTATTCGCCGGGCCGTTCTGGAGATCAGTTGTCCGGTGATGACGACGCTAAATATCACAACACCGCCTGTTTGAATCGTTCTGTTAGTGAATAAGTTTGCTAGGTACGTCTAGGGTAAACATACGGAGCATCCACTTCCGGTGTTCCCTAGTTTCCTTCTTGACATTGAGATATCCGATGACAAGGCAGCCGCCAGAGACTAAACCGAGAGTGTAATACATTGCTTGGGCGTTTATTTCCCCACCAAATGCTCTGTAGGCTACGATGCCGCCGCAGATGTTGGAAGGGATCAAGAGAATGAGAACAAAGTAGCCTAAAGGGCGAAGAGTTGAGCGTATGTAAGGCGGGTTGCGCAAAAGCAAGCGTACCATTTAGACGGTGCACAATGACAGCGCGCTTCACGAGGAGATCAGCATGAACACTGGCGCAGGATTTGGGCAGAACTTACGCGTCGAATAGCGGGAAGAAACTGAAACAGGGCGAATATTCCGCCAACTTGGCTCAATCAGACTTCCATTGATATAGTATGGTGACTAGAGACTTACAGACGGACGTGTATATGTGTATTGCATAATTGACTTTCATCATTTTCTGGCTGTAATAGAACCATTGACCTGGGGAGAGGATCAGGGGTTGATGGATATAACTTTACGAAATTTATCAGTTACCTGTTGGTGCGTACTTCTGCATTAGTGCAAAGTTCATCATTCGTGCACAGAACAGACAGAAGCCCAGGAGGGCCCCCCCGAAAATAAAGACTGATGACTGTCAGAGCGAAGAAAAGTATCCGAGGTTAACAAGGCTTACAGATTAAGAAACTCCACCTCTGCTTGAACCCAACGATGTTGCTTATTGTAAAATAGGCTGAGCTACCAGGTATTTTACGGTGTTTTTTCTTTTCTGTATGCAGAGGAACCGTGTTATACATTTGGTGTGCAGCGTCACCGTTTTCATCCGATCTCGCGTATTGGAGGTTGACCGTAGTGAATACGTCTTCTGGATCAGGCGCCATGGTCCTTGGTGAGTAGACGGACATTGTGGTTGAGGAGGAAGCGACTCGAAGACATTGGCGGTAAGAAAACCAAAATGATCAACGGCGGGATACTGCCTCGGTAATTGAGTTGAAGACATAGTAAACTGGCCAAGCTCGAACCACACTCCGGCGGAGATTCCTTGCGACCATCCGGTGCCGATCCTGCGGTGCCGATGCAGATGATCACTCGCTGTTTTAGGAGATGATCTACCCATACATTGGAAAGCACGTAGTATTTTTAGAGAGCATCCGTGAAACGCAAAGCAAACAGCCTCCGACAGCACAACTACAGCACAATACATGGAAGCGGCGCCTCAAAGGTCGGGAGCATGTCTGACAGATTCTGCTTTGTAGTCAAGAATATCAAGAAGCTAGCCTGTCTTCGAGATAGGTAACCTAGTGCTATTTTTTTAGAAAATTGTTCCCGATTAGGTATTCCAGGTGCGCGATAGACAGCCAAGCTTAGTTTCAGATTTTCAGATTTAGAGGTCGTCGTGAGCCGCTCCCGTTCAAGACAATCGGCTACGGGTCTAGGCATGGCCAAGCATTTCTGATGTTTGCGGGTCTGATACCGGCCAGAAGACAGCCAGTTTAGCAAGGAGGCCAGGAAGAGAGAGCTAAACAACCGGCAGGGAAACGAGAAATTTATCTTCATCGGCCCGGGAGTTCCGGTCCGGCAATTGCCAGGATCTCCAGGGATCTGACACTGATGATGGCAACATCTCAGTCCATCCGTTTCTTCTTCTCCACCATCACCATAACTTTAATCTTGAATTATCGTTCTCGAGAGACCTCTCGGGGGCATATTTTCCTTCGTTCTTGCTATCTGAGCCAAATTTATCAAAGGGGCTGTGCGTGAGCGCCCGTGGCCCAGCCTTTCTAAGTCCTGTTGCAGGAGTCTCGGAAGTCGCACTTAGCACTGCTCTCTGAGTGTACGGCATCAAGGTGCGATACAAACCAGTACGAACCAAACAGTGTACTGATTCGTCTTTTTATAGGAGACGAGCGCCGTCCGTATCTCTTTAATGGCAATCTGAAAAGGCACTTCCCATCACTGACTTATTTGGGCATTTATTCGCGATCCAAGGGCCTTAAATTATACACTGATACGACCCGTGGCTGCCTTCCCCGACACTCTTACTCTCTGATACCATGATCCACGAAGACATTACTTATGACAAGGAATCGCGTCTGGGCGGAGGGAGAAGTAGCAATGTCTGCAAGGGAACACTGGGTGGTAGTATCGTCGCAGTCAAAGTTTTAAGCGAGGAGGTTGCACCTGAAGTACGTTCCAAGTTTTTCTTTGGCAGAAACAACTCATTGTCTTCCCACGTGTAGACATTGCTTCCTCGCATACAACAATGGCAAATTATGAGCCATCCCAATATCTCTCAAGTATTTGGCATGTCTCCCGACGACCAAGATCCACTGTATATTGTCATGCCATGTTATTTCAATGGGAACAGCCGCCAATACTTGGAACATAATCCAAATATCGATCGACGAAAAATTGTGTGTAGTTCTGCTCATGTACGTGCACACATCTCACAGAGCCTTAGGTCTTTCAAACCGCTTTGGGGATGCAATATCTTCATTCAGTACGTTATGTCAGAGTGCTCGGGAGCTTGTCTAACACCTCATCAGCTTAACGTTGTGCATGGGGGCCTGAAACCATCTAACATTCTCATCAATGATGCTGGAGACGCATGTGTATCCGATTGGAGCATGGATTTTCAACCAAGTAGGAATAGAGAAGCGCATAGATATTACAGTCCCGAAGCATGGAAAGGGGTGAGTACACTCCAGCGACGTGATTCCCATTTTTAACTGTTACTGTAGATGACGTCGTTTCCTTCGGACGTTTACGCATTTGCCATGAGCGCATACGAGGTATTCGCCGCATCAACCTGTCGCCGCGACACTTTCTAATCATCTTTGCAGCTCTTCACTTTAACATTACCATGGGGCGTACTTTCCGAGAAGCACATATACCAACTCGTTGTATACGAGAACAGCCGACCTGACCGTCCAGATCCAACTGTTGAGGCGCGTGCTGGGTTGACTGACAACATATGGGGGATCATCGAAGAGTCCTGGCACAAAGAGTCTCGTCTTCGACCAAGTTTCGATATCATCATCCGACTGTGGCAGCAGGGTGCCACCGTCAATGTTGCAGGCAAGGGCAGGAGGCAGCACTCACTCAACGTTCTAAATCCCACAAATCCCTCGGAGATGGAGAGCCTTACTTCCAGATTCAACGATATGTCGGCCGGGGTAGCCAGAAGTCCGACACAATCTATCAGGTCGCTGGAATCAGGTCCGCCAGCGTACGAAGCGTCTACGTCTATGGTATCACCTTCGGCTTATCCGCTCCTGCCAGAGTCAGCACCGGCTCGATTGAATACGTCTCCTCCGCCGCCTTTTGGTAGGACAAGTCCACGATCTATCAGATCCATCTCTCCTCAACCCTCGGGACGGCCTAGTTCACTCCCTTCCTTGTCTTATCGAGAAAGTCGTCATCGCCCGTCTAATTTCGGTATGTCATTCATCGGAAAACGTCTGATTATTCTCATTTTCAAGTACACAGAACCAGCTCCAACGTGGGACACAAGCCATTCCTCCTTCGGAAAAGCTTACACTCCCAATCTACCGGTGTTTCCTGAAGAGGAGGAACGCTTAGCCAGGCGAGGCACGTTTGCTCCCTCGTCTGCGCCTCCTACGGGGCTGGGCCGCAGCGACTCCACAGCATCATGGCAGCCCAATCGGCGTCCTTATGCGTCTAGTCAAGGTCCCGCTATGTCATGGGACAGGCAGTCCATTCGTAGCGACGATGTCTCTGGCTCCAGTGTCACACGTAAGGTTTACGCTAACCAACATTGGTCACGTTGCTAATATACGTATTATATAGAACCCGTCAATGCCGTGCTTTTAGTAGGTGCACTGCAATTGGAGGTGCAAAACACACGCAGTCGCGATGTGATCGATTCCTGTCTGGTCAAAGTGCATTTCCTTGCCCAGTCCGACAAGGGCGCAGAGAGACTTGTCACCGCTGGTATCGTCCCGACCTTGATATTTCTTCTGAAAATACGAGCAGCGGATGGCGAAGGCCTGGAGATAGTCTTAGCTTGTCTTGGTCTCGTCGCGTGCGTCCAATATTCAATTCCTTCTTCGTTACCTTTCCTCATGGGCGCTGTCTTTTTACAGACACGACTCAATCAGTGCTAATACGATCTTCCGCACCAACACCGTGAGCACCCTGATAGAGCTAGTCATTTCATCGCTCTCGGATGATGTCGTCACCCTCGCTATATGGTGTCTACATCGCATGTGTCGCACTGCCGAAATCTCAACCGGGCTAATAAAGCGAAATCTAGTCCGTGTACTCATAGAACGGGGTATTCGGGCTTCCCTGCTGACCGCCCGAATGGCTGCTTGGTGTATTGGTATACTCATTCACACCGATGCCCAAGCGGACCAGCTCAACGACCTCGGCGTCATTCCGGAGATTGTGGAGTACTTGAGGCGTGTGTCTTCCGACCCTAATGCGTCCCCGGATGATGTGTCTGCGGCTTTGTATGCTATCGCACGGATAGCTCGGTCTATCAAGCTCGGCAAAACCCTGGCTAAAGCCGGTTGTGTAGGATGGCTAGCACAGCACCTCGCGTCATCAACAGAGCCTTCGATACTGTTATGGGCAGCCCGCGCGGTGGGGTGCATGATGCGACCCAACAGCGCTGACATTTCCAAAATACTATTGGACGCTGGCATCGCGAAGGGGCTTGCAAGGCTACCAAGCGTGCTTCCCACAGATGAAGTCGAGCCTCTGGGATCGTTCGCGTTCGCGGTGCAGAGATTTAGTTGCGCAGAATGGGGTTCAGGGACGAGGAAAGTGTTGGTAGACGCCGGAGTGGTAGATTCACTGTTGGCTGCCCTAAGGACGGTTGCGGATGAGCCGAAGCCTCAAATACACGTGGAGATGGCTCTTGCTGTTAGTTTTTTGGGTGATGTTGGGGGAGCTGCGATAAGAAAGGAGATTGTGAGTGCGGGTGGGATTACTATTTTGAAGAGGGTGGGCGCCAATGGGAGTCCGGACGTAGCGAAGGCGTGTGGGATGGCGGGTAACGAGTATAACGGGAAATTTGTGGACACGAAATGCTGGTGGGTAGATCTTTCGTGCAGGGCAAGAAAACATACTGATTGGATGGTTTTCCAGCGTCAGCGAAAACGGCAATGACGCACAACTGGAGTGGCGGGTGCCCTGATCATTATGTGGACTGTCCCGTCGTTCTTATAAGTCCGGACGGTCTATAGCCCTAATAATTCCTTCGTGATTTTTTTATGTTTTCGAATCCTTCATGTTCTGCTGTATTCTCCTTCTTGGTCATATTGATGAACGGTATTATTTAAACACTGTCCAAATTAGTGTTGCCGCGACTCGGCTAAACTCGACTCGGCTAAGCTTATGCCGACTTTGGTAATTGCCTTGAGCCGAGTCGGCTTGAGTCTGTTGCCATTATATCAGCTAAGCTAGACTTCGGCTCAAGTCAGCTTGAGCCCAAACTAATGATCCAAAAAGGGAGTTTCTAGGTTCAGGTGCTCTTTGTGAGGTGAGATAGCTTGTAAATTGTTCAGAATGAATACCTGACAGTATTTAGGTGTCCAAATTGCAAATCTGTTAGTGCCTCCTCAGTATAGCCATGAACTGCAGCCTCTTCACCATTTTAGGGAAAATATAGGCTTGATCTCGGCATTTATAAGGCTCAAACCGCAGTTGTTCTGTTTTATGATTTCATGGGAATCTTGAGTGTTTCGTTGCTGATATACATTTTGTAAGCTTATTTACATTTACAGAGGAGGAGTTTATGTGGTCCTGGGGGACAATATAGGTCAAGAGCACACTGGCAAAATCAGGTGCTGTCATTCAGACTAAAGCGACTCAAGCCCGACTTTAGCCGGCTCCTATTTGAGCTTGAGCCTAGAATGAGTCTGAGCCAAATCAAGACTCAGACTCGGCTTATTAAGACTCGGCTCGTCGGCTAAGCGACTTTAAGCCGAGTCGCGGCAACACTAGTCCAAATTAAAGAGACTTCTTAATACTTACAAGAGAAACTTATACGGAAATGTACCACATTTATTGTTGTTGTTGTTCTGCGTGGTTTTATGCTGCACAGCGCAGGAAATTTATGAAAAGCAGTCAGGGTGAATACTTCGACACGCCATCGGTGCTTCGGACCGATGTGACCAGTACCACGTGCATCATTCGTCACACTACGTGACAACACCTGCTCAACTTGATCTTCCTTTATCCTCAGAGCCACAGGAAAGGACAAGGTCACTCTACTACGGCAAATTCTCTTCTGTATGCTCCATTACGTCGATTTCTGATATCGACAATAGCTTTAGGACTGTATGGCATCTGAACCTTCTCAATTCGAAGTGTCAGAACCAGAAACGCAATTCGTACCGAAAAGTGATGATGAAGAGACCCTTTGGACAGTCTTGGAGATTCTGCAAGAGAAAGGAAGACGCTACAAGGTGAAATGGGCTGGAATGGATCCAGAAACCAATAAATCATGGGCGCCTTCGTGGGTGCACAAACACGATTGTACGCCAGACCTTGTAGCAGAATGGAAGAAGAAGAAATTGCTGAAAAAGGCGAGGAGAAATTGTCAGTATTGATATATATCGAGCTTCGTGATCTGATCTGTGTCTAGCTACCAAATCTTTTCGTGGTGGATCCTCTATATCTCGCGTTTCGAAGAGTGATACTCTTTCAAAAGCTTCCAATGCGTCCTCTTCGACGACCGTGCCACGCAAATCGCGCCAAAACATTGTCCACGACGAGACAGACTACGATTCTCCTCCGACAGCAGGGCCTTCCAAGCCTCGCCAGATGCTAACCAAGAAAACTCAACCTCTACCTGAACCTGAATCAGGGTCTGAAGAGAGTGACACCAATATAGTCCAGAGACCCTCTTACACTCCTAAAAAGCGCAAGCGCCTCTCTTCCGACTCTTCCGACCTTCCGGACGTTGCGTCGCTTGTTCGCGGTTCATCCAAGAAACGGAAGTTGAACGATCCTCCACGTCGCAATGGTAAAGCGCGGAATAGTGATTCTGCACATGGAAATGCTGGTCCCTCTCGGAAAAGCAAGAGTATTCCTAAGGACCCGACTGGGAATGAAACAGAGTCGGGTAGGGGTCGTGCCGTGTCTGCAGTATTCAACGGCGGGAGTGATGCACCGGAAGATGGGGCAGATGGAATCGCAGGACCTTCGAAGCTCAGCGACAGAGGGTCGGCTGGGAGTGACAAACATGCTACAAGTCGAGGGCGCCCGCCTACTACTCTTAACGGTAGTCGGAAGCTATCTTCAAAGACCCCATCCCGTTCACCATCTCAGTCTCCTTCGATAGAAGAGGAGCCATCTGCTGATGCTCCCAATGCAGGGCCACCTTCGAGTCCTCCCGTCACATTTCCAACAAAGCGACCGGATCCGATCTACCGAAATCTCTCACCTTCAACAAGTCTCCGTCTGAAAGAATGGGAAGAAGAAATTGCCTTGATAGACAAACGAAAGGAAGAGGCTGCTGCCGCCACTATTACTTCTCCACGGAGCCCCATTCGAGACGAAATGCCTCCTCCGTCAGATCCAATGCACGATCAACATTCTCAGCCGAGCCCTGGCAACGACTCCTACCGCAAGGGTGTCGTTCCTGCAACAGACACCGAGTCTTCGAATAACACACAATCCCAATCTCAGCGGATTACCTCTCAGGAAAGTCACCAGCCACTTCCAAGGACTACGTCCCTTGTCAAAAGCATGAAAGGAAAATCTCCCACCAAGTCAAATTTTAACGAGAAACATAAAGGACCAATCCCTCAGATTTCGCCGTCCACGTTTACACCTTATCTACGTCCTCAGCCTGTTGGTGAGGATGGTGAAATCCCAAGCTCAATTGAGCAGTTTAGTTCTCCCGTGAGACCTTCAGGGGAGGAGATCGTGATGAGGGCCAGTATCAGTGAAGACAGCCGCGATGGACAATTGCATGATCGAGGAGCGCAGTTGGCTGAAGAGGCTCGGTCGAGGATGAGGGGTCCCACGATCAAGAAGCTCTCACTACTGGATATCCAGAGACAATATAAAGAGAAGGAGAGGGAGAGGGAGAGGGGGAAGCCTAAACCTAAGTCCAAGGGGCGAATGCAAGAGCAAGAGAAGGTAGAGGTTACTGAGCCACCCAATTCAAACGAGAATACGCGGACCGATGCGGATGATGAGGCGGAAGATGGCAATGATGCCAGACTTAACGATGAGGATGCTAAAATATTGCTTCGGCGGGAGGAAGAGGAATCATCACAAGACATCCTCGACAAATTGGAACAAGCTCAGGCAAGTCCCAAGCCTACCGATGAGCCGCCGATTGTTTCTCAAGATGTCGATGTCCCGATGCCAGTTGATGAAGTAACGGTGAGCTTCATTTTACCAAATTATTCCTGTCTGGTTCTTAGTGGTCGGCCAGGATTTGATGTACCCTGCCGAGTCCTATGTTGATGACGAGCCTCCTCACATTACAACAAGCGTAGAATACAATGGTGAAGATTCAGCTGTGTCCGTATCGAAACCAGCCGAAGATAATAATCCAGTCATCCCAACATCGCCTCCTCCTGTACCGGAACCTCGGAACTCTCAGCCACCACCTGAGGTATACATCCCATGCTTCTTCAATCTCAAATAGTTCTCACCGTACCTATAGGACGAATTTGAAGGAGACGATATACGGTCTCAACTCGCCAGGGCTTTGAAAGTTCTCAATGCCAAATCAGAAGAGATTATCAACTTGGAGCATCTACTCGTAGCCGAGCGGGAGAAAAATGAGCTTCTTCAGAAGCAAACGACGGTGCAAGTAGCCGATGAACAGCATGAACGTGATCAAGCGACCATCCGACTACTCACTGTTTCGCTCGAGGATGCCAACCAAGCTAAGCTTGCAGCAGAGAAGGACCGAGACTTCGTCAGGGAGCAGTACATGAATGCGTCAGGGTACGTCACGACGGTGCGAAGTGAGAACGCCGAGCTGGAGAAACGCACGCAAATTGCCGAAAAACAAGCAACGGAAGGCGTCGCTCTTGTCCGTGCGACTTTTACAGAGCGCATCAGGTTTCTGGAAGAAGATGTCAAATCTTGGAGGCAAATGGCGGACTTTGCTGTTGCCAAAGATAGTCGAATGAACGATGATATCCGACGGCGAGCAGCAGAGGCTCCTGAGCTGCAGTATCGCAATGAGAAGCTGAAGGAGGAAATTGAAGAGCTCAACACGCATCTTGGAGAACTGAATTCTGAGCTGGCCAAGAAAGATGAAGAGATCGCTGAGTTACATGTTCGGCTGGAGATGGATATCCCGGAATTGGTATACCCATGTCATTGGCGACCGGTGGGGGGAGAGGGCCCATGTGACGCACTACTAGGTAGCAAGGAGGTAAAGCTTTTTCTTTTTTTGAGTGACTGGGAGACACTGAACGTATGGTTGGCAGGAATTGGAAAAGCATGTAATGACGGCACCGGGACATCTATAATATCTGTTTTTCGTATCATCTTTGTTTCATAGCATGTTTTTGGTTTCTTGGTTTCTATACATTCACTTATATGATTTTGTAACTCTTATCGACATGACATTTCATTTGGCGCTGTAGACACAAGAACCGTTTTCATCATTATTTGTCGAGATGAAAGATGAATGTGCTAACGGGCTGGTACGTTCTTCCTTGATACTCAGATGGTCGAAGCTCGGCGTTAACTAGACTTTTTTTTTCCCTGTCAGATAGCAAAATGCGAACGAGGCTGTGAAAGTGGCGAGGATCTCATCCGAGTCATTGTCATGAACTAACGTGGATCTATGCTTTGGAAGATATATGCGTGCCCAAATTTCCTCGTGGGATGCGTGCGGCGATTTGACTTTCGTGATTGACGTCTGACCGTCATTATTGTCAGAGAATCCTTCCTTGGCCCTGCTCTCAGTTACAGGTTCTGTCAACGGCGGTCCCGGTGGAGCCATCATACATAGTGGACCCGGAAGATTTCCTGTCAGTTGTTGCCCCATTGGCTTTGCAGGAGATATGTCCACGTAAATTATACAGTTTTTCTTTCTGCGAGACTGACACTTTTCACCTTGTTATCCGGTGTCTTCGGTGTCGTACGTTCACCACAGCCTTCCATCCTGTCAACTCAACATTTTACGAAGTTACACGTCCCGGCGGTCCACAGAACAAACCCTGCGTAGGCCGTCCCTCTTCCTCAGAACATCAGCCCTGTGGATGTACTGTTGTGTTTCACGGATATAGGATTTTACCCATCAGTTGATGATACTCTAGTGACCACAATCAAAAAATTTTAGATCGCACCCTAGCCAACAGAACATTCGATCGGACGATACATTCGGTAGGTCATCTAACACGTTTTGTGGACTGGCTTGTTGAAACTTGGTAGGTTCATGTCAGTTTCAGGCTCGAAGCCACAAGACAGCACAATGATGCAGGGTGAGGGGTGTCGTGTGCTTTCAATGCGTAGCTCACGACATCGCTACGGCACTGGGCAGGGCCGTTTCATCCCCCTAGATGTCGCTCCCGCGACAAAGCCAAAATATGATTATGGCTAAGCGCTTGAGAGGCAGGTACTTAGTAGCACTTTTCTACCGTGAACGTTCCTTTCCTTGTCATCATGCCCTTTAGGGCACAAGAGTACGCTGAAGTTCGCGAAGGTGCCTTGAGTATGATGAGCACCATCTTATGGAATTTACAAGGCCTTCATTGAGTCGAATGATCTGGGGGTGATGACAGCGGCAACGTGGACCCTACTGTTGAACAGGTTATGGGAGGCGGAGAGATACAAGCATCGTTCAGTTTGGTTCGATTTACTCATCTCTACGGATTCTTTTGGATGCATTTATTGTTCTTGTCCGCGGCATCAACATGTCAATAATACAGTATATATACGACCCTTGCCATTGACCGGGGCCCTTTGCCGATCGAAATATTAAAAGTCGGATATTACAAGGTCGGCAGAGCTGTCGGAAGTTCTGTGTGACGTTCTGGAACACAACCGATAATTGCGTTCGCGTGGGTGTTAGCGAGCTGTGCCTTGTTCCTGTCCCTTCGCCGATCACTGCCGTTGCCACTGCCCAGGAAGAACGAGACTGTATAAGCAAGAAGCTCGAAAACGTTGGTAAGCCATGGATTAGAAGGCACGCAGCTGACGCAGAACCGATACACGTTTCCCTCACTTTAACCGATCAGACAAATGGGATGTCGAAAACTGACAGTATAACGATATTTTCTGCAAGTAGGATAGATGGACAGCGACAATACCCGATTACAATACAAGATTTGAAGAGATATCTAAGAGTAGTGAGTACATCTGAGCTAAATATACTAGTACAATAAGTTGCTACATCCTGAGGAACCTGATGAACCTTAGGAAATCTGTGCATGGATGAAGGAGAGAGATCGAGACGGATTAGTCCACGAGATGGATGGTAGGCAACGTAAGGGGCTGTTTGTCGATGATAGAAGGGGGACGATGCCATGACTCTGCTACGAGATGCATGGGGTTCACCTCCTTCACTGTCGACGTACGCATAGGCGCGATTGGAGGCTGGGAACTGAACACTCAAATAAGGATACGATAAATGCCGTTGTAAAGATTAGCTCACCGGCAACACATGCATGCTCTCAGCCACGCACAGTGCATGTCATGGCACCTCCACACTCGCCGGGAACAAATGCAAAGGGAATTGAAGAAGGTTTCCGAGAAAGCTTCAGACACCGTGGCTAATGGCGGCAGACGTCAATGTCTGCTTGCGTGGAGGGTAACAACTCACCTTGCCGACATTTTGGACACTTACGAGGTCTCTGGTCACCAGATGTAAGAAAGCGATTCCAGAAGCCCACTGCAGAGGATTATTAAGTGTTGTCAGTGATAACCACGAACAGGGGGTGCTTACTGTGACAACGGCCTTGAAGGTCGTTAGTAAGCAAGGATAACTCAGACGCAGTAGAGTACTTACCAGCACCCATACTATCTGCTCTCCCCCTCAGCATAGTGAAAGAAAAGAAAGAAGAAAGAAAGAAGGGGGGTTAACAAGAACGAAAGGAAAGGTGTAATAAGCAAAAATATGTAACCCAGCCCGCGCGGCTGATCTGGGACTGAAACTGATATGAAATGAAGCCATCACCCTGCACAATGATTGGGCGGCAAGTGTCTTCGTGGGAAGCTCCTGAAAGCTTCCAGCCAATTGAGAGGAGGAAACCATTGAATAAATGGAGGTGCGATTCCACGAGGCCCGGATCGCGTTAGGATGCGCGATCGGTGGCTTACTCGTGGCCCGCAGAGCTCTCTCTTGAAATCATACGCCCTTGATCTGATTCGAAAAACTAGCCGTTTGAGACTTAGAGTGACTGAGGACAGCAGCGATCTGCTCGTGATCGTCTGAAGGAAGATAAATTAATGTTCGACGTTTATCCTTTTGAGGACACCTGACAAGAATAAGAGGAACTATGAATATTTGTACAGGATTACAAGGGGAATACAGAGCGGTAGTGAACTACTTGCGCCTCGAGCATTGAAACGTTGAACGTTGAAGTTGAAGTTTGGTACTTAATACGAGAATAGGAAAGTGCACAGCCACACTTGTTCATTTCGTCTTTCGTCATCGCTGCCGCACGGACCACATCAACCGTGACGCGCCACCAAATGGCGTCCTTAATAGACCATCCTCGATACTTCTTTCTTCCCTTTTCCTGCCTCCTCTGCTCCAAATTTTCTTTCTGTTTCTCGTGTCGACGACCGACTACGTTTCAAGTACCGATGTGAAAGTTCCTGATACGGAGATAACTCAGTTCCTGCAATCCGGAAACTCGGGGTGGATTTCGAAACTGGCATCTGCGATTCGGAGCACGCAGGAATCGAAAAAACTGTAATATATAGTTTGGTCTTGAACTGGAGTGCGACTCGGAACCCGGGCTGGGCCTATCACTGATTTTTACTCAAATTCTATGACATGCACCTTTTTGCCAGCCTTGCTGTTCAAAGTGTATGGCTGTACCTACTCTCGATGCTCCCTACTCGATATGCTGGACGAGTGCTTTCATCGATTTCATCGAGTCCAAGTCCACGTCTTGGCGTTGGTGCTGGATCGTACGTCGACTGAGTTAGTAAAATCTCATTGTAACTAGCACATCGACGACACTGCCTAGGCTAGCCTTTCCATGGGCCAGGTGTCCTCGCGAGGATCAAGGGCGCTGCATCTCAAGCGGAAAGCTGAAAATATCGAGTTCGTAATTCGTGGCAGAGAGGACCCGCTTAGGCCAACAACTTTAGGTAATGGGCCTAACTGGTCGAGGCCCTATCCCGCTGTCGGCACCGAGAGCTATATAATTGTGTACAACAGATCCGCAGAGCAATCGCTCCTGTGTTTCAGCCTCCAATGCATACAAATCAGGGTTTTGTATTACGACAAGGAAGGCGGGAGGGTCGAAGGCGCCTCTTTGATATATATGCAAGTTACATCACGCGACGCTGTCAACTATCACCTCTTGCCATTCAGGTTCTTGGCGCCGCGGCCAGCACAGCGGGCAGGTAAACGCTGAGGATGGTAGCAACAGTTCGCATGCTCGGGGTCGCGCAAGCAATAAAAACGCTCGCTGATAATAAGTGATCGCACATCCACCGCCGTTTCTAACTTATTTGCCAACCACGACCTAACCGTCATGCCACGTTCTACGATCTCCGTCTCTTCTACGAAAGCTTTGAAAGGACTACGATTCTTGACCCTCTTCCTGGTCTTTGCAACTGGTGTCGCGACTGGAGGTGTCGGTACAGTGAATTGTCCATCTTATTCTGCCTAGATAACTCACGTTCTTCTAGCATTAAACTGTTTGAACAAAGGGAAAGATGAACAGGACCGTATCAATGAGAATTTGCCCAACGAAGCGTGCACTCGCCTCTTCTTTCTCCCATGCACATCTGTAAATATTGACATCAAAGGCAAACTGCGTTTCTTCACCTCAGTCATAGGCTTTCCTTCTAACCCTCCCGCAACAGATCTTGCAGACTCTGCGATAGTAGTTGTTCTCGGTGCCCTCTTGTCCGCGTTTCTTTCCGCCATTTACATGGTCCTCCCTCTGTTTCACACCTTCGCCTCCAATCCTTCCAAACTCAAAGTCTTCGAACCCCTCTCATGGGTTCTCTCCACACTCTTGATTCTTGGGGGTTTGATACCTCTCACCGTATTCTTCGCGACGCGGAAAGCTGGTATTACAGTCTTCCTCGGTGACCTTAAAGTGTCCGCCCAAATTGTCGATGAGCTTATCGTCATTCTGCACGAACAAACGACGTACAAGCACATTGGCTACCGTGAGTGTCTTTTCGATCTTCGAATTCGTGATTCACTGAGTGCTGTGCAGTGAGACCGCTGGTTATCATACCCTGGTTCACGATGTTCTTTTCCGCCGTTGCGGCCGGTGTTAGCTGGGTGTATCATCGCCAGCGAGTCGCTATGAAACAGGATGGTTTGCTCGGTAATCGGTCGGTACATAAACACCAGGAAATGAGTGGTCCCAAGAGGCCAGGGCTGGTGCATACTGTAATTGCTAAAAACAGTGGGAATTTGCGAGTACACTACTAGTGAATATTGGCCTCTTGTGGTGTAATATTATTAGAGAAGCGCGCGCTTCCAGATTTGTATTAGTACCTGAATGGATGCAGAAGCTCTATAGATCTGCGTCATACACCGTGCACCTGATATCCGTCAGACTAGCAGTGCGGGACGCACAATCTCGTGCACGTGCACCGAACTCGACGTAGTGGGTCGAGCCTTCCGAGGACATGAAGCACTGTTCAGATTAACTCGGGAAGTGCCGGTGGTTCTGCATATTTGGCATGCCGGCCCGCGGCCCGAACGTGACCGTGTTGTGCCTTCCCTCCCATCAGTAAAAGGACCGATAGTGAAGCAGCGATAATTTTCGGTGTTTTTACTGCGACCTTCGCAACCGATGAGAGCGACTTGTCTTTCTGGATCTAGGGATTCGGCAATTGGCGCTTCTCGTCGCTGCCTGATACAGCTGAGGGTGAAGCTAGCAAGACTACACCTGTCCACTGGTGCGTTCGAGCAGCAACTCCAAGAACAGTTAGTCTTGTTTCTCGTCCTCACAGAGTCATGGTGACTCTGTCTCTCACCATATTACGATAGTCATACCCTCACCCGTGGTGTTTTGGTGGTTTCTCGCAAACTTGGACGCGATTGTGAAAGAATATACGACTGATTCCTCTTATCTAGACTCTGCTCGAATATCACTCATGTACGGGAATATATCTTGGATACATCTCTCTCTGCATTGCCTCGGTCTTAGATGGCCATTTCTCCGCGTGCATACACTCGGAGAATTGTGCTTTTGCGGGGCGTATCCTGTAAAGAGAACGGCTGACTTTTGTTGGACTTCGCGTATGTATTTCAACAGCATGTGCCATGTCGTAAGCGCTCCACTCCGTCGCTACCGTTCTCTATTGGCGTCTATACCCATATTCAAAAGGCTTGAAGAGGACACATCGTATTGGACAAAGTGCGCTTGTCTTGCTCATCCGATGTTTCTCCGTACCATCCTTATGCAATTATCCCAAGGCATTAATTTTGCGGTGAATACGCCTATTCACACTAACGTCATTGTTCGATTCCGTTTGTCTGATATCCCACATGGGTGTTGATTGACCGAAAATAACGTCATAGGAAAGGCTGCCCATGCGTTTCTCCGCGATTTCCTTGTCTACTCGTCGTCTTAGGCAGACTACAAAATGGATCTATTTTCCCGCGATGTCAACGAGTGTTCTTCTGCTGGCACAGTGCAGAGCTCGAGAGTCGAGACACTTGTATATCAAGACAAGTGTCCCTACTCGATGTGATCCGCTAGCTACAGCAGCCGTATGTCCTCCAGACTCATGGATCAAAGGCACACATGATCATATGTATACCATTTAGCGCACAGCAAGAAGACCCTTGGACGCGTAAACATGAGGTCCCGAAAAAGTCTTGCTGCACCAGCCAGACTGAGGAAGCGACGAGCGTGTGAACATAAAAGAAGTCCACTTTCAATATAAGAGTCACCAGGAAGGTCTGTGTTCTATGCGCTTCGTCTGGCTCCATGTACTCACTTCTTCCTTCTCTAGCGCTGCTCGCGGGAACTGCAGCATTCGTCTCCGCGCAGAATGCTACGGTTGTTCCAAAGCGCTTCATGGTCGAAGTAACATCGGTATGAGCCAACACTTCTTGTCATTCCCAGATGCGACATGCGTGTTCTACAGGAACCACAAATCTCATCGTTCTACAAGAAAGCACGAACTGTCAACGGCACTAGCTTGCAGGGGGTCACCACCCATGTCAATATCACTTCCGATGTGTTTTCTGGGTCGTCTTTCACACTGAGAGACAATGAGGACATCGACCTTGAGGAACTATCTAACCTTGATGGTGTCGTCAAGGTCTATCCAATTATACAGATCTCCCTCGGGATCAGCCCGACCTATCGTGGTGAAGACGCTTTAGCCCATGCTCAATGGACCTCTCATGCCACTACTGGTGTGGACAAACTGCATTCGGAAGGAATCTTGGGTGAAGGTGCTCTTATTGGCGTCGTCGATACGGGCGTGGACTATGATCATCCAGCGGTTCGTCTACTTACATCAGTCCTGAAGCGATATTAAATTTAGACTAGCTCGGTGGGGGATACGGCCCCGGCTATAAGATTATTGGTGGTTATGATTTTGTCGGGGACGGAGAATGGCCATATGCAGACGCGGTGCCCGATGATGATCCTATGGATAATATCGGCCACGGAACCCATGTATCTGGTATCATGATTGGCGACTCTGACTAGTAAGCTCGTCTGTGGAACCCTAGTTTCATTCTGCTGATAGCTTGAACTAGTTTCGTCGGCGTGGTACCAGAGGCTAAGATGATGATGTACAAGGTTTTTGGAAAATATGTACGTCCCTCTACTATGATAAGATATCAATGGTCTGAAAAATTAGGACATCACCTATACCGATGTCCTCGTTGCTGCTTTCATTCGCGCCTATCAGGACGGAGTACGTGATTTCGGTTACTAGCATCATTTTTATTTATGTACCTTTGTTCAAAGGTCGACATCATCACTTCGAGCGTTGGTGGGAATGGCGGTTTCGCCGACGAACTGTGAGTGGCCTTGATGTTGCACTCAGAAATTACAGGGAAATATATTTTCGCCACCAGTTGGCCGTCTCGTAGACAAGGGTGTCTTCGTGTCCATTGCTGCTGGAAACAGCGGGAGTGCTGGGCCTTTCTATGCCAGCAATGGTGCTGCCGGAAAGGTCTGTTATTTGCCCCGGCTTCGAATCTATCTAATTGAATATCTAAATTTTTAGAATGTTGTCGCCGTCGCTTCTGTCGAAAACTCCATGCTTGTAGCTGAAAAGGCCAACCTGACATTCAAGGGCTCTGACCCTCACGATGCGTCCTCGGCACTGATCGTATGTTTAGTTTCTTGAGTCTGGTGATTGTTCTAACCCTTACATATTGACAGGGGTATCTTTTGGCCAGTGCTGATGACTTCCCTACTGCCGTAAATGAGTATCCGATCGCGGTGTTGTCATATAACCAGTCGAACGCTGCCGAGGCCTGCGAGGCCTACCCGGATGGAACAGGGGATTATTCCAATTACACAGTGATGGTCAAGTTCGTACATCCAAGCGATATTTGCTTTGTGGAGAGAACTCACGCGAATCAAGTAGACGTGGTACATGTACCTTCGCGGAAAAGCTCGTCAACGTCGAAGCCCTTGGAGCCAAGTACATTTTGTATGCATTATCACAACTTCATTATCACTCTTCATTTTCCTTACACCTCGTTCCAGGTTCTATAACAATGACGGACCAATGGTGAATCCAGACATTTCCACCGTCAATTATAATTCTACTAGTATGCACCATTTGCCCTGAAATCTTTCCCTTCCTTATCTTCTGCTTTCCAGGCGCTCTGATCACCACTGAGACTGGCACCAAGATTATTGAAGAGATACAAGCTGGCAAGACGGTAGTTATGGCTGTTTCTGGGAACTCGTCAGACGTTGTTGGGCTGGATGTCAGTTACTACGGAGCGCTTCCAAACTATTTCACATCGTGGGGGCCGTTGTATGACCTGACCAGTAAGCCTATACTGAATTATCACCTCCGATAGTTTCTTCAGCTGACTCTGACCAACAGTGAAACCAGAAGTCTGTCTTTCGTGTACTTTGGGTGGAAAGCTACCATCTGATCTAGGTTTGTAGATTGCTGCGCCAGGTGGAGACATCCTATCCACGTATCTTAATGGCAGCTATGCCGTTATGAGTGGAACATCAATGGCGTATGCTTTCATCAGAATCGTTTTAAGATCGACACACTCATGATACCGACAGAACACCTTACATTGCCGGTGTAGCCGCTGCGTACGCAGGCCAGTTCGGTGGGAAACAGTCTCAGGGTATATCATTTGGAAAGGTAACGTGTCATCACGGATATCTGCAGCGGCAATGCTTGATGTACTTTTACAGACTGTCGCTAAACGCATTGTTACAAGTGGATACGCACTTCCTTGGACCAATTATTACATTGAAAAGACGGCTGGAGTTACTGCGAGTGCTGCTCAAGTTGGCGCTGGCATGGTCGACGCAGGAAAAGTCTTGCACTACACCTCTAGTGCCGACACGCTCAAGATCCAACTTAATGACAGCGCCAACTTCCAAGGCGAGCATGACATCACAATCACTAACTCTGCGGGGTACCCTGTTTTCCATTCTTTTTCTATCCTGTCCGACGGTGCTGTCGACACGATCGATCAGGACGATGGGACTATCTTGGCATTCTATAATTTTGGAGAACCCCGAGTTGTTGTTCCGGGCGTGCAATTCTCACATTCGTCCTTGATAGTCTGGCCTCACCAGTCTTCGAGCGTCCACGTTTCATTCACTGCGCCTGACGTGGACTCGTCAACCATGCCACTTTACAGTGGACGGGTTGTCATTTCGAGTAATATTGGAGAAGATATTTCTATTCCGTATCTAGGTCTTGCCGGCGACCTAGTGAATACTGTCACTCCTGTTTGGCTCGATAACTTCCCGTGGTCGCCCTCAGGGACAGCGAGAACAAATATCATGAACAAGCCCTGGTGGACATTCGACCTACCTAATCAAGATTTCCCAATCTTCTATGTCGCTGTGCGGTATGCTGTAACGGAGCTGCGTTTTGACGTGAGTCGGCTCCTCCCCCCTTTTGCTCTCATTCATGGAATTCTTGCATCAGATTTATGAACCTGGGTACATTGAGGATCAATGGGAATACCCCCCTGTTGTTGGACAGAACGGGTATGTCGGCACAGGCACGACATACAACTCGATCACTTCCAACTATTACGATCCGAATGTCGATGATCCTACTGACGTATCTGCCTTCCCAGTCAATGATATTACCCGCAACGGTGGTGGGGCGTCCTCTTATCACGAATATTGGTGGTTTGGAGCTCTCGGCAATGGTTCTGACATCGCGAATGGACAGTACCACTTCCGTATTGCTGCGTTGAATCCGTTCGGAGAAGGGAAAGTATCGAGCGATTGGAGTATCTGGGTAGATGGGATGCCAGACATTGTAACCGTAAACCGTACGACTACGGACATGGTTGTGTAGGTGGCATAGTCAGGAAATACCAAGGAGACAGTAATTGCAATAGGTGGACTCTACGTACTATCGGCCCCAGTTTTGGAAGAGGAGAAATCACGTCTGAAAAGCCTTATAAACGGCCCCCTGAAGCAGTCTGTACTGTTGCAACTATTACAGGGTCAAACCGGACGATGTTAAGATAAGACAACTTTAGTCCTCTTCATCTGCACAGCAGAGGCCAGTTCATTTTAGCTGAAACCTTGAAAGGTTTTGATTTAGCGAAGCCTTTGTCGCTCCTAAAGAGGCCATCAGAAAAATGGTATGGAAAACTTTTCCTCCTATAGAACAATGGACTTCAAATACTTTTTCGTTTTACAGCGAGAAAAACAAGGGGATAAAAACTGAAGCTGAGATCGAATCCATTTAAGGGCCCGTTATAGGACATTAGAAATGGACCAGCTTCTGCTGTGCTGTGACCACAAGAATCCCTCTTTCTAGGGCCAACGGAAATCCAGAAATCATCAACGTCCGAGCAGAGTTGACCTCGTTTTCCGACAAAAACCCCGGGATTCTTATGGTCAGCTGCTGCAACTGTGCTAGCTCGGCTTGATGTAAAGCGCCATCCAGCCTTGTACACGATAGCCACATCTCAGCATCATCTTCCCGCAGTTTATTTCTCCCGGACAACACGACCTTCAGCTCAAAGGACCGAAGGGAAGTGGGTTTACTGATGGTGTCGAATGAAGTAGCCAGCCATCTCATGAGGTGTATGTCAGACCTCTCGTCATCCATCTGGTAACATAACTCAACGACGAGTGACCCTAAACCCGTTAAAGGAAGCTTAGCTAGGCCGCGCCACTGCTGTACTGCCGATAGGAAATTACTGTGAGCGGGGACCAAAAAATAGCTATGTCACTCACGAGTAAATTGGACGTCGACAAGACTTAATTGCTTCAATGATCTTGCAACTCGGTAAATTTCACACAAAGCGTGCACGTCCTCTTCCGCCGGCGAGCAGAGCTCTAAGTACTTCAGGGCGTCCATGTATACGGTGCGCAGTCCGGTATGCAAGAAAGACGGTAGCAGGCCAATATTCTTGTCCCCGCCCACGATTTTAATGCTTTCAAGGGCGGGACTAGAACATGGACTGAGCGCTTCGATGAAGAAATTCGGTTTATCGCATGATATACAGTACAGAAAGAGTTCTTTGAGCCTCAAGAGTTTGACTATACACGCATGAAAATCATCTCCGCTAGAGAAGCTGACGAATGCGAGTTTCAACGAAGTCAAATTCACCATTGACGGGAGTAGATGGTGGAGTGATGAGTAAGGAGTGTTCCCGTGAATCTTCATGTCTATGACACAGGATAGCAGATGTGGAGAAGCGTTTACTATGCCGACGAAACGTGCTACCCTCCGGGTAACGGCGGTAGCCCGACAAATATATGATACGAAAGGTGTGTTTCCGTGTTCGAGGGTAGAAAAGGCGGCAGACCTTTGAACAGGCGACGAGGGCTCTTCTGTCGTCAGAAAGATAGTCGATGATTTCGTCGATGATTTCCGGGGGTATGCTGGGCATCAAAGGCTAAAATTTTTGGTTTCATGAAGCCAAGATGATAGGGTTTAAAGGCGACTTACGGTGAGCTTCAAGGCGGAGTCGCAACTCGTACAAGTGTCCTCCAAACTCATCTTTACAGCATGATGTCTAGATCTGTGAAGTGAAAGTTGAAACAAAGTTGAAAGGATGTATTCAGAGTAACGTTCAATTGCGTAAGTGGATGAATATTCACCTTCAAGTCAAGGTCAAGGTCACCTTGGTTGACAAGTTGAGCAAAGTGGTATCCAGGCTGAGTTCCAACTTAGCCGGGCGTTAAGCGCTGATCGGTGATTGCCGCGTCCAACACTGTAGATCCATATCAAAGAAGTCATTCATGACCATTCGCTGGGATCTTTGCCACGCCGCTAGAATAGTGATAAAATGCAAACGATAGTCCATCAGGCAGTATGATAGACCCAATGTAGCAGTGTTTTGAAGCAGAAGTGGTCATTCACCATTTTCATATCATCAAATAAGTGGTTCCCCACTAAGAGAGTCGTCAAGTAAACGATAATTGGGAATACGGTGTAGCAAGGTTTCATCAGAAAGAGAGGAGTGGTGGGGTGGCGCTGATAAGTACAATCACGGTCAGCCGATACTTTTGCATCCGTCACGACTGCGTCCGAATTAATCATTGGTCGAGCTATGGAGCGAAGGCCCCTCGAATGACGCGTATCTCTAGTAGGCAAAAAACCGATTGACGGAGGGAGAGAATACGACACATCTCCGTGTTCAACGCATCCTAATGGAAGCGTACCATTCACCCATTTTCCGACCTAGAACTTGATGTCGCTTAAGTCAATTGCATGTGGTTCCATAAGCCCAGAGGGTAACGTCAATGAAAGCTACTTCTGGTAGGGTCTGCCATCATCGAAATTGTTGCATTCGATCGGTGAAAATCTGTGGGAGAATGCACCGGGTAATATTGTTCGGCTTTAAGAGGAGATGATATGCTTTCAGGGCCAAGATCGCTACGTCGGCTCACGGGGATGCGAGCCTCGCGCTTATGTTGACCGGAGAGACAACTACTCGGGGAAAGCGAAGCTCTGAGAACGTACGCCAGGGCTTAGGGAGTTGCCAGCGGAGTTGAGGGGAGAAAGGTTCGAGTACACATGCGACTTGAACGTGGGTAGACACCGTAACTTTCTACGACAGAACAGCGATACGAGCCCATTAATCGTTATCGCAATTTGACTGCGAGTGAAAGATCGTCGTGAACGAGACCGAGAGAAGAATGCCACAGAAGTCCGGGTCCGAGGGTGGCGTTCAATAGACAAATTAAGGTCTCGTATGGTTGATGGTGTCGCGAGTTTTGTATAGTAGACTGGCAGCTGGGCAGTGCAGGCCTTTTTAGACGCTAGAAGCAGAACCGACGGCGATCATGGCTCGGCTGTGGTGTTGACGTCCAGGATCTAAGGTTTTAGTAGAAGCCGCGATGCGTATTTGCCTGGGGATCTGGTTCTGTTACTCATTAGAGGAAGCTGTGGCGGTTAACGACGTATTCTCCGAACATGGGTGGCGGTTTATCCTTGTCGTACATGGACGTTTGTGAGAGGTGTAACTGTCTGCAACAGCTTGCACCGGATAAATCAGACTACACTGTAGGTAGCTTCCATAGGAACGGGAACTCACCTTGTGGTTGTGAAATGCACTCTGTTCGCTGTTTTTGATCTCATTGCAGTTTATTGGTGGGTGGCGATCGTCCGAACGGAACAATATCGAGAGCCAAGCCCGGGCCGGCGTCCCGGGAAGCCCCTTCACACACATGTCGGGGACAGGTGAGTGTTGACCGTGCATCACGTCAAGTTCTGTCGTTCGCAAGTTTCTTCTGGGCTCAGGATATATGTTGAACCAGATGAAACGTTCGCACTTCGCCTGTAGCGTGTCATGTCCCGCCGCTGATGCGCCCCGCCCATGCCGCCGCCGCCGTTTTCCTACTATCCCAGCGCGACTACAGGGCCACGACGCGTTCAAAAGGGAGTCAAAGTCAGAATACCAAGCCAGAAGAAGCCAAACCCTCCGATGTTCTCGGGGTTCCGACGGGAGATTCATGGAGATTTGGAAGTTCGTAAAAGCGTCGATGAGTGTGCGAGATCCCGGGAAACGCAAGTCCAGCATGTGGACGTATAGTCAGGGGGTAGGGAAGATCGAGTAATGCCGCTAAATCTCAGCAAGGGGACCCTGTGGACGTGTTGTTGTCAGGGACAGAACTCAGAAGGGGAGGGCCTTTAACTAATATTGAATTCTTCTGTGGAAGAGACGCGCTTGTCTATTTATTGCCACAGCCCGCGTATTGGAAGAGTTTTTGTCTGCCGAGATATTACGGCAAGTTAGTCGAATTTACTTGGGGGTTTGATAAAGGAGCACTGCGCTGCAAATCATTAATTTGTCGTAAATAATTGAGAGGCGCGCTTACCTATTTGAAGATCTGCAGTGATTGAGGATCTGGCTAGCGGCCTGGGGTGAATCCAGGTGACGATCCCGCCAAGTTAGCAAGGCCCGCTTCTACGGCGAACTTGCTTGTTGCTAGGAAGATGAGGTTGACAAGAGCTGGAGGAGCAGAAAGAAGATGGGGGAAGGAGTGAATTGTTGCTATAGTGACGTCGTTGGTTAGGATAAGGGCGCTTTGAGATGGAAGAGAATTGTACCTGCGAGACTGCGAACTGGGTGTATTTTCAGTAGCGGCGCACCTCGTGCGCTAAGTGCCTGTGACGATATATGATGACGGGTTGAATTGTTCTTCTTCTGTGAAGAGGTGAGCTCGTGGATGCCGGGTTAAGGCTTACCCTGTTATATAGAATGTATAGCTGGTGTCCGAAACGATGTCCAAAAATGGATTCGTATAACTGACCTTTACATTGTATGTATACCCGTTTGAACGCCGTAATGATGGGAGAATGACGATGGAAGTTTCTAAAATCAGGTTCGTATGTTTGATTACTATTAGAGATCTTCCGAAATCTGAATCTGAGCAGGAATTAAATGGTGTTGGGGCCCCGAAATGAAACTCACTGTTATGGAGTTACGTGAAACAGAAGTGAATTGTTGGAGTTGTGCGTGAACCGGCGTGTGGAAGGTAAAAGAACAGTAGCCGCTGGTAACGTTTAAAGGATCACCGGGACAAAGAGGTGTAATTCTGTGTAATTCCACCTAATTTCCGGGGGTCGATGGTCGCGCTTCAGGTACTCTGGACCCGGGGACGGACGGGGAATCAAGGCAACAGACGGCGCACACTGATAGAACGGTTCCGATTGAATTTGTGGTAGTTGTTTAATGCAATACAAGGCGTTACTCGAAATTGAATGAGGGGGTAAATGATGGTTGCCGAAAGGGGAGGGGCGAGAAGGCGAACCGGGAAACACTATAGAAACGTAGGACGGAAAGATTGCATCATGTCCTGTCGAAACCCAAGGTTTGCGCTGAATCACTGGTTACGGAATACTTTCCCATCGGCGGGTGAGCATCTATGCCTCTGCATTGAATTATGTGGGCAGTATTTTCTTGAGGGAAACAATAGATATTTGCATTACGAAAACGAATAACAGTCGCGAGAAGGGGGGGAGGGAAGAAAGAGGTCCAGGCCTGAGTGGCGTGCCAGGACATTAAAATACGCTGCGGAAAGCGGGCGCCCTAAAAGGGTATATTGTTCCCAGCCCTCACAATCACGTAACCTCCATGCGTTCGAAGACCACCTCGGACGGTTGCAATGACCTTGTGTTCTCCTTTTTCTTTTTCTTCACTACCTTCACGTCCATCCGTTCTTTTCCGTCCCTCCTTTCGATAACGAGGAATGGCTGGTTTCCTCCGTAAAAAGTCAAGCAAACAGCCCCAGCCAACGCCGACGCCCTCTGGCCCGAAATCTATAGGCGGGCCGACACCCTTGTATGCAAAATTTGCATCTGTGACGACGAATGGAAGGACCCCAAGCTCGGGGGGAAAGCGGAAGCAGGGTACGATTTCAAGAGAGGACCGAGATTCAACGACCTCTTTGCTGCCGATACAGCCTGTGCCTTCGTCTTCTGGCGACCACGCCCCCGTACCTGTAGACGTACTGTCTTCGTCACCGCCGGCGTCGACGCTGGGCACGAATCGCCGACTTAGTCGAGGGGGCGGAGGAGGAGCACCAAGACTGGATACGCTGATCCCGAGCGAGGCCCTGTTCTCCACACCCAAAGTTCTTACCCGTTCTACAGCCGACAATCAAGATGGTGGTGGAGGGCCAGGACGTCATCATTTGCTGCCGGGCTCCCTGCGAGGTGCAAAGGGCATCACACACGAGGTGGGTATTACTCTTCCTGGTTCGTTCGATTCTCCGGGGCTTGGACCGCCTGGTACCCTCCGTGATCAGCGTCTTCCGATTCGATTGGTATTACTAGCACCATTCTACCCTTCTTCTTCCCGTCAATCTTACCGCCTTCTCACCGCTTGATTACTCACTTTTCCTTGCTTTTTAGCTTGCCTCCGACCCTGTTCCACCACCTGTACTTCACCGATCAGTACGTTTTTTTGATCTCGCTTCTTTACCAAACTTTCTAACTCTTGGAATAATATAAAGGTATCAACTAACGAACCTAAATCTTTACTTGACGAGACCCCGCCTCCACCTCCCGCAAAGCAAGCCAACTACACTGCACCAGTCTCTTATGCAATGAACGGCGCGTATCCCATGCCAGTCAAGAAATCTCCACCGCATGCCGCCCCTGCACCCGTCGCGTCGAGGAAGGGCCCATTGATCTTTGCTGCCATGGTGCAGGCCGAGGATTCATACCCGTCTCCACCTGCAGAATACCCCCTGGATCCGGTACCTCGATTCATGACGAGAGCGCCAGTTACGGCAACAGTGAGTGTTTCGCAGTTCAAGAAAGCCGTCTCTCATATGTTTCTCATCGCATCACAGCCCAAGCCGGCTGCTCACGAGATGGCACCTCAGGTCGTGTTGTCGTCAAGAGCTCAGCCTAGCCGGACCCAGCCTCCCACGATGACCACTCGCACACCTTCTCTTCCTGTCCACTCTACATCACGAACGATGCCCCATTCTCCTCCTCAAACGCCACCACAACATATACCACAACAATTTGCATCACCGCCACCATCTCAGCATGGATCTTCATCACACCAGGTACCTCAATATCGCCCCGATCCTCGCTCTGTGCCTGTCGCACCTCCGACGCCTCAGTCTCTCCGTCGACAAAATATGAGCCCCGCTGCCCCGCCCGTTGCGTACCACCACCAGCCGAACGGTGTGGTTCGTGCGCCGTCTAATACCCGACCAAATGGCAGCGTCAACGGACATGGTATTGGTGTCAGTCGGGCACCATCGCAGACTCACCCGAACGCGAACGTCAATATCAATCGCGCCGTACCGAATGCACGTCAACCTCCTCAATCACAGCCGCCCAACTTATACCCGAATGGAGCCGCTCGTCCGTCGACATCGAACGGCGTCGTTCGGATGCCTTCTCTAACGAACATGAACACGAATTCTAGTGTCAATGGACGCCAAGCCTATCCTCACCCGAACGGGATCATTCGTTCTCCGTCCCAGACTAATCTCCCAAGCACTGTTACATCACGTACTGCTTCTGTCCTTCGCTCTCCATCTCAGACCCAGGTTCATATCATTCCTTTGACCACGCCCCGGGCAGCTCCCTCTCGTTCACCTTCTGATGCCTCAGTCTCGCATTCGACGCGAAGATTGATGAAAAAACACCATCACCATCAGCAGCAACCGTCTGTGATCCCGGCGCAAGATGATGTGCCTTACTTCGCAGACGATCCGTTTGCAAAGGTCGAAGGTGTCAGAGTCTTGCCGGCAAGTTCGGTCACTCATGGCTTCGGTGAAGACACGACGAGAGAAAGAATACCTTCCAACGAAAGTAGTTCGCGAGGAGTTTCTATCGTCGTGCATTCCCGAGAAGGTTCTCGAGAAGAAGAGAAGTCGAAGACGAAGGTGGAAGAAGAGGAAGACGTTGACGGAGACGGGGTAGCTGTTCCTAGGGAGAACGTAGTCGTCAGGCCGATTACACCAGAGAAGAAGAGGGTCAAAACTCCATCACCGCCTCCAGCCACAAAGAAAAGATCTGCCAGTCCACCCCAAAAGTCTCCTACTCCGCCGCCTCCTGTAGAGGAACGACCAGCATCACCGCCTCCGCCGGTCACGCACCGGTCTCGGTCTCGCCATCATGCAGGCGCTTCGCCACCCCCCGATTCTCTCGTTGCGAACGTCAAGGTAAACGAAGACCAGCCGTTCCCACTGCACACATTCCTAGCTGAACCTGCGTTGCTGAGAAATCTTCTGGGATACCTCGGTTGGTGGGAATGGTGTGTGCTTGGAATGATCAGTAAACGAGTTCGAGGCGTGTTGTTTGAATCCGTGCCTGAGGGAGACGAGAGGCGCGAGGAGATTCTTGAGAGATTCCTCGGAGGCGTTGGGTATCGTAGGTGGGCCTGGCCAGATGATCCGGAGCCCGTGAGGTTGACTGTCAATGTGAGTATAGGCTATCAGAGTCTATTGTTCCTTTCTAATTTCTGTGCTAGTGTCTCCACGGTTATATGCATGGCGTGTCTTTACCCACACACGAATACGCCCGCGTAGCAGTTCGGTACATACGCGAGCTGAAGGTCCTTCCAAGCGAGAGAGACTCAGAGTTGATCCGAGTTGTGAAGGCGCTGGAGCGAGCGACGAGGGCATATACGGCTGTGGTGTTACGCCTTCGAGCACAAGCCGAGAAAGAAGCCTCTATGACGAGTCCAGCCAACAACAGGCCTCCCTCACCAACGTTCAGCACATGGTCGCATACGCAGTCCCATGCAGGGCTCCTCGCTCCCAACCCCAGTGCTGTATTCCGATCTCCTCTTGTCAAGCTCCGCCGTGCGCCTCTCCTACGATGCTTCGTTCCCTCGCCTGACGGGGACTGGCTGAGCGATACGAGCGTGCTGCGGTGCGAGGCAGAGATGGACAAAGCAGGCGTAAGAGGTCTCCTGCGTGCTGGTGACGTCGTTTGGGATGTCGCGGTGGGCGACGAGGCCAATCTGGGGAGGATGGTGTGGGACGGGAGGTACCTCATTGATCTGGATTATACCTTCAGCGTTACCGGGGACCTACCGAGGTACTTGCTGGCGCTGGCTTTCCCGCCGAGTTACTTCCATCGCGTCGTGAGGGGTGGGAACAACGGTGCTGGTGGTGGGCCGGTTATTCGCGTGGATCTGAGGCCCTGGGGAGATGAGATCCGGGGGAATATGCAGCTCTTGCAGGATAGAGTGCGGACGGAGACGTAAGTGCTAGTTGAATCACTTTTATCTTCTTGATTTGATGTCCTTCAAGTCCACAGGGAACATACCACAACGTCGTCCGGTGGGTCCACCGCTCATCCTTCCAGCTCCGAGCACGACGCGGGACACGTATACCCATTCCCGAGTCTGGTGGCCTATTCGTCGATCCTGGCTGGTACGGCACGGTCGTCGTGGAGACCGAGGGTACGAACGAGAGCCTGCGCGACCTCCAGGAGCGCCTCGGGATAGGCCGGGGCATCCAGAGCGCAAGCATGAGAGCAAAAGGCGCCGATTCGAGCTGGGGAGACGATAAGATGGTTTTCAGGATTTTGAGAGAGCGGAGTCGGCCTGGAGAGATTTGGATAAGGGCCGTTGGAGTGAAAGAGAGGGTTAATTGATGGTTTTTCTCTTGTTCTTTTTGGATGTTTGAGCTTTCAGAACTTGTTGTTGTTGTATTATACTGATCATTAATGTACGTAGGGTAAATTCCGAATTGCAAGACAATCAACGATATTAGTATAATTTGCGAGACTTTGCCAGGGTTGTGGGTTGGATTGCGGTGCACATGATCGCGACATTTGAAAAGGCGTTTCTCCAGAGAAATGAATGGATAGTGTTAAACATCTCCGGGTCTAATTTTAGGCTTGTTGATTTGTAGGATAGCCGCGACGGATTGAAGTTACGCGTCGTTGTCACCGGTAGTTTTGAATGTACTCTTTCGATCCACTGGCTTGTCAGCAGAATCATAAACTTATAGATTTCAGTTCGAGACAGACAAACATTAACAAAAAAGCAAGCAGAACGGTGAACCAGAGCATATTGAAGGACCTTAAACAAAGACCCCCGGAAACCATCCTCTGAAAGTACCTTGACCACCTCCAAGTTGTCACGCAGGACTTCAAGGATCAATAACTTCCCTCGCGCCGCTGGCTCAGTGATATATTTTTGTACAGACGGCATGAATAGCAAGAGATTTTGGGTTGGATAGAGCAAGACGGGGATCGAAACTGATTTGTATTCCGTCTGTCAAAGTATCAGCTTCATTGAACTCCCTTAGGATTCTTGAGTACGCAGGTATTGCCAATGGCGCGACCCTGATTTACCGTCAGGCGAGCCAATACCAGTATGGGAGAATACGCACCTGCGCCGCTTCAACTCGGAGCCAAATATATGCACCTTCAAGACACCATACACATGATTTTCGAAATATCAGATTCACAAATTACCCAACGCGATAACTTTAAAAAAATGCCTCGTGCCTCACGGACTGATACAATATTTTAGAGAGTTGATGTAACATCCTCACCATCTCACACACCTTGTGGAGTCTGGACTGAAAGCACAATGTCACGGTGGCGTGATCTACTATTAACTCTCGTTCAAGTCCAGCTTTGAGTCGTCAAAATATATAGATCAAGCATGGTCATAAAGTTTGAGTCACTGGGTGGCGGAATGTACAACAAACATACATGATATCTATCTGATGACTCGAATCAAGTCTGGCCTTGGCTGATAGAGTTGGAACAAAAACGGCATCTCGGAACGGAATTCAATTCAATTGTGATCGGTGTTCCCCATAGTTATCTCGCATCAGCGTGGGAAACTCAAGCGTTAACTCCTCGTCTTAACCCAAATAGCTCTTCGTTCTTATTCCGAGATAAGCCAAGGCGTAGCCATCCACCAGATACGTAGGCAAATAATACAATTATTTGGGGATCTGACCCAGCGAAAGATTTGCTCTCTCCTCCCACGTCGCCTCGCAACCTTTCTCTGGCCAGTATACGGCCGTCTCCACTATTCTTTCGTTTCGTTCTCTCGTTTTGCTGCCAACATCACTCCTTTCAAATTCGTTCTTTCGATGACGAACACTGCCGCACCCCCAACAACGGCACTTACTCAGGTCCGTCGCACCCACGCATCGGATGCTGTCAGTGCAGCCCTTGGCACCCTTCCCTTAGGGGAGAGGCTTGCTAGGAATGCCGATATCGAGTCGCGCAACGAGGCATGGAATATCAAGCATTTCAACCACATATGTGACCCAGTTGCTCACGCAGACGATGCCTCGGACACTGAATCGATCATTACGATCGATGATAGCGAGTGAGTGTCCTTGCGCAGCCCGGTAGTATTTTCGTTATACTCCAAATACCCTAAGTCAATTGTAGCCTGGCTGGCAGCCGAAGATCTGAGGGACAAGAAGAGGAAGGATGCTCCAAAGTCGACAGAGGAGACATGCGAGGCCAAGCGTCGTTGCAAGGATGGTTCGGACCTGAAGCCTAGGGTGCTGGGGACACAGCAGCAGGTATCTTTCCAACAGATTCTCTACGATACTGACGACGCACGTATCCATATTCCCCTCCCATTCTTCACCAACAAGAGTCTCCACTACATCAACGTCCATGCATCCCTCTTGCCCACCCGGAAGGCCAATGCCCTCGAGACTGACAAGAAAGGCTTCAACATTATCGATGTCGAGGCGCTGATCCCCACGCTCGGCAAGGAACTATCCATGGACTATGGCCTCCACACGGAGGCAGCAGGTAACCTCTACAGGTTCCAGAAGTCCCGCGATCCAAAGGGCTCGTGCGGCTCCCACTCCTTGTGGTATGAAGCCCATATTTCGTTCTTTGACAGGCAGCCAGATAAGATCGAGTTTTGGGACTCGGTCAAGGCCCTGGAGCTCGAGCTACGTCTCGAACAGCTCAGCACGCCTATGGAGTTCGATTTGGAGTATTATGTGCGCAGGTACGATGAGGTAAAGAACAATGCACGTCTCAGGGCCTCCTTGAAGGAGGAGATGGAACGGGAGATCCAGGCATCAGTGGAGGCTCATGTGCGTGATTTCAAGGCGAAGGAGCAGCGTCGTTTTCCCGGTACTTATCCCAACAGGTCCTTGAGGCCCTTTCCAGCAGGCAGTGGGAGGCCAGGCTCGGCGCCTAGCTGCATCATCTGCAAAGGGCCCCACATCGTCACCAGGCATTACAACGGCTCAGTCTCCACCAAGCCTTGCTGGGCACAAATCCGAGGCAACAATATCTATACCCCCGACGGTCGTCGCATCTGCATCGTGTTCAACCTCCATTCCTCCCGAACCTGCACTCACAGCACCGAGCGTGTCCATGTCTGCTCACTATGTGGCAGATCCGACCACGAGGCCCTCTCAGGTGTCTGTCGATCCACATCTTCCTGATTTTCTGACTGCTGCTTTGCCCCCAATGCTCGTCTACAATACTATTGCTCCGAAGATCATACGATGACCCCCATTGCGCCCTCCGACTATGCCTAATGCCTACCTTTTCCCTCTTGTGGTTCATCCTTACAACACAGATGCTTTCGAATGACTTCTCAACAAACATAGCCTGACACCTGCATATCCTGATCTCTGTAGACACCTCCGCGAAGGTTTTCCCCTTGGTTGCATGCCTGAACTGCCTTGTACGATAATCATACCTAATCATCCTTCCTGTTTCGCTCATCCTTCTGCTGTGGACGACTACCTTCGAGAGGAGACGACTGCTGGGCACATGTCGGGCCCATTCTCCAAGGACGAGGTGGAGCATATCCTCCAAGGCCCTTTCCAGTCCTCACCACTTATCGTCGCTGTCCAAACTCAGGCTCCTGGTATTCCTGATAAGCTACATATCTGCTGACACCTCTCCAAGGGTACGAAGCTCCACCCTTCAGTGAACTTGTTCATCAACAAAGAGGATTTCCCCACTCGTTTCGATACTGCCGCTCGGGTTGCCGAAATTGTGAGTACTATCCCATCTCAGTGGCTATCTGCCAGAGTCATGCACATGCGAGCTCATCCATCAGGGGTTGCCATCGCACCCAGAGGCTCGCACAGGTGACCTCCAGTACTCGCACAGGTGTTACTGTTCATCTCCATGCTATCTACTATCATCGTCAGAACAGTCTGACTGACTACTATCCCAGATTGCTTTGGCGCCACTGGGCACGCAGGCATGTATGTTGGACATTGAAAAATTCCATCGGACGTGTCCTGTCAATCCTCATCACAAGCCTTTCCTCATCGTCCAGGGACGAGACGGACAATTCTACATTGACCATGATCACCCCTTCGGGGCATCTTCAGCCAGCAGCAATTCTGGGATGATTGCCAATGCCACTGTCGACATCTGGCATGGTGAGGGTGTCATTCCCATTCTCAAGTTCGAGGATGACCTCCATCCTTTCTGATTTCCTTCACTCACAGGCACATTCTGTGAAGGTGAGTACCTCTACGATTATGACCGGGAAGAAATGCTCAGGTGGATTGCCCCTCTCCAAGTGCCTTGGCATAAGGAGAAGGGTGACAAAGCCTTTGTCTTTGTGACGACTTTCATCAGCTTCCTCTGGGATATCCCAAGGAAGCTGGTGTCTCTTCCCGAGATTAAACGTTTGAAGTTCCACGAGCGGGTGTGAGTCTTCTTACTCAAGTTCTGAGGGCATCGCTGCTCTTTGCTGGAGGTAGATAAGATCCATGGATCTCTCTGCCACGTCGCATTCGTCTATGTCGAGGGTCGTTCCTGACTCCCATCCATCTCCAATTTCTCAGCTTCGTTCAGTGGCAATGAGTTGACGCTGCGCTATCCTCCCCGATCCATGCTGTCAGACCTCGAATGGTGGCTTGACACTCTCTCAAACCCATCCCTTACCAGAGAACTATGCCCTCGGGGGCCTCTAGTTGACCTGGGTATTTCTGTCGATGCCTCCACATCATGGGGTATTGGCATCATTATCGGCGGCCAATGGGCAGCATTCCAACTCACTCCCAATTGGAAAACGGGAGGTAGGGACATCTGCTGGCTCGAGACGCTTGCTATCGAGCTGCTGATGTACATCCTAGTTACATCAGGCCACCACGATGAGCATATTCTGGTCCTCTCGGACAACGTCGGTGCTATGGGAGCACAGACGAAGGGCCAATGCCCAAATTGGCAGATAAACCTATCAGTATGTCGCACTTATTCCATCCTTGCTACAGCAAATATCATCCCTTCATACAAGTATATTGAGTCAGCGGCGAATCCAGCCAACCCTATCTCGCGTGGAGAACTTGGGTCGCTGGGGGATTGTCTTTCCGTATCTATCATGCTCCCAGAGGAGCTTGCAGATGTGCTTAGGCATGTTTAGTAAGCCCTTTGGCCCATTTGCGGGAGGCAGTCCTTCCGCGGAGCGAGGTATAGGGGCTGGGCCTCAAAGCCCTTCCCCACCGCGTCATACCCTGACTCCAAACTCTAAACCCGGGACTCTGGACCCTCTTTATCTCCTAGCATCCCTGAAACCAATTTCCAGACCTTCACCACCATGTCGACGCCCATCTCTCCCCTCCCCACCACCCTCTTTCCTGAACCTATGCCCTCACTCACCTCACTCTCCGCTCGCCTCTCTTGCTCCAGCTGTAGACCCAATCACAGCCAGTTCCTCCTCCAGCAACCCACGCTTGTCAGACTACAAGTGCACAGCTGTGCCACGTAGGCCCCATCTACAGAATAGGATCACGAGCAATCCGTTGCGCCCACACGTTGCAGCTGCAGATTGCCTTTTCTGCTGGACGACACCATATGCTATCGAGCACAACCAGACAGTTTTCGCATCGCTTCCCCCAGAACTTGCAGAGCGCGTGCACGCTGCTCTCTGGGGAGCCCACACCCCCAACATGAAATCCTCATATGCTTCTGCCCTGCTCCGTTTCACTCAATTTTGTGACAGATGGAAGATTCCTGAGCCCGACCGCATGCCCACATCACATGCCCTCCTCTGTGCCTTCATAGGCGAGCACAAGGGTTCCATCGCAGGTGGAACGATCAAGCTCTGGTTGTCAGGCTTGAAGGCCTGGCACAACCTCAGTGATGCCCCTGGCATGGAGATCATCATTGGATACAGCTGGCATGAGCTACTGCCTACAAGGAGGGCACCAGGCATAAATGGCCCCTCCGGGCACCAGTATCAATTGAGCACCTCCTCGTACTCCGAGGGGCTCTCGACCTGGCCAATTCATACCATGCAGCAATATGGGCTGTCGCCACAGTATCATTCTTTAGTTGCCGCCGACTGGGTGAGACCATGGTGATGACTATCTCAGCATTCGATCCCAAGTACCACGTATTGCATGCTGCTATGTGAGGACCCTATATTCCCATTACTGTATATCCTCTAATATAGTTTGCAGGGTCTCCTTCTGCACATTGCGCAATGGCACTACATCAGCGAGCTTCCATATACCATGGACAAAGTCAACTAGGGACCTGGGCGCAAGTGTGATCCTCACAGGCAGATCGGACACGCTCTGCCCTTGTGTAGCCCTCCAGAACCACCTGAAGGTCAACAGTGCCGTTCCGAAGGCCGCATCCCTCTTTGCCTACCTCCTTCCAGATGGTACGTGGTGCCACATGCAAAAATCTTCCTTCATGGAGTTCTGCATGGATGTCTGGTCTCGTGCATCCCTAGTGCATGTCCTGGGTCACAGCTTCCGTATAGGCGGCACAGTTGAGCTACTGCTCGCTGGAGTTCCCCCTGAGGTGGTCGCCGCTACAGGTGGTTGGACCTCGCTTGCCTTCCTCCTTTACTGGCGCCGTATGGAAGAAATCCTACCAATGAGCACCTCACAGGCATACAAGAAATCACACATCAATGATCTGGCTGAAATTTTTGAGCAATTCCACATCAACAATAACATCCCTCACTCCCTCGTCGACACCTCAGATGGTGACCTCGAAGTTTAATGTATGTTTCATTGGCCACATATCTATGTCGCCTGACTATTTCCCAGTTTATCAGCTTAATCAACGACTCCCGCATGTTATTATTGTACCATACACATAAATTTGCTCATACGAACACCGTTACATTGCAGCACATAGACGTGATTACTTACATACCATACATACTCAAATTTGCTTAAGATTACCCATACCTCATCTACGATAAGTGTCCAATGAAATGTTCTGCTCACCTCTGTCAGGGTAACCAGATCCGGCTCCTCAGAAAGCCAAATCTGCTTCGTTGTGAGCTTCGCTCCACTTGGTGTACCAGATTCAGCTTCTGGCTTGTTTCTGGTTCCCAGGCGCTCAAGACTTGGGCTTGCCACTTCGTTTGGGTACCCATCTCGTCGGACTACATCCCAGCTGACCAATCAACCTATTCTCAGGTTGGTCTGCTCCTTCCCGATGCTTACCCAAACTCGTGGCTCCAAAACGCCCTCATCTTTTGTAACGGTTTGTCACATCACTCATCACTATCTTTCCCTTTCTGTACTTTCCAGCTCCGTGTGAGCTGGATTCATACCCGTTATTAGATCGTTACTTACACATTCCTTTCGGACTCCCTTGAGCCTGCTATGGCTCTCCATTGCTCCTTACTTTGACTCAATACTTTATTCCAGAGTTATTCCTATCTATCCCTATCCTTCATAGTTTATCCTATCTCTTGGGTCTCTGCTTACATGTGATTCTTTATTAGTATATAAGTAGTATCGTAGGTAGGTAGATATCCAGGTTACAATATAAAACCTATCCTAGTTCAAAATATGTAACGCAGGTGCGCTGAGTCATGTGGCTGATGCTCTCACGTGTGAAATCTAAGCTTACTCGAAAGTCTCGTATCTCTGCTTCTATCTAAATCTTTTTGAACTTGTCTGGTTTCTTTGCTTAAATTCTCTGTCGCCTCTGGATCCCTGATCAACCCAGTATTCCTCAACGACTACAATACCAACACTTTCGACTTACTTCTTGGAACTTAGCTTGTTTGTTACAATGTCTCGCCGTTACAATCTTCATGGACAGCATGGGGAGAACGTGCCACTCTCTGACGATGGCTCAACCCCTCCCCATACACCTGTAATTGGTGGGTCACCCCTTGATTCTCCTCTAACCCCTGCTTCTGATAGGCCCTCGGTTGTCCAAGTGACTGGAGCTTCTCCCACCCCTGTCCTTTACAGTCAGGTGGCCAGCTCTTCTCCTGTGACAATCAAGGTCGAGGAGTCGGGTGGTTTATCCCCTGTTGATTCCCCTTCATCCACTGGTGACGGTGGCTCTGATGTATTTTATTCTTTGCCTATTGGTGGAGGGAACTCTTCTTTGCCAACCAGAAATGGTAGCAATGTTTCTTCATCCATTGGAAATGATGGCTCTGATGTCTCGATGGGAAGGGATGACAACCCCAACCCTTGGATTCAGGTTACACAAAAATCTTGCCGTAGCTGTAGTCTAGACCATAGGTCTGATAGCAGTAATAAATCTATTTTTTCTGGTTCTACTGTTACTCGGATTCATAAGGAAATGCATACCGGTAAAGGACGTGAATTCGGAGCACAAGACACTCCAATTCGCCAGGCTGAGTCCCTTCTAACAGAAGATCAGCAAGAACTTCTACGTCGACGGGCAGAGAATGTTCGAATTCATGATGCCCCGGAAGGAGGTCTCTCTGGGTCAAACATTGGAAACTCGGGTGAAGGTACTTCCTCGGGTAAAGGGAAAGGCGTGGACCCTGGAAACTGGGGGGCAGCATATCTTGAACATGATGAAGCTGACCCCGAGGAACAGCGCCACGCATTGGCCTTTTGGAATAGCTTGAAGTTGAAAGACGCAAGGACTCTCCAAGAGCTGTATGATCTTCAGGCCAAGTTTAACAAGCCAGATGACGAACCTGACCTCATATCCATTAAGATCAAGGAGCCCGAGATTGACTTGTCTAGCTTGCCTGTACCAAGTCAATCTCCAGTCCTGTCCCCACCTTGAGATAGACAAGTCACCGTCGAAGTCATCCCTGATGACGATGGTATGATGTACCGAAACACAGTCACTCCGCCATTACCGCTGAATCCTAGGGCTCATCAGATGAGCTCTCAAGAAAGCAAGAAGGAAAGAAAGACTACCTCAGTACCTCTTTCAGACTTGATGCATCAGCAGATCGAGCACATAGTTGGGGGACAACCTCATCAAGCAATGGAAGCCAACCTGATTGCTCGAGGAAGCAGGGCAATTCCTGACAAGTATATTTGACCTGCAGAGCAGATCAAACCCGACAGCCACTTAGGGCATGCCCTAAATGGTGCAGGAACTCACCAAATTTGCAGGCAGGATGTTATAATGGGTGAACCTGATGGTGATCCTTCTGACAGCTCTTCCTCGTCGGATTTCTCTCGCAGCTCAGGAAGTCGTGGCTCTATGGATGATGACTATCACCACACCCATGGCCGAAGCTTGAAGAGACGGCGCTCCCAAGAAGAGAATCTGTATCAACGTCCTAAACGGAAAATGATCCTGAAGCCAATCCCCCCAACCAAATATAATGGTGATCCGGATTCGTGTGTTTTCTTGAAGTTCCTCGACGATGCGACTGCCTATCTCAGAGAGGGAGGTGTTCCTCGGCGAGAACGGGTTCATAAGATTGGTACCTTCTTGACAGGTGCTGCAGCGGAATTCTATGAGGACATCATTCAAGACAATGCCCAGGATTGGAGGCTGAAACCTTTTTTCAAAGAGCTATACAGCTATTGTTTCCCATTAACATATAGAATGGAACAACGATGACTGTTGAAAAAATCGTTCCAGAATGATAAAACCGTCAAACAGTATGATGCCACCCTTCATCGCTTCTTCAACACTATTGGGATAATGGATGAGCATGAGAAGGTCAATCGTCTCTGGACTGGCTTACGAACGGTCATTCAACAAGGCCTGTGGAAGGAACGACTACATCCGGAATACTTGTCCTATTCTGAGGTAGTTTGGGCTGCAGAATTGATTGAGATCATTGAAAATGTTGGGTCCTCTTCCAAAACTGAGGCAAAAAAGAAGTCCAAGCCAGGCGATGCACATTCAGCACCCAAGACCAACAATTCTAAACCTGGGTCTAGTAGTCATCACAACAATCCTCAGAAGAACAAAAACAAGCAGTACTCACAACAGAAATTTCCCAATAAGGATGGGAAAGGCGGCTCAACCTCAGGAGCAGGAAAATCTTATCAGACTGCACCGAAGTGACCAGAGGTATCGGAGAAAGAGAAGGCCCATCGGAAGGAGGCTGGTCTCTGTTATCGATGTGGTAATGCTGGGCATATGGCTCATCAGTGCCCTGATGGGAAGACGGTTCAAACCGAATTGAAAACCTCACCTCTGGGTATTTCCACATCCAACATCAACTTCAATATGGAGGCGCTGCATGACTTGATGGAGACAGCAGATGACATTCATGACAGTATCAGGTTTGGAGCAATGAGCTTCGACTTGAAGTCGATCTCAGACGACACTGATTTTGAGGACGAGACCCTGGATTCTCAATCCATGCTGGGCTCGAATGAATCAGACTCGGATGATGATGAATTAATCAAAAATGAATGTAGTTTCTGTAGCCTGAATGAGAATGAGGTACACCATTTTGGAGGAGTAAAACACGTACCTTTGTGCAAGTTTGATGAGGGAGAACCTTGGCTAATTTCCCAGTATGATAGCCTCTTGAAGGGTGTGAGGGAGGAAGCTAGCCATCAATGGGGCCTGGATAGAATGCCAGACATTGAGGACTCGCTAGCAGAAGCCATCATACGGCATCTCACTGGATGTGAGAAGTATCCAATCTCGGTACCCAGCCCCGAGCGAATTGAACTCGAAAAATTCCTCGATGGACTGGTAAGTGGGCTTGCTTGCGATCTCTGGACAACACCTGAGATGCTCAGCGAGGGTGACGCGATGTCCATATGTTCTGAGGAGGAGGCACCCAAACAAGAGTATTCGGACGTCAAATCTGAGGATTCAATGGACGTTCCCTACTGGAGCAAGGATCCCAAGGTAATCATGCTGGATGGGACAATTGCTGCTGTGCCTCACCATGATTGGAACGAGTTCATCAAATCTTCCAATGCCCTGGAAAGGGAGATGAGATTGAATGAGGAAGATGGAGACACCATACCCTATGTGATCGCATTACCACCCCTGGGCAGGAGTGCAGGAGGATGACCCATAATTAACCTATGGGATGTCACCGTAAACCCTGGCCTGCAGGAGATAGAAGATGCCTTGGAATTGGAGGAAACGGGAGCTACGCTGCCCGAGGAGCATACTCCAACTGATGAGGTACATCCGGTACCTCGCCGCAAGGCTACATGGCCTGAGAAATCGGGTATGTGGTTTTATCGATCTTGGGTGAACACCTACCCTAGGTGTGTTGAAGAACGAGAGTCATTCATAGACTTGTTTGGCGATTCGCACGATCCCCGACCAAGGGCATTTGGCGACACAGTGGCGCAGAATGCTATGTGGCTGCTCGATATCCATGGACCTTATCCTGGAGATCATCAATTGGTACTGAACAATTGGTGTGAATTAGTGTCACCGATGGGCCGTTTCAAGGTATACCGGACCTCGGAAACTCACCATGTCATAGTTGACATGCATTATTACAACACGTATCAACCAGATGAAATCACGATCCCAAGCGCATGGCTGGAACAAGAAGATTTCTCCGTGGTATTATGGTATGCACAGGAACGGAGCCGATTATGCGGCATTCAGTTGAATGATTGGCCTATCAGAAACCTTTGGATCAAAGCTGAGAAAATGCGTGCTGCATTCCTCGACAACATTCCATATTACATGGAAGGTTGCTCATTCCAAGGTGACGATAGGTTTGCAGATGCCAACTGGCAGGTTTCTCCCAATGATCAGGAGGGACGTTTCACTTGCTATGATCCCAGCAGAGAAGTCCCTGCGTACATCGAGGACCGAATCTTGGGACTCGAGGAACCCTGGAAATTCGTGATATTGGAGGATCGTCATCGAGGAATACTAATGGCATTACCTCGGTTGTTCCTCTGACGGTTCTACTTTGACCTAGATCGGTGGTATCGGGTACACCTGGCCAAGCAAGCTTTCCAGGATGGCATGTGCGATGTCTGGAAGGAGTTGAATGAGGACGGAATGGACATTCCTGTCCTTGGGCTTTTGGCTACTGAAATGGTGGTACTGGAGGATGCCTAGCTCGGTCGTAGTGTCTGTGAAGTTCATGGACTCTTTTGTAAGTTTGAGGTGGGTCTGCGGTGAAAGGTAAGTTTGCTTCAGACCATTGAAATCAATGTGATTGCTGATGAATTCACCTTCTCAGCGATCCAACGTAACGCTGCCACGGTCAAGGATCCCTGCCGATGGGTTCCTCAGACTGTTGTAGTCACAGTGGAGATAAACAGGCATCCTTCCAGGGCATTAGTGGATACAGGTTCAATGGGAGATTTTATTTCATCTATGCTAGCAGATCAATTGGGATTAAAGAAAATAGAATTAACTTCACCATTACCTTTACAATTGGCGGTTCAAGGTTCACGTTCAAATATAAACTTCGGGGTGCGTTGTCAATTCAAGTACCAGTCAATCTCATGTGAACAGTATTTCAATATCGCAAATCTATCAAACTACGACGTTATATTGGGGACACCATGGCTGTTCCAGCACCAGGTTTCTGTTGGGTTTAACAGCTCGCGCCTAACCATAGGTAGCACGATCCTGCTGAAGATCGAGGGGCCTTCCGTCGGGGTGCTGGAATCCTGCGCAACTGTGATATACGATGAAGCATTGACGGTTTTCAGGCTGGAATTGGTTGAGTACACATGTCCATTGTTCAAGAAAGCTGGTGAAACACCTCTTCCTCCTTTGTGTGCGATTAACCACCCTATTCCGTTGATTGAGCTGGATAAGGTATACCCTTGGCGACCTTCCCGTTGCCCTGAAATGTTCAGGGAACAATGGGATGCAAAGCATAAAGCATATATCGAGACAGGTCGGTGGAAGGTCACTACTGCAACCAACACTGTACCAATGTTGTTAATTCGGAAACCTGGAACTGGATTGTTACGCACCGTTGAAGTGCTGCCTGCGTGCACAAGCTAGAAATGCAACAGAGTCGAAGACACTGATCACACCCACACCTAACACTACACACACAAACACACTCAAGTTTGTTGGGGGATTCTGATGCAATAGAAGTAGCGATACAAAAAACTGTATTCTCAATATCTCTAAGATACACATATAGCGATAGCGCTCGTATCGTATCTTGACTTCTCTAAGTCTAAAAGCTTTTCTCAAACAAGAGGAGCGACGTTCGTCGCTTGGCCTCAAGGCAAAGGGTTTTAACAACAACTCTATACGTCGATAGACGTAACCACAACTCTTCTAAAGTCGTGCGCTATTCAAACAGCCACAACGGACAACAGAACTAACCACTAGACATGACTCAAAGCACAGCGCTCCAAGCAGAAACCAATATACTAACACAATCCACACAAGCCACAGGGTCTATACCTATGTGCTTGAGCTTCCTAACCGATCGTAGATCCACAGGGTTCCAACCTATGCGATCCAGAGAACACAAACTAACACAGATAACCCCGTCTGACAAGCCAAAGGGTTTGAACCTTTGCCAACCTGCAGAAATACAGAAAGCAAGCACTAATCAGACCAAAGGGTTTGAACCTCTGCCACCTGTAGTGCCTTGCGTCACACAAGAACCTCAAAGAAGTGAGAAAGTGTCCACACTGACACTCAACTCGGGTTCTCTATAGGAGTGCAAGTCAAACAATGACTGAAACCTGTGCACAAAGTGCTGCGTTAACTTTCTTTGTCTAGCGCACTACTCAATATCACACAATAAGTCTCAGCTAATGTCTATATTCTCTCGCTCGAAGCTACAAACAACTCCAAGTGCTAGAGTGCGTGGCAGAAAAGCTTTGCACTGTTACACCAGGGGTCCAAAACTTGTACACTACTTCTATCCTACTGTATTTATACTGTCTATGATCTACAAATTAGTACAACTGGTTATAGTATTATTTCTTCTGCGGCCTTCCATCCCTTGCATCCCACGCATGCCGCATGAGCACACCATCGCTTGGCACTTAGTCAAATGCCCGACTCGGACCCAGACTTTGTAGCGCGCATGGTTGTGACATCGGTTAACACTGTACCCAGTGATAGGTCACGTCTCCAGTTATATCCTCGGAGATATCTCTTATCAAACAAGCCCCAATCCAACTTATTCATATTTCTCTAAGTGTCTCTGTCATTTGTGATGACTTAGTATTCGTCTAGGCCTTGCGCTCTTCGGCCAAAGTGAGTCTTCTTGGTTCTATTCGTTTGTAGCTATTATATCAATATGTGCGCAAGTTGCCGGTCAATCTGTACCTTGTGCGTCATAGATCAATGTCTCTCATAGTTTGTCTAGTATCACACATGTCGCTAATTATTATATTCTGATACCTGCGCAATGTTATCTTGGTGCAGTTAGTATCAAGCACTGAGCTCTCATACTTAGATTGACCTTATCTAGTATCGCTCTAAGCTAGAGCATGCGCTCTACCAATAGTCACTTCCAATATTCATTGTACTTGCTTAATACCATTGCGCTCTTTGTATATTCTCTCTTATTGCACTCGCAGACTTCTATTTTAGGTATGCAATGCCTAATAATGCGAAATTACATGTGTAAACGCCCTGGGGGCATGTCACCATGGTGGATCTTCGTGCTCGTAATGCCAACATGAAGAAGATGGCTTCCCCACTACCAGACATTGATGGTATTCTGCATCGAGTAGTGTGTGCTAAATACTTTTCGCTGATGGATAGCAGTGACACATACGAACAAGTTCGTGTGGTCCCAGAACATGTCGTGCATACAACTGTGTCAATGCCTGATGGCAATATGGTCAGCTTGGTGATGCAACAGGGCAACTGTAATGCACCTGCTACTTTTCGGGCGATCATGAATCATATATTCTCGCCATATATAGGTCATTTTATGGACATATACCTCGACGATCTCATCATGTACTCCAATACCCTAGAGGAACACATGAAGCATGTAAAGGTCATCATCGACATACTGACCAAAGAGAAATTTTACCTTGGGGAAAACAAAGTCCACTTCCTCGCAAAGGAATTGAAGGTGCTAGGCTGGATAGTCGATCACCATGGTATTCAGATGGACCCAGACAAGGTCGATGCCATCATGAAATGGCCAACACTGACAAATAAGGAGCTGTTAATGGGTTTGCTCGGTTTGCTCGGGTACTTGGCAGATGATATTGCGAACGTTCGGATTCCTATGGGACATCTCAGTACACTGACAGGGACGACGACACTGTTTAGGTGGATGTACACTGAGCAATGTGCCTTTCAGGAATGCAGGGCCCTTGCGAGTGGATGTCGGGACCATCATCGCGTTCCACTTGACTATTTGAAGAATGCACTGCCAGTATGGCTGGTGACTGATGGATGCGCTATGGGCATCGCTGGTGCCATTGTCCAGGGAGTGAACTGGAACACAGCCAAAGTCGCAGCATTCTACTCCACGAAACTGAACTCAGCACAGCGGAACTATCCTGTACATGAGATAGAGATGCTGGCTGGCGTTAAGTCGATGATGCGTCATCGAGATATTCTGCAGGGCATTAGGTTTACTTGGATCACGGACCACAAGGGCTTAATTCACCTGTCTCAACAGCGTGGCCTTTCGGGACGACAGGCTCGCTGGATGGAAAAACTCACCGAATTCGACTTTGAGATTGTATATGTACCCGGCACCGAAAACGTGCTTGCGGATGCTTTGTCTCGAATATGGTCGAACGAGGCTCCTGGCACAGTTAGAGGCAGGGGGGCATATACTTACCATGACGTTGTCTCTAATGATTTTGTGGAGACAGCTGGCATATCGGTGCCGTTACTGGCAGGCTTAGAGGCATCTTGCTTGGAGGGTAACAATTGCTGGGTGATTGATGCAAATGCAATGTCGCTCCGGTCAGAGCGACAACCATCTGCGTGGGCACGGGGACTGGATAACAAGATTGTGCCAGGGAAGATGATATCTAACGATGTGGATTCCGCATCTCGTGGACGTCGGAAGGAGGGTGGGAATGAGAGAAAGAGCAAGATGACAAGGAAAAAACACGTCACAGAAGTTGATCTTGATCCTGTGGAGGCTGATTTGCCTCTGGTTACCCCAGATCCGGGGATGCCAGCACAGCCTCCAATCAAAAATGGCACTAACTACTCTGCTAATGATGCTTCTCTGTTCACGGTACTAGCAGAAGGATGAGCTGGATTGGACTTATCCTCTGTCTTGACCAACAATTACTCCCATGATTCCCTATTCTGCAAAATCTTGGCGCAACCCAAGGACTACCAAAACTTCGAGGTTGAAAATGGTCTCATATTCCTTAGAATGGAAGATCACAAGCTGTTATGTATTCCTGAGCATGTACACAAAGGACATAGCATGAAGGAAATCACTATTGATGAAGCACACTCCTTGCTGGCGCATCTAGGAGCGCGCAAGACATTGGCATACCTTCGTGACCATGTATAGTGGAAAACCATGGCCAAAGATGTTGAATCTTTCTGCAATTCATGCGTGACTTGTAAATGCACGAAGAGCAATACACAGAAACCATATGGTTTGCTGCAACTGTTGAACACTCCTACGTATCCCTGGGAAGTTATCGGAATTGACTTCATGGATTTCTTACCAGAATCAAAGAATCAGGATGGAGTGTTTGACATGCTCACCGTGATCATAGATCACTTTACTGGAATGGTACATCTCATTCCAGGACGTATGAACTACAAGGCCAGGGATGTGGCTGAACTTGTCTTTGAAGAGGTATACAAATTGCATGGACTACCGAAAGCTATAGTCAGCGACCGAGATTCGCTGTTTACCAGTCTATTCTGGACGCACCTCCATAAGCTTATCGGGACCAAGCTCAAGATGTCGAGCACGTATCATCCTGAAATGGACAGGCTAACGGAAAGATCCAATCGGACGGTGATACGCTTGGTATCAGGCTACCCGTAGATTTTGCGAATTTTATACAAATTAATGCAAACTACTAGCTGTACTAAGGACTAGAGTGGAGACTTCGCACTACTAAGTCGAGTCATCTAGATCAGTGTTGAAGCACCTAAAACTGTAACAGAAGAGGAAGTAAGAGAAGACATCTAGACAAGTCAACTCTACAAGCCTTTCGAGATTACTTGCTATTTCCTGTTTAAAAACAGACTACACATAGTCACCACACAAACGGGACCTCACTGTATCTAGACGAACTCAAAAACCAGAAGTTAGAAAACCTGAACTAGATTAGCTTGTCAAACTCGACAAAGCTGAAAACCACTTCGAATAGTTACTAAGTCACAATGGAACCAAAATCCTCCATGAACTTAGTCTAAAAAGAAATGAATGAGAAACCCTGAACCCTGCATGAAAGAATAGCCTAGTCAGGAACCCGAGGTACCAGTCTAGATCACGCAAGTGATCGCGACCATACAATCTCGGTACCTCGATCGATCCACGATCGATGGTTACATCCACTAAGATACTAAGGCAATTAAACAAGTACTGAATGAATAGCCACACGGCACCATAGGAAAGTGGAGGCAGGAGTGCCTACGGACCAGCATGGCACCCCTAGGCAATAGAAAAACCCGTCGCCTCCCTGTATAACTGAATGAATATCTCGGAATCACGCAATTCTTATAGAATAATTACTCATCGTTTGTATTACTACGCATAATCACGCTACTAGTAGTCTAGATAAGCGACTCCTATACCTAGGCGTAGAATACTATAAAATACCGTCATCTAGACACACAACAGCAGGAAAGCATTCCCCCGTGTTTGTGCTAGTGGCCCATAAGCTACCTAATCAAATAACGGATTTAAGTGCCTGTCCTCAACTGAGTAATTCGTTGCTAAGTCACCCAATAAGAAAGAACAAGTAGTTGAAGTGAAATAAGCCCTAGAACACTTTGAGTTCGAACAATTGAAAGAGTCAGCGTACTCTAGAGTCTGTGTGCTCTTTGCAAGTCTGTGTACTTGACGTAGGATCTGTGTATCCTTTGTAGAAGTCTGTGTACTTCTTTGTCTCGAGTCTGCAAACTTGTGTTGAGAGTTAGTGAACTCTAGAGCCTGTGAGCTCTTTGTAGAACCTGTGTGTTCTTTGATTGTTTGAGTTAAGAAGTAATCTAGACCAGCTATTTGCTCGCCTAGACGACGTTTGTTCTCTGAACTAGACCAGTTCCTACCTACCTATTAAAACCCCACGTCGTTATAACCCGTTATCTCGACTAGCGTATCTTGTGTAAACATCTTCTAGATCAGAATCAGAAGTAGTTTTTGAACGCCTTACATTGAATTATCAAAGTCTAAGATCGTACACAAGTGCTTCTACTGTACTCAACCTCAAACTTACAAACATTGGTGATAGTGTGAGTGTTTAGAGTGAGAGTTAGACTCTAGATTTCTCATCTAGAGTTTAGTTTTCCTTTGAGCGCTGCCCATTACCGAGCACATCAACGGTCAGAGCAATGCTTCAACAATGTGTTTCAGCAGACCAGAAGGACTGGGTATCAAAGCTACCAGCAATTGAATTTGCTATTAATTCTGCATGGAATGAAACTACAGGATATGCCCCTTTCTTCCTTAACATGGGACGCATGCCTCGGTCAATGATTTGGGACAATCCAGCCAATACGGAATACCCTGGAGTACGGGCATTCGCTCAACGACTCAAGTTGGCCGTGGTAGCCGCGCATGATTCTATTCTTGAGGCTCGTGTCAAGCAGATAAGGGACGCCAATCAGAAACGATGTGCAATCCCGTTCAAAGAACGAGACTTGGTGTATCTCTCTACCAAGAATATCTCCTTTCCAAAAGGATTGGCCAGGAAAATGATCCCTAAGTACATGGGACCTTACCTTATCTCGGAAGACTTGGGAAACAGATCGTTCCGTCTTGAATTACCATCAAATTTGAAGAGCAGGGGAGTTCACGACGTCTTCCACACATCATTGTTAAGGATACATGTCCCTAATGATGATAGGCTCTTCCTGGGACGTTCTGACAATCAAGTTATGTGAATTGATGACACCAGTGGAGAATGGGCAGTGGACCAGATAGTGGGCCACTCGGGCTCTCGAAAAGATGCCCTCTTCCAGGTAAAGTGGAAGTCTGGGGATGTAACTTGGCTCCCGTATGATAAGGTCGACCATTTGGATGCCTTAGGAGAATATCTAGATGCTCTCGGAATCTCGGATGTCGCTCAATTGACAGACAGACAGGTACCGCATCCTGGAGACAGCTCTGACACCGAGGAGGTGGTCGAAATGCAATGCAATTCAATTGAACATTATCTATCCTCTGGTGACAAGATAAGCATTAAGGTAAAAGAGAATCAGCGTACTAGCATAAGAGAGAACCCCAAACATTCCTTTTGCCCCACTTGCTTCCACATCCTCGCATCATATCAGCACTCGACCATGGCCACCACAGCGTCTCCATCCCTTTCTTCTCTTACCACCCTCCCTGCATCGATGACTGGCAGGCAGATATTCTTGAAGTATTTTGCCAAGCTTGGAGGACCGTACTGGAAGGTCATTCTACCCGAGACTGGGGAGAGCTTCCTTGTACAGGATTCAAACCTCATATTCGCCCTACTTTTCGATAAGAAAGTACGCACCAGCAAATTCGACCTTGATCAAGACCCCATTCCCTTCATCTATAGTCTCATCTCCATGGCCTATAACTGGCAGGAGTATCCCTGCCATTTCGCCGTTGTACCTACCTCGCATGTCAGTGCTGATTGCTCTACCAAAGGAGAATCTCCCTTACTCGCTCACTTCTTGGGCAAACATTCCCCCCTCATACCCGGCTCGACTTCATCCACCTCTACTGCCAGCGTCGACAGCATTCGAGTTGCTACCGCATTCGTGTTGAAGGAACTCGGGATGGAAGGCATGACCTTGAAGGCTGCGAAGTTGCACTACCATGCGGTGAGCCATGATGCAGCCAAGCAGGCCAAGTTCGAGGCGGCTATGGACGATAAAAGGGAGAAGCGCCGTATTGAGGAGTTGCAGCAGTCGATGCAGGCTGAGTTGGAAGGAAAGCAGGACTCCCTGTCAACCTGGGGACCAGTCGGTGACATTGAGGGCAAAGACGAGGGTCCTGACCGAAAGAAGGCAAAGATGGGTGAGCATTCAAAGCAATCTACACTTGATGATGTGGCGTTCGAAGGGCTCTTTGGCGTTGGTCTTGGGGTTGATGACAACGCGACTCTGGATGATGAAGCGATGGAGTAGATTTGTCAGAAGTTATGAGTGGACTTCGTAGTAGTGTCAAGACATCTCTGCGAGATCTCTGGAGGGCGGGTGTAACGATTCGTCACATCACTCGTCACTATCTTTCCCTTTCTGTACTTTCCAGCTCCGTGCGAGCTGGATTCATACCCGTTATTAGATCGTTACTTACACATTCCTTTCGGACTCCCTTGAGCCTGCTATGGCTCTCCATTGCTCCTTACTTTGACTCAATACTTTATTCCAGAGTTATTCCTATCTATCCCTATCCTTCATAGTTTATCCTATCTCTTGGGTCTCTGCTTACATGTGATTCTTTATTAGTATATAAGTAGTATCGTAGGTAGGTAGATATCCAGGTTACAATATAAAACCTATCCTAGTTCAAAATATGTAACGCAGGTGCGCTGAGTCACGCGGCTGACGCTCTCGCGTGTGAAATCTAAGCTTACTCGAAAGTCTCGTATCTCTGCTTCTATCTAAATCTCGTGTTAGCGTCAGCCGCGTGACTCAGCGCACCTGCGTTACATCTTTCGACACACCACTCAAATACACTAGTATTCGAGTGCCCTACTCAGCCAGACATTACATTCGGACATCATCTTCCCTAGCCTAGGCGAACTAGCTTATTCCGAGATAAGCCTGCAGCGAGGCACGAGCGCAAGGCTTATCGGAGGATAAGATAAGCCAAGGCGTAGCCATCCACCAGATACGTAGGCAAATAATACAATTATTTGGGGATCTGACCCAGCGAAAGATTTGCTCTCTCCTCCCACGTCGCCTCGCAACCTTTCTCTGGCCAGTATACGGCCGTCTCCACTATTCTTTCGTCCCACCCACCTACTCCCTACAGTGTTTGGTGTACCAGATTCGGCTTCTGGCTTGTTTCTGGTTCCCAGGCGCTCAAGACTTGGGCTTGCCGCTTCGTTTGGGTACCCATCTCGTCGGACTACATCCCAGCTGACCAATCAACCTATTCTCAGGTTGGTCTGCTCCTTCCCGACGCTTACCCAAACTCGTGGCTCCGAAACGCCCTCGTCTTTCGACACACCACTCAAATACACTAGTATTCGAATGCCCTACTCAGCCAGACATTACATTCGGACATCATCTTCCCTAGCCTAGGCGAACTAGCTTATCTCCCTGAATGCGCTGATTCCATCTTGGAGGTGATGGCAGACAAGTTGTCGTCTAGGTCATATCTAACATCTCGCGCAGGTTCATCGAATCTGAGGCCTCGTAAAGTCATCACCTCGTTCACTGAAACGGGCCAAGCAGAGTCTTCTGTCAAAGTTCCACTGCAGCGGGTCTACACTGGTCGAAACTTGGCCGTTATACCATCCTCCCTTGCCGACACGCCCTGCGCTACCCTCGGAGTCCAAGGTATCTTGGCTCAGCTCAATGCCACCCTCGAAACGTCACATACCTTCCATACGCCATACCTCTTCTCCCTTCTTGAAGGTTACATCAAGAACAACTACGATTTCGGCACGGCTTATGGCCATCTGCGTACAGTATGGAAGACCAATGATCCCAGCACCATCCGAGAGGAACTACGCAAAAGCAAAGAGAAGGACGAGAAGAGGCGACGAGAGGCGCTGGTAGGAAACCGGGTTGTGGACCCGTGGTTGCAGCCTCGACGTGTTTGGGACCTTTGGAGTAATCGCGTGGTGCCCTATTGGGCTGCTGGATCTATATTTCCAGTGCCCATATCACACGCATGGGTGGATGCGAGCGAGCTCGTGGGCGTGTGGACGGTCATCAACGGGAAAGAGTGGCCCGCCCCCCTCCCGAAGGACGCCAACCTCAACCTCATCCGGATCGAGATGCTGAACTGGGCGTGGAGTACACGTGGCTGGACGTGCTCTGTTTGCGGCAGCCTGGCGGGTGGCGAGAGGGTCTGCGCCTCGAGGAGTGGAAACTGGACGTGCCCACGATTGGACGTGTGTATTGGCATGGGCGGGTGGTGATCTACTTGAGCGGGTTGGGCCGGGCGGTCGGGTTCGGGGAGGGCGATTTGGAGAGTGAGCGGTGTTGGTTCAGGCGCGCGTGGACGTTGCAGGAGGTCGGGCATGAGAAGATCCTCGCCGGGGATACGCCTGACGGACCGTTGCATGCCAAGCCTATAGACAGGCATGGGAACTACGCGTCCGAGATCCTGACGCGGTTCCACAAGCAGCTCGAGTTGGTGTATCAAAGGAGCGTCACAGATTTCTCTGGTGCCCTGACAGACATGCAGCAGCGAGTGTCGACAAACCCCGTAGACAAAATCGCGGGACTGGCATTCCCTCTGTGGTCCAACACGATACCAGCATACGATGGCAACAAGCCTCTCGAAGACGCGTGGGTCGCTCTGGTGGACTCGATGAACTCCCAGATGCGCGCGGACTTTCTCTTTTTGTATCCTCAAGTTGGGCGGGGGGACAAGAGATGGAGGCCGACGTGGGCGCAGGTGATGATGAACGTGCTGCCTGCGCCAGCCGGGTATCTTGGAGATGTGCAGCATGATGATGCGACAGGTGCGGATCAGTATCATGGGCCTTGCATCGAAAGGGGACTGGTGCGAGGATTGGATGTTGGACCGGTGCAAGGACGTGATCGATGTGGAGAGTTGGTTGTTCAAGGCACCGATGGGATGGCGCGCGCATTCGAGATCCTCGTCACTCACCAATCCATCATACCCGAAGGCACGTACACCTTGCTCGGTTCATACGCATGGGACTTCGAAGGCAACGTAGCACGTCCACAATATTGGACTATTGGGAAACGCCTATCCCACCACAGATTTCAGAAAGTGTCCGTGTCCCAGATCAGTAATTTTGATGAAATAACAAGGTTGGCAAATCTGGGCATTATCAATGTGTTTCCCAATGTCCTTGTTTGATAGAGTTGCGGTCTTTTTTGAATAAATGTATTTTGGTCAGGCATACTTACGAGCTTTGTTCGGCCTTTAAGCTATACGTGCAACGACTTGGTCCAGAGGGATAATCCGCTACCACCAGATCATAGAAGTAGTACCAATTATAGCGCACCCTCAGACCAATCTCGAACATGGTGATAGGCTTTCATAGTTTCTTCATTCGATGTTTCTGTGTCGTCATGATGAACTTGGAACTTGGAGACGCGTCAAAGATGGACCACACACTATAAACAACGGGTCATTGGCACCCAAAGCTTCATAGGCGCCGAGTGTGAATATGTCATCTTGAAGCCGCTGTCAGCTGAATTTTGCTCGATCAACTCAGAAAAATCGTCGCGTGCATGAGCCTATTCGGAAATTGTCAGAAAATTCACAACTTTGCGAGCGAAAGCTTGCAAATTATTTCAAAACGGTCGGGTGCTCCCGTTTGGCTGGGTAGACCGACATGCGGTTGGACTCGAACGACAATCTCGAAGGGTGGTCCCCTATTGCAAATCCACTTTCTCGCGCTAGTCACAAAGTAAGCAAAATACGCGACTCATGGGGAGGGTGAGACTCACTGCGTACCAAAAGCCCACACAGATATAAATCGGAAAGCGCCTTTATCGTTGCATTATTGACGGAGGGTATGATATCTGTAGCTACGTCCCTCTAGCCACCAAGTTCGGAGGATGCATGAAGAAATAGAGCACCAAGTATTAACGTAGTTTTGTCTGTGTTGTCTAAGGGTACGTAGTGGTGAGCTGGGCATGAGCGGTAGCGATGTATCGTTCAACTGTAAGAGCGGACATTCCGGCGGCTAACAAGCAAATTGATAGACGGTCAGTGCATATTTCCAGGAGCCGAGTGGGAGTCAAAGTCAGTGTTACTATAGTAGTAGACTCAGACTCGAGGAATTCTATCACTTCCAGTTGGAGGTCGTAGCAATTTGAAGGAAGAGACATTCCCTGAGTGCGCCTCAAGCAAAAGATAATTCGCGTATAGACGAACACATGATAGGACGGAAGCTACAGATAGCTACTATCCACCCAGCTGGTATAGGTACTACCCAAGACGTCCGATATGGTATACCCGCTAGTCGAAGACAGCTTCGTCGAAAACGACGCACGGGTACCAGAAGCACCGGACCCTAATCAGAAAGCCTGAGGCGCAAAAACCTAGAGATGAGCAGCGGCTACGTACCGGTACTTGCATATTCAGCAAATGTAACATGGTCGGTATTGGGTGAGCTGGTAGACCACTGTTCCCAGCCAGCGCCGTTGATCAGGTTTCCGAGGGAGCACGACGTGTAGACGACACTATTGGACGCGGTATCTCTTCAGCGGAGCGCAATGGTGGGTAAGATATCGGGTGGCGTACCGAGCGTAGTTTCCCCATGGACGCCCAAGGTATACTTTTCCTTGAAGGGACGTCGTCGCCGCGCTACTAGTAGTGATAGTCGCTTTATTAATGACAACTGGTGCCGGAGACCAACAGTCAAATCATCTGATATTCCATTCGGATGGACTCACACAAACTAGTCCCGGACGTTCCAGACGAGGCGGTACGTCCGCTAGCCGTGATTGCTCCAGCACCCACGGAAGCAATCATGTTCTTATGGAAGTACGCCCGTGCGTATTGGCCGAAAATATAATCGACGGCTCCTTCGATATAACAAGAACCATAGAACTGGTTACCGGTTTCGGCGAGGACTGTGTCTTGATAGCTAGTTACGTCTGGTCAGATGCTTGCCTTGTTACTAGGTACGAGAATAGCTCGCCTGTAAAAGCCCACGCCGTAATAACCTTGGTTCGATCCATATGCACTCAGAGCCAACGCCTGGCCGTTCGTGCTCGCTTGGCCGAACTAGAGGACATATGATCAGAAAATATTCCCATAGACGAGTCACAGGCGCACCGTGTTTTTCACGTTAACGTTGTACAATGCAAAGTCGTCTTTGTGCACACGGAGGGTCCCGGTCAGGTCGTCGGTGCCTGCAGTACCGAGAGAGCTCGAATGAGTGATTGTAACCGTGTTGCCCGTGTAGCTGCTAGTATCCGACGTCTGGCCCATAATCTGAGCACCCGGGCCGGATATCAGCACCATTGGCTACGGGTCGGGTTATGACAGTGCACGTACCGTCGTCTTGCCTTTCCTATCGATATATACTTGCTCAGAGTAAGTCCCTAAAAAAAGAAAGAATCTCTCAGTCTCCATACCAACTCTGACAAGGAAGATCGACTTTCCCGCATAGATGAAGATAACCTTGGCAGTCCCATCGCTAGCGAGCGAATTCACAGCAGCCTGCACCGTGCTGTATTCCCCTGACTTTGTTCCGCTCCCCTCACGACGACGGCGCCGCTGGGCGCAGATGTGCGGCTGTCCCGCTTCACAGCGGGAGTCCCGTTCACCACGGTGGTGGCGAAGAGAGTGAGAAGGGAGAAGAGCGTGAAGGCTCGGAGGGGAAAGAAAACCATCTGTGTTGCCTACAGACTAGTATCCCGTTCCACCATCTTTAAATACCTCGTTGCTTGGCGCGGAGGATTGCGTCCGAGGTTCAACCGAAGAGAGCAGACGCCTGTAGCGTCGAAACCTTTCGCGTAGCAACATAGTGCTAGACCGAACCTCAAAAATATTGGGCTCCGGACGTGAGTCGGTTTCCCGAGTTCCAAAACAATTATGTAACAGACAAAAGTTGGCTGAAAAAGTAACGGTCTTATTTCAGTGGGCGTTACCCGTCTGAATTATTCCGGATTTTCACAGACCTTTTCCCCGCTGGCCTGCAAGCTTGAGCCTTGAATGTTGAGAATTGGTCAGTTTCCGGTTCTACTATGTAGTTCGGCGTTTGGACTTCCGGGTGATTACCCACGATGGGCACTTTAGGCCTTTGTTAATATTGCCGCTCACGATTTTATTGCAACTGTCGAGAAGTGTTCAGAACTACATAGCGGCTCTTCTCGTTCTACAAAATTGGCTTCGGCTCACATCGGAGGGTGTCGGCTTGAACGACCCATGTTCCCGTCATGGTCCTTAGCTTTCCACAGTTTATGATCATCGTCAAATACAGAAGAACAACAACACTTGAAATTCGCCTATTTCACAAAGTTCTACAGAAGAGGGGAGAGCATGCGATCACATCGAGAGGATAGCCACCAGCAAACCCATAGAAACCAGTCAGGGGTCCTGGGTCCAGAAGCAGAGATTGTGCCGATTACGACTACCTCCTCGTCGTTCGTCTAGGTCTTGAGTCCTGTAGTAACGGTTCACAGTATTCAGGTGGCTGGCACTTCAGCAGAGGTCGACCCATTCAGCTCCTTCAGTCGTTGGTTTCGTTTTACGAAGTAATTCATCGCTATACAGATACAGAACCACAGGCCTTGAGAGTCGTTAGATGACATGGCTTTCTCCTACGTCAGACGACGCTCACCGAATCCGGCAACAGGAACAACAGGAAAGCGCAGCGTCAAAGGTAACACAGGTAACGGGACAAGTCACCTCGGAGCCTGAGATAGACCTAGTCGAACAGTCAGATATAGTCAGTCATTCACTAACTTGGCCGGGGAGAGGCAAGCTGATTCACCCGTCATAGCATCGACCATCATCGGCGTGGTATATAGTAGTGACGTCTGTTTTGGAGATGAGTATGCCACTACTAATAGGGGAAGCGTATGTTTGAGATCCGGTGCGGTTGAAGCCTGAAGTCAAAATGAAGAGAAGAAGCAGCCTCTTCAGCGGAGATGAGTGGGTGGCGGACATGGTGGACGATGAAACGAGACGAAAGAAGGAGATAGAAGTTTTTTGAAGCATGGCGTTTATATATGCCGAAGAACAATGACTGTTGTCTTTCCTGCTGAGGACTGATGTTGCCAAGACAAGAAAAACAAGGCCTGCATAAGTAGTGCACGACAACAATTGCGACGGCCAAAGAGGGTTGTCGCAGGCGCTACTAAGCTAGATTCGCGAAATTTCTAAGGTAACAGAGCGCGTACGTGTGAGAAGTGGAGGCGGCTCACCGACGGGTTGCAATCAAGAAGCCTCGAACCAAAAAAAAAGAAAGGCTCTGATTTTCCTGCAGAGCCGGGATGCCGCGGTCTAGACCGACTACGGCAATCAACGGCAATCATTTTTATCCCCATCATTTCAAGTTGGTCCCTCCAGGTCCCTCCTTCACTACATACAGCGCAGATTTCACAAGTAAGACTTTTAGCAGATACAATCGCTCAATCATAACTCGTTCTTGCAGGATCTTCAAATACCACAAAAATGTTAAAAACAGATGCTTCCAGTCGACAGCCTTCCGTGAGTCAAGTCAATGACTATCAGTTCTAAGCTGAAATCTTCTAGGTGTCTATAACCTGCATCCCTTCAGAGATCATTGACGAGATAATTGATTATCTGCGGGATGACAGCCGTACTCTCCTTCGTTGTTCCATGGTCTGTCGCGTCTTCTACCCTCGAACGCGGACGCACCTGTTCCGAATTGTCGATATTCGACGCAGGAGTAACTCTGCTGCGCGGTTTATCGCTGTTACCAAAGCTTCCCCGCACCTACTATCATGCGTCACAGACACAAGAATTCTCGGGACGACAGTTCATTCCATTCTCGCCCCCGTACTCCCGTTGATGAGCAATCTGGCTTCGTTGAAAATACAATTCATCAAACTTGCGAGCATAGCCGACCTTCACGCTCATGTATTCCAACTGTCGGGGCTCAAGCAGTTCTCTCTGGACGGTTTATACTATGATAAAGAGGGACTGCCCTTCAGTCCGCCACCTACGCGACGCGGACCGGCCCTTGAGAGGATAGACATCGTGGCCGACGGGGACCCGCTTTTACTTCCGTCCTTCTTTCGCCCGGGATTGTGGTCCGTATACGCCAACTCCTTGCAGTACCTCGAGGTGGACAAACCCTCAGAAAAGGATTTGCATGTTCTATCCGACCTCACACGCATTGCAGGCTCGTTGAAGCACTTGCGACTGTTAGAGGTTCAGTGGGATGGTATGTCTGCGCTTCTAGTTTCTATGAATGCTAAAACGAAACCACCGTCGACAGTACGTCATTGGCCCGATCCTCCTACGCTTGTATTAACAGGTCTAGAGACGCTGTCTATGGAAGTATGGTATAAAGACGATCTTGCAAGGATTGACTTATACCTTTTGAACTGGCTGATTAGTTCGCTCTCTTCCATGGATGAAACATCGTCCCTCCGGCGCCTGGAGTTGAAGCTCAAATGCTGGCAAGACAGTGAATTCCAAGAAGTGGACGAAATGTGGCCATTGTGGATGAAGCTGGATGACGTTTTAAGCCGCCCCGATCTCTCGCGGCTGGATCAACTGAAGGTCAAGATAAGCGGCGAAGAAACCACCCGAGAAGGATTGCTCTGTGCTAAGGTTTTGACCGGTCATAGGTTTCCGTTGGCGCTGGAAAGAGGCATCCTTATGGTTTGCACGGACGAGGGTGATTGATATCTATTGTCCTTCAATTTGCTCTGCTCTTTCTTGCAATATCGTAGGTACGTCACCATTATGTCGCCTTGTCGCTCGGTACCTGGTACATGTCCAATCACGTTGTTCTTAGCATTATGAATCCTGTTTGCCCAACTATCAACAAAATGTATGTGAAATTTTTGAGAATTGACATCTCTTGCGACACTGACATAGGTACGTCACCACCAGTAGTCAAACTCGACGGGTCAACGACAAAATGAAACCATCTAGTTGCTGCGGCGCCATCTATCTCGATGAACCGCTCCGAGCCAACCCACTACTAACTGGACATGTTTGCATGAGTCGTAGGATCAATCAATCCAGCAACAACAACCGCATTTTTTGACTTGATTCTTCCTTACTACCATCCACTACGACTGCGGCCTTTCCAACTTTGAACACATCGAATCCTTCAATCATGCGGTCAAGTCTAGTGGAACCGGGCTATTTCTTGAGGTGCTTCTGATTCTTACCTCTTTACACCGACTGCCGCACCCGCGAGTGATAGGTCGGATCTCTAAAGCATGTCGCCCGGAGGAGAGGAAGATACTTAGGCTTGGGAAGTTGATTTATTTCTCCTTCTTTTCTTCTCTGTGCCTACACTGTTTCACGTTCTAGGGCGACCAACGTCTGTCAGGTCAAGTACTCACACCGACGCGAAAGCGATCATCGAAGGACCAGCTGGTCGCCGATCCAGACTTCTTTTTTTGTCGCAGAAATACATATTCGCTCGAAAAGGAACCTTGAACCGTTGTCCGTTAAGGATGGAACGAAGTTGTTGCACTACGTCTGGTGTACGTGGGGGCACCGACTTTCGCACGTTACACGTTGATATCAGCACTGGTCTCAGTCAAGATGCCGAGCTATGATCCTCGTCCGCGGAGGAGCTTTGCATCACGAATGACTGCATCAAACGGTTGATTGCCCGCTCAAGGTCACAGGGAAACTGAATAAAATGAAGGTGAATAGACTTCAGAGATACTTTCATCAGTATGTCATAGCAAACGCGACTCCGTTAAATGACTGATCAGTGATATGTCCCCCGTTTTACTCTAACAGCTTTTTTTAACGTGTAACGTAGCTTCGACTCAACGGGGACTTGGCATGGTTCGAAACTGGAGTTCACTTTCATATTCGATTCTCGCAAGTGTCAATTAGGTGAGGTTGTTTTACTCTTGTTTTGTTTTTGTTCGTCTTGATCGTTCAAAACGTCACTAAAGCTGATTGAATAGTGATCCGTACTTCCGAGGCTCGAGGCTATCCCGCATTGTACTGCGGATATCTTTGTCCGTCCACTCAATGACAATCCATCGCAGCATGAAAGTCAGAGCACAGTATCTCGCCTGGAAACGAGCAGATTACTTGGTTCAAAAAACTTCCGTTTCCGTTCGGGGGTGTCTCTTTGCTATCTGCTTCGAGGCGAGATGAGGCTGTCTGGTGCCGGACCATATTTTTCCCGTTGATCCGTGATGCGTACAACGTACAACGTTTAATTTACACCTTCTCTTCGACCGCCGTTGCCTATGACGCATATTGTCCGTGTCTCGGTTAATGAACCAAGTCGGTTCCGCGCCGTCGCTAATTTGAATGTGATTATCATTCTTGTCCAGTGTGGGTTCCGATTTCTGAAAACTGAGCACTCTACTAGTACAGATGAAGTGGGAGTGACGTCGATGCTGATGGTCGTTACTAAAATTTACACTTCCAGGTTAGTTTTTAGTACATAATACACGCCTATTCGGAAATTAGACGCTTAAAGGAATTACCGTCACACGCATTTTCTTGTTGCAACGATGCAATCACTAAGGTCAAGAGTTATCTTTGGTCAGTCGGAGGTATCACATTGTTTAATACGTTCGCTACCTTTACACGACGTCAATTTTCAAGATCCGGATCTTTGGCCTACTAGTAAGTAGTGGAATTGAATCTTTAAGAGTGGAAGCTTGTAGATATGGAGGCGCATGAGAGGCGCAAGTCTCTCTCGCCCTTTTCATTTTCCCTCCAAGAGTTCTTTTCTCAAGCCGAACTTGAAAAATATCCTTGTTATTCCAGGCTCTGTGGTCTTGACTTCAGATCTAGAATCATCTACAAAATTCTATCGTCGTGGAAGTTAAGAAGATTTGATCGCTTCCAATACATTTTGCCGGACCGTATTTTTGCATGACTTCATTCCCATAATTAGGGGCGCCTCACCCTCTTCTGACACTCACCTACCCCGTCAACCCCTTCACCCATGGAACACGACCTTGTCGATGAACAGCAGGGGGAACAGACTTTTAACGCCCCTGAGCTCGAGGCAGGTGTCCTCTATGCTGTTCTTACTTTTCGGGGCGATTATACCTCCTGGGACTGGTCCTTTTTCGTGCCAGACAGCGCAGTGACACCGATCGGCAAGTCGGGCGCGCTTTTTCATGTCGTAAACTACCCCTCGCAGGGCTCTACGGGTACTCTGGAGAGGTGGACATTTGAGATGGAGCCGAACAAGGACGTTAACGCTTGGCCGGAGATAGTCGCGATTGTTCGACTAGGAGATCTGTCTGGGTTGGGCTGCTTCAAAGATGTAGTGCAGGAGCTCATAACGACATTTTCTACAGTCGACATGAACATAGACCCGGTAGAAATGAGCACCAGAAAGTGGTTCTTGGATGCACTGTGGGTGTTGCATGATTGCGGATTCGTCACTTGCGACGATGCGTGGCTTTTGGAGAGGGAGCTCAAGAAATATGCGTTTAGTTCTATGGATACGTATTTGGAGGTAGGAGGTAAGTAATATTCGATCATTCCAGGAGTACTGTAGTCATATTTCCCGCTGCGTAGGCTGCAAGGTGTTTAAATCCGAGCATTGCTCGTAAAAGCACACATAAAATTAGGTTCGAGTCATATTTGTTCAGTCTTTGGTAAATGGTTTGACCTAGCCTTTCCAGATTATCAACAAATAAACAGGATGAACCTTAGCTGGAGGTATTGCGGTCCGCCACAATCGCGTTAAACGAGTTACAAAGTCCGGACGTATCTACGGCGCTATCAGGAACCACCAGGTCACGGTCATGTGTCTCCTCGTTTACATAGTATCCGCGTTCGGGGGTAAAATTCGCTCAGGAACTAGCCGAGAAAGGGAGAGGGATCGAAAACATGAAATCTCCACTTATATTGCTGAATGTTTTGTTACTGATTGGGCAATTCATTGATAGATTTCATATCCTGTATCTCATACTTGCGGATGTACAACGGGGGATTGGTGGTTCAGATGTCTTGACCTCACGTTCATCCTGGATCTGAACGTCCCATCTATCGACGCAATCAGCACTAGTCGAGGGATCATCTGCCTCTTTTAGACTTTCCGTCTCTTGAGAAGTGCGACAAATTCTCCCTCTGGAGGCGATGACGATGGCTGCTGGAGTATACAATCGCCTGAGAAAATGTCTTCATGCGATGCTTGCTTGTGATAATCGTTAGTCGTCCTATCACCTCTTGAAACCTCGACTACTTGATGTACACCGTTGGGCAACTCTATCTTTGGCAGCCCGATAACATCGTCTATGTCACCGCTGCTGAGTATTATTGGTCATATCAAGCACTACTACGTCCCTTTACTAGTGCTGAACATGCTACCAGTATCTTCGTTCCATGATTCGTATCATGATGGCTTGTGCCCTATGAAACCCACTCTTTAATTGACATGGTAGGCAGACGTATCTGAACACACGTTCGAGCCGACTTTCCGCAGGGTCTCTTTCCCTTATCATCTCTCTTTCGCCGTTGTCTATAGATCCAAGAACAGTGAAAAAATTGACTATGTTGTCTAACTTTTGACTCACAGTTAGTAGGTGCGGCGCCTACGTGAGCAGATTTTCGAACGTGTCTCGAATGCTACAATGATTCAAGAGCACTCAAGGCAGCTGATCATCTATCTATCTCACATTCATCGCCAAACAAGTGACTGCCGTTTAAGGGACATTTTGACTCTGCGCATGGGATAAAATGGAGATAGACCCTCCGTCAAGTATTCACACCTCAAGTCCGTTTGTTAATTGTGGTAGTGAGGGCTAGCGTTGTAGCTTGGACAATCCACCGACTGAACTTGAAGCAAATCGTATAAAACATTACCGTATTGCTTTGTTTCCGATAGTTTTATTAACCGAGGTATGATTTACCATCAACTTTCAACATCAATTATTCCGTAACCCTGAGGGGTAACGCAAATGAAATGGATGAAACCAGTACCTGGAAAATTATGCGATGCCATCATTCTTTAATTCATCCGAGTCGAGATTCGAGAATGGTGGCAATGAGCCGCATTCTATTCGCCACGGTAAAGAACATAAGTCGTAATATGTACAGGTATTGACACCGTATTGTCGGGTAGAAATCAACATAGTAAGATAAGTATAAAACTACGCACTAAAGGTAAAACTATTGGGGAAAGTAACTGAGGTCCATGGTTGAATCCAGCCTAGGTTCGAGGACAAACTCTCGGCGGACGTAGTTCGCGTCCTCGGTCGCGTGAAGCTAAGTACAAAAAGGATGAATCACCCGGCATCCCATGTGACGAGACGGGAGAACGTACGTATACCTCGCCCAATGCGACATGCATTAATATCGCATACCATAGCGCCATGCCCTGTGTTACACGAATAGACGAGCCGAATCCCAAGGAGTCACTTTTTGCATCAGCGGTGACAGCTACGTAGGTCTTCGAGAGATCTACCCCTTGAGCGACGCAGGATGGATACTGTTGTGAAACAGTTGAAATATCTGTTTGAACAGACAGAAGCTCGTCACAACGGAATACCTATGAGAATCAGAGAAACCTGTTTTAATGGGGCTCCGAACTGAAATGAGAGGGCATACTGCGTGATAATTCCCAATGGCGGTCACAACGAGGCGCGCGATTACGACAATAACGCGGGTGGTTATCGCACAACTAAAAATGACGACACCACCTGATATTTTCAGTTACGTTAAAATGTTAAGCATACCAACCTGGGACAAGGTCACGTACGAATCATCCATCGGCGGTGCTCTCTTGTATTGCTTTTGACATTAAAAAGGCCGGCAGCAAAACAGAAGATAATACCGATTCCCAGAGTATAGTAGGCGGACTGAGCATTTATCTCTCCTCCGAAGGATCTATATCCAGCAATGGAACCACAAACGTTGGCTGGAATCAAACAGAGGAGAACGAAATATCCTTAAGGATCAAGGTTAGTGTATCGCCGCGGAGAAGAAGGTCGAGCGACGGATTCACCATTTAGGCGATGGAGCAATACCGCTCTCTACTGAGGAGTCAATGCAGTTCTGGAACACGATTAACTGAGGACATACGCGTCGGATGGCAGGAATGAATTGAAGAAGGACGAATATGCCACCAACTGTAATGCATTAGTTAGTCGCTTTCCAGAGGTATTATGCATTGAATCAATATTACTGATAGAGAGGTATACATGCATCGGATAAGCGACCTTGAACCCGTTCTTGCTGAACCAAAACCATTCGCCTGGATAAGCAGTAGAATATGTTCTTCGGAAAATCAAACCTAGAATGAGCTCACCTGGGACCGTTAGTCTTTCCATTGTTTTCATATTCATCATCGGGGCATGGAACAAGCAATAGCCAAGAAGGGCACCTCCAAAGACGAAGTCTTAGGGGATATTATTTAGCAAAACATTGCTGGTTTAGATACTCGAGACGTACATAATAAAAGACTTTGCTGCTCCTTGAACCCTAGAATTCCACTGATGGTGCGATAAGCAGCACCGCCTGGCAAGTTTATAGGCTGCATTTGGGGCCTTGGTCTGAAGCGTCCAAACCACGAGTTTCGGGCGTAGAGAGGTCGCCCTTTGGTGTACGGAACCTCGCTGGTGTTATAATCGTGTTGGATCTGAGACTCGGTCGTAGGCATGGAGGAATGGTCGGAGAAATTTCACAAGTCGCGACGAGCGCTTTTGAGTGCTCGCCGCTTGCGAGATAGACGCAAGAAGAAATGGAAGCAAATTTGCTAATTTCTTCCGAGGCGAGGTATCTTGCAGTTCGGTAGACAAGGACGGAATCCCAGTTTGGGACTGAGAACCAGTTCGCATAGTCATTGTTTGAATAGCTCCACTTATACACCGAGAAGTGGACTTTTCAGGACCATCAGAACATTACGGGAGAAAGGACGGCTCGTAGACCGTATAGGTTTGAGCACATTTCCAAATTCGTGATGTACATCCCCCAGGCGGAAGAAAGAAACTTGCGCGCTAAAAACAGCCAGAGGGATACAAACCCAGCTTCCCGAGTCAAGGCATAGCACAAGAGGACTTTTTGGGACATCTACATTTCTACAGAGTCGCAGTTGTAGAAAACGAGAAACCGCCGGCAATCACCTTGATCGCCGTTACGAAAGCGTAATGTTTGGCCGTGTGATGCAGGGACCTGTCCAACTTCAAAAACTCATCACGTCTCTTCGAGATGTTACAGCGGCATAGCAACAGTTTGCCGATTATTCCAAGATGCCACCGAAATTCCCTTCGGGTTCTCTATCAGCGCAGGCTAGATCTGAACGGCTTTAGTTCCGAACTAAATCTATTTCCAACGAACTGGTTTTACATGGTCGTTATCCCCGGGCTATCGACTTAGCACGCACGCAACATGTTAGGATGTATTACTATTAGTACTGGCTTGTTTATTTCCCTCGCATTCGACTTTCTTCTCCCGCCATTGCTCCCCCGCCTGCACCTGGCATGGATTCTCCCTCTTTGTCCTCTTCTGCGCTGGGTGCCAGTGCCATTGATGGAGAAGAGCTCACGTATGACAAGGACTTGCGTTTGGGGAGCGGACGAAATGGCAGCGTTTTCCAAGGAAGCCTCAACAAGAATATTGTTGCAGTCAAGGTCCTCAGCTCCGAAGCTTCGACTGACGTGCGTATTTTTACCTCTAATCCTCCAGATACGAATAAACATCTTCACTGCAGGCTTTCCTCGACCGTGTTCATTCGTGGAGAAATTTGAATCATGCTAATGTCTGCGAGGTTTATCGCGTATCCTCCAACGTGGAGGACTCTCTCTATCTCGTTATGCAATGCCATGTCAACGGGAATAGTCGGCAATATTTGGCAAGGAACCCCAATGTTGATCGTGGCAAAATTGTACCTTCAATTCTTGTCTTCTAGAAGGTCCCTTACTCACGATATGTCAGATCCTCGAAACTGCCCTGGGTATGCAATATCTACATTCGGTGCGTGGCGTCACTTGTGGTTTCGAAATGCCTCATTTTGTACTTTTGCATAGCGTGACATCATACATGGAGGTCTGAAGCCGACCAACATTCTCATCAAGGACAGTGGGGAGGCATGCGTTTCCGACTGGGCCATAGTCGAAGTCCAGCCAAGTAGAAACAAGGAGGCGCACCGATATCTCAGTCCGGAAGCGTGGAAGGGAGTGAGTTCAGAATTTTCTTTTGACATCACAAAACTAACGGTCACCTTCAGACTGTGTCGCGACCTTCGGACGTGTTTGCGTTCGCGATGAGTGCGTATGAGGTACATACAATACAGCTGTCTTAACACTATGGCTCACAGACTTTGTCAGTTATATACCCTTTCCCAACCATGGGGCGTACTCTCAGAGAAACAGATATATCAACTGGTCGTGACGGAAGATGCCCGACCTGACCGTCCAGATCCAACACGCGATGCGCGTGTTGGACTGAACAACTATTTCTGGGGCATCATTGAAGAGTGCTGGCATAAGGAAACTCCTATGCGGCCAAGCTTCGACATCGTTGTGCGATTATGGAGAAGCCACGATACAGACAGTCCCCAAGGGCCAGCTTTCAGTGCCAAGACAATGCCTGCGGCTAGTAGGGGAAGGTCTATTTCCTTGAAGACGCAGTCGAACGGTTCAGACCCAGTAATAGCGTCTTTGACCGCCGAGTTTGGCCAGTTGTCTACGCGGTCGACCAGCTTAGGCCGAAGTTCAACTGTCGCTTCGACGCGTTCGTTTAGATCTGGTCCACCGGCCTACGAGAAACCTCCGACAGCGTCACCAACTTCGCCTCTATCGCCTTTGTCAAATTATTCACCATTATCCTCCCAGATCTTTTCCGCGACTGTATCCAGTAATACAGATGCTTCCTCCCTGTCCACCCCAAGATCCCACCCCATGGATGATCTGCCACCTATCAGTCCAGTTTCCAGTACGCGATCATCCCTTGTTATTTTATCTCCCGCGTCTAGACCAAAACCGCATGCAGAACCATTTCGGGTTAACTCACTCTCGAATAGTTCGGGTACGTGACGCTGTTCGAATAGAAGAGTTAGAAGTTCAACCCCTCGTTTTCTAGACTACTCACGTCACTGGGATCCTACAAGTAGTTTAGCAAGATCATATACTCCACAATTGTCTGCCTTTGCCGAAGCAGACGAGCATATAGTTCGCAGTGAGTCACCGTCACTATGGGAGGCGAAACGTCGTGGGATGGGTGCTATAACTCAGCCCATTGCTACCGCATGGGATCGTCGGTCGGGTTTGTCTGCCGAGAGTGAAGGATTTTCTGGCACCGGGTCATCGTCCAGCTTGTCTCGTATGTGTTCTCTCTGAATGATGGGTCATTGCTAATACACATCTGGTAGACCCTCCGAATGCCATTCTTCTGGTTGGCGCGCTACAAGCGGAAGTGCAAACTACTCGTAGACGGGCCTTTATCGACAACTGTCTTTCTAAGATTCAGTATGTTGCTACGCAATGCGACAAAGGAGCACAGAAGCTGGTTACGGCCGGGGCTGTTCCGGTGCTGATACATCTGTTGAAGATCCGAGCAGCTGAGCCAGATGGTTTAGAAGTTGTTCTGACAACACTAGGTCTCGTCGCGTACGTTGCGCTGTTCGTTTCTCTGTTCGCTTCTCACTTACATTATTCACTAGCCACGACACCATAAGCGCCAACACGATTTACCGGACCAACACCACTAGAACCCTGATTGAAATAGTCAAATCCTCAACTTCGGATCCCGTCATCACCCTCGCTCTATGGTGTCTTAGCCGTATCTGCCGAAATGCCGATGTCGCCGCTGGTCTCATCAAGCAGAATCTCGTCAGCGTTATTCTTGAAAAAAGTCTGCACGGTAACCTTGGCTCCGCCCGTATGTCGGCGTGGTGCATTGGCATCCTCATCCATAACGATGCGATAGCCGATGTACTCAGCGAGCTCGGTGTTATACCGGAAATCGCTGCTTATCTTCGGCAGGTATCGACCACCACCACCGTCGCTTCCGATGACATTTGCGCGGGCCTTTACGCAGTCGCTCGAATTGCTCGCACCATCAAGCTTTCGAAGGCTTTATACAAACAAGGATGTGTATCTCTTGTTTCGTTCCACTTGACGTCGTCGAACGATCCGTCGGTCCTTATGTGGGCTGCTCGCGCAGTAGGCTGCATGATGCGGCCAAATAGCGCTGACATGGCTAAGGTACTCTTAGACGCCGACGTCGCCCGGGGCCTCTCCCGCTTGCCGAGCGTATTGCCCCCGGAGATTGTCGAACCATTGGGTTCGTTCGCATTTGCCATCCAGCGATTTAGCTGCGCTGAATGGGGAGGCGGAACACGTAAGGCGCTTGTAGACGCGGGAGTTGTGGACGCGCTGTTGGCCGCCCTAAGGACGGTTGCTGACGAGCCCCACCCGCAGATCCATATGCAGATGGCTTTGGCTGTTAGCTTTTTGGGTGACGTGGGAGGATCCGCCATCAGGAAGGAGATTGTCAGTGCAGGCGGTATCACCATTCTAAAGCGGGTGGGGGAAAATGGCAGTGCGGATGTATCCAAAGCGTGTTCTATGGCGGTAACGAGTATCACAGGTAATCTGTGGACAAGGAATGCTGGTATGTCATTCTTTGTCTAGCACACGATATTATTTTGATTAACGGTTATTCTTTGATCTAGCATCTGCAAAGACGGCTATGACACATAGTTGGAGCGGCGGGTGTCCTGATTATCATACCGCTTGTCCCGTTCCTCTCGATACAGAGCCATTGTACTAGTGGGTATGATTTAATGTCATGTCGTCGTCATTTTTGGGCTTTTTTTGGTTTCAAGTACTACGTATCCAAAAAATAATATTAATACTATCTTATATACAAATCCACACAAGTTACACTCTAAGCAGACTGAGATTTAAAGTTACTTCTAGAGCTTCGTGCAGGTTTATCTTAGTTCAGAACCCCATTGTGGTTGTGGCTGTGTTGTCGGCAAACTTGAACTGAACAACCAAGTAACCTCTCTAGCTAAAGTAGGCCCCCAGTCTTGAACGATCCAAGGTATGCTCCAAATGCTTTCTATGATACCTTATTTAGTCCCACTTTGCAGTAAAATGACTTCAACATTGCCTCAAGAAATTATTGATCAGATCATTGATTACAACTACGATGACATCCCTACCCTTCAAGCTGCCTCCCTCGCTTCCCACTCATTTCTACCCTCTTGCAGAGTGCATCTTTTCTCCGAAGTTGTACTTGTACATGAACATTTTTTCGATCCTGCGCCAGGGATGTCTATCATACAGGACATAACGGGAAGACTTTACACATGCGAGGATTTTTTCTCCCTTCTATTGGAGGCTCCATGGGTCTCTAGCCTTGTCGAAACACTTGTCATCCATAATAGGCGCCAAGTACGTCCATTGAATGGCAGTACCCGCCTCTTGGAAGATCCCCAATATGCCGCTATTCTACCGTCCACCTTATATTCACTTGTCCACGTGCGCCACCTAGTTCTCAGCAATGCACCATCCCAGTCATGGAACACATTAAGCGCCGATCTGAGAGCGGCATTTCTCGGGGTGCTTCCTCGTCTCTCCCAACTAGATGTTGATTTTCTCTCTTTTGAAGATGCGGCTGACTTTCTTGAAGTCATTCGAGAAGCCAAGTTGCTAAGACATCTCTCCTATGTCACCGCTAGAGGTGTCAGTCTTTGGGAACTCCCAAACACTATCAATGCACAATCACCTCGACTTGGTCTCGAATCACTGACTGTCGCGGGCCGGCCGTTGGATGTAGCTCATGTTAACATGTTTCTATCACCCTATTTTGATCTGACGCATGTTCGCGAATTATCAATATCTTCTGACAGTCTATTCGAGGATCCTGAATCCTTCGATGCCCTCCAGAATCTTCTAGATGTTATTGGTGACTCCCTCGAGCATCTTACATTTGGGTTCAGGTTCTACTTCAGTACGTGCATTGAAATAGCCTATCAATGCAGAGAACTTGACATCTAACCCTCAGAACCCATGAATGTCAACAAGAATGAAAATCTCCGTTCAATGCATATTATTAGCTCCCGTGTTGATACGGAAAAGATCCCGATCCCTAAGAGCTTAGAATCCTTGACTTGGGACGTGGTTCCCCAATGGAAGAGTGATGTTTTTCAGGCAGGAAATTGGGAGGAACTCGACTCGTTTCTGAATCAACCGACGCGTTTCTTGTTGCTGTCGAGAGTTGAAATGATATTCCATGCGGAGCATGAGAATTGTGGACCATACACATGCAGTGGCAGTAACATCTTCCATGGAGACATGCTTGAACACGTAGCTTCCCAGATGCCTACGCTTCGAGCAAGAGGGATCCTGCGATTGAAGGAGCGCAGAGGTAAGTGTCTGTCCTCGGTTGTCACAATATAAGCCTCTAAGGCCATGCCTTTGCATTTTTAGTTCGCCATATTTTTGGTCGAAAGTGGGATAGAGAACTTCAGGCCATCTGACCTGACAACTATTGGCCATATCCGTATCTTCCCGGCTGCAGGATTGCCAATCAGAAATACATTATAGCGAGGATTGAGTAAGTGCAAATCTTCGATAAAGAATCGTTGTCTGATTGTTGTAAAAAGGTTCGCAAGAATTTCGTCAGGGAGAGATTATAATAGGTTTATCTTGCATTTATCTACCCAGTACTATTCGTTATCGACAAAGGTTAAACCATCGATAAATGAGAGTCCGGTTTCTAGATTAAGTCTGATCCTGCTCCCTGTCCGGTCCGGCTGCCGAATTAATTTATTCCACCTCCGAACCACCACGACTTCATGAGCATCGCAAGTGATTTATCACGTTCAAGGTAGAGCACGTTTCGTTTTATTCGGAGAGGAGTTCTGAATAACTCTTTCGTATCAGCCAAGTGATCATGGCTTCAAATCAGAATCCTTTGTCGTTTCCACCCGAAGTCATCGACCAGATCATAGATTACAACTACGACGACATTCCTACTCTGCAATCCTGCGCCTTGGCTTTCCGCTCATTTCTTCCTTCCTGCCGGGTTCACCTCTTTTCAGAAGTGGTTCTTGTGCACAACTCGGCCATCAGAGACTGTGATATGCATGGAAGGCTTTATTCCTGCGAGGACTTCTTACAGCTTCTTGAGGAAGCACCATGGGTTGCGACCCTTGTTAAAGCGCTTGAACTTTGTGGTGGGTACGGAGTGGGTATTCGCTCCGGAAGTCTCTTCACTGAGCGCAGCTGCACGGACTACTATCTCCCTTTCATCCTCTTGCCATCCACACTCCCAAAGCTGAATCATCTCAGCCTTACCGGTTACTATCCTGCAATGAAGTGGGATACACTTCCCCAAAAGTTACAGGATGCAGTGGAAATGGCACTATCACGACCGACACTAACCCAGCTAGATCTGGTTGGGATAGATTTCAACGCGCCGTCAAACCTCGTTGCTATCCTTTCGAAAGCAAAGGCTGTGAAACACTTTTCATTCACTAACGGCTTGCGTTTTAACACGACTGGAAATGTGAACGTTCCCGTCATTCCCTCAAATATCCCATGCCTCTTCCAGCTGAAATCTCTTGGTTTTGCTGGTCGTGCTATACATCTTCACGAGATTTATGCGTTGACCAGAGGCAATCCCAGCCGTATAGATGTCACTCATGTTCGTGAATTATCAGTAGCTACTGAGTGCATGGCCAGCAGTGACTCCGTAGACGCCCTCCAGAGCCTCTTGGATAATATCGGCGGCTCCTTGGAGCATCTAACTCTTGGATTAGTGAGCTCCCCTTCTAGTGGGTTTCATAATATGGGGAATGCGTGTGGTATTTTGACGGCTTCGATTTCCTCCAACAGAATCACTTTCCATCGATTCGAACACCAACCTCCGGTCCGTGCATGTCGTATGCACCTCCCTGGAAAAACATCGTCATCTCCTTGATATCCCATTTTCGGGTTCAATACAGACACTTATAGTGGATGTGGGACCCGGGTGGGACGACAATGTACTCTTTGCCGTAAATTGGCAAGAATTTGATACGCTTTTTGACTCGCGTGCGGGTTCGTTGACCAGGATCGTAATAATCCTTCATTGCCCCCATAATAGATGTGGGGAGCGATTTTGTGGCGGGTATTCGTCTATCAAAGAGAATCTACTGGAACAAGTGGAAGTGCAGATGCCAAAACTGATGGCGAGAGGGATTCTCTGGGTCAAGGAACGGAGAGGTGAGTTCTCCGACTTAGGTCACGATTGTTTTTTCGATTTCATATCTGATTGCACGGATCAGTGCGGTATACATTTGGACATAGATGGATGAGAGATCTTCCGTAATCTTTCCACAGATATCTTCTGATGTACCCCACTTGATGAAGACAATGTTGCCATTTACTATTTGTCTTCGAAAGGCGCCTCATGATGGTTCATGTGAAGCATCGCCCATCTGCTGTCTGGACGATAATGCGGATGATTCTACAGCTGTTAGAACAGAAGGACGTCGCACATAACACCATGTTCACAGATTCTACAGATTCCAACAGGGGTCTAAGGAATGAAGGTCTAAACTGGATTGAATAAGAAGGAGGAAGAGAGCTTGTTTTGAGGTTCAGACGTCTATGTAGGAGACTCTGAGAGATCAAAACTTAACGTTGAAGTTCGGTAGGTCGAATTATGAATTTATCTGCAGTCTAGTTGAGATCCCTAACTTGCGTTTTGCGTATAGTTTGGTGACCACCATACGTATGCATTCTACATGTACCGAACAAAATGGCATCACCTATCATAACGCCCGACGCTCGCCTATAATTGATAGCTTCTCAAATCTCATGGCTGCGGGATCTCGTCACTTGCCTACGGATCCAGTATATAAGCGACTGCTCCACACCTTTTGACCTTTCACTGCTATGCCTCATTTACTCCCCAAAAAACAAGCAGCAGACCCCCAAGCAGCTTCACCTCTGTTTTCCAGCATTCCCCCAGAAATCCGTAACCTTATTTTCCGGCTTGCTCTACGTGGCTATCCTGATAAAGCTAGGGGATACTATCCCGGAAATACCTACTACTTCCGCCCGGGATATGACCACTACCAGCGCATAGACATCGCACTCCTTCTCACCTGTCGTCGCATCTACGAAGAATCACAGCTTCTACCTGTTATCGAGAACGACCATGTGTTTTGGTGTTATCGCGGTCCACCGGGGTCGAGTGCAGAGCCAGCCAGGTACTTCCATAGAATGGCAGAGAGGCAACGTAATGTGGTCAATTGCTTGCACTTCTTCACGCAACAGTTTTGGCTCGAGGAGACGTTCCCATTAACTTGCGCGATCCCCGAAATGCGACCGAGAAAGCTGAAGATCACGATCAGACACTCGGATTGGTGGTACTGGGAGAACAATCACCTGTTGGTACTGAAGAATGGCTGGACGAAAAATATTAGGTTGTTGAAGCGCCTGGAGGAATTTGAGATGGAGATGGAGACGATTGAGAGGGACAAAGACCAGGTCTGCATCGAGTGATATATCTTACGCTAAAAGTTAATTAGGCCGTGGTCTAGATGCTCGCTATAGCTCAGAGAATTCACAGCTGGAAGATCGATCTTTGGGATGGACGTGTACTGAGTACCGAGGGTCGTTCATTCATTCATGATCACTGGACAGGAACATCTAGTTTTGAAGGAAATCGTGCTAGGTACGATAGGGAAAAGAACGCTTGGACCAATAGACCAGGGGTTGTCCGCCCCGTTGTTCCGTTAGTCTATCATACGATGACTCTCAAGTGGATTGCCGTACTGAAAGTGTGAAACTGTCGTACATTAGTGTTCAGGGGCATTTCAGTCAGGTGCCGCCGCGAGCAGAAGAGATAAGGGTACCGGGAATGAGTGAGAAGTTTTGGGAAGCGGGTATTGTTGATTATCTTTGTCGTACGAAATAAGATATATCCATGATCTATCTCCCATCGAATAGTCTATCGGCACACACAAGAATCCGGGTCCAAAAGCGAGGGCGAAATTCTTGATATGCTCTGGAAAGAAAAACGCTAGGCTGAGTTAAGTAATTTCCAGCGAAATGTTCTGCAAAGGTGGACTCCACAAGGATAGAATAAAGCCGGCTGCCCGTTAGGCTACTTCCTTCCTGGCTCAGATTGTTATCTTCTTTTCCCACACTGGACTCGAACCAGTGTCAAGTGGACGCTATCCCAACCCTAATATACTCTTGGCCTCATCATGGGGGCAACATGAGGGTGTCAACTTTAGCGCTGCGAGACGACACGTAAAACGGACATGCCAGCACTACCAGTCTTTCCGTACTTTCGAGTCGAGTGTTAGGCGTTGACTTCCTAGTATGTCTGAAAACCCTCCCATCAGTAACTTATTTCTGGCGACAAAGACTAGGCCAACATCGGAAATACAATCGACCACAAGCTCCACCGCCTTCAGTAGGTTTTGAGCCGAGCGAACGTAAGTTCATAAGAGTGGAAGGCACGTGAAACTTTACGAAGACGTACATTATTTATCATACTCATGTAATGATCATGCAAGAGTGCAACAGTGGCGCCAGTACTATTAAGAAATCTAGGGAAGTAGAATACGCTGATCTGAGCTGCTAGTGTGTTGGCTGTCAAAATTTCCTGGAAAACTACACGGTTATGCTGTAACGTGGCATTGTAAATTTTTGAACGTTTAGAGCCGGAGCCCGGGCCACCCGGCACAAGCTATGGAAAGTTAGAAACCTTTAAGGGGAAAATGAAAGGCACTACCAGGGTTCGAACCTGGGTTATGGGAATGTGATCACATCAGAATCCCATGTGCTGCCACTACACCATAGCGCCATGTACATGGCTCTCCATATATCTATTCACATGTTTGACCGGAGCAATTGCCAGCCCCAACACTCTCAACCCTTCAACTCTCTAATTCTCACTGCGCAGTAATTATAATTTCCATCTCAGTGGTTAAGGTACTGCAGCAACTATACAATGATCCTTATACGGCGGTCCACTTGACTGTTACCGTATGGTAGACTAAAGGAGCGGCAGGGCCTGCAATCCTGGGCCATTGGACCCAAACGTTCCCCTCCCTATCATACCCAATATTCCTTTCGAAAACAGATGTTCCCGTCCACTTGTCATGAACAAAGGGACATCCTTCAGTACTCAGTTTGCGCCCATCCCAGAGTTTGATCTTCCAGTTGCGTATTTTCTGCGCTATCGCAAGCATCTGGGCGGACACGACAATGAGCCAACTGAGAAACATACATCCAATAGAATGTAAACCTGGTCCTTGTCCCTCTCAAACGTCTCCAGCTCGATCTCGAATTCTTCGAGGCGCCTCAAGAGTGACATCTTATCCGTCCACTCCTCCTTTAGCGCCAACAGCTGGTTGTTCTCCCAGTACCACCAATCCGAGTGTCTGATCGTAATCTTCAACTTTCTCGGACGCAGTCCGGCGGTCGAACAGATCTTGGGGAAGGTTTGTTCAAGCCAATATTGTTGCGCAAAGAAGTGCACGCAATCAACGACATCCTGCTGCTCGGACGCCATTCTAGAAAAGTATATGGCGGGTTTTGTTCTCGACCCAGGTGGACCGCGGTCACACCAAAAAACATGCTCATTGCTGGTGATGGGTAGGAGTCGAGTCTCGTTGTAAATGAGACGACAAGTGAGGAGGAGCGCCGTGTCTATGCGCTGACCATATTCGTATCCTGGACGGAAATGGTAGGCATTGCCAGGGTATGGCCGAGATTTGTCGGGGTAGCTGCGTAAAGCGAGCTGGAAGATGATGTTACGAATTTCGGGGGGGATAACGGAGAAAAGTGGTGAAGCCGTTTGGGGGTTGCAGTCTTTCGGTAATTTTGTCTGCATGAGTTTCCAAGGAAAGGCTGCTGCTCCTTCCCGGAATGCTTGACGTGGACGACGTGTGATCATGGTAGCTAGAGGTTGAGAGTTTTGTGGAGACTTGCATACAGCCGTGCAACCTATACATATATCGAAACACAGCCTCGGAGCCGGCAATGACTAGACCTGATATCAATCATTCGGGGTCTTCGGGTCTCGTGGAGCAAGTGATACTGCACCATTCTAGTATATCGAACGTGTGCCCAGAGAGTCTATCATTAGACGTTTAATGAACTTTGGCGATGTAGTCGTCTTGAGTCAACAATCAACGGGTTGGCAGAACAACTCAAGTCGCACACTTACAGACATTGTGACGGCGATAGTCAAGTGCTAACCGTGGCGAGGAAAATAGCCAAAAAAAAGTTATGAACGAATTATTACCTGAGTTCGTAATGACTGTCCTGTCTGGTAAGACGGAGTTGCGATCGCCCGGCATGGCGGCATCGGGTACTGCCGGTCATAGTATTCGGACCCTGCTCTTTGAATTCAAACACCATCATGTCGGGCTCTCAAGGTCGAGAACGCGAACCCGTAAAGCGATCGGGATTGAAGCATGAGGGGGACGATGACGAGGAGTCCTCGCCGACATCGGCCCGTTCCTCTTCATTCAAACGATTCGCCTTCCTCATTTTCGTCGGATTCCTCTTCTGGCTGGCTTACACTGCGCGCCAGCGACACTTGGAGAGGAAGACCAAGGTCGTGTATGCTACCAGGTGTGCCCAGGTCCGTGCTCAGCTGTTCTCGTATTGATTTGCGCAGGTATTCGGACCAGTACAAATTCAGGCCAGCAGCGAGCCCTATTGTCACGGAGACGTTGAAGGGCGGCGGGACGAGGCTTAGAGGAGCAAATCCCACGGTTACTTCGAGGACTATACCGACGCCGACGCTGGAGAAGAAGAAGAGAAGGAGACGGTCTAAGAGGAATACGCAGGCGAAAGCGAAGGCTGCAAAGAAGTAGCCCAGGAGGGTTCGTACACTCTTTCCTGCCCGTTTTATCTTGCTCACTTTTCTTTCATGCGCAGATTTTCCAGGTATTATCTTGTCGTTCCTACGCTTTCAAATAGAATGGAAGTGTCAGCACATTCTGATCCGTCGACCAATTCTTCCCGGACTTTGTCGTACTCCTCCAACCATCATTACGGTCTAGCCGTCCCAATACAGTGACACTCCCTGTCTTCCAGATTACTCTTGTTGCAAGACAATCCAGTTCCTGCTCTCTGTAGTATCTGCTTACGTATTGGTATCATAAGTGCGACAACTCTTCCTAACAACCGCCATGATCCGACCCACCAAGGTGAAGAAGTCGACCCCAAACAGCGAGGCGGGAGACGGGAGGCGAGCTCAGGCCTCAATCTCAACGTTCAGCATTTAATCGTCTTCGCCTGTGCATTCCTCGTCGACTTACTCTGTCCCCGCTCGCGTAATCCTCGGAGGAACCGTGGAGTTCAAGACGATGACGAAGAGAAAGAGGGGACGGCAAGCTACCATACAAAAAATCTTGGGTCGTCGTCGGCCTTAAGTTGATGTTGCACTTCGGTGAGCTCGAAAACGCTTCGAACGGGTGTTGGCGTCAGCCGAAGGTGCTCTCAACACATAACGGGCGTGAGGCTGGAAAAGCGGGGCATTCATCAACAGGCATGAATTGAACAAAAGTGCTTTTCGAGCAAATACAAAGTGTGGTTTAGAAGTCCGAAGCGTTTACGTTACCAAGTAACTTCTTTCTCTCATGTTCCCATGGCCATTTCATTTGATTACTAACGGTATACGTAGGTATCGCTGATTGTTCACTGGGACTGGTGCGCAGTCCGAACGCTGTATTTCAGTAAATTTAACAGCAATATTTTCGTCGAGCACTGATTCTAGAATTTTGCAAGTTGGGTTAATGGCTTCACGAATGTCAACACTATTCCGTTTCTATCATGTTGGGCAGTTTCCAGAAGGCCTCTACTACCGACGGCAGTACAAACCGGAAAATCTTTCACGTCAAGTGCAGCTCTCTTCGATTGTCGCCTATTCAATCGCGTAGATTGAAACTGCCTACCCGGCTCGTACTCATTGGTAAGCTTTATCGGGTGTCACGGAGGATAATCTTCAATATAATACAAGGTACGCCTGACTGTATCCAAATGACCGCGAAAACCTAGGTCATGGGCCGTGCGCCGTTTCCCCTATTTTCCGCTCGGAAAGTGGGAAATTGGAGGGGATGATAAATCATCAAATTCTCACTCACGCTCGGTTATCTCATCGAGAACGGTGCACGATGAATATATAAAGCATGCGCATCCAGTATCATTCTCTATCTTGAACAATGGCGATCTCTTCTGTGGTCATTGCCGCTCCTGGTGTCTCTTTCTTCACTCCCGCTCAGGACCCTCCTGCTGGCACAGCTGTTGCACCTCAGTCGGATGGAAAAAATATTCCAAGTCTCTTCCAACCAATCACCATCCGCGGGGTGACCTTTCAAAACAGAATCTTTGTCCGTCCATATTCGCCTGATTGTGTTTCCGTTCTAATCGAAGACTCATTCCGATAGCTATCGCCCTTGTGTCAATACTCGTGCGAAGATGGTATAGCTACCCCGTGGCATATCGGCCATCGTTCGTCCCTCTATTCGAAGGACCAATCGTATTTTGCTAACCCGCTTTTTCGTAGTCGGAGGCATCCTGACACGGGGCCCGGGTCTAACCTTCGTGGAGGCTGCCGCAGTCGTTCCAGAAGGCCGCATCACTCCAAACGACCTCGGCATCTGGTCCGACGATCACATCGCGCCCCTCGCTGCGATCGTCGAGTTTGCGCATTCTCAGAACCAGAAGATTGCTATCCAAATCGCTCATGCTGGTCGTAAAGCCTCAACAACCGCAGTTTGGATTGAAGAGGAAAATCTTGTGGGGGTGGAAATGGGGGGTTGGCCTGACAAGGTGGTGGCGGCCTCGCCTATTGCGTTTGCCAATAGCTATGCGACGCCAAGGGAGTTGAGCAGGGAAGACTTGAAGAACCTTGTAGAGTCGTTCAAGATCGCTGCGCAGAGGGCCGTGAAGGCTGGGTTCGATGTTGTTGAAGTTCATGGCGCACATGGGTATCTGTTGTGCAGTTTTTTATCTCCCACGAGTAACAAGCGCACGGATGAATATGGAGGTAGCTTCGAGAACCGTATTCGATTCCCATTGGAGGTTGTCGACGCGGTTAGGAGCGTCATTCCAGAGTCGATGCCTCTTTTCTTCAGGTACGGGTTAGAAGCTCTTGTTCACGTCTGTCATTGACTGTCTTCGAATAGAATCTCAGGATCAGAATGTCTGGAAAAGTCTCTACCAGACGTTCCTTCTTGGCGATCCGAGGATACCGTTCGTTTTGCCCCCATCCTAGCTCAACATGGAGTCGATTTGCTAGACGTATCTTCTGGAGGTAACAACATCAAGCAAACATTCACTTCTGGACCGGCGTACCAAGCCCATCTTGCACATGACGTGAAGAAGACCAATCCTGGTATGCTCGTGAGCGCTGTTGGACGTATCAACGACGGGCATACTGCTCAAAATGTTCTTGATCGAGGTCAAGCAGACGTTGTATTTGTTGGGAGACTGTTCACCAAGAACCCAGGACTGGTATGGTCATTTGCCGATGATCTTGGTGTGACGATCAAAGTCGCTAATCAAGTGTGGGGTCTTGACGGGCTGAAAAGGAAGCGAGTCATCCACCAGATTGGATAATCTCTCGGAGGCGGAATCTGATAGGCATGCCAAGGCAAATCTGGGGTGGCCTAAAGTAGTAGAGTATGCTTTTCCTGGTAGTTTGTTCGCTATACCTTCTTTAGATATGGCGCCAATAGCACTATCCTTCTTCGATGTCGTCGTTTCATATCAGATTTCACGGCCGTTATTATAGAGATCGCTCATCTCTGGTCGTCCCCTTGTTCCCTGCTCGAACTGCTTTGCTGCTTTGGTTCCTGCGTAGGGCCTCTTAGATTCAGTGTCTAAGATTCAGTGCCTAACGGCGACATTTATCTATGATATTTTAAGTATATACAGGGATGAACCAGTGTAGGTGGCCCATTTGGCCATATGGGCCAACAGTCCCGCAATACAAGACTAGTATAATCATATATGTATCACGTCCTTTCGAAGTTATCGACTGGTGGGGCGAAGTGATGCGAGACCACGGCTTCTACTAACCCATCATGACAGAAAAGACATGGAATTCACATTGGAGGTACCACGACAGCTCTGGGCATGGGCGATGGATGCCTCGAAATAAGAGCAAGATGATGCGTCCGATGAGAGGAAAACGGAAGATGCCACACTGCTGAACAGGGACTTTACATATCGTCGAGAGGCTCGGAGACGAGGCAGAGACGCTGACCTACACTGCCCTTGCTAGGAAAGGAGAAGTCGCACTTAAGCTGAAGACAGTATAGATTAGATAGGTGTGAATTAGCAGCCTCTGCTCTGTGCTCCAAGCTCCCAGACTTGACCTTGTTCAACGATGTTTACAAAATGGCCTCTAAGGACCTTGAGGCAGCCAAATGGAAGAGAATTCGTAAAGGAACTACTGAACAGAAATTACTAATCCCACGCTGCGAAGCTCAGGTGAATGAGGCGGCAAATGCCGTGATTCTGTCTGGCTTGCTCTGCTACAGCTCCTCCAAGACTTACTATCATTAAACGGTCCGGCGACACACTTTCTCGTCTCTTCGAGCCAACAATTGCTGATGGAACTGCTCCAAGATTTTCAAAATAGAAAATCCCTCGTGCGACACAACTTGACAAACCTGCCATTCGAACGAATTTTACCAGTTCGTCATCCATGCTCACACATACATCCTTATTTCCGCACTCGAGTTGTCACAGAGAGGAAGGTAGGCCCAACGCTAATGTGACCCAGTAAATGTTTTCTCACTGTGACTGACCATATGGTGTTAGGATTTCTCCCACTACGATGGCATAAAAGGTCATTACACTGAAAGGATTCATTTGTACCAGCACAATGTTCCATCTTAGCCTTGGATCGTTTCACACAGACCTTCCGACAGTGGTCGCCACTATTTTCGTCGTAGTCGTCTTGGTTTATCTAGTGCCCTACCTTGCGGACTCCCATAGCCTCCGTTCATACCCTGGGCCTTTCATCGCCAAGTTCTCCGATGCATGGCTGGCATATGTGACTTACAAAGAACATCGCTCAGAAGTGATTCATGACTTACATATGAAATATGGTCAGTCCGGTATCGATAATATTCATTCTAATTTCTTCAAATGACGTCAATATATGTGAAGGTCCCTGTGTTCGCATAGCGCCTAACCACGTATCGGTGGCCCTTCCAGATGCACAGAACATTATCTACGGCCATGGGAGCGTGGTGCTCAAGACCTCGTTTTATGACGTTTTGAAGCATTCTTCTTCTCCATACGACATATTTACTACTCGAGATCGCCAAGCTCATACTCGGAAACGAAAATTTATCTCGCATATTTTCTCGCCGAAGAGCGTACTGGAGCTCGAGCCTCATGTACGTCATTTTGTCGGTCAGCTGTTAAAACAGTGGGACAGGCTATACAACGGAGCTCTGGACGGCCTGTCGGGTCAGGAAGGTGAAGGTTGGATAGGTCGTGAAGGCCGACTTTGGCTGGATTGCTTCCCGTGTAAGTGGGTTTTCTCTCTCGGCTCGAACCTCCTCATTTCATGTCCTGTAGGGGTGAGCTATCTCACATTTGATATTACCGGTGATTTGGCATTTGGAGCTCTGTTTGGAATGGTTAAGGCAGGCAAGGACGTGGCTCAAGTGCCTCAGGATCCGCTTGCCGTGATGGGATCTTACGGTCAGGTAGGAGCGAAGTATGCCACGAGGGAAATCCCGGCTATTGAGACATTGAGTGGGCGCTCTATTACGACAATGCTAGGAGTTGTTCCTGAGTGGTGGAGGCTGCTGTTCAAGCGCATCCCGTTCTTTAAGCAAGGCGAAGAGGATCTTGGAGCTCTACTCGGAATGGTCGTCTTGGCTGTTTCGAAGAGGTTGGAGGTATCTACAGATAGGAATGATGTGCTGGGAAAGCTGCTAGCTGGGAAGGACGAACAAGTGAGCAACATTTTTACCGACGACTTCGTTGTTGTTTTAATCTACTCTATTCCAGGGTAATCCGATAGGCAGAGAAGAGCTCAGTGCGGAATCATTGGCGCTCCTCGTTGGGGGGTCGGATACCACTTCCATGTACGTTTCTATCTATTTTGTCGGTACCGCGTAACTAAGCATCTTGTTCAGCACTTCCTGCGCCATCATCTATTACCTAGCCCGTGCGTCGGACATACAAGACAAGCTCCACAAGGAGCTCGATGAAGTCCTTGACTCGGATGTCGCTACAGCTGAACAAGTCAAGAAACTCACCTATTTGCAGGCGTGTATCAATGAGGGACTGCGACTCCACTGCACGGTGGGTATAGGACTGCCTCGTGTAGCAACCGAGAATGGTATCACGATTTCTGGAAACTATTTCCCTGGAGGCACAGTTGTTAGTTCTCCTTGCTATACGATCCATCGAGATCCTTCAGTGTGGGGGAACGACCCGGAGGAGTACAGGCCGGAGAGATGGTTTGAGTGTGATAGTGCATCTGTGGCGAAGGCGTTTACTCCGTTCTCCGTTGGGCCTCGGTATGTGATTTCTGTCCTACTATACATGTACTGATATCATTACAGAGCTTGTATTGGACGTAATTTGGCTATTCTAGAGCTGCAAATCATCATCGCATCGATTCTGAAACGCTTCCATTTCGTGTTGGAAAATCCTAACGAAGATGTATGTGCTGATGTCTTGTTTTTTCGCGTCTCACTGATTCAGGATATAGCTCGAAGTGCAAGAAAGCTTTTTCAGAAAACCAACAGGATGTCGTGTCGGAGTGAAAAGGCGCGAAGTGTTCTAGATCGCCATTCGTGGTTCTCCACCCGGAATACAGGTTTTTGGAGGTGATCTAATAAGGATGCACAAACGAGAATAGGTGTATTATGTATTCTTTCTTCGAAGCGCCGAGTCCAGCAGTTTCCTTGTGATCTTGTAACCTGCTCTTGAATTTATTGCATTCTTCCCCTTGCCCTTCATCGTGCCCCTTTGTGATCAACGGCGTGTCTTTTATGAAAACCGCCACCATCACCGCTACTCACGAGGGCTGCAGTAAACCAAAACAGTACATGTATTGCCTCGCCATACGTGTACCTCGCAATCACACGAACACTGGGTGGAATGGTAGCGATACTGTCGAGGGAATGCCTTACTTGACGGACAAGTCCATCGATATCCACATCTTGCCCAGCCAACTCTTGCTTGAGCGCAGCACGCATTGTCCCGACTGAGAGAACTACTGAGTCAAGGGAACGTAGTAGGTAGGATACTACGTGATCCACTTTTAGCATGCTGTTCCAAGTATCGAAAAGGTTGCTTCCTTGTCGTAGCGACTGCTTGATCAGCATCACCCGCATTTTCAATGAGCGAAATGAGCGAAATATGCGCTCAGCGCACGGGTCTTACGCCGGGAAATGTCGCTGAGTTTCCCGTAGAGCGGTCTGAGTGAGAGTACCAGAACTATGTAGAATAGAGAACCTACTGGAAGCCGGTGAGGGTAAGCATACATCCTGTGGCGATCCAGTTCGTCTTTTTGACGCTGTTCTTCGAAAGTTTATGTTGATACAGAGGAAATTGAGATGTACATGAAACGACGATCGTCCCATCCATGACCATGAGAAATACTCCCACTGACATAGGGATGACCTGACGATGCAATCAAGAAGGACTCCGAAAGCATTGATAGTCGACGTACCACAGCAGCTAACCAGTGTTGTAAGTCGAACTCAGTATATACCCGGCCATATTACCTACTATATTTAGACTACTGACTATTAGATTGCTTGACATTTCGTACCTTAACACCTTACCTTGACCACTGCGACGACCGCTCCTTAAGCTTCCTCTACGCCTGTATTCCGGAATTCCAACACCAATGCCCATGCAGACTTATCTCCTACAGTAGCGTTGGCACCGTGAAGTAGTGGCCTCGTCTCGTCGACGTTCTAGGCGGCCATCGTGGGAGAAGAGAGAATAGGTGCGTGATTTCATGGCAGAGATACTGTCATAGCAATACCATGTTGAAATTGAGAACCGGAAGTTCGTCCCGAAAAGATTGTACAGTCATACACCGGTCACTTAGACCCCCCCAGTCATGTTAGACCCTGGCCCGAAACTCATCTTCCATGCATTTTCCAAGCCTCAAAAAATTCTTAAAAATAGTTTATAATATTTAATTACTTTCTTGATGCTTGGTCTTTATTTTATGAAGTGTTTTACCAGGTTCTGAGGCATTCTCGCTTCAATCAATAGCAATTTCCTTATTAGGATATGTTACATAATGTAATCAAGTTAACAATATTCATGCATAAAAAACATATTCCAACAGCCAATAAACCCTCCAGTGAATCTCCAGAGCAGGTTCACAATTATAGCAGCTTGAATAATGATGATACCTATGAAGAGAGATGATGTGGCCTGATTTTGGACCAGGGTCTAAGATGAGCGGGATTGCCTTTTTTGGACACTCACCAAACTCATCCTCTGTAGCAATCATTTCTCTATGTATAGCTTTGGCAATTTTTTTCAGAATCAATATATTGTACTAGTATTCATTGAGTAAAAAAAGTTCTAGCCATTTCATGAAAAAAATATTCCAGCCATCAATTAGTGTTTTGGGGTCTAAGTGACTGGTGTATGACTGTAACCCTGAAAAAATCAATTTCTTTACTTATTTAATTTACTGTCCTATTGAGCCAAATATACCGGCGCGGCGGCATCGGGTACCGACGGTCACAATGCTTCCCGTCAACCTTCTTTCAATTCCACATCGTCGTGTCCGACACTTAAGGTCGAGAACGGGACCTTAAGGAGCGACCAGGATTGAAACGCGAGGACCAAAGGCGAACTCAGCCTCGATATCAACGTTCAACATCCAACCGGCATCACGGCGGTCATACTTCACAGCCCTCACCTTCGCGCGTGGATTCCTCATCAACCTACTCCGTCCGTGCTAGCGCACTCCTCGGAGTAGCCGTGGGGCTTGTCAATAGACATTGCTATCCCCTCTCTCTTTGCAGATCTATCCATATCATCTATTCTTCAAATATTACGGAACTGTCAACACATTCATGTGTCGATTCAGTCTTCAAGCTCCAAGCCTCCTCCGCATTATTGTCGCGACCCAGAGGAGATCGACGAGAATGAGAGTACAACATAGGCTACCGCACAAAAAATCTTGGGCCGTCGTTGGTTCCACCAGGTTGGATAGTCATCAGAGACGGAATCTGATTGGCGAGTTATAGCAAAGATGGGGTAGCCTGAAGTCGTAGAGGTGTTTCTCTTTGCAGATTTTCCCGGCTGAAGGTATGAACCCTATGCTTTATTTAGATACGGTGCCAATAACACTATCGTCCGTCAATGTCGACGTTTCACATATGTCACGGTTGATATTCCAGAGACCATTCATCTCTGGTCATCCCCTTGTTGCCCGCTCTATTATTTTTTGTTCCTGCTGACGGCGTCTAAGATCGAGGCTCGGATAGCGAAAATTATCTACGATATTCTAAGTATTTGTAGCCACGAGCCAACGTATATTGCCCCTTTTGCCATATGGGCCGACAGTCTCGCAACACAGGACTAGTATAATCACATCTATATCATGCCCCTTCGAAGTTATCGACCAGTGTGACGAAGTAGCTGCGAGACCACGGCATTTACTAACTCATCATGAGATGGAATAGTATCGAGTTCATATAGGAGGCGCATACAGCGGCAAATGCCGCGATTCTGGCACAAATAGACCGTTTTCCCACGGTAAGCCTAGGTTTGTGTTGACTCGGAAGCCAACTCCGTGGACCGTGAGATGCACTGGCCCAGAAGATCAACGATGCTCATAGCGGCATGGCTTCTTCACGGTCTGTGATTTCTGCCATCTATGTCAACAGCAGCGTAGAAAAACATGGGCTAGTTCCCTTGATAGGAACTGTTGCTACTGGCCAGTGCGACGCCTACAACTACAGTACTACGACTACGACTATCCTCCTCGGGGCACACGAAGACCGAGATCCTGCTCCTGTCGTTTGCTGCCTTGAGTAGCTTTTCTTGACTCCGGCTGTCTATATTTGTTCTCGACGCGTATATCGTTACGTGCACTTTGTCTGGTGTGCTCGCCAAAGCTCCTCACTGGCGTTAAACGGTCCGGCGAAGCATTTGCTTACCTCTTCGAGCTAACAGAACCGCTGAAGGATTTTCGAAATCGAAGGTGCAGTACGGACCCACAGTATAATCATGCCACCGTAGAAAACCCATCCCACGACACGACCTGACAAACCTGCCATTAGAATGAATTTTACCAGTTCGTCATCCATGCTCACACATACATCCTTATTCCCGCACTCAAGTTATCATGGAGAGGAAGGTCTGTCCAATGCTAACGTGACCCAGTAGATGTTTCTTCACTGTGACCGACCATATGGTGTTAGGATATCTCTCACTGCGATGATATAAAAGGTCCCTACTCTGAATAGTTGCATTTGTGCCAGCACAATGTTTCATCTTAGCCTCGGATCGTTTCACACCGACCTTTCGACAGTGGTCGCCACTATTTTTGTCCTAGTCATCTTGGTTTATCTAGTGCCCTACCTTGCGGACTCCCATAGCCTCCGTTCATACCCTGGGCCTTTCATCGCCAAGTTCTCCGATGCATGGCTGGCATATGTGACTTACAAAGAACATCGCTCAGAAGTGATTCACAATTTGCATATAAAATATGGTCAGTCTGTCATCAAAAATGTTCATTCTTCAGACGAATCAATTATCTGTCAAGGTCCCTTCGTTCGCATAGCACCTAACCACGTATCGGTGGCCCTTCCAGATGCACAGATTATCATCTACGGCCATGGGAGTGGGGCACTCAAGACATCGTTCTATGACGTTCAGAAGCCTTCTTCTGCTCCGGACAACATATTTACCACTCGGGATCGCCAGGCCCATACTCGGAAACGAAAGTTCATCTCACATATTTTCTCGCCGAAGAGCGTACTGGAGCTCGAGCCTCATGTACGTCATTTTGTCGGCCAGCTCTTAAAACAGTGGGACAGGCTATACGACGGGGCTCTGGACGGCCGGGTCAGGAAGGTGAAGGTTGGATAGGTCGTGAAGGCCGACTTTGGCTAGATTGCTTTCCGTGTAAGTTCACTTTTTCAATTGGTTCGAACCTCCTCATTTCCATGTCCTGTAGGGGTGAACTATCTCACATTTGATATCATCGGTGATTTGGCATTTGGAGCTCCATTTGGAATGGTTAAGGCAGGCAAGGACGTGGCTCAAGTGCCTCAGGATCCGCTTGCCGTGATGGGATCTTACGGTCAGGTAGGAGCAAAGTATACCACAAAGGAAATCCCGGCTATTGAGATATTGAGTGGCAGCGCTACTACGACGACGCTAGGAGTTATTTCTGTGCGGTGGAGGGTGCTGTTCAAGCGCATCCCGTTCTTTAAGCAAGGCGAAGAGGATCTTGGAGCCCTACTCGGAATGGTCGTATCGGCTGTTTCGAAGAGGCTGGAGGTACCTACAGATAGGAACGATGTCTTGGGCAAGCTGCTAGCTGGGAAGGACGAACAAGTTAGAACCTTTTTTGTCGACAACTTGGTTGTTGTTTTAACCTACTTTATCTCAGGGTAGTCCGATAAGCAGAGAGGAGCTCAGTGCGGAATCATTTTCAATCCTCGCTGCGGGGTCAGAGACGACTTCCATGTACGTCTCTATCTGTTTTTCGGTGCAATGTGACTAAACATTTTACTTAGCTCTTCCTCCGCCATCATTTACTACCTAGCGCGCGCCCCGGACACGCAAGCCAAGCTCCACAAGGAGCTCGATGCAGTCCTTGACTCGGATGTCGCTACAGCTGAACAAGTCAAGAAACTCACCTATTTGCAGGCGTGTATCAACGAGGGACTTCGACTCCACTGCACGGTGGGTATAGGATTGCCTCGTGTAGTGACCAAGAATGGTATCACGATTTCTGGAAACTATTTCCCTGGAGGCACAGTTGTTAGTTCTCCTTGCTATACGATCCATCGAGATCCTTCAGTGTGGGGGAACGACCCGGAGGAGTACAGGCCGGAGAGATGGTTTGAGTGTGATAGTGCATCTGTGGCGAAGGCGTTTACTCCGTTCTCCGTTGGGCCTCGGTATGTGATTTCTGTCCTACTATACATGTACTGATATCATTACAGAGCTTGTATTGGACGTAATTTGGCTATTCTAGAGCTGCAAATCATCATCGCATCGATTCTGAAACGCTTCCATTTCGTGTTGGAAAATCCTAACGAAGATGTATGTGCTGATGTCTTGTTTTTTTTTGCATCTCGCTGATTTAGGATATAGCTGAAAGTGAAAGAACACTTCTTAAGAAAACCAACAGGATGTCGTGTTGGAGTGAAAAGACGTGAAGTGTTCTAGATCGCTGTTCAAGTTACTCTACAGCTGGCTTACACTTAGTATTGAAAATCACAAGTATCCTATTTGATGTTAAAGAGTGTCGTCCAGCAAGAATGAGATAGAACTGGATCATCCAAGATGTAGTGACAAAACCCACATCGACAAACATGGAAGGTTTCGTCTGCTTCACTTCCCGAATGCATATTTTTGAAATGCCTTCTGGATGGGCCCGACGGGCATACCAAGCTCACCTCGCACATGACATGAAGAAGACCAGTCCTGGTTTGCTCGCCAGCGCTGTTGGACGTATCAACGACGCACATATTGCCCAAAATGTCCTGAATCCAGGTCAAGCAGACGTTGTAGTATTTCTTGGAGGGGCTATTCACCGAGAACCCTGCATTGTTGTGGTAATTTTTCCGATTATCTCGGTGTGACGATCAATATCGTCAATTAAGTGTGGGGTCTTGACGGGCAGAAGATGAAGCACGTCATCCTCCAGGTTGGTTAGTCTCTCGGAGGCGGAACTTGATAGGCAAGGCGTGTTTGTCCTTGAAGATTTATTCGGCTGTATGAACCCTATGCTTTGTTTAGCCAACTGCATTGTCATTCGTCAATGTCGTCGTTACATATCAGATATCATCGCTGTTACCATGCTGGAGATCACTCATCTTTGGTCATCCCCTTCTTCTCTGCTCGAGCTGCTTTGGTTCCTGTGTAGATCGTCTAAGATTAAGGGTCTGACCGTGAAATTTGTTTATGATATTTTAAGAACTTACAGCAATGAGCCGGTCTATGTGACCCTGTTTACCATATGGTCCAGCAGTCCACAATACAGGACTAGTATAATCATATCTGTATCATGTCGTTATCGACTAGTGAGGCGAAATGCTTGCAAGACACGATATCTACTAACCAAGCATGAGAGAATATGTTATCGTACTTGACAATGGGTGTGCACAACAGCTGGGCGATGCCTCGAAATAGTGCAAGATGATATGTTCCGGGCGAGAGGAAATCGAAAGATGCCACACTTGACGAACAGCGACTTTGTGTCTCCGCCAAGAGCCTTGGTGACAAGGCGGAGGTGCTGACCTGCACTACCCTTGCCAGGAATGGTGAAATGCGACTGAGTAGCTAAAGACAACTTTATGGATTAGATAGGGGTGTCAACACCTGCTCAAGCTCCCAAACGTGATTTTGTTCAACGATGTCGGGATAATGTCTACTAAGGACCTGGAGGCAGCAAGTGAAGCAACCGGACCGCGCAGAGACCGTAAACGACCGGGAACTGAATAGAATTAATCACTACACGCCGAGCTCAGCCAGAACTGCGGGGAATGCCGTGATATCGCAAGTAAATCTTCCCACGGTGACTTCAGGTTTGCTGACTGGAAATCCAGCTCTGTGAGATGTGTTGGTCCGGAAACCGAAAGGTGTTTACAGCGGCATGGGTTCTTCGTGGTCTGCGATGCTCTCCTGTTTGTCAACAACGGCCTAGAAAACATCGGCTAGTTCCCTTGATAATAGTAGGGAACGCTGTTGCCATGGCAGTGCGACTACTACCACTACTATTCTCCTCGGGGCGCACGCGAAGTCCGAACTCCTGCTCGCTTTGCAACCAGAGGATCCACGGCATAGAATGATTTGAATGTCTGTTCTTCCTGACACCCCATCTCTCCCAAGAATACAGGCAGCGAGATTTGGCGTCACGAAGCGATGACATACAAAAAGATTTTCTGGCAGAATGCCTTGCTCTTTTTGAATAGCTTTTCTTGACTTTGGTTGTCTGTCCTCGACGCGTACATCGTTAAGTGCACTTTGTCTGGCTTGCTTTGCTACGGCTCACTGTCATTAAACGGGGGTTCGGGCCCGCATTTGCTAACTTCTTTGGGCAAACCCTTTCTAATAGAACTACCACAGGATTTCCGAAATCGAAGGTTCAGTACGGACCTACGGTATCATACTATCACCGTAGAAAGTCCCTCGCCCGACACGACTTGACAAACCTGCTATTCGAATGAATTTTACCAGTTCGTCATTCACTCTCACACATACATCCTTATTTCCGCACTCGATTTGTCACAAAGAGGAAGGTATGTCCATTGCTGATGTGACCCGGTCGATGTTTTCTCACTGTGACGGACCATATGGTGTTAGGATTTCTCTCACCACGGTGGTATAAAAAGTGCCTACTCTGAGCAGCTTCATTTATACCAGCACAATGTTTCATCTTAGCCTCGGATCGTTTTACACAGACCTTTCGACAGTCGTCGCCACTATTTTTGTCCTAGTCATCTTGGTTTATCTAGTGCCCTACCTTGCGGACTCCCATGGCCTCCGTTCATACCCTGGGCCTTTCATCGCCAAGTTCTCTGATACATGGCTGGTGTATGCGACTTACAAAGAACATCGCTCAGAAGTGATTCACGACTTGCATATGAAATATGGTCAGTCCGGTATTGAAAATGTTCACGCTTCAGATGACTCATCAATATCTGTCAAGGTCCCTTCGTTCGCATAGCACCTAATCATGTATCAGTGGCCCTTCCAGACGCACAAAACATTATCTACGGCCATGGGAGTGGGGCACTCAAGTCCTCGTTCTATGACTTTTTGAAACCTTCTTCTTCTCCGGACAACGTATTTACCACTCGGGATCGCCAGGCCCATACTCGGAAACGGAAATTCATCTCGCATATTTTCTCACCGAAGAGTGTACTGGAGCTCGAGCCTCATGTACGTCATTTAGTAGGTCAGCTGTTAAAGCGATGGGACGCGCTATACGACGGGGCTCTGGCGGGCCTGTCCGGCCAGGACGGTGAAGGTTGGTCAGGTCGTGAAGGGCGACTTTGGTTAGATTGCTTACCGTGTAAGTTGGCTTTTTCTATTGGTTTGAACTTCCTCAGTTCATGTTCTGTAGGGGTGAACTATCTCGCATTTGATATCATCGGTGATTTGGCATTTGGAGCACCGTTTGGAATGGTTAAGGCAGGCAAGGACATAGCTCAAGTGCCTCAAGATCCACTTGCCGTGATGGGATCTTACGGGCAAGTAGGATCGAAGTATGCCACGAGGGAAATCTCGGCTATTGAGACATTGAGTGGGGGCGCTCTGACTACGACGACGCTAGGAGTCGTTCCTGAGTGGGGGAGGCTAGTGTTCAAGCACATCCCGCTTTTTAGGCAAGGTGAAGAGGACTTTGGCGCCCTACTCGGAATGGTTGTATCGGCTGTTTCGAAGAGGCTGGAGGTACCTACAGATAGGAATGATGTGCTGGGCAAGCTGCTGGCTGGGAAGGATGAACAAGTGAGCAACATTTTTGCCGACGACTGGGTAGTTGTTTTAACCTACTTCATTCCAGGGTAATCCGATAGGCAGAGAGGAGCTCAGTACGGAATCATTCTCGCTTCTCGTTGGGGGGTCAGATACGACTTCTATGTACGTCTCTATCTACTTTTTTGGCGCAACGCAATTGAGCGCTTTGCTTAGCTCTTCGTCCGCTATTATCTACTATCTAGCGCGCGCCCCGGACGCGCAAGCCAAGCTCCACAAGGAGCTCGATGCAGTCCTTGACTCGGACGTCGCTACAGCTGAACAAGTCAAGAATCTCACCTACCTGCAGGCGTGCATCAATGAGGGACTGCGACTCCACTGCACGGTGGGTATAGGATTGCCTCGTGTAGTGACCAAGAATGGTATCATGATTTCTGGAAAATACTTCCCTGGAGGCACAGTTGTTAGTTCTCCTTGCTATACGATCCATCGAGATCCTTCAGTGTGGGGGAACGACCCGGAGGAGTACAGGCCGGAGAGATGGTTTGAGTGTGATAGTGCATCTGTGGCGAAGGCGTTTACTCCGTTCTCCGTTGGGCCTCGGTATGTGATTTCTGTCCTACTATATATGTACTCATCTTCTTACAGAGCTTGTATTGGACGTAATTTGGCTATTCTCGAGCTGCAAATTATTATCGCGTCGATTCTGAAACGCTTCCATTTCGTGTTGGAGAATCCTAATCAAGGTGTATGTGCTGATGTCTTATTATTTGAGTCTCGCTGATTTAGGATATAGCTTGAAGTGGAAGAAAGCTTTCTGAGGAAGCTGACTGGATGTCGTGTCGGAGTGAAGAGACGCGAAGCATTCTAGATCGCCGTCCGAGGTCCTCCACAGCTGGCTTACATTCAGTATAGAACTATTCATCAATCAACAGTACACTATTTGGTGTTAAGAGTGTCGTAGTGATAATGAAATGGAACTGCAAAATATTCCAAACATGTCGAGATGCGGTGATGGAACCTACATCAACCCTGACAATTCCGTCTGATTCACTTACAGAAGGTCGGGGAGATTTAATAAGTATGTACCAATGAAAACATGGGTATTATACGTTCTTTCTTCTAACCGGCGATTTCAGCAGTCTCATTCTGATCTTGAAATTTGCTCTTAGATCTAATTCATAAAATCATTCTTCCCTTTCCCCTTCATCCTGCACCTTCGGGGTCAGCGGCGTCTCCTTTATGAAGACTGCCGCTATCACTGCTACTCCCGCAAGGATTACAGTAAACCAAAACACTACATGTATCGCCTCGCCATACGCGTGCGTCACAATCACACGAACACTGCGCGGAAGGGTAGCGATACTATCGAGGGAATGCCTTACTTGACGGACAAGTTCATCGATATCCACGTCTTGTCCAGCCAGCTCCCGCTTGAGCGCAGCACGCAGCGTCCCTTGAACAAGTGTGCTCCCGACTGAGAGACCTACCACTGAACCAAGGGAACGAAATAGGTAGGATACTATGTGATCCATTTCAAAACGCCGTTCTATATATCAAAAAGCTTGCTTACCTGCCGTAGCGATCGCCTGATCAGCATGACCCGCATTTGCAATGAGAGAAATGAGCGAAGTGGTGATCCCACCCCCTAGCAAATCATGAGAACTGACTGGGTAGCTATAATGTAAACACATACCATTGCCAATGCTCGATATCACCAAACCCACGACCAAACCAACCAAGGAACTCACCACTACCCCGCTCATTAGAACCACGAGTACGGCCCCCGCAAGGAGTAAGAGATACCCTGCGAGCGTAACCCAGTAAAACTTCCCCGTGGCTTGCATGACCACGCCACCGATCAGACTCCCTGCTACACCACCCACGACGCTCGGGATGAACCACGCCCCTACTCGGCTGGCTGAGAACCCGCACACAGCCTGCAGGTACAACGAGAGGTGAAACAGCATGCACATACTTGCTGCCACTCCGAAAAAATTGACGAGGTATGATGGGGTGAGCGCACGTGAAAGGATGATTCGTGCTGGCGCGAGCGGTTCGCGAGCAGTGTGTTCGGTGATGGTAAAAAGAACGGAGAACACTGCAGATCCGACAAGAGTGCCGATAGTGAGCGGTGCCGACCAGGAGACGTTTCCTCCATTGTCAAGCCCAAGGAGGAGGAGGAGAACCGTCACGACAAGAGTAAACGCCCCAAGGAAATCGACGCGGCGAATCTTCCTTTTCAAGCTCGAATCACTGGAAGGCAAGGGTATCCTTAAAGCCAAGGAGACGGAAATAATAGCAACGAGCGCAATAGGAACTTGCATAAGAAATGCCCAACGCCAACCAATCGTATCAGCGAGTATCCCCCCAAGAGGCGCACCTATTGCGCTCCCGGTCGCAAAGACGATATTGATAATTCCTTGCCAAGTTCCCCGACTACGTAGGGGGACGATATCTGTCATTATAATACTTACAACCGTTGACATCCCCCCACCACCGATACCCGCTAGGGCGCGCGACGCAATTAGTGCGTTCATGCTCTGCGAGATTCCACACAAGAGGCTTCCAAGAGCGAAGATACAGTAGGCGCTCAGCAAACAGGTCTTACGCCCGAAAATGTCGCTGAGTTTCCCATATAGCGGTCTGGACGTCACACTATGAGAGGGCCAGAACTTTGGGGAGTAGATTACGTACTGGAAACTAGTGAGGGTAAGCATGTATCCCGTGGCGATCCAACTTGTCTTTTGGAGCTGTTCGAGTTCGCTCCCAATGACGGCATATGCTACATGTGTCTACGTTAAAAGGGTGTGTCGATAGAGAAGAAATTGAACATACACGAAACAACGATCGTCCCATCCATGGCCGCGAGAAATACCCCCACCGACATGGGGATGACCTGACGAATTCGATGCAATCAAGAAGGCTTCCGCGATCATTGATAATTGACGTACCACAGCAGCTAACGCCCGTGCGGACTTACCTCCTGCATCGGCGCTGGCGTTGGTGAGCAGCGGCCTCGTCTCGTCGGTGTCCTCGACGGTCATCGTGGGAGGAGCAAAAGAAGTAATTTCATGAGAATGGCGATACGACGTTGAAATTGATAACATTACGTACTTGATGGCAGAATTTTCGGAAGTTCGTCCCGAAAATGATAGGTCAATCAGGCACACCTAAGGCACGCTGACTGGATGAGCAGAAGGACTTCATTAGCGGCGGGCTCGCAAGGGAGATATGTTGAGATACGACGGCTACACCATATTTGCTACTCATCGCTAATCATCAAATGGGTCCTTATATTGACTCCTTAACAGTTGTAGGACCGATTTGACAAGAACTACTGTCTGGTACTAGATGAAATTTCAGTTCGAGGTCGATGGAGCGTAACAAACGTTGGGAAGAATTGGTCGACGTGCACCTATATCTTTTAATAGCGACGAAATGACAATATCGAACAAATCTGTGAGGAAGAGTACCCTCTACGACTTCTCTCTGAGATACTATACAGCCTGGTGGATGACGCGCTTTCTTGTCAGCCCGCCAAGACCCCAGACCTGATTAGCAACTTTTATTGTCACACCAAGATCATCGGCAAATGACCATACCAGTCCTGGGTTCTTGGTGAACAGCCTCCCAACAAACACGATGTCTGCCTGACCCCGATCAAGAACATTTTGAGCAATATGTCCGTCGTTGATACGTCCAACAGCGCTCACGAGCATACCAGGATTGGTCTTCTTCACGTCATGTGCAAGATGGGCTTGGTACGCCGGTCCAGAAGTGAATGTTTGCTTGATGTTGTTACCTCCAGAAGATACGTCTAGCAAATCGACTCCATGTTGAGCTAGGATGGGGGCAAAACGAACGGTATCCTCGGATCGCCAAGAAGGAACGTCTGGTAGAGACTTTTCCAGACATTCTGATCCTGAGATTCTATTCGAAGACAGTCAATGACAGACGTGAACAAGAGCTTCTAACCCGTACCTGAAGAAAAGAGGCATCGACTCTGGAATGACGCTCCTAACCGCGTCGACAACCTCCAATGGGAATCGAATACGGTTCTCGAAGCTACCTCCATATTCATCCGTGCGCTTGTTACTCGTGGGAGATAAAAAACTGCACAACAGATACCCATGTGCGCCATGAACTTCAACAACATCGAACCCAGCCTTCACGGCCCTCTGCGCAGCGATCTTGAACGATTCTACAAGGTTCTTCAAGTCTTCCTTGCTCGGCGCCTTTGGTGTCGCGTAGCTATCGCCAAACGCAATAGGAGAAGCCGCTACCACCTCATCAGGCCATCCCCCCATTTCTACCCCCGCTAGATTTACGTCTTCAATCCAAGGTGCAGTCGTCGAGGCTTTACGACCAGCATGACAGATCTGGATAGCAATCTTCTGGCCCTGAGAATGCGCAAACTCGACGATTGCGGCGAGGGGCGCGACGTGGTCGTCGGACCAGATGCCGAGGTCATTTGGGGTGATGCTGTTGAACGAGACACGTGATACCCGACTCTTTCCTATACTATACGCCGCCGTTCCTTACTTTTTACCACTCCTATACTTCATTCCGCTAGTACATATACCTCGTAGTTACATCTGCAACCTCAGTCGTTTCCACCTTTACTGTGCCGACTGAGGTATGCGCTACTTAACTCTTATACCTGATACACTTACTCACACGCTCCTTAGTTCTCACATATTGTTCGTATTACTTTAGGTACGGTATACTACCGACCAATACAGTCATTTCCACCTTTACTGTGCCGACTGAGTTCTCACATATTGTTCGTATTACTTTAGGTTATGTGGCCCCGGCCCTGCTTTTGAACCAGTCAAGAACACGCAGTATATTTTACCCACAAGAACGACTCACTACCCACAATTACCCACACGAAAAATCGTAACCCCTAACAATGTCGACGACCAGCCCATCCATTACCCAGCTCCCCGAAGCCTCACAATTCAATGGCAAGAACCTCGCATCGTGGAGGATCAAGATCACTGAAATTATCAGTGGCAAAGGCTTATGGGGGTACGTGGACGGGTCGATCCCATGCCCACCTACCACACAGACGACTGCGGGCACGGCACCGACTGCTACTCCGCTCCCACCGGACACCACACCACTCTACTCTTCCACACCGTCGTACGATGAATGGAAATTTCGTGACTCCCATGTACGCTCTCATATTATCCTCAACGTCTCGGACCCTATAGGTTTAGGGGTTAAGACGACGGGAACGGCGAAGGAGGCATGGGACTCAATTATAAGTACCTATGCCGTCCAAAATGATATGGCCTTGTCCGAAGCCCAACATATCCTCGGGATTACCAAGTACACCGAGGGTGCCGACATGGATGCCCATATTCAGGACCTTCGTACGAAACGTACCGCCATCGATAACCTATCCGAGACTGGCCGTGAATTGAATGATAAGGACTTCAAGGGAATAATCATACGTTCCCTCCCTACCACGCCGAACTGGATGTCAATCGTACCCTCCCTATACCAGTGCAAGACATCAGTCGAAATCATTTCCCTCTTACAGACGCACCATATTACCCTATACCCTGCCAAGCCTGACTCGTCACTCGCCCTGAATACAAAGTCAGCCACGGGTAAATGGTGTTCCAACCCCGACTGCAAGGCTCGTAAGCGTTCGACCCACAATATTTCGGACTGCTATTGGCCTGGGGGAGGAAAGGAGGGTCAATTCCCTGAGAATTTCGGACGTAACAGAAGAAATAATCAGGCGAATATGGCGTCAAACACACAGGCAGTTACTGCCCCCACCATACCGCAGGTGAATCTGACGATTGCCCATGTGCCCCACATTGCATTCATGGCACATACGCCCAACGTCGAGAATACGAAGCGAGGTGTGATAGTGGAGGACATACTGTTTGAGGGTAGCATCACTGTATTCACAGGAGAGAGTGATACCACGTTATTTTCACCAGTCAATGACGAGTTGAGTGAGGAAGAAATGCCCGACCTGGAGGACGTCAACGACGACTCAGAGGACGAGTTCGAGCTCACCAGTACGCCCACTGACTCAGACTTCGAGGAGATCACTTCACCATCCATCTCTGATTTTGACGTGCTCGACTTAACCGAGATTGACGATGATGAGGCCTCAAAATTGGACCTCAACCTCTTTGAAGTAGAAGAATACATTTGCGACACACCTATCGCAGACAAAGCATACGTCTCGACGACGTTTGAGGGTCGAAAGCCTACCAAGTCGCTTCATTTCTTGGACTCGGGCGCCAGCGATCATTTTCTGAAGGATCGTAAGGGCTTTACGGAGTACACCCCACAACCTTTCCGTACTGGATCCTCTGCAAAGCAGTCGGAGGGAGGTTTCGCAATCCTGGGCGTTGGAACAGCTAGTAAACTTTTCCATCGGAAGACTGGGGAGAACAGATTAGTGAGACTGACGTTTAAGAATGCGTTGTACGCACCCTCCCTGGCGGCAAACCTGATATCTGTCAGTTCGCTTGATGCTGCAGGATTCTACACGACGTTTGGCGGAGGGCAAGCAGTGGTGAGAGACGTAAATGGCACCGAAATCTTCACAGGCCACGGCGACGGTGGTATGTACGTACTAGAGTGTGTCGACGAGGATGGGGAGATACCTGCTGGACACTTTGCGATGTCGTCGAGGAGTAATCCGACCTCCCTATGCCAATGGCATCGTCGTCTGGTTCATGCGGGCATTGAGACTATTGAGGCAATGGCTTCAAAGAGCCTCGTCGATGGGCTAGCAGGAGGTATTACAGACAGAAACGTCGAGGGGAAGTGCGAGGACTGCCTCATGGCGAAACAAACACGTCGCCCGTTCGATGAACCGACTGACCCAAATGTGGAACCCTTGGAACTCGTGGCTACGGACCTGTGGGGGCCTAGCCGTGTGTTATCAAATGGGGGAAAACTATATTTTATGCCGATTGTGGATAGCGGCACTTCCTTTAAACACGGAGTGTTTCTCGCCGATAAATCTGACGAAACCACCATCCAGGCCTTTGACGATTACCGAGTAATGGCCGAGAACCAAATGAATCGACGTGTGAAGAAGTTACGCACTGATAATGCGTTTGCAGGGTCGAAGTGGGTCGACTACTGTAAAGAGCATGGGATTCTTCTCGAATTGACGGCGCCATACTCGTCTGCAGAGAACGGACTGGCAGAGCGAGCTATCCGAACTACCATCCAGGACACACGAGCTTTGTTGCGGGATTCTGGGCTGCCTCACAAGTACTGGGCTGAGGCCGCCGCGGTATCAGTGTATACAAGAAATCTGATACCATCACGGCGACACCCGAATTGTGTCCCTGCAGAGCTTTGGACTGGTAAACGACAGGACGTCTCACACCTCCGTGCATTTGGAAGCATGTGCTGGGCGAAAATCCCTACGGTGAATGGTCAGCAAGTTACCGGCGGAAGCAAATTGGACGATCGCTCGATCAGGGCTCGATTACTAGGGTATGCATCCGGGGGGCATTACAAATTGCTTGATGAATCTGGCAAGATCTTTGTCTCCCGTGATGTCATATTCGAGGAAGGTATGCCGCATCGCACGCTGTCAGCTGTGGGGGAGACTGAAGCGAACGGCAACCTCTTTCCCGATGTATTCGAAGAGCAACCGATCCAAACAGCTGACACGTCGACCTTCGCTGACCCTACGCCTGATGACAACCTCGAAGATGCCGCCATTCAACCAGATGTACCCAATCCAGTTCCACCACCGCAACCACGTCGTTCAACGAGAATCTCGAACTCGACACGAGCAGCCACCGAGTCCCATGAATACCAGCAATCTGAAAGGCATGCCAAGGATAAGGGGGAGGACTGGGCTACCAACTCCGTACATCCGCGCGCTGCAATAGCACAGATGAGGAAGCTGGGCATGGAACTTGACGAGTACGTAGCTTTCCTTGCTGACACCAAGGCTTCACACCGCATCCCAAAGACGTATAAAGAGGCCATGCGACTAGATTCGGAACGATGGGGAGCAGCCATGGACGACGAGTACAATATGCATATTCGCAAGCATACCTGGGACCTCGTACCGGCGACTCCAGACATGAATGTGATGGAATCTATGTGGGTATTTGATATCAAGTGGGACGGTGACGGGAACCGTGTACGCGACAAGGCTAGGTTGGTCGGAAAAGGGTACACCCAGCAACTCGGAGTTGACTATAATGAGACCTGGGCAGCAGTGACACGCCTCGAGTCGGTTCGCATGACGGCGGCTATCGCAGCAGGAATGGATCTCCATCTCTGGCAGGTCGACTTTGTATCAGCATATCTGAATAGCGAGACGAAAGAAGATATATATATGCGCCAACCAGAGGGATACATCGTACCTGGCGAGGAAGACAAGGTCTGTAAGCTAGTTCATACCATTTACGGGACAATGCAGGGAGCCCACGACTGGTTTGAGACCTTGGCGAAGACGTATGACGAACTCGGATACTATACCTCCCGAGCCGACCCTTGCGTCCGAACGAAGTGGGAGACCGACGGTTCGTTCACCATTACCGACACGTATACAGACGATGTATGGGGAGCTTCGACAAGCACCGAGGAAGCTAGCCGAAGGAAAGGTGAACTAGCTGAGCGCTGGGAAATCAAAGATGTGGGGGAGAAAAGTTACTTCCTGGGCATGCGAGTGGACCAAGACCTTGAAGCTGGAACGGTACGCCTCTCTCAACGACCATACTGGGAGCACGTTATCGAGAGGTTTGGGCTGCAAAAGGTACCACCTCGTTTGACGCCTATGCCAGTTGGGACCATACTCGATTCAACTATGGGACCATCCTCGAGTGATGAAGAGGAGGAGATGGCAGACAAGCCATACCGTCCAGTACTCGGTTCAGTAATGTGGGGACAACTCGCAACTCGACCCGACCTCGCGTACGTCGTTAGTGTGCTATCTCGTTTTCAAAATAACCCTGGATTGGCACATTGGACCTCCCTAATGCACGTTATCGGATATATCAAGTCGACTATCGACTTCGGGATTACATATTCACGCAGCGCACCCCTCAAACCGATGGGATTTGTGGACGCCGACTATGGAGGCTGTAAAGATACTCTGAGGTCTACCTCAGGGTATGTCTTCATGATGTCGGGTGGCCCCGTCGCCTGGAGCTCGAAGCGTCAGGCCACGGTTGCCCTGTCTACCGTCGAGGCAGAGTTCGTGTCACTCACTCGGGCTGCCCAGCAATTGAAGTGGATGTTTTCGTGGCTGCAAGAGGTCGGATTGGAACAGGATAAACCAGGGGTACTCAAATGCGATAATCGTGGGGCGGTGTCGTTGACGAACACGACTCGTAACCACCACAAGATTAAACATATCGATATTCGCGAGCATTATATCCGTGAACTTGTGCGCGCCGGCGAAATCAAGGTCGAATTTATTCGCGGAAAGGTCAATGCTGCGGACCTCTTCACGAAACCTTTGCATCGCGACCACCACTACCGATATCTCGATGACCTGAACCTTAGCGACTGACCTCCCGTGTCTGGGGGAGTGTTGAACGAGACACGTGATACCCGACTCTTTCCTATACTATACGCCGCCGTTCCTTACTTTTTACCACTCCTATACTTCATTCCGCTAGTACATATACCTCGTAGTTACATCCGCAACCTCAGTCGTTTCCACCTTTACTGTGCCGACTGAGGTATGCGCTACTTAACTCTTATACCTGATACACTTACTCACACGCTCCTTAGTTCTCACATATTGTTCGTATTACTTTAGGTACGGTATACTACCGACCAATACAGTCGTTTCCACCTTTACTGTGCCGACTGAGTTCTCACATATTGTTCGTATTACTTTAGATGCGACCTTCTGGAACGACTGCGGCAGCCTCCAAGAAGGTCAGACCTGGGCCCCGTGTGAACATACCTCCGACTACGAAAAAACGGGTGAGCAAAAGACGATTCGTACTTGGAATAAATGGACGAACGATGAGCGACATGCCACGGGGTAGCCATACCACTTTCACATGAGTATTGACACATGGGGGAGAGCTATCGGAATCAGTTTTCGATTAGTGAAAGGAAACACAATCAGGCGAATATGGACGGACGAAGATTCTATTCTGAAATGTCACTCCGCACATGGTGATTGGCTGGAAGAGACTTGGAATATGTTTTCCATTCGACTGAGGTACAACGGCTGTACCAGCAGGAGGGTCCTGAGCGGGAGTGAAGAAAGAGACACCAGGAGCAGGGACGACCATAGAAGAGATAGCCATTGTTGAA